>CM070596.1:31274648-31874648 GCA_036346395.1 Hsuehochloa calcarea
AGCTTCCTCGCTTGGACGCGGAGGCACTTCTTGGTCCGATACATGGAACACATCATGCACCCCCTCAAGTGCAGTGAGTAACTCCAACTTGTAGGCGGCGCCTCCTTCTTCTCGATGACTCGGTATGGACCGACATATCGAGGAGCCAACTTGCCCTTGACGCCGAATCGCGATGACCCTCAAAGGAGAGACTTTGAGATAAACAAAGTCATTCTACCAAAGCTCAACTCACGACGACGACGATCCGCATAGCTCTTTTGCGGATCGAGCCGTGCGCAACCGATCTCGAATCAATCAACTCGCTCTCGGCTTCATTGATTGAGTCTCGCCAAAGAATGGTCTTTCACCGCCGCCCAATTCACAGGTTCGCATTTTCGCCATACAAAGCCTCGAAGGTGCCATTCCAAGACTAGCTTGAAACCGTTATTGTAGGAGAACTCGCGAATGGCAAACATTTCTCCCAATGCTTTCCATAGGAGAGAACACAAGCACGGAGCATGTCTTCCAATACTTGGTTGACTCTTTCGGTCGCCATCGCTTTGGGGATGATATGCGGTCAAGGTGAGATGGGTTCCCATCGCCTCTTGCACACTTTGCCAAAAGCGAGAGGTGAAAAGAGAACCCCGATCCGAGACAATTGTCTTGGGTACACCATGTAAGCTCACGATGCGCAATGTAGAGATCCGCCAAAAGACCTACACGAGATCCGTCTTGATCGAAGGAAGTGCGCCACCTTGGTTAGCCGATCAATGACAACCTGGATGGCATCATTGCCCTTGGATGTGCGAGGCGCACGTGATAAAATCCATCCCGATCGAATCCCACTTCCATTCAGAATAGGCAAAGGCCGGCGATCTGGCTGACGCCGATGCTCGGCTTTGACACGACGACATACGCCGCACTCGAACGAACCTTGCGATTTCCGCTTCATTCGGTCCACCTAATCTTTGCCGAGGTCTTGATACATCTTCGTGGCCCGGGATGAATAGACAACGGAGAGTCATGAGCTTCATGAGAATCAAGTTCCGCATTCCACGATCTTCGAACAACCAGCGTGATCCGAACCAAATGACCCCATGGTCGCCCTCGTAAAAGCACTTAGCGAGCCACTCACGATATTTTCCTTGATGTGACTCACACCGACATCCGATCACAGCAGCCTTGATTTGGTCCTCCAAGGTTGGTTGCACAACCAAAGCAATGAGAGAACCTGCTCAACCACTCCCAAGTTGAGCCGCTGAAATTCTTCATGAAGGGTCGGTCACTTTGCTTCCAAGACCATTAAGGAATTGCAATGAACCTTGCGGTCGAGAGCATCGCCACAACATTTGCCTTTCCTGATGATATTGAAGACCCATATCATAATCCTTGATCAATTCCAACCACCTTCTTTGCCTAAGGTTCAGATCTGGTTGGGTGAACAAGTACTTCAGACTCTTGTGATCCAATATACTTCGCAACGACACGGTGAGGTAATGCCGCCAAATCTTTAGTGCATGGATCACTGCAGCTAACTCCAAGTCATGGGTCGGATAATTAAGCTCATGAGGCCGCGAATCGCCTCGATGCATAAGCCACCACCGCCCTCTTGCATAAGAACACAACCGAGGCCTGGCGAAGCGCCGCAATAGACATCGAAGCTTCGTGGACATCGGAAGAACAAGAACCGAGCCGTGGTCAACCTCCTCTTGAGTTCTTGAAAGCTCTTCTCGCAATCGAGACCACATACGCCCCGCCCTTCCGAGTAACTCGGTCATTGGCTTGGCAATTTTGGAGAAGTTCTCAATAAAGCGACGATAGTATCCCGCTAAACCGAAAACTCCTCACTTCATGGATCGACTTACTGGACCCACGATAGCACATCATTGACCTTGCTAGGATCAATAATGACACGGATGTTTGAAAGAACATGACCCAAGAATGCCACTTCCTTCAACCAAAACTGCGACTTGCTGAACTTCGCATAAAGTTGATGCTCGCGAAGTTTCCCCAACACTAGCTTCAGATGTTCAAAGATGCTCCTCAACATCCCTCGAATAGATGAGGATATCATCGATAAAGACAACCACGAACTTGTCCAAATACTCCATGAATACCATGTTCATAAGATTCATGAAAAGAGCAGGAGCATTGGTCAAACCGAAGGACATAACGGTATACTCGTATAATCCATAACGAGTAGAGAAAGCCGCCTTCGAATGTCTTCCGATCCGATTCGACTTGATGATAGCCCAACCTCGATCAATCTTGAGAATACCCGAGCACCGGTCAATTGATCAAGAGGTCATCAATCCGGGCGGTGGATACTTGTTCTTCACCGTCCACGGATTCAACGGACGGTAATCAACACACATCCGCAGAGTCTTGTCTTTCTTCTTCACAAAGATAACAGACAACCCCACTGATGAGCTCGCGAATAAAACCCTTCTCTTGAAGCTCGCCAAGTCGCTTCTTCACTCCTCCAATTCATTTGGAGGCATTCGACACGGCCTCTTTGAAATAGGGCGATGCACCGAAGCAACTCAATGACGATTCGATGTCTCTCACGGAGGCATCCCGCAGATCTTCGAAACACATCGCTGAACTCACACACCACGGGACTTCATGAATCTCCATGGTTGGCTTGGCTTCAAGTGCATATAGGTGTGGTTCTTGCAACTTCGTAAAATTCCCACTTGACCGCCGACGGCTCGTGAGGGAAATGAACCTTCCGCGCAATCGATTTGTCCCCTATGTTGAGACAACCAATCCATGCCAAGTATCACATCCAACTTTACAAAGATTGAGGAGAATAAGATTTGCCAAAATCTCACTCCTCCAATCTCAATCAAAACACCCTAAGATTCATTTTCACTCTCATTACCGAATTTGAGAATGAATAATCAAAGGAACATGCAGGGATCACCAAAGATCACTAAGTGCAGCAAAAGACTCGATATAAACGAGTGAGAAGCCCCGAATCAAATAAAATCAGAGGCGGGCCGAGAGTTAACGAAAAGTGTACCCAACACGACGCCGGGTGCATCTCGAGCTTCCTACGAGATAAGGTTGACTCGGCCGCTTCCCACATTGGGGCCTTCGATCACGACCACTCTCTTGCCCGCCCTCCATTAGGACGAGGGGCCGCTCAGCTTCTTAGGGCAATTATTAGCATAATGCCCTTGTCGTGGCAGAAGAAACATACGACATCCGCGGCGGGGTTGCGGATGCCTCTGGCTGTCCCGCAGTGCACGGATCGGGCACGGCCGCGGTGGGCGTGGAACGAACGCCGGTGCCCTCGTGGTGCCGCGATCGGGAGGGACGACCGAGCTGGTCCGCCATACGGACGAGGAGCAACGGCCCGATGCCTTCGGGCCTCCCACTTACGCTATGAGTCGCCAAGTGCCCTCGCCTTATGCTCGGCGATGATGGCCTTGTCGACCAAGGTCCGAAGTCGGGAAGTCAACAATAGATAGCTTGTCCCAAGCTCCTCGCACAAGCCATCCATGAACTTCTCCGCTTTGCCTCATCTGTAGGCACATCCTCGAGCATACCGAGAAAGATGGTTGAACTCATGGAGGTACTCGAATCGATTGCGCCTGGCTGAGCGCGTAAATTCCTTCTTCTTCAACTTCATCAATCCAATGGACATGAGCCTCCGGCGGCGCGAACTCCGCCAAGTGATAGCCCTCGTCTTTGCATGGCAAGGAAGTTCTCCCACCATGAGAGTGCCGCCTCCACCGATGGGAGGCGAACAAAGGCCTTCTCGTGATCCCGGCATCGAGCGATGTTGAGCTTCGCCAACGAGACGCAGCCACTCATCCGCGTCGAGTGGGTCCTCGACCTCGAGAAGGTGGGTGGTGAGTGCGAAGGAACTCCGAGAGTCCTCCCCTCTGCGGGTGGCCACCTCCTCCCCGATCCAGAGGCACCGAGATGTTGGAGGTGTTCCGCAATCACCTCCGTGATCCGTGTTCGGTCCATACGGTTCCGCTGATCCGAGCGAGAACCTCACCATGGTCGGAGGAGGTGGAAGTCCTCATCCCGATCCTCTGGCTGCCCCCGCCGCTACGAGTACGACTCACCATCCTGCTGCATCAAGGCGAGTTAGAAATGTAACTGAGAGCTATAACGAAGGGATAGCAAAAGATAAGCTATCCACTAGGGATTAGTGCCTACAACCCTAAGCCTATCAGAACACATAACTCGCAATAAAACGAACTCCAACTAGTTGCAAAGAGGCATAAGATCCATGCAAAACTCATAAGACACAAGATCCAACTTCTCGATGCGACTAACTTGTATTGAATGAACAAGTAGTCGCTTTGAGAAGAAAGTTTCAGAACACTACCAAAAGCTTATTGCATGGAAAATCGGGTAAAGACCAACTTAGAGAGGCATTAGCCACAAGACATAGGATATCACTTCTTACCCTTTTAGCCCCACAAATTTTTGTTGATTAAACTCTCATTTTCTACCCCACTAGAAACCATCGAGCTTGTCTGTCCGAAATTGAGGTTGTCAGAGCGATTTTGCATCCAAGCTTCCAAATAAGTCTTCTATTCTAGAAACTTCAAAATCCGCACACTTCAATTTGCCAAACTCAATGGTTCCCAAACCCATTTAATCGATAACACTACCTTTGAAGAGGAGATGAGAGGAAAACAACTTTTAAAACTCAAATTAGAGCAAGATGAGATGAGAAAGCTAAGATAGGTAAGGAGTAAAACTGAGAACTCCTTAAGCTTTCACAAATCGCTTCATACTTGAAAATAGGGTTTTTCCAAACATCCTAAAGACGACCAAGCTAGCGGCTTCTATGGTCAAGATGGCTCGATACTCAACCTCTTGTGACGCTCGGATTATTAAGCTTATAATGATCACCACCACTTGACCCTATCATCATAAGCATAATAACTCAGGACGCCGAGGAATGTATACTTCCCAGAGTGCAAGATACACCCTTCACAAAAGTTCATGCATCAATTCCACTCAATCACATAGAACCGAAAGCACGTAACAAAATAAAGACATACATAATAATATTCAAGAGTAATTATAATAAAGAGGCCAACCGCCAATGATAAATATTACGTAACAATGAAGCAAAAGTGCCATAAGATGGCGATAAACAAAGAGCCCAACGGTGTGCCTTTTACCCACAAGGCAACCGACTGTGCCGAGCTAGCCGTCGAACTCCAAGAAGACATCTCACGTATGAAGCCCTTGGGGCTCACCTTCTTCCTCTCAGCAACAAAGCAGCGAAAAAGAAAAGTCGGGTGAGTACTTTGAATGTACTCGCAAGATATATAAGAATGATAACAGATCTATACGATAACAATATGCAAGCGTATTTAAGTGGAGCAGTTAGGACTCAAGTTTGCAAGCATAAAGCAAGTTTTATTTGCAATAATGTAATAGATTGAAGGCAATTTTGCAATCTGATTTTATTTGACAAAAAAAGAGTAAACAAGTATCAACAACAAGAAAAGCAGTCCGGTAGTGACTAAACCATTAGTCACCACAACAATAGCATGAATTACCCATTCATGCCAACCATGTCAAATTTTAATTTAAAAGGTTGTAGTCTAGTTCTTGCACGACCTACCAAGCATGTCCATAACCTAGGACGAGGCTATTCAATAGTTTTATCCCCGCAGGTGTACCAACTTACCCACATGCATCGCTTTTGCCACATGATTAAGCACACTACCTTTGGTATGCCTAAGACGGCTAAGTCCTACGAGACGCTTCCAATCTTATGTATTAACTTCGAGTCGCCCATATGGATAGAAACCCATACGCTGTGTCGGGGTCGTGGCCCACCTCGACAACTACCCCTCACTGTAAAGCCTCTGACAATCATGACGCCTCGAGGTGGAGAGTCCATCCGGAAACTCCACCACCGCACACCCAAACACAAGAACACAATTCCTTTTTACACAACACACACAACGCCTCCCGCGACTCGGAGATAACACACTCCAAAGTACTAGGTCAAGAGGGGTCCCATATAACCCTCATGTGGTTAGTACGCAAAGCGCTTGGCTTAGTGACACAAGTAACTCGGTCCTTAGGGACTCGGCACCTTTCCTTGTCACACCCAACAATCACACCAACATGCCATTGTGCCCAAGTCAAACCATTTTGTTTCATTTTCGGTTTTACAAAACAAAAGCATAAGGTGCTGAACCAAAATAAACAAAATGATTTGTGTGATCAAGGTCATCGACTAGGTCGATAACCGCCTAATTCTACCAGAGCTAAGCATTTCTAAGCATGACATCGCAAAAGACAAGAAAGAGCATAATTAAATCACCGGCTCTAATTCACCAAATGATGATAATAACTTATGGTTGTGGCGGGGATAACATTTTAATGGCAACAATGCATTAGGAATAGCTACCTCTAAACAGGCAAAAATAATTGGACACAAAAGCAATGCATACATATAGTTTGTAAACAAGATATTAGACTTTGAAAGTAATGGGACATTTATGGTCAAATATCTTGCCTTCTGAAGCTCATTGTTTTGCTGCAGAGGATCACTCGATATGATCAATATTGTCGCAACTCTATCGAAAGAACCAACAAGAACCAAAAAGGCGAAATATCAAAAGATGCAACAGCAAAACTCAGCAAAAGTTCTCAAATTTTACAGTAGAAAGAACATAATTTTATGAACTAAAGCAACAAGAACCAATTGATTTGGATTCTCAATGCAAAAGTTATGGCAAAACAATTTCATCGGCCGTAAAAGGAAAACATCACTATTCACCTAAGCAATGATTTTAGTGAAATTTTCTAGAATGACACGGCTACTGAAATTTTTATGATAAATCAAGCACCTCATAAGATGAACAGCCCCACTGGATTCATCTCATTTGGAGCTTGCAATAATTAGTTATGAGTTTTCTAAGATCCACTATTTTTCTCGTTGTAAAGATAATCGGTTAAAGCTTACTTTTAAAATAAATCTTTTCTCGCTATCAGACAAATGAGCAACCTATACTTGAAATAAGTTTACTAAGAATGAAAAATAATGGCACTGGTTTTATCATTTTTGAAGTTACGTAAAATTACTTATGAATTTTGGAAGATAAAACTATTTTTCGCTTGATAAATAACTCTACCCGAGAAATATAACTCGATAAACGACGTGGAAGAACATGGGCCAAGATCATTGATCCAACAGCCCACACGCGCAGCAACAGAGCTTAACGCGCCAACCCTAAGCATCGACCGCTGGATGAAAGATGAACGCACCAGATGCCAAGGATGTTCGCGGTCCGAACGCTCACACGCACGCGAACCGCTGATCTTGGATCCAACGGTCCACGCGATTGAACCGCTCGACGGTCCGAACGCTCTCCAGATCCGATCGTTGATCGAAAATCGACGCCACGCCGCGATGACCTAGCGCTACGCGGTCCGATCACGCCACAAGAATCCGAAAGCGATTGATCTAAAATCCTACGGCCAAACTCAACGATAACCAAAACTCTCTCGCTTTTCGTCCGACAACGAAGATCGACAAAGGAACAGAGGCAAAGCCCGACGATGCGCCGCGACTCAAGAAAAAAATAGCGAAATCTAAAACTACTACGATGATCGCAATAGCATGGAGTACCCATCAAGCAAGGAATTGGGCGAGATGGACTTACCGAGCCGAGAAGACAATAACCAATTTTTCTACCGAAAGAGGGAAAACCAAATTGATAAGATTCTCATGAGAAACCCAAATTGATTAAGGGTTACCGATCACCGAGGTGAGAGGAATCGAGGGAGCAAGAATGAAAGGATGAAGCCCAATGGTACCGCCTTCACCAAAAGCTTGAAACTCTGAATGGCGGCAATGGCGATGCACAAAGAACTCGAGGCGATAAAGCTCAAATGGACCTCCAAAGACAGATGCTAAAGCTCAAGGTGCTCAAAGGAGGCTAAGGAAGCAATGAAGAAGCTTATATAGGCCGAGAGAACAAAGGAGGAAGCAATGCAACTTTCGGTCAAAAGCTTGTCAGTCGAACTGGCCAAGGGATGGGGCAGTGCACGAGGTAGAAGACGACTAGAGGGGCTGTAGCACTAGCACTCAATGCTCAAAGACGCTGGCGAAGCTTGAGATGACCCGACGCCCCATGCTCGCGATTTTCAACCACTCATCGTGACTTCGTCGAGCGCGCGCGCGAGAGAAACACGAAAAGAGGACGGCCGTTAGATTGCATAGATTCCAATCGTGCGGCTATCGCGCTCAAACGCTCGGCTATTGAGTTTGGTGGCCCGACCGCTCCATCGCTTGTCGACCTCACGATCAAGATCCAACGTTGGTTATCACCGCACCTCTCGGACGGTCCGAACATCCCTTCCATCGCGCCGCTGATTTGGATCCTACGGTTCACGTTGCGCGAGGCGCTCGGACGGTCCAACGCTCACGCGATCGTGAGCCGCTCGATGCCGATCCAACGACGCTGCAACGCCGCCCAAACGATCGAGCCGATGCGCTTAGTTGATGAACTAAATCAAGTGGCTCGAGCCCGAGTCCGATCCAACCCGAGGAACGGTGAAAACCGGTTAGGGTTTGAAATTGAATAACCGATCTTTGAGGAATTATTTGGGGTAGCAAACAAACTCCAAAATTTATGAAATTTTAACTGAGATTGCTACGATGGGAAGAACCTTATATAAAATTTTCAGAGACTTTTATGCACTGCATTTTTCTAAAAATTCCAGAAGGCTATTTTAGGAGTTTGACTAATGTTTGACTTGCCTCAAAAATTATCAAATAATTTCAAAATTATGAAATAATTACGAGGTGTTAAACATCTCTCCTAGGTCCAATGAAAATTATTTTGAGGGGTTGGGCACCAGGTTTCCATTGAGGAGATTTATGACTTGAATTTAATTGGGGAAATTTTGAGTTTTAATTTCCACCAATTAAAGGAAAGAGGTTTCAAACATCTTTGTAACAACACATGAGGCAGAAAAGTTTTAATTTATCCTCATTTTTATTACATTTGAAACATAAACCCAATTTGGGATGTTACAGAGGACTGCAGCTCAAGCAAGAGGGTGAGTGCTAGCTGGAGTTGCAGAAGTGCTAAAGGAAGCTAAGGGTGAAGCAATGGGGTTTAAATAGAGCAATGGCAGAGAGCAACGGCGGGGTTTTTCCAATGGGTCAACACTCGCCATGAGAGCACTTGAGAGCGATGGGGAGGCGGTTGAGTCATGGCCCCTCTGAGAGATGAGCGACAGCATTTAATGCGCCGAGCTAGCCGCTTAAAGGTGGACATAGTGTGGATCAGACGCCATTTCCCCCTGCGACGCTTATGGCGAGCGCCGCGCTAGTACGGACAGGAAGGAAACGACTTCGTTGGTCGTCGGATTGAAATCGAACGGGCGGGTCGGATCGAGCGATTGAAGCGATCCCATCGCTCGATCGTCGAGACCTTTCGATGCCGATCCAACTACCGAGTGAGATCGGGCGATTCACAACGACTCGCTCGCTCTACCGGTCGGTCGGGCCGTGCGATACCGATCCAACGGCTCATGACCCTAGCGCCGAACGACCGGAGTTGGTGCCGCTTAGTGGGGCGGACCGAGTCGTGTGGCTCGAGCTTGAGTCCGATTCGAACTCTACTTAACAAAGGCAAACCGCTTAGGGTTTGGATTTGAATAACTCGATTTTGAGGAATTATTTAAGGTAGCAAGCAAGCTCCAAAAATTATGAAATTTTAACTGAGTTTGTCGATGACCGGAGGAACCTCATATGAAATTTCTAGAGATTCTAATGTACTGAATTTTCCTCCAGAAATTCGGGAAGAGGGGAAGCTAGGGTTTGACCAAGCTTTGACTCGCCTCCAAGAATCATCAAATAATTTCTAAAAGTCATGACATAATTCAGAGGTGTTGCCAAGCCTCCCTAGAACTCAGGAGAAATATCTCCAAGGGTTTGGCATAAGGTCTATGACAAGGAGGTTTTTGATTAGAGTCAAAAGAGAATTTAAATTGGATTTTCCATAATTCTTTTGAAAAGAATTACCAAAATGGCCAAGGCTTCAAGATGCAAGAAAAGTTTTAATTTCTTCTGATTTTCTTACATTTGAAACACAAACCCATATTTGGGATGTTACACGACGCTTCAGGTCGCTAGTTTCGGGGAGTGGAGGGCCAAACCCTAGAATCGATTTGGGCGTGGAGGCCAAACCCTAGAATCGATTTGGGCGTGGAGGGCAAAGCCTAGACGAACCTATTTTTAAAGCCCGAGCCCAACGCATTTTAAGCATTGGTTCACTGTGCATCGTTGGATCTTGATCCAACGCTCACACCAAACCGACCGAGTCACTTGGTTGGGTTCAATCAACTCGGAAAAATAGACTTTCGACCGAGGAGTGGTTCACACATTCCAGCCATTGGATCGCCATCCAACGATCAAGATTCATTGGGCCGTTCGGACTACTCTATCGTCTCAATCACTGTCGGCCGTCCGATTCCCAATCAACGGTTGGGATTGAGGTAACGTTCGGACCATTCGAAGGTTACCTGGATCTCAGCCCTCCATTTCAGATCAACGGCTGAGAACCATTGGGCCGTTCGGAGCGGGCGCGCCTTTATTCGTAAGCAGCCAGCGTGGCCGCTTCATCTCGGATCATGCGCACGTTTGTCCACGTATATTCTTTTTGGTAAAGGTTATTTATTTTCCTGGTAAGCTTTATTTCACAACTGAAAAATGCACTAAACTTTGAAAATGTATAACTAATTGATATTAATTCATTTCCGGTTGATTCAAGTTTTAATAATTATGTTTTAAACTAAAATTTAATATAAAAATGGTTTTGCATTGGAACTAATGTGTTCGGATAGGATCCGTCATGGGCTCTATAAAAGAGGGTGCATGAGGCTGTTGGGAGATATACGAGTTGACATGCGTTGCTCCACAAAAACCCTAGCCACCATCTTCTCGAGAGAGCCCTACCGTGCGACTTGGTGCTAGCACACTAGTGTACAGTGTTCTATCCCTAGACATGTGGATATTGTAGAGGCGCTACTGCGGTTGCTGTTGCACTTGAGGAAGATTTACGACTTTGGCGAGGAACATGATTGGTTGCTGGAGGACACGATCGACTACGGTGGACGATCGACTACGACAACTTCATCAACATGCTCTATATTAGATCTGGCTACTCCAACTCTTCTTCCGTTGCGTGGCGTGCCTAGTGGTAATGATCTATGATCTCTTGCTTGCTTAGCCTCCTGATTTACATGGTAAATGTTTTGAATTGCCACCTAGTGCAGACTACCTGTATCCCTTCATAGACCACCCTGCTCTTTGGGTCAGCATACTAAACTCCATTTAGCAAGCCTAAATTTTTGTTTATGACTGTTGCTCTGGTAGTAAAATCAAGAGCAATAAAAATCTAATCTTTTGAGAACCTCCCTAGGAACCTAAAAAAGGATAACATATACATTGGTAGACTACTAAGCACCGAGTTAATAAGTACTAATCATCCACCAACAGACATGTTTTTTCTTTTCCAACTACTAAGCTTGTTTTCAACTCTATCCTCAACTCCTTTCCAATCACAATTCCTTAGTTTTCTGAAATGAATCGAAATACCTATGTACTTGAAAGGAAAGACACCTACTTCACAGTCAAATAACTGAGTATAATGAGAGACAACCACTTTGGTAGTACCAAAAAAATCTCGCTCTTATGGAAATTAATCTTTAAACTTGATAATTGCTCAAAGACACATAGAATAAGCTTGAGATTTTTTGCTTATTCTAAATCATTATTCAAGAAGAGGATAGTGTCATATGCAAAATGTAATATTGACAACCCAGCATCAATCAAGTGGGGAACTACTCCTGATAAAAGACCTTCTTATTTAGCTCTAGATATAAAGATGGCAAACATGTCCACAACAAGATTAAAAAGAATTAGGAACTTATGATCACCTTGCCTAAGACCCTTCCGAGTTTGAAAAAAGGATCCAAGAGCATCGTTGACTTTTATTCTAACACTCCATCCCTTAACAAAACTCTCTATCCAACAACACCACTTAGTTGAAAAACCTTTCATTCTCAAAGTTTGTAGTAAAAATGACTATTTTATTTTATCATAAACTTTCTCAAAGTCGATCTTGAAAATTTTTCCATCCAGTTTTTGTTTATGTAACTCATGTATTGTTTCATGAAGGATAACAACTCCATCAAGAATGAATCTCCCTGCATGAATGTAACATCCCAGCCCAACCTGAGCCTGGAATGCTACCACATTAACATAAAAATAAAATAAGCTAAGATATTTTTGCTAACTTTCGGCAGAACCTTTGTAATACCCGAGAAACGGATCGGTAATTAGAGATTCAGTAGGAGGAGAAAAATGCAAAGAAAGGAATAGAAATTCTGAGAAAAGAGGGGGGTTTTCGCATTTTTACGACAACCTGGCCGCAGTCAGCGCCCGTGGCCAAAGAGGGGGGGCGGCCCAGGGCCGCCCAAGGAGGGAGGCGCCCCAACCCTAGCCGCCTCCCCCACTCCCTCCTCTCCCCCCTAGAGCCGCCGCCACCTCCATTCCCTCCTCCCTGTTTCTTGCTTGCTCCTTGACGGCTCGCCGCCACTGGAGATCCCCTGTCGCCCCAAGCTCTCCCGGCCGCCTCCTTCCAACGGCGCCGCCGCCTGTTCGCCGGCAATCTTGTGGCCGGTCTGCAGATCTTCAAGGGTAACGAATGTTTTTAGTGGTAGTTTGATTCGATTTTATTGCTTAATGGTGGATTAGATCTAAATCGGTTTCTGTTCTGGAGATTCCAGAACGCATCTGTCTCCTTGCGCGGCCAGTTTCGACCCTTTAGAGGACGAATATCGGGTCGACGACTACTAGAGATATATTCCTGGTTTCGTTAGCTTTCTTTTGGCACCGAGATCACGAGATTCCACCTAGTGGTTTAGGAGTTATGAATTTTTAACCGCACACTGCTCTTTCTGTCAGAAATTTTGGAGACTGTTGGTTGCTCTTCAGTTTTGTTCTAGATAGATCCAGATTCAGGGAGTCCACCCAAATAGGTTTTTGAAGATAATTGCTCCATGATTCCATATTGATAAAGATCATCTCCATAGGATCTATAGACTGAAAGTTACAGGCTTTTCTTTACGACTGTTCTCAAATCTGGACAGGTTTCTGTTAGTGTCTTCTTGGGCAGATTAGTCCTCTGTTTTGGCCGAATCAGAGGATTCCGCCAACTAAAGTTTTGTAGCTTGGTTCCTTAGGATTACCTGAGCACTAGTTTCAGGTCTTTAGGAGTTACAGATAATTAATGGTGAATTTTATCGTACAACTGCCAGTAGAGTAGTAATCTGGTCTTTTGGGCGAAGTTGTCAAATTGAACCCATGGTTGTGTGGGTTGGTTAGAGGGTATGATAGGGCACGTGTAGGTGTGTCATACCTTGTTATTCTTATTCCGTGTAAATGCTTGTGTAGGCGATGAGGCGGTGGGTGGAAAGACACCTTCGTTGCTTCCTAGTACGTCGCAGCACGGAAGGCAAGTGCACCTATATTGTGGTTGTTATGTGATTATTCTATATGATGAATCATGGTAACCTATGCTTGTTCGATGTACTGATTTATGGTGATATGTATTTGTTCATGATGGTTTGGATTACTAAAATTGACATCGCTCATTTTATTGTTCATCATGTGCACTCATAAACGCAAGTTGTGGACTTGCGACACCCACGGGAGTGGGTGGTGATTGTAAGACCCACCATTCCAAAGTGGGCATTATGGATCCCAGGTTGACTTTTTCTCAAATGGGCTTTGGATCCCCGCGTGTTGTAGAACGCGGGCATAGGTGAACACCGACGGGTGTTCACTCGCCATACCGGTATGAGCAAAAGAGAAGTGCATGTGCATTCATTCATTCATATGTTGATTCGATTCGTGATGTTGATACACTGTTGGATACTGAATGATTTTGTTATATTTTGTATCATTGGTCTTGCTGAGTCTTGGACTCACCGTTGCCGTGTTATTTTTTTAGGTACATCGGTTGTGGATGGCATGCATGGGCGGGAGTAGAAATTATCATGGTTGTACACTGGCACGAATAAAGTTGAACAAAATATTTAAGTCATAGCTTCGATTTTGAATAGTTTTATGTGAGGCTTACTTCTTTAGGTCATATGTCGTGGACAACCTCTATTGGAGTTGAATAGTGTTTTATGGTCGTTTCTTTCATAAACATGTTTAGTATGCGTGATTAGATAATTGCTTAATATTACTGTTAATTGTGCGGATGTCCAGTTGGTTCAATTTACAAAGGAGATTCTGCCGGAAATTAGAAAGAAATGTCTTAGTTTCATTTGTAGTCTTGTTATGGTAGTAGCATTCCAGGCTCAGGTTGGGCTGGGGTGTTACAACCTCCTTTGTATAACTAAGTATACCAGAGGTTCCAACAGATGCATTGTAACACCCCAGCCCATCAAAGGCTTGGAATGCTACTAAAATAACAAGTTAAACATAATTAACTAAAACTCTTTACCAAATTCCGGCAGAACCTCCTTTGTATAGTTACTATACTGGAGGTTCCCACAAGCAAATATAACAAGAGGTAGTCTAGTAAAAAAATGATCCAAACATAACCCACATCGGCTATTCATCATTATCAAATAGACAACTGAAAGTAGATCATAAGTATCCAATTTTTAAACTCCTTTGTTACAGTCTAATCCAAACAAGTAATGATCGTAAGCAGAATTTTAGGTAATTCATCCATCTACTGAATTAATTTTTCTTTTATTCTCATGTGTGTATATAGTGCGAGCGTGCAACTACCCTAGCCCTTCCTTTCTCCCATGCATGCCGATCTCATATAGGTACCTAAAACACAACAAACAACAAGGGGTGAGTCTAAAGACTCAGCAAGCATAATAATTGGTAACAACAGTATAAGAAAGAAAACCATCAATTATACATCACAAATCTGTTCACTGAATAAACCACATACACATGACATGCAACCTGCTCATATGCTCTTTGTCTTTATCTTTGTTTTTTTGCATTTTACCGGTAATGTAAAGTGCGCATCCGTCGATACACACCCATGCCTGTGCCATCTGGTACAGGGACCTTTGCCCATACCTTGCAAGTATGAGGACCCTTGCCCATGCTCTTCAAGCATGGGGACCTATTGCCCGTCACCAACATGACGGGGACCCAACTCTGGTTTGATCAACACATGACGAAGACTTCAATAAACTACATGATGCATATGTATAAATTCTCCATTTCACAACAATATACATCCATAACAACATTGCATATGAATATCCTACTCATACTACAAAACTCACAAACATAGTCCTTCCAACTTTCAATGCAACCATGATACACACGTAACTCGTAACAATAGAGTCCATGCTCATTACCAGACATATGACCAAATCAATCATAAAAAATATAAATAACCATAGAATGTATCGGTCAAGTCATTCGATAATATCCAATATAACCATAATCACACTTGCCTTAACCGCGAGAGAACGTGGGACATGCAGAAGGCGCTGCCCCCGGGACCCGTCCACCACCTGAATAAATAGTTAACGCACACTAAGTCGACAGTAGTGGGTCAAAGCAAAAAAAAATATATAACAACCTACTCGAACTCGCGAAAGGGTCTAACTCGATTCCAACCCAAATCCTAAACGTCGATCTGTCCCCTCAGTGGACAGTCAACTTATAAAATTCATAACGTTCACTAACGGGATCCAAATTACGTGTTCTCAGACTTTCTGGAAAGGTAATTAAATTACCTAAATAAACTTAGTTGGAGAGCCCTTCTGATTCTGCCATAAACTATCCCTACCAAGCCAATCTACAGAATATCAATTTTTACGTCGGGTTCTCTGGACAGAGCACCAAAACTACCATAACTTTTGCTACGCAACTCGGAACAGGGTTATCTTCGGTTCTATGGAATCGCGACAAAACCAACTACAATAGTCTAGTTGGGCAAGTCCCCTGATTCGGCCTCCTACTAGTCCTAATGTTCAGGTGAAGATCTCTGTCCTAAGAATCTAACAAACAGAAAATAGCGATGGTAAAACTTACATAACGTTTGATTGGTAACTCTAAAAACAATGTTCTTTATCAACTTGGAAAGATGAGAGACCATGTGAGAGGTCCTCCATTGTGAGTGATGAGTATTTGACAGCTTGTTGAATGGGTTGAGAGTTGAGTCTCTTTGTTTGTATTGTTTCTGTGCTGAATCAGGATAATCGGAACTACCGCTGTGTATGTAGCGGAAGTTCCGATAATCGGAACTACCGGCTTTGGAAAGAGGAACTTCCGATTAATCTGGGAATTGTGTTCGGTTGATGTAATCGGAACTTCCGCACCTGGGATCGCGGTTTGTCCGATAATACTGACGTGAGTATTCCTCTGAGACAAAAATCGGAATTGAAAATCTGGGAGTGCGGACGTTCCGATAATCGGAAGTTCCGCAATGGTAAGCGCGGAACTTCCGATAATCCCGACAAGTGCGGATAGTTAGGAAATCGAAACTTCATTTGTGGTAAGTCGCGAACTTCCGATTGTGTCGAGTAATCGCGTAGAAGTATAATTTGTGATTTTGAGTTTGTATGAGTTTGAGTCTTGTACAAATGTTGATGCTATGATATTGTGCAATGCTATGTGATGTGTTTTTATCTGTGTTGACTGCAGGACATCGAGACGAAGTCGTGGCGAGACACGAGGTGATCGGACTAGGCGCAGCGCGCTGAGGTCGAACGGTCGGGATGTGTCGAAGACGGCGTGAATCTTGAGGTGGTTGCGAGTCAAGGACAGCAAGGCGTACGGGAGGCTTCCAGAAGGTGCACAAGGGGCCAAACTGTCTTTTCGCAAAGCGGCACAAGTGGAGGCGGTTCCGTTCGGGTGTAGCGGGCTTAATGGGTTGGAGGCCCATTAGCCAAGGGCTATAAATAGAGGTGAACCCCTGGTGTTAGGGTTAGACTTTTGAGAGAGAAAATTAGGGTTAGCTTTAGCAAAAGAGTTTGTTTTGCTTTTTGAGAGTTTGTTGAGTTGGAGAGGATGAACTGAAATCTTATGTAATCATTCCTCTGTGTTTCCCTCTGTAATCGTTTGATTTCTATCAATGAAACTCTGAGGTTTTGACTACTTGTTTATGCCTCCTCTCTTCTCTTTGTTCTTCTCTTGAATAGCTAGGGTTTTGGATGAAACTTTTGATTCGTCTTATGAGATGGCATGAAACTTGATATTTAGAGTCGTATTGCTATTGCTAATATATCCTCAAAGTTTCATGAGCTAATAATCTGAGAATCTTGTCTATTGTGGTTTTTGGTCTTTCTTGCCCCTTCTTCAAGAAATCCGATTTTGCTTTGATTAATGAATCTTTGTTTGCGATTCTTCTCCATGAGGTCAAGATGTTGTTTAGGATGATGTCCTGTGAAACTTGACCTGAGAAGAGCATTCAAGATTTAGTATTTCGGATTTTTGGGAAAAACCCGACGCACTGTTCTTCGGTTGTCCAAGACGGAACTACCACTGGCGGAACTTCCACACTGAACCCGAACTACAAAGTCTTGCGAACTACCGCTAGGTAGAATCGAGCTTCGATTTACGGCGAGCAATGAAAGCTGGTTTTCGTTCTCTGATTTTGCTTCACTCTTCTTGAGATTTCGAGAGGGCTTTGTAGGATTGTTTAAATACAGTAAAGGGGAGTTCTTAATTTTTAAGGCACCATTCAGCCCCCCCCCCCTCTGTTGCCATTTCGGTCTTTCAAAAGATTACATAATTGTCTACAACATGCATTTTGGGAGGTATTTCTGATTCGGCATCTAAAAAATTCAAATTGGCCAGACAAGTCAATCTGCCAATTGACGTCAACCCTCCTGGACAGTCGCGGTAAAACTACCATAACTCCTAAACCGTACGTCCAAATCAGATGATCTCGGTGCCAAAATCAGGTGATCAAGTCAGAAAATGAACGCAACATACCCAAATCTGACGAGCAGCGGCGCACAGCAGGGAGAGGTGGGGAGAGGCGGCGGCCACTAGGGGGAGGGGGTGAGGCATTAGGGTTTTGTGGCGGGGTGGGAACCCCGTGGCCGGCCACAAGATGGGCCTCTCCTGGGCCGCGGCCCGCGGCCCAGGTTGTCGAACAAAAGCAGATAACCCTCTGTCTTTTTGGGTTTTACTATTCCTCTTATTCCCTTTTCTCCTCCGACTAATTCTTTAATTTACCGATCTGATTTCCGGGGTATTGCAATGAACGCCGACTGGGATGATCTAACAACCTTTTGAGCTACACCAGTAATTCTATTAGTAGCAACTTTAAAACTAACATTTAAAAGACATAATAGGTCTATACTGTTGTATTTTCTTAGCATCCAATTTTTGGAAGCAGTGTAATTATCCCAAAGTTCAAGCTAACAAGAGGCATTGAATAGGTACGAAACTCATGAAACATAGCCATCATGTTATTTTTAATGACTTCCCAAAACACCTGATAGAACTCAGCAGGGAAGCCATCCAGTTCAGGTGCTTTGTTATGTTCCATTTGAAAGATAGCTTCTTTCACCTCCTTCTCCGTGAAAGGTTCTATAAGGAATTTATTTTCAACATCCGGAACTTGAGGTATATTATTCCTAATAGAATGAATTATGGATAAATGATTAACTTCGGATGGTCCAAATAGTCTTTTTTAATTGTACATCACCCCGAATTATCCCCTCATCTTATTCGAGCTGAAAAATTCTTTGTCTTCTATGCTTACCATTTGCAATCAAATGATAATAACGTGTATTTCTATCTCTCTCCAAAAGAAATTTCGATTTGGAAATTTGGTACCATTTAATTTATTTTTCTCTTAACAGATTTGTCAATCTCTCGTTAGCCAAGTTTTTAAGAGAAAGGTCTTCATCAGACAATCTCAATAGCTCTGCTTTTTTATCTAACTTATCAATTATCGAGTTGAGTTCTAGCTTTTCCTTTTTACAAGTCCCAATGCTATTTTTAGTCCAAACACAAAGGAATTGTCTAAGAGACCTAACCTTACATTGCCAAATTTGTAAGGCAGACTAACCCCTTATTTCCTTTATCCACACATCAGCCACCATCTGCAAAAACACGTCCCTACACAACCAGCTTAATTCAATTTTAAATAAAGGTTGACTCCCTCTGTAAGAAGCCGCTCTTGTATTTAAAAGCAACGGTGTGTGATCAGACAAAGACCTTTCAAGAGTATTAACTGTGACCAATGGATATTTATGCTCGCAGTCTGTATTCATTAAAACTCTAATGAATTGGCCCAAGTAAACTGTCTCCTAGATAAATCTATTTTACTTAAATCCAAATTATTAATCACATCATTAAACAAAAAAGGTCATCTACACTCAAAGTTATTATTATTATTTTCACTTGCATGCCTAATAATATTAAAGTCACCCCAGCTAAAAATAGGAAGTGAATCTTTCCTACAGGTATGAACAAGTTCATTAAGGAATTTCTCCAAGAATTGGTTTTGAGCTGCGCTGTATACAGCCACAAGAAACCATTGATAGTCAACCTCTTTTTATTTTAGGTGAAACTTTACATAAAAATCATCAGCATCAATAGAACCAATATAGAAAACCCAAGTAGCCACCCCTAAAAGGATGCCCCCGGACCGACCTTGTGGCGGAGAACAATGCCACAAAAATTTCCATCCACCACAAAGGTGATTAAGATTAGACACAGAAAAGTCTTTTTTACCGGTTTCAAGGATGGCCACAAATCTAAATGCTGCTCCATAAGTAGTTCACAAATGTAGCGATGGTTAGCCAAGTCTTCCAGACCTCTGCTATTACAAAAAAAGACCTTTCTTTTAAATTTTAATTTGATTAGCCTATTATGAGAATTTTTTTTTCCTTTTGACCTCTTTTCATCCTCCAACAAATCATCATCTAAATCATTACAATAATGATTCAGGGCTGAGATATCGTTGCAATCCATATTCTCATCTGCCAATTCCTCAACATCTATTATTTCATTATTTTTTAAACACCCAAATTCAAGATCTTAAATAATTTAATAGAACTAGCAACCTCAGCATTATCATCTCCTAAAGATATGCCAATGCTAGCAACTTTTGCAACAACTAGTTCATAAGAAAAATACAGAAATGAAAATTTATTCCGAGACTTACTAAGGTAGTCCATATCGTATGTGATGCCAAGAGTCCTAAGGTAGTCTCCTTATTAATTGAAGTAGACTGATCCTTGCAGTTCTCAGGAGCATGAGATTCAAGATCCGAAATATTCTTCAATCTCTTAACATCTCTATCTTCCATCTCAACATCTTTGCCTCTGCCAAATTTATCCTCACCCTCATGATCCTTACTCCAATCAAGGTCTTCATCAAACGCATCCACCACAACATATTCGACTTTGAAAAAAAATTTATAGGCATATTCACCAACCACGATCTCTACACTAGAAGGTATAGCCTCTATGTCTAGCACTCACACCAGCATACGAACCAAATCTTTCTTGCGTACCTTTTCCATGTCCACGCTCATTGCAATGCCAAAAAATAACTCTTGAGGGTCTATGTGTAATTAGGCGAAAGGGGATACGTGAAAACGAGAAGTTGTTTGGGGCGTGGTAAAAGGGGACGTGAGAGAGAGAGGAGGAGACCAAGATCTAGAAACCCTAGCCACTTTTCCTTTTTTTTTCATGCGCCGTCGCCAACGCCCCGCACCGCTCTTGCCGCATCACTCAGGCGCTGTCGTGGCCGGCCTCCCCGCCGCTTTGCTCTGCCATCACTTGTCTGCTTTGCTCGTGTGGTAAAAGGGGATGTGAGAGAGAGGAGGAGACCAAGATCCAGAAACCCTAGCCACTTTTACTTTTTTTTCATGCGTCGTCGCCTACGCCCCGCACCGCTCTTGCCGCATCGTCTGTGCGCCGTCGTGCTATGCCCCGCACTGCTCCTGCCACATCGTTGTCTGTTGCTCCTGCCGCGTGCGTGGAGGCCATCCACCTGCCATTCCGCCAGCGTTTCCCCAAGCGCCATCGCTATCTGCCACTACTAGCCGCTTTATGGATGTGTGCTGCTAGCTAGCAGTGCATGCCGCATGCATGTTCCTTCACTACTACAGAAAACCTTATCACGCATTTGGTCGAATCGTCATCACGAGCGCTTTTTGAACCGTCGAAGTTTTATGTCTGTGATAACAACGGTTATCACGACGGTTTTCAACCGTCGTGATAAGTTTAACACTGACGGTTTTTAATAGAACCGCTCGCGATATTCAAGTATCACAGACGGTTCTATTAAAACCGCTCGTGATATTCCGATATCACGCATTTCGCTTTGAGCTATGAACCGCTCGTGAGGCTTGTATATCACGAGCGGTTCTTGGTTTAAACCGTCGTGATATGTCCTTCCACTAACTAGTTTTTCGTATTTTCAGCTAGCCTCGTGAATTGCTAGCCATGCCCTCCAAAACAAACAAGCGTAAACAAATACATCACAGTTATTGTTGACAATTCAAAGTGTTCATTTAACTCAAAATCAATTAAAAAAGAATGTTTGAAGTATTGTCGCTAGAGTTACAAATTGAATTACAACTAGTCAAAGTGAGTTACAATTTGAATCAATTACAACTAGTCGACGACGTGAAACTCTCCGTCGGGGTTAACGATTTCCGACTTGATGAAGCTGCAGAGCAACCCTCGAACATGTGTGACCTCGTTCTTCTGGAGTGCTTTTAACTCTAGGTTCAAGTCCTGTCGCTAGCAAGAGTAAAGTAGTAAGAATATATATTTAAATTTATAATTACAAAATAACTATAGCGAGATTGACCTACCTAGGGATCGTGTGTTGTGGAATTAATCAATAGCCGCATATGATGGCATACGTAGAATGCGCACAGGTGATCTTGTTTTTGCTAGCGGCCTTTGCAAAAATGGATATACATATATAGTACATCATACCGAGACGCAATATTTACGGAGTATGATATATTATTATTGTGTTGTATCGCTGACTCGAAATCACATCTTGTGGGTTAGTGTGGCGCTGCTCCTTGTATAAACCTCCCTCTCAAAGAACATAGCCGATGAACGCCTACATGATTCCAAAAAGTTATCCTCGTCCATTTCAAATGAAGGAAGACTACAATACAATTATAAAGCGGAGGAAATGATCGTACCTTCCGAGTATTCCTTTAAGAAGGGTGAAGTCATGGTTTTTGTTGAGTAGAGAATCAAGGTACAATACCATGTTCCTCTTTGGCACAATAATCACAAGAATCCATGGAACCTACTCATGTATGTCGCTATAGTCATAAACCTATATATGTTCAAATGAATTTTGTGTAGCAAGTAGTGAAGCACTTACTTCGGTTGTACGACACCATTATGTACTCCTTGCCGCTCGAGCAAGCAATCTCATTTTTATGTAATTCTCGACGAGGATGCGCCTTGGTTTATTGTTTGCTCGAGATCACGTATGGTCGAGGAAACCCACCATTCGTTGATTCGACGGGCACATTTCATAATGTATCCATGCGTAAGGAATGAGTTGTGATATTTATCGCTATCACGTGAGTGTAGAAATTGATTGTACACACTTACGCTGTCCAACATCGTAGAAGTGAGGCGCCGAGGCGCTTAGGTTGTATAGGTCGAATAAGTCCTCGAAGCCCACGACGGCGTGGCCCGCCTCGTGATGAAAATGCTCGCTCCGTGTCGACGCGATTCCAAAGATGGCTCCCCTCCTCTTGGGTCTTGCGCATGTACCACTCATGCAAAGATTGACAAGCTAGTCCCGAGCCGGTTAGTTCCTTGTCGAGACCAACGGATATCCAAGGGAGTATTGCCCGGGCTTGGCAGGCGCTTGAATCTTCTTCGATATCGATTTGTCCGTAACGAGGCGCTGTGGTACGCCTTCTCCGGAGATGACTCGTGGACCGATATGGTGACACGCTTGTCTTGTCCTTCGGCGCCTTCTCGACGGGAACCGATGAGGCGGGCTTCAAGCGAAGGTCAGGCGGACTCATCGAGGGTCCTATTGGAGAGGCAGTAGTCGTGACGATATCGCGCCATCGCAGGTCCGAGGCGATGTCCTTCTTGGGCCACCGGATAAAAGTGTGCACGCATCCCCTAGTGTTGTGATTTCTTCGCTCGGGAATTTCGGTAGGATGGTCATGAAATTGTCAGTACCATGTCCACCGCACTCGGCGTAACCTCGCGCCACCGGGCACCGTCTTTGATCGCTCTTCCGGTATGGATACACCATACCCGCCCACCTCAATAGCAATCGAACCAACCATCCTCACTTGAGCTTGCGAGGCGCCGGCTCCTACAAAACGGTACACAATTAGCTAAGGCGCCCTATATGTCTATATTTGGAGCATTCCAGAGGTGTACATTACCTCGATGTCGCCGATCGGTAATTGCACGTCGTCATATCCGAATTATGTGTGGACGCGACGCCATCCGATGTTGAGGAGGACTTGCTCCCAAATTAACAGGGCGGCTTGCGCTCTCATGAGTTCATTTACTTGGTTCTCAGAACTTGTTATTTGTCCTTGAAAATTTTCAATAATGACATGTTCCAATGAGGTCGGCGGTCTTTGGTCCTTGGATCTCTTCCTACTCCTATATGTGGCGAGTCGTGGGAATCCATCCCTCCAAGGTACGTAAACCCCAACGCCGCGCTCGACCCGGTGCTCCTTGTTTCCCGGGCCGTAGATAGTACATCCTTCTCCTGCCCACTTCGAGGGAACCTTGGGAAGATGCGGAAGTCAATGCTTCTGCAAGAGGACATCATGTTATTATAGACACCATGAAGTTATGGACTTATTAACAACTAAGTGGTTCGACATATTTACCGTGCGCTGGGACACCGCCTCGTCTGCTCGGTTTGCGAAAGAGATGTCGCCCAAGACGGGTCGATGCCCTCGCCTTAACCGTGCTCGATCGCTCTGTCCGAGATCCCAAAGAAACGGTCGGGCAATGGTCTCGCTCCTCCGCCGCCCGCTTCGTGGCTTTACCCGCTGCACTCAGGGCCGTGCCGAAGTTTGTGGGGGTGAGTGTTTTGGGCCCGAGAGCTCAGGCGCCGCACTTTGCTCTGAAATTCGGCCGCCGTCTTCATCTCGCACGAAGGCATCCCATGTATCCCGCGACAAGAAAGGATACTTCGTGAAGGGCGTCCGACCGGTGTTCACATCTTGCGTGACAAGCGTGCTCTTGAAGGTCCTCCACGCTGGCACATATCGCGAGGCGCGCGTGCCATCGCACACGTGTGCGGGTCCGCCGTGGAAAGTGAACGAGGCGGCTTAAAGCCTCACCACAATCGTCTCTGACATCCGCGAGACACTTCCAGTTGGGGTGGTTATGGGGACCGTTCCCTTACAAGTACCCATGAGACGGTCCGAATCTCGCACGCTTTCTTGGGACTCACGGGATCCCGACGCCACCGACCTCCGTGATCGCATGCGCGCCCGAGGGCATTTGGATATTCCTCCGCCTTCTCGCTGCGCACCACCTTGATCGGAGATCCAGACGATTTGGCGACGTCGATGACGCGCGGCGAAGACGGTGCCTCGCCATCTCGCTTACTTGCTATCTATATAAGTTACGACGTAATTATTACATAGTATATAATATATGGGAAATTGCACAAAAATATAAACAAATATAATCAACGCTTTGCCATCTCGAGTAAAATAAAATAAATTGCCGTCGGTGTACCATAAGAATCATCACGGTTCCTGTGTTTACCAGATTAGTCGGCACCCTAAGTATCGAGACTACCCACACCAACCTAGGTTAACCGCATCTTGGTTTTTCAAGTCACCTAGGCTAACCTGCATTAGCTCAAGACCGGATACCCATGATACCTAGGCCAACCTAGTAAATCGGACCGCCTTACTTCCATAGGTTTTCATCATTCCAAGACTATACCTCAAGTTTGAGATGCGAAAATTAATTAAGAAAACACAACCACGCTACCAACTAGATCATCTTGATGTTTATTAAGAAAACATAGTAAAATGTTGATCAAGAACCGATAACTACAAGAGAGATTTTCTTAATAAATGCGTAAAAAGTGAATGAAATGAAATACAACAGTTATAAACTAAAATTCTCAGCCTCTATGACAATAGTAAACCTCTTGTTCAGGGTCTCTGGTTGCTCACTAACTGATTCAATCACTTCAGTAAGAACCGTAATCTAAAACACAAAATCCAATAAATAGCAAGAAAATACTAAGAGCAAACATAAAAAAAATGCATGATCAATGTCTTAATGCATACTTAACAACATGCTTAAGTTATACCTTACTCAAGGACAATACCCCATATATAATAGCTGCTACCACATGATAACAGAATTTAATGGTTTAGTAAAGCATTTCAATTTCCAGATTTTGAACCAAGTCGAATGGACTAAGTGAACTGTCACTGCAGACTGAAAAAAAATTATATTACTCAAGTCTCACTAAGTCATTAGGGATAGTGACCTAACTTATCCCTTACTCCCTACTAGAAGGAATAAAGGAGTAAAAGACACAGATTAATGAGCCATGATTTTAAGCAAAATGATATCATTGATTAATTCATGGCTAAATGAGTAATAATTAAAGTTCATCTCAACACTTACCACCAAATAGCAAGCATTGACCAGCCTCGGTTAAAACATGGCTACAGATCGTCATTTGTAACCAAACCAAAAATGACAGATTAGAGAATGAATGCTTGTTGATTGTAACAACCCAAAATTTCAATTTCAGTTGAAAATAAGACTTTAATTATTTTTGTGGATTTTCTGGAAATTTTAAAAACTTTTCTCTAAGTATTTTAAGGCTAAAATAATTTATGTGCAAAATCTATTACCAACTAAAAGTTGGAATTATTTTATTTAAGTCCGTAATGCCTCATAGAATTTCGTGAATTTTCTCAAAATTTTTGGACTTTATTTACTATTTTCTAATGCCTATTTGAATTTCTCAAATTAAATCAATTGAAAAGATTTAAAATCCATTGCAACAAGATCGGGCCAAGCCCAAAGACTGCACGCCCGTGCCTAATCCTCCTCGCTTTGATTACGCGGGCCGTCCGATCAAATCGGACGGCCGACATCAATCCACCACCGCACTTCTCTCTTCCTCTCTCCCTGCTCGGCGGTGGGGCCCGCCACACAGCCGTCTCTCCTCCTCCTTTCTTCCTCCACGCGAAGGCCGACTTCACCGCCATTGCCGCACTCCTGAGTTCTTCAATTCCGAGATTTACTCCCCATTCCTCTCGCCATCACGCGCAATGAAAGCGCCGCTCCCACCGCACTCATTCCCGCCTACCGCCCTTCTTAACCCCCTGCGCGCCCGCGCCGTCGCCGCCGCCATATCGCCACCGCGACTTCCGCCTCCCAGATCCCCTCGCCTATAAAGCCACCCTCACTGCGCATCTTCTCCGCATCTTTTTCCCCACCTCCCGCCCCCGATCACCTTCAATCGCCTGCATTTTGAGTTTCTCCGGCGTCCGGCTCAAAGAATCGCGTGCCGTCTTGCCCGGCAAAGCCTCCTCAACGACTTCGATCCGCACCATCAACTTCAGCATCGCCGCGATCCTCGTGGCGCCTCCACGTTACTGAAGAACCCCGAGCCCTTTCGCGCCGCCGACCAAGCACGCCGCCGCTTCACATCGCCGACGACCTTCCGACCTCGCCTCGCCGCCAGTAGCGCCGAACCGCGTCTCCCCTCTATCTTTGCGCACCACCGAGCTCGCCACGCCGCTCACGGCACCATTGGAACCCGTGTTCTCCTCTCTCTCCGGCGCCAACGTGGCTCGCCACCTCGCGCCACCTCATCGCTGCGGCGTGCGGCGCGGATAAGTCGGGCACAGCGTGGCTGCCAACAGCCGACAAGCTGCAAGCGCCAAGCGCACCGCCCTACGCCTTTATGCACCGAGTCCACCGTGGACTTGCGCCTCATTGTGGACTCACCCATACTGTCGCCCACATGTCACTCTCAGAATAAGATCACGACGCATGCTTGCGCAATAATTGGAATTTTCTTTAGAAATTTAATTCGGGAATTCGGGAATTCTGATTTTAGGATTTAATTTAGGTTTTAAACTTCCAGGAGCTCGTATTTCTTCATACAAACTCCGATTTAGGTGATTCAAATTTCTAAATTTGTATAAAATCAAGATCTAGCTAACTAAACCAAAATTATTTAATTTGGAGTTAATTTGTATTTTCATTTGAATTTATATGAGTTCTTTTGAATTCTGTTTGAATTTGGATTATTCTCGCGTATAGATTTTGACGACTCCGGAGAGCTTGACCCTATTGAAGAAGTAGAATACCAAGATTTTGAACAAGGAAAGTTACACCATTGACCATTTTGCCCCCAATATTTAAAATTATTTAATTTTTGTTTTAAATTATTATTGCATGCATAATTGTATTTAATTATTTTAAATTCCTGTTTTAAATATTTAATTATTCCAATTCCTTTGTATAGCCAAATTTGATTGTTGTATTATCAATTCCTTGTAACCTTAGTCAAATGAATTTAAAATAAATATATGCTTAGCAAATGCTTAGACCATGAAATATTTGATTTTGGGAGAATTTAGCCAAAACTTCATAAATTGATAAAAAGCCTATGACATTGCTTTGTCATGGTGGACTTTTGCAAATGTCTTTGAAAATTATAAAAATAAAAGAAAATGGGTTGTACTTGGGCAAACATGGACCGCTGGTGGAGTGCAGTTTATGCACCTGCTCGTCTCGTTAGGACCGAGACCTGTGGTTTTATTGAAAGTTGCCCAAGTAGATTAAGGACCGGTCTTTGAGCCGCATCTTGCAAAAGCTCCACCAGACTACCACATGTTCTCAGTATGGCGTAACTGTGCTTAATAATTTGTCTTACCTCATTATTGTTTATGCCATTTTTTGTTGTGTGGGTGTCGGTTAGACTTTATTCCCACTTGGCGCAAGAGGGAGTTTCCTGCAGTGGTTAGCCTAATGGAAGTGAAACCTTAGCGCATATTGGTATTGAGGTAATGCATTGAAACGCTTTGTGATAATTGCCACCACACGCCTATGGAAGCGTGTATTGGCCGACATAACGGGCAAATTATCTCGTGTGGGTAAAGTTGTACCTCCAGAGAGTGTAAATCTATTCAATAGCCGTGTCCACTATCATGGACATGCCGAGCAAAGCCACTCTAAGTTAGATTTGTTTTGGTTTTAAAATAACTTGGGACATAATTTGAGGATGGTTAATCCTTGTGGTAAAATTTATGGGTAGCCTTGTGATAGGAGGGTATCCTTCACCATGTTTCATATGGAGTTTATCCACTATAAAATGATGAATTTTAAATCTGATTTTAGCTATAGAATAAAAATATGCCTTGAAACTTAGTATAAATATTTAAACCAAAAGGTCGATTTACGCAAATAAACCCTATAACCTTCCTTTGAATAACTTATGCATGCATTCTAAATTCAGATTGGGTGTAATTTGCGAGCACGCTTGTAGTGCTCACTCTTCTTGAATATTATTATTCGAGAGAAGACTGCTATCCTAAGGTGAGGAGCAGACGATTAGGCAATAACCTCTGCATTTATTGCTCGTGGCGATCGTGGCTTACCATTATATTTTGTTTCCGCTTAATGTTTTATTTGGCCTCAGGCCCAAAGTGTAATAAACTCTATGCTTATTAATAAATACGCTGGATATGTTTGTGATAACATTTTTGTGACTGTGTACACTGGAAATCTTGGACTAGTGTTTGAACACAGAGAATTCGGGATCCTTCGCTCCGGGTTCGACAAAAGTGGTATCGAGCCATATCGACTGTAGGTCGTGACCTAAAAGGAAATCAAACCCTTAAGGATTTATTTTGAAAATTAAAAATAACTTGGTCTTCTGGAGTCATTTCTCAACTTTTCTCTTGAAAAATATTTATTAACTCATCTCCTTTCCAAAAATTGTACATGGCTGAGGTTCCGAATGCCATTTCCCATGGTGTTTTTGCTGGTCATTGGGCATAGTTCTCGGAAGATGATGCAGTAGCTTGGACTTTGAAGAAAGACCGACGATCAAGGATACAAGTATAAGGTGGGAAATCAGATCGGTGGAGAGTAGAGGTGATCCTCTACTCCAATCTATCGCCGAACACGACTTCCACATCTTCGATGCCCCAATGCGACGAGACACTTTCGCCAAGGCATCCAGATGCACCAGGAAGCCACCCGACTTCGCTACATCTACGATCACCGCCTCAACGGCACTGGGTTCCACTATTACCCAATGCACATCCCAACCCGGCATGACAGTGCTTTCCGCTCAACTAGAGATGAAGACTATCCCGATCTCACTCATCGTGGATCTCGCGAGCCATGGATTATGCCTACGGAATACACTAGATGAGTGCCTCTCATACAAGTGAAATTACAAGACGAAGAAAAGTTGAAGATTGCAGAAAAAGAATTGGCCTATTACAAGGAAGGCGAGGCTAGTTCTAGTGAGCCAGATTATACCCCAGTAACCCCATAGATTTGTCCTTAAATTTTCCTTTAGTTGCGAATTATGAGCTACTATACCTTTGTGGTAGCCATAATAAATTAATAAAATAAAATAAATTATTTTGCCGAAGTGTTCTTGTCTTGTGTTTGTTAATTTTGGGCTATTTTAGACATATACCCCTTAGAAATTCCTGTCTCTCTTGTCTAATCTGTGAAGAGTCCATCAGATGGTGACCACCCGACCGAAGTGTCGCGTGCGAGGGCAAGGAAATGAGAATGTTGATTATCAAGAAAACCAGTTCAACACCACCACCTCCTCCAATCAAGCCCCGATCGGCGCTAAATGATGGCCAATCGGACTCATCCGATTGAATTGCTAGCCCGCCTCCACAAAGAACCAAAGTATTCCAAATACAAGACTTATCATGCTCCTCCACCTCCCGCAAGAGTGACCTTATCAGAGTTCATGAGGATGCGTCCGCCAACGTTTTCTAGTAGCACGGAACCCATGGACGCAGATGATTGGCTCAGGGCCATTGGAAAGAAGCTGGATATTGCTCAATGCACAGATCGTGAGAGAGTTTTGTTTGCCTCTCATCAGTTGATTGGTCCCGCATCAGAGTGGTGGGATAAATTCATTATGTCCCATGCTAATGCCCAAGAAATCACTTGGGATGAGTTCATGCAAGCTTTCCGCCGATCTCACATTCCATCTGGCATGATTACTTTGAAAAAGAAGGAGTTTCGCCGCCGCCAAGGAAACCGCTCAATCGGCGAGTATCCGCATAAGTTCAACCAACTTGCTCGCTATGCCCCGAGGATGTAGCCGAGATGAAGACAGGCAAGAGCGATTTCTGGAAGGGTTGAACGACGAACTCTCTGTTCGTTTGATTTCTCAGGATTTCACCGACTTTCAGTAGTTGGTAAATAAGGCCATACGCCAGGAGGGCAAACATCAAGAAATGGAGAACCGTAGTTTTGAGGATGGCCTCCAAGTTTAACTCAGAGGATCGCCAAGCCTCGCTTCACTCGATCTCGGCCAACTCAACGTGGAAGATTCTAGTCTACTACACCGAGAGTTCCAGCTCAAGGTCCGCGCCCAAATACTCCGGATTCCGTAGTAGTTCACCGGAGGTCGGGCCCAGCAGGCTTACTATTTCCACAAGCAGAATCACTTGCTTTCACCGCAACGAGTGGGTCACTATGCAAATAAGTGTCCTAAGAAGCGCAGATCGCCACCTGTCAAGCCAACTCCCGAGCTTCGGTCTCCATGGTCCTCAAGACCACCGTCAGTTCATGAAGGGACGTGTGAATCATGTCACCGCAGAGGAAGCCTATGCAAGACACAGATGTTGTTCTTGGTACGTTCCTTGTCAACTCAGTACCAGCATAAGTTTTATTTGATTCCGGAGCTTCGCATTCTTTTGTGTCAAATAAGTTTGTGGAAAAGTATGGGTTATCTACCTCCCTTAGTTAACCCCATGTTAATCCATTCCCTGCTCGTAAATGAGGGCTAGTTTCTTTTGCCCAAATCTTACCTTTGAAATCTCTGGAGTAACTTTCTCAAAGAAACTTAATAGTCTTATGTTCGCAAGGATTGGATGTAATCCTTGAATGGACTGCTTGCCAAAAATCATGGCAGGATAGATTGTGCTAGTAGATCTATCAACCTCACCAATGAACAAGGGATTTCAATAGAGTTCCGACCCAAGACTTCTACGGAAAGAAGTTCTATCTTGACCAGTTTAAAGGAAGTAAAACTGGAAGATATACCCGTGGTACAAGAATATCCAGATGTTTTTCCACAGGATTTACCTGGTATGCCACCGGACCGGGACATAATGTTCTTAATTGACTTAGTCCTGTGGATCGCTCCAATTTCGGCGACCCTATAGAATGCCAGCCAACGATCTAGCAGTGTTGAAGAAGAAGATCGAAGAACTACAGAGTAAAGGTTACAATCAACCGAGTTCATCGCCTTAGGGAGCTCCAGTACTATTTGTCAAAAAGAAAGACAATAGTATGAGAATGTGTGTCGACTATAGATCACTCAACGAGGTAACAATCAAAAACAAGTACAGTTACCTAGGATAGATGATCCGCTTGATCAACTTAAAGGAGCCGATATTTTCTCCAAGATTGATTTAAGGTCGCTACCATCGCTAAAAATCGACCTAAGATATTTCAAGACGACTTTCACCACCGATATGGATCAGACGAGTTCACAAAGGTGATGTCATTTGGACTAACAAATGCCCCCGCTTATTTCATGAATATGATGAACAAAGTGTTCATGGAATTCTTGGATAAGTTTGTGGTGGTATTCATAGATGATATTCTCATCTACTCAAGAGATGTGGAAGAGCATGAAAACATCTCGTAATTATTTTGGACAAACTCCGAGAACACCAACTTTATGCCAAACTCAAGGCAAAAGTGAATTTTGGCTCGACCAAGTGGCTTTTCTTGGACACATTGTGTCGCAGGAGGAGTTGCGATGAGACCCTCAAAGGTTGAAGTCAGAATGGATTGAAGCAACCCAAGTCCTCACACGTATGAGAAGTTTTCTGATTAGTGGATATTACCGCAGATTCATTGAAAGTTTCTCCAAGATCGCCAAACCCATGACTCAACTTCGAAGAAGGAAAAGAAATTTGAATGGACAAGTGCTTGTGAACATAGTTTCCAAGAGTCAAGAAAAGACTAGTCTCTCACACTGCTAGTCTTACCAGATATACGTAAGGATTTTGAAGTTTTCAGGACGATCCTCGCCAGGCTAGGATGTGTACTGATGCAGGAAGGAAAGTTCGTGGCTTATGCATCTCGTCAGTTAAGGCCACATGAAGGAAATTATCCAACTCATGATCTAGAGTTAGCGGCAATTGTGCATGCTTTGAAAATCTGGAGGCATTATCTCATTGGTAACCGCTGTGAGATTTTCACAAATCATAAGAGTCTGAAATATATCTTCACCCAGTCAGAACTTAATCTCCGGCAAAGAAGATGGTTGGAGCTGATAAAAGATTATGACCTTGGAATTCATTATCACCCGGGTAAAGCCAATGTGGTAGCAGATGCTCTGAGTAGAAAAGCATACTGCAACACGGTGTTAGTTCAAAAAAAACAACCAGAATTGTATGAAGAATTGAAGTATCTGAATCTAGAAATTGTCAGTCAAGGCTGTATCAACACAGTGGAAGTCCAACCAACCATACAAGGTCAGATCAGAGAGAAACAATTAGAAGACGAAGACATCAAAGAAATCATGAAGAACATGAGAAGAGGCAAAGCCCTGTGATTTTCTCGAGGACGAGCAAGGCATGCGATGGTTTGGCAACCGTGATCCGTGTACCTAATCATCATGAAACAAGACAACTGATTCGAAAGAAGCTCATGAATCACCTTACTCTATCCATCCCGGAGTACCAAGATGTACCAGATCCAAGGAAAAGTATTGGTGGGTCAAGATGAAGCGAGAGATCGCCGAGTTTGTTGCACGCCAGATGTATGTCAACGTGTTAAGGCAGAGCATCGAGACCTGCCGGATTGTTACAACCATTACCAATTCCCGAGTGGAAATGGGAGGAGATTGGTATGGATTTTATCAATGGACTACCTAGGACCCAATCAGTTGTGATTCCATTTGGGTGATAATTGATCGATTAACCAAAGTGGCTCATTTTATCCTACCAAGACCACTTACCAAGCAATAAGTTAGCGTAATTGTACATGGCCAGATCGTCTGCCTACATGGTATACCCAAGAAAATTGTGTCCGACAGAGGTTCGCAGCTCACATCAAAATTTTGGCAGAGTCTACATGAAGCTTTGGGAACCAGACTCAACTTCAAAGACAAAGATATCATCCCCAAACAGATGGCCGATCGAACGTAAATCAGGTCCTAGAAGATATGCTTCGAGCTTGTGCTATAGATTACTAAGAAGCGGGATAAGAATTTGCCCTATGCGAATTTTCCTACAACAACAAATTTCAAGCTAGCCTACGATGTCGCCATTTGAAGCATTGTATGGAAGAAAGTGTAGAACCCTCTCCTTTGGGATCAAGTAGGAGAACACCAATTCTTCTGACTGCAATTGATAAAAGAAGTCAAAGTAAGGTAAAAGCAATAAGAGAACGCCTAAAAGTAGCTCAAACCCGACAAAAGAGTTATGCCGATAATCGCTTGAGAGAACTATCCTTCGAGATGGGAGATTTTGTCTATCTCAGGGTAACTTCACTCCGAGGAGTGAAGAGATTTCAGACTAAAGGAAAACTCGCACCCAGATTTGTCGGACCCTATAAGATTTTGGCAAAGAGAGGCGGTTGCTTATCGCTTAGAACTACCAAAGATCTCTCACATTGCTCACAATGTCTTCCATGTATCCCAGTTAAAGAAGTGTCTCAGAGTACCAATAGAAGAAACACCGCTCGAGAGCATCGATCTTCAGGAAGATCTCACCTATGTGGAGCAACCAATCAAGATTCTCGATGTGGCAGAACGCGTCACTAGAAGCAAAGTCATTCGATCTTGTAAGGTTCAGTGGAGCAATCATTCAGAAGAAGAAGCTACCTGGGAGCGAGAAGAAATTTTAAGAGCCGAGTATCCCCACCTCTTTGCTAACCCAGTCTGAATCTCAGGGTCGAGATTCTCTTTAAGAGGGGTAGGTTTGTAACAGCCCAAAATTTCAATTTCAATTATTTTTGTGGATTTTCTGGAAATTTTAAAAACTTTTCTCTAAGTATTTTAAGGCTAAAATAATTTATGTGCAAAATCTATTACCAACTAAAAGTTGGAATTATTTTATTTAAGTCCAGAATGCCTCATAGAATTTTTGTGAATTTTCTCAAAAATTTTGGACTTTATTTACTATTTTCTAATGCCTATTTGAATTTCTGAAATTAAATCAATTGAAAAAGATTTAAAAATCCATTGCACAAGATCGGGCGAAGCTCAAAGATCGCACGCCTCGCCAATCCTCCTCGCTACCGATTAATGCGGGCCGTCCGATCGAAATCGGACGGCCGACATCAATCCACCACCGCACCCTCCCTTCCTCTCCTGTCTCGCCGACAGGTGGGCCCGCCTACACAGCGTCGTCTCCCTCCTCCCTTTCTTCCTCCGCGAAGGCCGACTTCGCCGCCATTGCCGCACCTCGGAGTTCTTCAATTCCGAGATTTACTCCCCATTCCTCTCGCCATCACGCAGCATGAAAGCGCCGCTCCCACCGCACTCATTCCCGCCTCTACCTCCTTCTTAACCCCCCAGAACGCCTCGCGCCGTCGCCGCCGCCATTATCGCCACCACGACTTCCCTCCGGCCTCCCCTCGCCTATAAAGCCACCCTCACCGCGATCTTCTCCCGCATCTTTTCCCCCACCTCCGCCCTCGATCACCTTCAATCGCCTGCATTTTGAGTTTCCTCCGCGGCAAGCTCAAAGAATCGTCGTGTCTTGCCACAAGAAGCCTCCTCGACGACTTCGATCGCACCATCAACTTCAGCATCGCCGCGATCCTCATGCGCCTCCACGCTGTGCTCAAGAACCCCGAGCCCTTCGCCGTCGACCAAGCACGCCGCCACTTCTTCACATCGCGACGACCTTCCGACTCCGCCGCCGCCGCCAGTAGCGCCGAACCAGCGTCCTCCACTCTATCTTTTGCGCACCACCGGAGCTCGCCGCTGCGTCACGGCACCATTGGAACCCGTGCTCTCCTCTCTCTGGCGCCAACGTGGCTCGCCACCTCGAGCCACCTCATCGCTGCAAGCGTGCGTGGCGACAAGTCGGCCACAGGTCGCCAAATAAGAACACAAGGCCAGCAAGCCTTGCCTTCCATACTTATCGCGTGCACCGAGTCCACCGTGGACTTGCGCCTCATTGTGGACTCACCCATACTGTTCGGGCCCACATGTCGAGTCTCAGTGAATGCATCACGACGCATGCTTGCACAATAATTGGAATTTTCTTTAGAAATTTAATTCGGGAATTCGGAAATTCTGATTTTAGGATTTAATTTAGGCTTTAAACTTCCAGGAGCTCGTATTTCTTCATACAAACTCCGATTTAGGTGATTCAAATTTCTAAATTTGTATAAAATCAAGATCTAGCTAACTAAACCAAAATTATTTAATTTGGAGTTAATTTGTATTTTCATTTGAATTTATTTGAGTTCATTTGAATTCTGTTTGAATTTGGATTATTCTCACGTATAGATTTTGACGACTCCGGAGAGCTTGACCCTATTGAAGAAGTAGAATACCAAGATTTTGAACAAGGAAAGTTACACCATTGACCATTTTGCCCCCAATATTTAAAATTATTTAATTTCTGTTTTAAATTATTATTGCATGCATAATTGTATTTAATTATTTTAAATTCCTGTTTTAAATATTTAATTATTCCAATTCCTTTGTATAGCTAAATTTGATTGTTGTATTATCAATTCCTTGTAACCTTAGTCAAATGAATTTAAAAATAAATATATGCTTAGCAAATGCTTAGACCATGAAATATTTGATTTTGGAAGAATTTAGCCAAAACTTCATAAATTGATAAAAAGCCTATGACATTGCTTTGTCATGGTGGACTTTTGCAAATGTCTTTGAAAATTATAAAAATAAAAGAAAATGGGTTGTACTTGGGCAAACATGGACCGTTGGTGGGTGCAGATTTATGCACGGGCCTGTCTGGTTAGGACTGAGACCCAGGGTTTTTATTGAAAGTTGCCCAAGTAGATTAAGGACCGCCTTTGAGCCAAGATCTTGCAAAAAGCTCCACCGCACTACCACATGTTCTCAGATGGGGAACCAGCTTAATAATTTGTCTTACCTCATTATTGTTTATGCCATTTTTGTTGTGTGGATGTCGGTTAGACTTTATTCCCACTTGGCGCAAGAGGGGGTTTCCGGCAGGTGGTTAGCCTAATGGAAGTGAAACCTTAGCGGGCATATTGATATTGAGGTAATGCATTGGAAACGCCTTGTGATAATTGCCTAATCACACGCCTAAGGAAGCGTGCATTGGCCGACATAACGGGCAAATTATCTCGTGTGGGTAAAGTTTGTGGATTTCATGGGGATATGCTCTAGATCTTAGGATGATGTGACAATTGGCAATGGCGTTTACGGTTTGTAGTTTCACGTGTTTTCGACAAAGCTACGTATTCGATGGGGGCGGTCCGACCGGTCCTTACATCGGCGGTCCGACCGGTCCCAAATCGGCTGGACCGCCATGTGGGGCTGATCGGACCGCAATGACCTAAAAGTTCTCAGAATGGGCTGGGCCAAAAATAGGTGTTGTAGGCAAGTGAGGGGATCCCAATGCACTTGGTCTCATAATTTTTGGAGTCTCCAGTAAGAAGTTCTATTGGTTAAAAGTTTCCAGAAGGTTTCGAAATTTGGGAGTATGAATTGGGCTCACGTGGAGCGGTCCGACCGCCATGGTGTCCGACCGCTCACTGGAGCGGATCGACCGGTTTCTACTTGAACGTCGGCCAACTTCGTGGCGATGTTGATTTGTTAGGTCAAAGTCATTGGTTTCATGGCATATGTTTTGCATGAGGCATGTTTTGACTAACATGGGTCAATTTGTGAAGAACTTGTTCGCGAATTCGTGTTTGCTTGTCTGTGGTTGTGCAGGTTGCTTGGTGGTCAACGACGGTCAACGGCGAGGAGGATCGGGACTAGACTCGAAGAGTTGAGGTCCAGAACGATTGACGATGCCGGGTGAGGTCAACGACTCAAGCGTGACACAAGATGGACAAGGGTGACCTATTGGCAAATCCATGGCGCATGGTGAAGCGGTTTAGGTCAAAGTTAAAGACGACGCTCATGAAGCGCGTGTGTGTGACCCGTTTGTTAGTGGGCCTTAACGGGAGCCCAAGAGAGTCAAACTTGCAACTTTTTTGCTCTTCTGGTTAGGACTGAGACCTAGGGTTTTTATTGAAAGTTGCCCAAGTAGATTAAGGACCGGTCTTTGAGCCGCAACTTGCAAAAGCTCCACCGTACTACCACATGTTCTCAGATGGGCGTAACCGAGTGCTTAATAATTTGTCTTACCTCATTATTGTTTATGCCATTTTTTTGTTGTGTGGGTGTCGGTTAGACTTTATTCCCACTTGGCGCAAGAGGGGTTTCAGCAGTGGTTAGCCTAATGGAAGTGAAACCTTAGCGGCATATTGGTATTGAGGTAATGCATTGAAACGCCTTGTGATAATTGCCTCACCACACGCCTAAGGAAGCGTGTATTGACCGACATAACTGCAAATTATCTCGTGTGGTAAAGTTGTACCCCTCAGAGAGTGTAAATCTATTCGAATAGCCGTGTCCACGGTCATGGACATGCTGAGCAAAGCCACTCTAAGTTAGATTTGTTTTTGGTTTTAAAATAACTTGGGACATGATTTGAGGATGGTTAATCCTTGTGGTAAAATTTGGCGGGTAGCCTTGTGATAGGAGGGTATCCTTCACCATGTTTCATATGGAGTTTATCCACTATAAAATGATGAATTTTAAATCTGATTTTAGCTATGGAATAAAAATATGCCTTGAAACTTAGTATAAATATTTAAACCAAAAAGGCTGATTTACGCAAATAAACCCTATAACCTTCCTTTGAATAACTTATGCATGCATTCTAAATTCTGTATTGGGTGTAATTTGCGAGCTCAGTTGTAGTGCTCACTCTTGCTGAATATTATTATTCAGAGAAGACGCTATCCTAAGGTGAGGAGTCGACGATTAGGCAATGATTTCCGCATTTATTGCCTGGCGTGGCGATCGTGGCTTACCATTATATTTTGTTTCCGCTTAATGTTTTATTTGGCCTCAGGCCCAAAGTGTAATAAACTCTATGCTTATTAATAAATACGCTGGATATGTTTGTGATAACATTTTTGTGACTGTGTACACTGGAAATCTTGGACTAGTGTTTGAACACAGAGAATTCGGGATCCTTCGTTCCCGTGTTCGACATTGATTCACTAAACCATGATAAATGAACATTTCTAATGAGGTTATAGCTAGATGAGTAGTAGTTAAAGTTTAACTCATCATTAATCATTAGATAACACTCAAGAAATGATTTCAGCTTGATCGACTTAGAGATTACATCCCTAAACCAAATCGACAGATTAAAGATAAAAGATTTAATGCTCCAATAGACTATCACAAAATGGTATACTTGATGGAGCTACAGCTAGATAAGTACAACTACAAGTCTAACTTATCACTTAACATTTGCTAACACTAAAATCAAATTTTTGTTTGAACTGAAACTGCAGTTTTCAGATTTGCAAAAACCAAAAACAGAAGCGAGTTCACAGCAAAGAAGCTTGCTTCTATGTTGGGTTATGAGAAAATGGTGGGAGTGGGGGATGGTTTTGCATTGTTCATTAAGTGAAACTAGGTTATAGAAATCCTCAAAAATCCAATTGGTAAATAGAAATTCTAGATTAAATCTACTTTATCCCTCACAAGTATGGGTCTTGTCGCTCCGCTTGTTTATGCAAAACTTTTCTTTTACCATTTTATGGGTCGCAAGGTGCACGGTTTGATTTAGCATCCAACCATGCAGTCCGCTTGATGCCTCAAGTGTATTTCTTGCTAGCTCTGTTGTGACTTTATAGTAATGATTGTAAATAAAATGTCCAAGATTCACTGATTCTAACATAAGCTCTGCAAAGATCTACTTGTGGCAAACCCAAAAAAGGTTTGTATAGTAGATGTTGCTATTTAGAACGATCGCATTGTGCCTACTCATATAGTCGCTGAAGTTGTCTAGTCATGTGGTTTACACCGACCATGTTGATCGGTGTCACTTGTTGCTTGGTACGCATGTCGTAGCTAGTACTGCATGATCTCCCGCCGAGGCAAGTGGGAAAAAAACAAGGAAGGACCGGAAGGAGAAAAGAGGAAGTAAGTAAAGAAAAGGGAAGAGGAGAATTAAGAGGAAGATCTCTGGGTTTCATCGTGGGTAACAATATGTAATTTTGTTTTCTGTTATTTTTGCTAATTTAATTAGAGATTAGAATCGAAATTAGAGTGGGGTTTAAGAATTTTATAGTCGAAGGGGCCGATTAATAGATCTGTTTAGTCTGCTATTCTGTTGTACGATTATTTCGGGCACCTTAATTGTGAATTTTGGGAATATCATCTACTAGTTAACTGTAGATAATTTCAGTATCTTTCCATAGAATAATTAATCATATCGAGGAGACGAGTAATTTTTGAATTATGAATTTAGTAAAACTCGCTGTCCATAAAATGACAAGTCGATCTTCTAGGATAAAAACGGGGGGCTACATGATTTAATTACAAGTCCTGATAATCTAATAAAATGTGAGGAATTTTGTGTAGATTCCAGATCTGGGTGGTTTGTCATGATCGGACTTGTGAGTCAAAAGTTACGCCGTTTTTAGTACTAGGGTAGCAAGGGGTGATTGTTCGGTACCGGGGAAGCGTTGTGGATTTGGGGGACGTGTAGGAGCGATGTCAATTAATTTTTGTTCTTGTGATGTTGTAGCTTGTATTAAAATTTCAGTGTTTAATGTAGGAGAGACGTCGTGCTTGTTGCCATCTTCTAGGCAAACTGCACGTCACAACTAGTAAAGACAACTGCATGGTAGACAATGATTAATAATTGATCGTTGTATTTCTTTATCGTTCATTATCATTATTGTTGTGCTTTTATTTTTATTTAATTGAAAGCAATGGAATGGTATGACTATATCTTGTTGACGAATATGAGGAAAATTGGATAGGATGAATATGGTGAACCCGGAAGTTTAGAAGCCAAACGAAGAACAAGGTCATGATAATGATCAAAAGCTTCATCCTTCGAAGCAAGAAAGAACACCCAAGTATATCTAGAAAAATCATCGACTATGACAAGAATGTACCATTTTCCACCAACTGACTGAACCCCAGCAGGACCAACAGTATCCATATGAAGCAACAGTCTCGGTCCGTCAGTCATGACCATAGTCACTGATAAGGACATCCCTCCTTCGGATACACGCACGACACAAGACCCTCCAGATCTGGGTGCTGAACTACACGGTCCTATGACAAGAGCTAGAGCACGTTATTTAATCGATCGTAAAGTCGTTTCTAGGGTCGAGTGTATTATTTGAGAACTCTATGATGTCAGCTTAGGAGATGATTTACTTGTACTCGTGGAATCTAGGACTACGACTGGCTTCAAGAAGGTCTACGACCACCGCAAGAAGATCTACGACCACTACAAGAAGACCTCGACTAGTTGATTCGATTGAGCAATCTCGACGAAAAGCGAGCACAAGACTCGCTGGACACAATCTACAACCAAAGATAGCATGGACTCCTCAAGACCACCCTAGGACCATCCCACGACCGGATCTTCGACTGTAAATACGCAACGCAAGGTGCTGCGTCACCGTTTTGGAAACTAATAAGACTTTGTAAACGTAACGAGGTCGGAGTCCAGGTTGTGTACGCTTCATCCCACGGCCGCACAACTCTAGGTCGACGTCCTCACGTTCCCCTATATATATACAGTAGCCGCTATAGTTTAGAGGCGGGTTTTTCTTAGATTATTCTGCCAACTGCAGTTTCGCCGATTATCGGTTTGAGGAACCCCACTTGTAAACTTCATCCATATCCGCAATATAATTCAGATTGCATCTACCTTGTTCTTGTGAGTTGCTTCGATTGCTTGCAGGAACAATAACCTTCGTGGTAAGGTCGATCGCGTGCAAGCGTGGTCGATAATGACAAGCGTGCGGGTGTAGCGAATTACAAGGTGACGATCTGTTTGTCGGAAGCCTCAAAGCGTCAACGTCCTCACGACGAACCAAATCGAACCTATCGGAAGATCGGGCCGCCGTGACTCATGAAGTGGTATCAGAGCAAAGGTTGCCCGTTAGGTAATTTCGTTTATCCCCTTTGGTTAGTTGTGTTCCCTCACCTACAGTCCAGAAAAAAAACTACCCTACAAAAAGTTTTAGATCGTAATTATTCCGCTGTCCAAACCACTTTGTGCCTTTCGCAATTTTGTTTTTAGTTTTCGCATTGTTGAGTTCGAGTCCATCATCGGTGTCTTTGTTGCTGGTTTAGAGTAGCATTCTTGGTCTCTAGTCAGCACCGTCGCCGCCGTGCCACCATCCATCCTAGACGCACGACCTCCTTTTTCGAGCGACACCCATTCGACCACCCGCTCGGGATTTACCATCTGGTCGGAATCGAACATCTACTCGGATCCGACCACCTCTTCGAGCAACACCCATTCTACCATCCAAGGAACTACCACCTGGTTGGATTCGATCCCCTGGTCGGATTCCATAGCCGCAACAGAACTAGCCAAGTTCAGAGAGAGAGAGAGAGAGAGTATCTTTTAATTACCTATTTACGCTTTGCTCCTAAAAAAAAAGTTGTGACCCAATCACCTCATCGGATCCGTAAAAGGTAATGTAAGAATTTTGGGCTTGGGTCACGCTTGCAAAAAAAGAGGAAGCAAAAAAGTGCAAAAGAAAAGAAAAGAAGCAAAAAGTGCAAAAGAAAAGAAGCCAAAAAGTGCAAAAGAAAAGAAGAAGAAGCAATTCGACCACCCCTAGTTGGTCTAAAACCAGTTGCAGCATTGCATCCTTTGGACTCCTTTGTATCGAGTCCTTGTTTCGATCAGTATTGTACTAGGGCTAGGGGCACTTTTAGACCAAAGAATCGTGATTTAGTATCGTGGACTTTGGTTCACCATTGCTAACTCGATTTCATTATTGCTATTCCTTGCTACTAAACATTGCCCGTCCGAGCTCCACATACTTTCGACCCTCGATTGATCCTCGCGATTCGCCTCCGCCGTGATCGTACATCCCACCTTCGCCGATTAGACCACCCTTGCAATTTGGTAAGAAACTCATAAGAGCTTGGTAAGACGCTTGAGAGTGTGTGATTCCACCCTCCACCACCTAATAGTGATAGGGATAATACCTTTGTGTTGTCTTTTGTAATGTACCCAAAATTTCAATTTCATTAAAAATAAGACTTTATAAATTTTGTGGATTTTCGGAAATTTTAAAAACTTTTCCTAAAGTATCTTAAAGCTAAAATAATTTATGTGCAAATCTATTACCAACTAAAAGTTGGAATTATTTTATTTAAGTCCGTAATGCCTCATAGAATTTCTCGTGAATTTTCTCAAAATTTTGGACTTCATTTACTATTTTCTAAAGCCTATTTGAATTTCTCGAATTAAATCAATTGAAAAGGTTTAAAATCTTTTAACAAGATCGGGCCGAAGCTCAAAGACTGCTTGGCTGCCTCGCCCACTTTCTCCCGCGCTGATTAATGCGGGCGTCCGATCAAAATCGGACTACCGACATCAATCCACCCGCTTCTTCTCTCTCTGCCTCGCCGACAGTGGGCCCCACCGGCGTTCTTCCCGCCCTTCTTCTCCTCAAGACGCCTGCCGCCTGCGCCGCCATTACCGCCGCCTCGAGCTCTTCACTCCCGCGATTCCTCCCTCTCTTCACTCGCCATCACGCTGCTAACTCCCCTTACTCCGCCGCATTCACCCCCCTGCTTTCCCCTCCTTTACTCGCCTCTAACGCCGCCGCGCATTTGCCACCGCCATTAACGCCACGGCTAACCTCGCCTCCCGGCCTCCCCTCGCCTATAAAGGTGTCCCCATCATGCACTCTCTCCCGCATCCCATTCCCCACCTCCAGGCCTCTCAATCGCCTCGACGCCTGCAGATTTCAAGTTTCCCACCGAGGCCAAGTTCGTTCTTCTCCGATTTCGGCGCCACCAGACGCCCTCCGCCACCTCGACCGCACCATCATCGCATCGCCACCGCTAACTCGAGCGCACTCAGAACATCCCAATTTTCGAGCTTTAAAAATCTTTAAACAATGGTATTAAGAAAATTCACCATTTGGATTTATTTGAATTTTAATTTAAAAGCTTAATATGGACTTTAAGGACAAACCGATTTAATGAGCTTAATCCCAACATTAACAATTACCAAAATTATTTTATTTGGATTCTATGAGCTTGGTTATATTTCCTAGAATTTTCTAGAATTTTTCCAAGATCATTTGCTATTTTCCATTGCTTATTTGAATTTCGCTATTTTCTTAAAAAGAAAAGCTATTTTAAATCTCCAATAGTGTTTGGGCCGAATCCCCTACCACCCCTGCTCACCTCACCGATTCGTCGCGCCGTCCGATCGATTTGGACGCTTGATCTCCGCGCCGCCTCTCCTCCACGCTCCGCCGATCCTCTGTCGTTGATCGCGAGCGACGATCAGATCTTGGCCGCGCGAGCGCCGCCTTTTCTCCCCGACATGTGGGCCCGCTACATGGCCGCCGCCTTCGCCGCTTTCTCTCCGCTGCTCGTCGCAAGACGACCGCCATTGAAGCCGAGGGCGAGCTCGCCAACGGACCGCTCCACCACCCACGACTCACGCGGCGCGCGCGCGCGAGACTCGCGCCTCCTCCGCACGACTCCACGCCTTCTCCTCTCTCGCGCGCGGGCGCCTGCCGCAACCGCCGCCACGATCTCGCCCACGACCTCCACGCCACACGCCGCTCGACCTCCCCAGCCCTATAAAGGAGAGCCCCGGCGCCGCCACCCATCCCAAAGCCGCCACCCACTCTCTCTCGCCTGCTCGCGGAATCGAGATTTCCCGCCGCCGACACCGAGGGCTTGAGCTTCGATTGCGCCGCCTGCCGCCTCGCTGTCGAGCCGCCACCGCTGATTCGCCAGAACGCCGCTGGCCGGTGCTCACCTCGCCACCACGGAGGAGCCTCTAACGCCGCCGCCGAGCCCGCACCACCTCCTCCGCCAAAGCCTCGCCACGGCCGCCACCGCCCCCGAGCACCGTGAGCACACCTCGAGACCCCGTGTCCCCTACCTCCTCCTCGTACCACTCATCGCCGCTAACTCGCTGCTCACGGGACCCTCGGTTCCAAGGCCGCCGCCTCGCCGCCGCCCATGTCACTCGCCACCTCGGCCAGGCGCACGTGTCATCCCCGTGGCGCCACGTCGCCACGCCGCGCGAGTGCCCCACCTCACCCCATCCTCGGTTCAGTTGGCTCGGTGGACTTGGTCCACTCGGAGTCGGGTCACCGACATGTGGGTCCCACATGTCGCTTAATTCTTTAATTCTTTTAATTCCTGAAAATCCTTCACGACGCCATGCTTGCGCAATAATCCGATTTTTCTATTGAAAATAATTCGAATTCCAAGAATCCTATTTTTAGGTTTTTCTTTGATTCAAACTTTGAAACCTTATAACTTTTGCATCCTAACTCCAAATCCATCCATTCAAATTTCTAAATTTGTATAAAATCAAGATCTATTTATTGAGATTTTTAATTATTTTTATCAGAGTTATTTACTTCTGTTATTTATTTTTCTTGTTGTTTGCTTCACATGTAGACTTCGACGATACTTCGAAGGTTTGAGGAAGAAGGAGCTTTCCAAGACCAAGACCAGCACTTGAACCTATTCCAAGGCAAGCTATACCCTTGACCATTTTGCTCCCAGCTTTATAAAAGTATTTTAATTCAAATTATCGATCTTAATTCAAGTATTTATTTAAAAGCTTTTGGGTGCAGAGTTAATCCTACATTGTTATGCCATCCTTGTTAATTGCTATGTCCCGATTCCTTGTCACCTTAGTTGGTATTTAGTTGGTAATATGGTAGCACCAACGTGGGTTGGTTAGTTGCGATTAGATTGCTTAGCCATGCCACTAATCACTTGTCATGTATACCGCTATAAATTGACTAAGTGAATATGAAACCGTGTGAACAAACTGTGTACTATGTGTCTTTGTGGCATATGTTGCACTTAAATCAACCAGGTGGTAAAAGGATTTGACCGAGGCAAGGGGTGGATACTGTGAAAGGGTGGACTGTGGATCGTGTGAATAATTTTAACTGTGTGTCTATGTGGTTTGGTTAGTGGAAGTCTTGCCTTGGTCAATTAAGGACCTCACCATGTGCGCCATTGAACTGAGCTTCTGCACGACCACATGCCTGCTTTAAGACGGGCTTAGCATAGTAAGATAAGGTATCCGAATTGCTTTGTTATGCTTAGTGTTAGCTACACTAAGTGTATCTTGTGGGTAAAGTGTACAAACCTCTCGCAGAGTGTAACTTAATCTATTCGAATAGCCGCCCATGGCCATGGACAATGCTCGGGATTTCACACTAGGGGTAGATGTTTTCATAAACTGTGGGAAGGGAGCTATGTGATTAAATCATCTAGCTATGTGAATAACCCGTCAGTCAGGTGTGTCTTTGTGAAATAACTTGTTAAGATTATTATTGTCTATTGGTTTTACCTGCTTTCAATCTATTAATTGTATTAAATTGCAAAGGTTGCATTTATGCAAAAGAGCCACAAAATGCCTTCCTTGTAAAAAGCCAAGATATATACATTTTGCATCTCTGTGGTGTGGCTTATAGTACGGTGTGTACTCACGCTTGTTTTGACGAATCAAGCAGAGGAGGAGTCTTCACCAAAGATTCGAGGACGAGTACATCAAGGTGCTTAATCGTGAGGTCTTGATCCCACGGCTGTTCGTGGTGAATCGATGGGGTGCCACTACCTTTTCGCTTCACTGCCGCTTATTTTCTCTCAGTAGCTCAAGGTGGCTCAAGAATTGTAACTCACCTTAAGGTCAAAACCATTATTTATTAATCAAAGTTATTCGCTTATGTTACTATTCGCTTGTATGGATCGATTTCATCTTTGTTAACACTGTGTGCACTAGCGTGATCCTCGGCTAGTGCATTAAACACGAGGGTCCTCGAATCGTAATTTTGGGTCCCGACAAAAGTGGTATCGAGCCATATTGATCGTAGGTCTAGACCTTAGTTAGATTGGCTGCTCGAGTGTTCAAATTATTTTCTAAAAGAAAATTAACTTGCAAGACTAAATGAATTGCTTAACTCCTCTTATATCTCTCTTAACTCATCTATTGCTATAACTTCTTTACTCTCCCGCTGCTTTAACGTGGTTCTTACCTCCCGTCTGCCTTGACAGATGCCTTACCTTCGCACCTTCTGAGATAGCAACGAGGACTTGCCGCAGAGCCGGGAAGTCGCTGCGCACACTTGAGGCTTCGATCGCCTGATGTACCGTGGCAAGGAGTACATGGTCAACTGACGGATCGTGGTATAGTCCGCCGCCCGACAATCCACGCCAGAGGAACACTAGAGGCAACCACTTTGTACATCTCACCAGAGGATCACCTTCACACAAGGAATCCAGAGTCGCCACGACCGCCATGCCCGAGTCCGCCACATTTACGCCAAGAGGTGCCACACACCGCCTTTCGCTATCATCCCGTAGCCGCCTGGGGAGATGTTCGCGCACTTTCCGCCTACAAACGGAGAAGGCCATGCCACAGCTGGTGCATCTTGCACGGCTCACACCGCCAGAGGAGTCGCCGGAGATGGCCGCCACCGAGCCGAGGTGCGCCTATCGCCCGGGAGGAAGCCGAGAAAGGATCGCCGCCCCAGAGCAAGCTCTCTACGGTCACAAGATGAGCTCAAGATGATCAAAAGGAAGATCCTGAAGAGCCAGAAGAAGCCGAGGAAGACCCAGAGGAGATTCTAGAGGATCCAGTAGAGGTTGCACAACCGAGGAGCCACCAGACTGCACTCTAGCACGCATGCTCCTACCGCACTGGCCCCGGCATCGAACCGGCCACGACGATGCCACTAACTCGTAGTCTACACCAGCAGAGCGCCGCCGTGGATTTGGAGGCTTTCTAGTAGTTCGCCTAAGTTCCAGCTTAGTCGCTTAGCCGCTTCTTTTTCGTAGTCGCCTTTAGGCGGTAGCTTGTGTGCTTAGGTTCGCTTCATTTTCCTGTGTGCAAGTATGAGCTGCAAAGGCCCTTAGGCATTTGTTGCAGCCATGCTATTAAGCTATTAATGAAGATTATTTCATTCGAAGTTTCTTGATCTGTGTTTGTTGGGTTTAATCTATCCCCTATCTAGTTCTTAACTCACCTTGTGCTCTCTACCTTATCTAACCCATGGAACCTCACCAGATGGTTCAGACTCGCCATACCGCTGCAAGTGGAGCCAGAGCCCAAGGATCAGAAGGCAATGAGCAAACCCCTACGGGAGCAGTACCACCCCAAGCACCTCCTATTGACTTACAGAACTTTGGAGCCTTCATGGCAGCACAGACGCAGATGATGTACACCATGATGAACCAGATGCAGGCCATGAACAACAACAACAACAATCACAACCATCATCAGGGAGGAGCCCCAGTTGCTCACAGTCATCAGGGACCGTCCAAATTGGCTGAATTCATGAGGACCCGTCCGCCAACTTTCTCCGGACATGTCTCGCCAAGAGAAGTCGGCGATTGGCTTCGCGTGATTGAGAGGAAGTCGCTGATCACCCAATGCAATGATCATGAGAAGGTTTTGTATGCCACCCATCAGATGGAGGGCATAGCTGCTGAGTGGTGGGAAAACTTCTGCGCAGCGCATGGAGCACCGCAGAATATCACCTGGGAAGGATTTTCCGCAGCTTTTCGCCAATATCATGTACCTGAAGGCATTATGGATCTGAAGAAGGACGAGTTCCGCGCTCTCAAGCAAGGGGGTATGTCAGTGACTGACTACCTGAACAAGTTTTCTCAGCTAGCTCGCTATGCTCCGTAAGACGCCGCATCGATGTGTCTCGCCAGAGTCGATTCTTGAAGGGTCTGAACTCAGGACTACAAGTCAATCTGCTTGCCCACACCTTCCCAGATTTCCAGGAGTTGATTAACAAGGCGTTGGTTATGGAGGACAAACGCAAGGAGCTGGAGGATCACCGCAAGCGTAGGATGATTCAAAGAGGAAGCCACCACCACAACAAAGCAGAGGGCAAGGATAGTGCCACAATAGCTTAATCGCTTCCGCCACGTAGTTCTTTCAACACCGCACCGCCTTCAAGACTCGCCCTTTGTTCAAGATTCTCGAACCCTACACCACCAACCCCACCCCAGAAACAACAATCGCCGAATGAACCAAGAGTGTGTTACCATTGCCGCCACCTGGCATTTCGCTAATCTGTCCTCAAAAGGAACTATCACTCCAGCTCGCTTCAACCTTGGAGCAACACCGCCAAGACCCCAGCAGTAACAACCAAGGAGTTTCTCAAGGAACCAATAACCAGAGGAACGCCTCACCAAGGGTCGAGGTCGTGTTAATCACGCCACTTTGAAGGAGCCCAGAGGCACCGTGGTTGTACCGGTAAGTTCCTAGTAAATTCAAGACTGCCTGCTCGCTTGATTCTCGAGCTTCGATTCGCTTGTTTCGGAGTTTTTGCAACCAAGAATAAATTGGAAGTTATGCACCTTAAGCGCATCGCCGGTCCACCACCGAGCAGAGCTAAGTTCTAATATGGGTTGTTTAGGGCTAAATTACTCATAGCCGAGTTGAGTTTCTAGCTAACCCGGTTATTCTAGACACCCAAACCATAGATGTCATCCTTGGCATGGATTGGTTAACCAAGCACAAAGCCGTGCTAGATTGTGGTCAAGAGCCGCTATAATCGAGGATACCAAAGGAAACAAAGTGGAGTTCCTATCTACCTCAAGACGTAATGGACATCCGCTAGTCAATAGCCCAAGACCGCTCGCTGGAAGATGTGCCACCACAAAGAGTATCCAGATGTGTTTCCGTAAGAGTTACCAGAATGCCACCGATCGTGACATCGAGTTTGTCATTGATCTAGTGCCGTGGACAAGACCACTCAAGAGACCTTATCTGATGCCACCGATGAGCTAGTAGAAATGAAGAAGCAAGTAGAAGAACTTTTGGAGAAAGGCTTTGTGAGGCCTAGTTCGCCGCCTTGGGGAGCGCCAGCTTTGTTCACAAAAAGAAGGATGGAAGCATGAGAATGTGCATCGACTACCGGCCTCTCAATGAAGTCACTATTAAGAATAAGTATCCATTGCCCTGATAGATGATCCGCTTGATCAAATGAAAGGAGCCGAGTGTTCTCAAGATCGACCGCGATCAAAGTTACCATCGCTGAAGATCTCGTCCCAAGGATATACCTAAGACCGCTTTCAACGCTGCACGGACATTATGAGTTCCTAGTCATGTCCTTTGGTCCACCAATGCCCCGCCTATTTCATGAACATGATGAATAAGGTATTTATGGAGTACCGGACAAGTTTGTAGTTGTATTCATCGATGATATTTTGGTCTACTCAAAGTCAAGAACAACATGCCGAACATTTGAGATTAATTCTAGAGAAGCTTAGAGAACATCGCTTGTATGCTAAGTTTAGCAAGTGTGATTTCGAAAAAGGAAGTGGATTTTCTTGGTCATGTGATGACAAATGCAGAGTAGCCGCTGACCCCAAAGAAAGTTAAAGCAAGATTACAATGGGAATGTTTTCAAGACTGCCACTCGATTCGTAGTTTCTTGGGATTGGCGGATACTATCGCCGTTTATTGAAGGATTCTCATCAATTGCTAAACCTCTTACGCAATTGTTGAAGAAAGAGAAAAGTTTACTCGACCCCACCAGTGAAGAAAGTTTTCAAGAATTGAAGAAATGTTTGACTTCACCCCAAGATCGATTTTGCCGATATTCGCAAGGATTTTGATATCTATTGCGATGCTTCGCCAAGGATTAGGATGTGTCCCGATGCAAGAAGGAAGAGCCGCCGCTATGCGCCAAGGCGCTTAAGGCCGCATGAAGAGAACTATCCCACCCATGATATGGAGTTAGCCGCAGAGTGCATGCCTTAAAGATTTGGCGCCATTACCTCACTCCAGAATCACGCGAGGTATATACAGATCATAAGAGCTTGAAATATATTTTCACTCAATGGATCTCAATATGAGGCGTAGAAGATGGCTAGAATTGATAAAGGATTATAACCTTGGAATCCATTACCATCCCGGTAAAGCCAATGTCGCTGCAGACGCTTTGAGCCGTAAGAGCCACCGTAATGCCTTGAAGTGAAAGAGCTTTGTTCGTAACTTCAAGAGGAATTCCGTGTCGGGCTAGAAGTAGTATCTAAAGGATTCGTGGCAACTGAAGTGCAATCTACTTTGAGAAGCAGATTCGCAAGCTCAACCAAGGACTCGTAGTTCTCCGACATCAAGAAGAAGATGATGTAAGGAAGTTCAAGGACTTCACAAGAGATGATCAAGACATACCGTGGATCAATGGACGATTCGGCCCCGATATTGATGGATTGAGACAACTAATTTTAAAGGAGGCCCATGACTCAAAATATTCGATTCACCCCGTAGTACTAAGATGTACCAAGATGTTAAGAATAAGTTTTGTGGCCAACTCAAGCGAGAAGTCGCAGAGTTCGCTGCCTTGTGCGACGTGTGTCAAAAGTTAAAGCAGAGCATCGAGGCCAGCAGGTCTGCTGTAACCTTTGAAGATTCCGAATGGAAGTGGGAAGAAATCGAATGGATTTCATTATCGGGTTACCCAAGACTCAATCAGTTACGATTCGATTTGGGTAATAGTGGATCGTCTCGACTAAAGTTGCCCATTTCTTACCAACCAAAACCACTTACTCAGAGATCGTCTCGCAGAGCCGCATATGTCGAAGATCGCCATTTTGCATGGTGTGCCTAAGAAGATTGTGTCGATCGAGGATCTCGCCACCTCCGATTTTGGCAGAGTTTACATGAAGCCTTAGGGACTCACCTGAATTTCAAGATCGCGATCATCCCCGCATGTATGGACAGATCGAAGGGTTAATCGATATTGAGGATATGCCGAGAGCCCGTATACGCCGCAAATGCTACTCGCTGGGATAAGAGTTTACCATATGCGTAATTCTCGACAACAACAAGCATCAAGCCGCCTACAAATGTCACCATTTGAAGCCTTGTATGGTCGTGCTCAGAGAACCCCGCTGAACTCGTCGAAACCACCGAACGCATGCCTTTGGTCCGGATATTATTCAAGAAGCGTAAGAGCAAGTGTCCATGATCGAGAGAGATTAAAGATAGCTCACCGAGGCAGAAGAGTTATGCCGACAATCGCCGCCGTGATCTCGCTTTGAGTCGAAGATTTTGTGTATCTTCGAGTTACGCCTCGAGGTGTGAAAAGGTTCCACGCCAAAGGGAAACTTGCCCTCGGTATGTTGGTCCGCTCAAGATTTTGGAACGCCGTGGAGAAGTGGCTTATCGCTAGAGCCGCCACAATCGCTAGCGTGAGTACACGATGTCTTTCACGCCTCACACCAAGAAGTGTCTTCGTGTGCCGTAAGAACAAGCACCGCTGGATTCGATTGAACTAAAAGAAGACCTCACCTACAAAGAGCAAATGGTCAAGATTATGGATGTCGCAGAACGCCGCACTGTAAGCAAGACCGCTCGCTTTCGCAAAGTCCAAAGGAGTAACCACTGTAAGGAGAAGCAACGGGAACGTGAAGAAGAGTTGAAAGCCGAGTTCCTAGCCTTTTCTCTAGCTAGCCCAATCTCGGGTCGAGATTCCATTAAGGGGGAAGGTTTGTAACATCCCAATTTTCGTAGCTTTAAAAATCTTTTAAACAATGGTATTAAGAAAATTCACCATTTGGATTTATTTGAATTTTAATTTAAAAGCTTAATATGGACTTTAAGGACAAACCGATTTAATGAGCTTAATCCCAACATTAACAATTACCAAAATTATTTTATTTGGATTCTATGAGCTTGGTTATATTTCCTAGAATTTTCTAGAATTTTTCCAAGATCATTTGCTATTTTCCATTGCTTATTTGAATTTCTCGCTATTTTCTTAAAAAGAAAAGCTATTTTAAATCTCCAATAGTGTTTGGGCCAATCCCTCGCCCAACCCCGCTCACTCACCCCATTCGTCGCGCCGTCCGATCGATTTGACGCTTGATCTCCGCGCGCCTCTCTCCTCCACGCGCCCGCCGATCCCTGCCGTTGATCGCGAGCGACGATCAGATCTTGGCGCGCGAGCGCCGCCTTTTCTCCCCGACATGTGGGCCCGCCATAGGCGCTGCCGCTTCGCCGCTTTTCTCCGCGCAGGCTCGCGCAAGACGATCGCCATTGAAGCCGAGGGCGAGCTCGCCAACGGATCGCTCCAACCACCCCACGACTCACGCGGCGCGCGCGCGAGACTCGCGCCTCCTCCGCACGACTCCACGCCTTCTCCTCTCTCTCGCGCACGCGGCGCCTAAGCCGCAACCGCCGCCACGATCTCGCCACGACCTCCACGCCGCACGCCGCTCGACCTCCCTGCCCTATAAAGGAGAGCCCCGGCGCCGCCACCCATCCCAAAGCCGCCACCCACTCCTCTCTCGCCTCGTGCTCGCGGAATCGAGATTTCGCCGCCGACACCGAGGGCTTGAGCTTCGATTGCGCCGCCTGCCGCCTCCCGCTGTCGTAGCCGCCACCGCTGATTCGCCAGTGACGCCGCTGGCCGGTGCTCACTCGCCGCGGAGGAGCCTCTAACGCCGCCGCCGCCGAGCCCGCACCACCTCCTCCGCCAAAGCCTCGCCGCCGCCGCCGCGCTGTCCCGAGCACCGTGAGCACACCGAGACCCCGTGTCCCCTCTACCTCCTCGTACCACTCATCGCCGCTAACTCGCCGCTGTCACGGGACGACCTCGGGTCCAGCGCGCCGCCGCCGCCGCCGCCCATGTCACTCGCCACCTCGGCGCAGGCGCACGTGTCATCCCCGTGGCGCCGCTGCCACGCCACGCGCTGAAAGTGCGCCACCTCACCCCATCCTCGGTTCAGCTGGCTCTCGCTGGACTTGGTCCACTGTGAGTCGGGTCACCGACATGTGGGTCCCACATGTCGCTTAATTCTTTAATTCTTTAATTCCGGAAAATCCTTCACGACGCCATGCTTGCGCAATAATCCGATTTTTCTATTGAAAATAATTCGAATTCCAAGAAATCCTATTTTAGGGTTTTCTTTGATTCAAACTTTGAAACCTTATAACTTTTGCATCCTAACTCCAAATCCATCCATTCAAATTTCTAAATTTGTATAAAATCAAGATCTATTTATTGAGATTTTTAATTATTTTTATCAGAGTTATTTACTTCTGTTATTTATTTTTCTTGTTGTTTGCTTCACATGTAGACTTCGACGATACTTCGAAGGTTTGAGGAAGAAGGAGCTTTCAAGACCAAGACCAGCACTTGAACCTATTCCAAGGCAAGCTATACCCTTGACCATTTTGCTTCCCAGCTTTATAAAAGTATTTTAATTCAAATTATCGATCTTAATTCAAGTATTTATTTAAAAGCTTTTGGGTGCAGTTAATCCTACATTGTTATGCCATCCTTGTTAATTGCTATGTCCCGATTCCTTGTCACCTTAGTTGGTATTTAGTTGGTAATATGGTAGCACCAACGTGGGTTGGTTAGTTGCGATTAGATTGCTTAGCCATGCCACTAATCACTTGTCATGTATACCGCCGTTATAAATTGACTAAGTGAATATGAAACCGTGAACAAACCGTGTACTATGTGTCTTTGTGGCATATGTTGCACTTAAATCAACCAGGTGGTAAAAGGATTTGACCGAGGCAAGGGGTGGATACTGTGAAAGGGTGGACTGTGGACTGTGTGAATAATTTTAACTGTGTGTCTATGTGGTTTGGTTAATGGAAGTCTTGCCTTGGTCAATTAAGGACCTCACCATGTGCGCCATTGAACTGAAGCTTCTGCACGACCACATGCCTGCTTTAAGACGGGCTTAGCATAGTAAGATAAGGTATCCGAATTGCTTTGTTATGCTTAGTGTTAGCTACACTAAGTGTATCTTGTGGGTAAAGTGTACAAACCTCTCGCAGAGTGTAACTTAATCTATTCGAATAGCGCGTCATGGCCATGGACAATGCTCGGGATTTCACACTAGGGGTAGATGTTTTCATAAAATCTGTAGGGAAGGGAGCTATGTGATTAAATCATCTAGCTATGTGAATAACCCGTCAGTCGTGTGTGTCTTTGTGAAATAACTTGTTAAGATTATTATTGTCTATTGGTTTTACCTGCTTTCAATCTATTAATTGTATTAAATTGCAAAGGTTGCATTTATGCAAAAGAGCCACAAAATGCCTTCCTTGTAAAAAGCCAAGATATATACATTTTGCATCTCTGTGGTGTGGCTTATAGTACGGTGTGTACTCACGCTTGTTTTGACGAATCAAGCAGAGGAGGAGTCTTCACCAAAGATTCGAGGACGAGTACATCAAGGTGCTTAATCGTGAGGTCTTGATCCCACTGCTGTTCGTGGTGAATCGATGGGGTGCCACTACCTTTTAGTTTCACTGCCGCTTATTTTCTCTCGTAGTTCTCGCGTGGCTCAAGAATTGTAACTCGACCTTAAGGTCAAAACCATTATTTATTAATCAAAGTTATTCGCTTATGTTACTATTCGCTTGTATGGATCGATTTCCATCTTTGTTAACACTGTGCACTAGCGTGATCCTCGGCTAGTGCATTAAACACGAGGGTCCTGAACGTAATTTTGGGTCCATCCTAAGAGCCAGAAGAAGCCGAGGAAGACCCAGAGGAGATTCTAGAGGATCCAGAGAGGTTGCACAAACCGAGGAGCCAACAGACTGCACTCAAAGACGCATGCCCGCCGCACTACCCCGGCATCGAACGGGCCACGACGATGCCACTAACTCGTAGTCTACACTGTGCAGAGCGCCGTGGATTTGAAGGCTTTCTAGTAGTTCGCCTAAGTCCAGCTTAGTCGCTTAGCCGCTTCTTTTCGTAGTCGCCTTTAGGCTGTAGCTTGTGTGCTTAGGTTCGCTTCATTTTCCTGCAGTAAGTATGAGCCGCAGGCCCTTAGGCATTTGTTGCAATGCATGCTATTAAGCTATTAATGAAGATTATTTCATTCAAGTTTCTTGAGTCAGGTTTGTTGGGTTTAATCTATCCCTATCTAGTTCTTAACTCACCTTGTGCTCTCTACCTTATCTAACCCATGGAACCTCATCGATGGTTCAGACTCGCCATATCACCGCAAGTGGAGCCAGAGCCCAAGGATCAAGGCAATGAGCAAACCACTACGGAGCAAGACTCACCCCAAGCACCTCCTATTGACTTACGTAACTTTGAGCCTTCATGGCGGCACAGACGCAGATGATGTACACCATGATGAACCGATGCGTGCCATGAACAACAACAACAACAACCACAACCATCATCGTGAGGAGCCCCAGCTGCTCATAGTCATCGTGACCATCCAAATTGGTCAATTCATGAGGACCCGTCCGCCAACTTTCTCCTGACATGTCTCGCCAAGAGAAGTCGATGATTGGCTTCAGGTGATTGAGAGGAAGCCGTTGATCACCCAATGCAGCGATCATGAGAAGGTTTTGTATGCCACCCATCGATGGAGGGCATAGCCGCCGAGTGGTGGAAAACTTCGCAGCCGCATGGAACACCGCAATATCACCGGAAGAATTTTCCGCAGTTTTTCGCCAAGATTATGTACCAAGGCATTATGGATTTGAAGAAGGACGAGTTCCGCGCTCAAGCAAGGGGGTATGTCGCTGATCGACTACTCCGAACAAGTTTTCTCACTAGCTCGCTATGCTCCAAAAGACGCCGCATCGATGTGTCTCGCCAGAGTCGATTCTGAAGGGTCCAACTCAGACTACAAGTCAACTCGCTTGCCCACACCTTTCCGCATTTCCAGAGTTGATTAACAAGGCGTTGGTTATGGAGGACAAACGCAAGGAGCCGGAGGATCACCGCAAGCGTAGGATGATTCAAACAGGAAGCCACCACCACAACAAGAGAGGGCAAGGATAGTGCCACAAATAGCTTAATCGCTTCCCGCCACGTAGTTCTTTCAACACCCGCACCGCCTTCAAAGACTCGCCCTTTTGTTCGTAATTCTCAGAACCCTACACCACCAACCCCACCCCAGAAACAACAATCGCCGAATGAACCAAGAGTGTTACCATTGCCGCCACTGTGGCATTTCGCAACCGTGTCCTCAAAAGGAAACTATCACCCAGCCGCTTCAACCTTGAGCAACACCGCCAAGACCCCAGCAGTAACAACCAAGGAGTTTCTCAGGAACCACCAACCAGAGGAGCGCCTACCAAGGGTCGAGGTCGTGTTAATCACGCCACTTTGAAGGAGCCCAGAAGCACCGTGGTTGTACCGTAAGTTCCTAGTAAATTCGCAGACTGCCTGCTCGCTTGATTCGAGCTTCGTGATTCGCTTGTTTCGGAGTTTTTGCAACCAAGAATAAATTGAAGTTATGCACCTTAAGCGATCGCCGGTCCAACACCGGAGCAGAGCTGTTGTAATATGGGTTGTTTAGGGCTGTTACTCATAGCCGGAGTTGAGTTTCTAGCTAACCTCGTTATTCTAGACACCCAAACCATAGATGTCATCCTTGGCATGGATTGGTTAACCAAGCACAAGGTCCGTATAGATTGTGGTCAAGAGCCGCATAATCGAGGATACCAAAGGAAACAAAGTGGAGTTCCTATCTACCTCAACCAGAATGGACATCTGCTAGTCAATAGCCTCAAGATCGTCGCTGGAAGATGTACCAACACAAAGAGTATCCAGATGTGTTTCCGTAAGAGTTACCAGAATGCCACCGATCGTGACATCGAGTTTGTCATTGATCTAGTGCCGTGACAAGACCACTCAAGAGACCTTATCGGATGCCACCGATGAGCTAGTAGAAATAAAGAAGCAAGTAGAAGAACTTTTGGAGAAAGGTTTTGTGAGGCCTAGTTCGCCGCCATGGGGAGCGCCAGCTTTGTTCACAAAAAAGAAGGATGGAAGCATGAGAATGTGCATCGACTCACCGGCCTCTCAATGAAGTCACTATTAAGAATAAGTATCCATTGCCCCTGATAGATGATCCGCTTGATCGATGAAAGGAGCCGAGTGTTCTCAAGATCGACTCGCGATCAAAGTTACCATCGCTGAAGATCCGTCCCAAGGATATACCTAAGACCGCTTTCAACGCTGCACGGACATTATGAGTTCCTAGTCATGTCCTTTGGTCCACCAATGCCCCGCTTATTTCATGAACATGATGAATAAGGTATTCATGGAGTATCCGACAAGTTTGTAGTTGTATTCATCGATGATATTTTGGTCTACTCAAAGTCAAGAACAACATGCCAACATTTGAGATTAATTCTAGAGAAGCTCAGAGAACATCGCTTGTATGCTAAGTTTAGCAAGTGTGATTTCGGAAAAGGAAGTGGATTTTCTTGGTCATGTGATGACAAACCGCAGAGTAGCCGTGGACCCCAAAGAAAGTTAAAGCAAGATTACAATGGGAACAAATTTCAAGACCGCTACTCGATTCGCAGCTTGGGATTGGCGGATACTATCGCGTTTCATTGAAGGATTCTCATCAATTGCTAAACCTCTTACGCAATTGTTGAAGAAAGAGAAAAGTTTACTCGACCTCACCTTGTGAAGAAAGTTTCCAAGAATTGAAGAAATGTTTGACTTCATTTCAAAGATCGATTTTGCCGATATTCGCAAGGATTTCGATATTCATTGCGATGCTTCGCCAAGGATTAGGATGTGTCCCGATGCAAGAAGGAAGAGTCGCCGCTATGCGCCAAGGCGCTAAGGCCGCATGAAGAGAACTATCCCACCCATGATATGGAGTTAGCCGCAGAGTGCATGCCTTGAAGATTTACGCCATTACCTCACTCCAGAATCATCATGCGAGGTATATACAGATCATAAGAGCTTGAAATATATTTTCACCAATGGATCTCAATATGAGGCGTAGAAGATGGCTAGAATTGATAAAGGATTATAACCTTGAATCCATTACCATCCCGGTAAAGCCAATGTCGCAGCACGCTTTGAGCCGTAAGAGCCACCGCAATGCCTTGAAGTGAAAGAGCTTTGTTCGTAACTTCAAGAGGAATTCCGTGTCAAGCTAGAAGTAGTATCTAAAGGATTCGTGGCAACTGAAGTGCAATCTACTTTGAGAAGCAGATTCGCAAGCTCACCAAGGACTCGTAGTTCTCCGACATCAAGGAGAAGATGATGTAAGGAAGTTCAAGGACTTCACAAAGGATGATCAAGACATACTGTGGATCAATGGACGATTCAAGGCCCCGCATATTGATGGATTGAGACAATAATTTTAAAGGAGGCCCATGACTCAAAATATTCGATTCACCCCGGTAGTACTAAGATGTACCAGATGTTAAGAATAAGTTTTGTGGCCAAACTGAAGCAGAAGTCGCAGACCTGCTGTCTTGTGCGACGGTGTCAAAAGTTAAAGCAGAGCATCGAGGCCAGCAGGTCTGTTGGTAACCTTTGAAGATTCCAGAATGGAAGTGGAAGAAATCGAATGGATTTCATTATCGGTTTACCCAAGACCCAATCAGTTACGATTCGATTTGGGTAATAGTGGATCGTCCCGACTAAAGTTGCCCATTTCTACCACCAAACCACTTACTCAGAGATCGTCCGCAGTAGCCGCATATGTCGAAGATCGCCATTTTGCATGGTGTACCTAAGAAGATCGTGTCGATCGAGGATCTCGCCACCTCCGATTTTGGCAGAGTTTACATGAAGCCTTAGGGACTCACCAATTTCAAGATTACGATCATCCCTGCATGATGGACAGATCGAAAGGGTTAATCGATATTGAGGATATGCCGAGAGCATGCGCGCTAGCAAATGCTACTGCTGGGATAAGAGTTTACCATATGCGTAATTCGCGACAACAACAAGCTATCAAGCCACCTACAAATGTCACCATTTGAAGCCTTGTATGGTCGCGCTCAGAGAACCCCGCTGAACTCTGGTCGTAAACCGCCAACGCATGCTTTTGGTCCGGATATTATTCAAGAAGCGTAAGAGCAAGTGTCAATGATCGTGAGAGATTAAAGATAGCTCACCGAGGCAGAGAGTTATGCCGACAATCGCCGCCGTGATCTCGCTTTGAGTCGAAGATTTTGTGTATCTTCGAGTTACGCCGTGAGGTGTGAAAAGGTTCCACGCTAAAGGGAAACTTGCCCTCAGATGTTGGTCCGCTCAAGATTTTGGAACGCCGTGGAGAAGTGGCTTATCGCTTAGAGCCGCCACAATCGCTAGCGTGAGTACACGATGTCTTTCACGCCTCTCACCAAGAAGTGTCTTCGCAGCCGTAAGAACAAGCACCGCTGGATTCGATTGAACTAAAAGAAGACCTCACCTACAAAGAGCAAACGGTCAGATTATGGATGTCGCAGAACGCCGCACTGTAAGCAAGACCGCTCGCTTTCGCAAAGTCCAAAGGAGTAACCACTGTAAGGAGAAGCAACGTGGGAACGTGAAGAAGAGTTGAAAGCCGAGTTCCTAGCCTTTTCTCTAGCCGCTCGCCACATCGAGAATTTTGATTGGTTGTTCCACATAGGTGAGATCTTCCTCAAGATCGATGCTCTCGAGCTTGTTTTTCCGTTGGTACTCGAGACATTTCTTTAATCGATACATGGAAGACATTGTGAATAAATGACAGAGATGCTGTAATTCCAACCGATAAGCAACTTCATTTCTTTTGCCAAAATCTTATAGGGTCCGACAAATGGTGCGAAGTTTTCCTTTAGTCTGAAATCTCTTCACTCCTGAGTGGAGTTACCTCGAGATAGACAAAATCTCCCATCTCAAGGATAGTTCTTCCGACGATTATCGGCATAACTCTTTGTCGAGTTTGAGCTACTTTCGACGCTCTCTTATTGCTTTTACCTTACTTTCACTTTCTTTATCAATTCCGTCCAAGAATTGGTGTTCTCCTACTTGATCCCAAAGGAGAGGGTTCTACACTTTCTTCCATACAATGCTTCAAATGGCGACATCCGTAGGCTAGCTTGAAAGTCGTTGTTGTAGGAAAATTCGATAGGGCAAATTCTTATCCCAGCCTTCTTCCATAATCTATAGCACATGCTCAAGCATGTCTTCTAGGACCCGATTTACACGCTCACCCGACCATCTGCTTGGGGATGATAAGTCAGGCCAAGTTGAGTCCGTTCCCAAAGCTTCATGTAGACTCGCCAAAATTTTGAAGTGAATCGCGAACCTCTCACGTACACAATTTTCTTGGGTATACCATGTAGATGCATCGATCCTCGCCATATACAATTCTCGCTAACTTATTGCTTCGTAAGTGGTCTTGACTCGAATAAAATGAGCCACTTTTGTTAATCGGTCAATTATCACCCAAATGGAATCACAACCCGATTGGGTCCTAGGAAGTCCTGTGATAAAATCCATACCAATCTCCTCCCATTTCCACTGGAATTGGTAATGGTTGTAATAATCCGCAGGTCTCGATGCTCGCCTTAACACGACATACATCACAACGCAACAAACTCACGATCTCTCGCTTCATACTAACCCACCAATACTTTTCCTTCGATCCCGGTACATCTTGGTACTCCCGGATGGATAGAGTAAGGTGATTCATGAGCTTCTTTCGTAATCGCTTGTCCGGTTTCATGATGTTTAGGTACACGATGCGCTGCCAAACCATATGCCTGCTCTCCTTGCCTTCGTAAAAATCCTGGGCTTTGCCTCTTCTCATGTTCTTCATGATTTCTTTGATGTCTTCGCTTTCTAGCCGCTTTTTCTCTCGATCCGACTTTGTATGGTTGGTTGGACTTCCACCGTGTTGATACAAACCTGACCGACAATTTCAGATTCGGATGCTTTAGTTCTTCATACAACTCGTTGATTTTCTTGAACTAACACCGTGTTGCAAGATGCCTTCCTACTCGAGCATCCGCTACCACGCTGGCTTTACCCGTGATAATGAATTCCAAGGTCATAATCTTTATCGCCTCTAACCATCTTCTTTGCCCGAGATTAAGATCCGACCGGTAAAGATATATTTCGATTTATGATCTCGTGAAAATCTCACAATGTTACCAATGAGATAATGCCGCCGATTTTCAAAGCATGCACAATTGCCGCTAATTCTAGATCATGAGTTGATAATTTCTTCATGTGGCCTTAATCGACGAGATGCATAAGCCACGACCTTTCCTTCCTCGCATCAAGACACATCCTAGTTCTCAAGGGATGCGCCACGTAAAACTTCAAAATCCTTACGATATCCGTAAGACTAACATCGTGCAGAGACTAGTCTTTTCTTCACTCTTGAAAACTATGTTCACAAGCACTTGTCCATTCAAATTTCTTTTCCTTCTTGAAGTTGAGTCATGGGTTTGGCGATCTTGGAGAAATTTTCAATGAATCATGGTAGTACCCACTAATCCGAGAAAACTTCTCACTACGTGATGCACTTGGGTTGCTTCCAATCCATTACACCTTCAACCTTTGAGGAGTCTCATCGCAACTCCTCCCGCCGACACAATGTGTCCAAGAAAAGCCACTTGATCGAGCCAAAATTCACTTTTGCTAAGTTTGGCATAAAGTCGGTGTTCTCGGAGTTTGTCCAAAATAATTACGAGATGTTTTTCATGCTCTTCCACATCTCTTGAGTAGATGAGAATATCATCTATGAATACCACCACAAACTTATCCAAGAATTCCATGAACACTTTGTTCATCATATTCATGAAATAAGCGAGGGCATTTGTTAGTCCAAATGACATCACTTGTGAACTCGCATACCCATATCCGTGGTGAAGGTCGTCTTTGGAATATCTTCTCGTCTGATTTTTAATCGATGGTAGCCTCGACCTCAAATCAATCTTGAGAAAACAATGGCTCCTTTAAGTTGATCAAACAGATCATCTATCCTAGGTAACGGGTACTTGTTTTTATTGTTACCTCGTTGAGTGATCTATAGTCCACACACATTCTCATACTATTGTCTTTCTTTTGACAAATAGTACCGAGCTCCCAAAGGCGATGAACTTCGGTTGAATGTAACCTTTACTCAGTAGTTCTTCGACCGCTTCTTCAACTCGCTAGATCATTTGCCTAATTCTCGTAGGGTCGCTTCAAATTGGCGCACCACCCGACTAAGTCAATTAAGAACATTATGTCCCTATCCGTGGCATACTGTAAGTCCTCCGGAAAAACATCCGATATTCTTGTACCACGGGTATATCTTCCAGTTTTACTTCCTTTAAACTGGTCAAGATAGGACTTCTTTCCGTAGAAGTCTTGCGTCGGAACTCTACTGAAATCCCTTGTTCATTGGTGAGGTTGATAGATCTACTAGCACAATCTATCCTACCTTGATTTTTGGCAAGCTCCCATTCCAAGGATTACATCCAATCTCGCAACGCAAGACTATTAAGTTTGCCGAGAAAGTTACTCCAGAGATTTCAAAGGTAAGATTCGGACAGAATAGACTAGCCCTCATTTCTGAGCCCGGGGAATGGATTAACATGGGCTTATCTAAGGGGGAGGTAGATAACCCATACTTTTCCACAAACTTATTTGACACAAAAGAATGCGAAGCTCCTGAATCAAATAAAACTGATTCTGGTATTGAGTTGACAAGGAACGCATCGAGAACAACATCCGTGTCGATAGGCTTCCTCTGCGGTGACGTGATTCACACGCCCTTCATGAATGACCACCGGTCTTGAGGGACCGCCGAGACCAAACTCCGGAGTTGGCTTGACGGGGTGGCGATCACGCTTCTTGGGACACTTATTGGCATAGTGACCCAACTCGTTGCGCTGAAAGCAAGTGATTCTCGCTGTGGAAATAGGCTTCTGCAAATCGCCCTCCGATGAACTACTACGGAATCCGGAAGTATTTGGGCGCGGACCGAGCCGGAACTCTTGGTGTAGTAGTCCGAATCTCCCACGCCGAGGTGGTCGAGATCGAGAGAAACGAGGCTTGGGCGGTCCTCCCGAGTTAAACTTCGAGCCGCCATCCTCCGCTATGATTCTCCATTTCCGATGTTTGCCTTCCCGGCGATGGCCTTATTTACCAACCTGCAAAGTCGGTAAAATCTCGAGAAATCAAACGAACAGAGAGTTCGCTCGCTTAACCCTTCGAAATCGCTCTTGCCTGCCTTCGCCTCTCGCTACATCCTCGGGGCATAGCGAGCAAGTTGGTTAAACTTATGCGATACTCGCCGATCGAACGGTTTCCTTGGCGGCGAGCGAAACTCCTTCTTTTCAAGGTAATCATGCGGATGGAATGTGAGATCGACGAAAGCTTGCATGAACTCATCCCAAGTGATTTCTGGGCATTAGCATGGGACATGCTGGGTTATCCCACCATTCGATGCGGGACCAATCAATTGATGAGAGGCAAACAAAACTCTCTCACGATCCGTGCATTGAGCAATATCCAACTTCTTTCCAATGGCCCCGAGCCAATCATCTCAAGGCCCATGGGTTCCGTGCTACTAGAAAACGCTTGGCGGACTCATCCTCATGAACTCGACAAAGTCACTCTTGCGGGAGGTGGAGGAGCATGATAGGTCACGACGCTTGGGTATTCTCGTTGCTTGTGAAGGGATCACTAGCAACTCAATCGATGAGTCCGATTGGCCATCATTTGGCGCCACCAGAGCTTCATTGGAGGAGGTGGTGGTCATTGAACTGGTTTTCTTGATAATCCGTATTCTCATTTCCTTGCCCTCTGGCACTGACACTTCCGGTGCGGGTGGTCACCATCTGATGAACTCTTCACAGATTAGACAAGAGAGACAGGAATTATAAGAGTATAGATCTAAAATAGCCCAAATTCAACAAACACAAGGCAAGAACATTTCGGCAAAATAATTTATTTTTATTTTATTAATTCATTATGGCTACTACAAAGGTTTTGTAGCTCATAATTCGCAACTAAAGGAAAAATTTAAGGTCAAATCTATGGTGTTATTGGGGTATAATCTGGCTCACTAGAACTAGCCTCGCCTTCCTTGTAGGAGGCCAGTTCTTTTTCTGTAGTCTTCAACTTTTCTTCTGCATCTTGTAATTTCACTTGCAGGAGAGACAGCTCATCTAGTGTATTCCCGTAGGCATAATCCATGGCTCGCCAGATCCACCTGATGAGTGAGATCGGGACAGTCTTCATCTCTAGTTGAGGTAAAAGCACCGCCATGCCGGGTTGGGATGTGCATTGGGTAATAGTGGAACCCAAAGGCCGTTGAGGCGGTGATCGAGATGTAGTGAAGTCTGCGGGTTGCTTCCTGGTCGCATCCTCGATGCCTTCTACGAAGGTGTCTCGTCGCATTGGGGCATCAAGACGTGGAAGTCTGTGTTCGGCGATAGATTGGAGTAGAGGATCACCTCTACTCTCCACCGTTCCTGATTTCCCACCTTATACTTGTATCCTTGATACGTAGGTCTTTCTTCAAAGTCCAAGTGCTGCATCATCTTCCGAGAATGGCGCCCAATGACCAAAGAAAGACTCCATGGGAAATGGCATTCTAACTTCACCATCTACAATTTTTGAAAAGGAGATGAGTTAGTAAATAATTTTTCAAGAGAAAAGTTGAGGAATGACTCCAGAAGACCAAGTTATTTTTAATTTTCAAAATAAATCCTTAAGGGTTTGATTTTCTTCTAGGTCACGACCTACAGTCGATATGACTCTGATACCACTTTTGTCGAACCCGGGAATGAAGGATCCCGAATTCTCTGTGTTCATACACTAGTCCAGATTTCCAGTACACGATCACAAAATGTTATCACAAACATATCCAAAGTGTATATTAATAAGCATAGAGTTTATTACAACCGGGCCGAGGCCAAATAAAACATTGCTTAAAGCAAAATATAATGGTAAGCCACACGATCACGCCACAGTAATCGGAAATGAGGTCGCCTAATCGCCCCGCTTCCTCACCTTCTCGATAGCAGTCTTCTCTGAATAATAATATTCAAGAAGAGTGAGCACTACAACCGTGCTCGCAAATTTCACCCAATACGTAATTTAGAATGCATGCATAAGTTATTCAAAGGAAGGTTATAGGGTTTATTTGCATAAATCAAGATTTTGGTTTAAATAGTTATACTAAGTTTCAAGGCACAATTTCATTTCATAACTAAAATCAGATTTAAAATTTATCATTTTATAGTGGATAACCTCCATATGAAACATGGTGAAGGATACCCTCCTATCACAAGGCTACCCGCCTAAATTTACCACAAGGATTAACCATCCTCAAATCATGTCCAAAGTTATTTTAAAACCAAAACAAATCTAACTTAGAGTGGCTTTGCTCAAGATGTCCATGACCGTGGACACGGCTATTCAATAGATTTACACTGCAGAGGTTGTACAACTTTACCCACAAGACATGAATTCTCTAGTTTGTTTGGCATCCGCCGATACCACCGCCACTACCTTAGGTAAGCAGTCTAGAGCACGTGTCAAGGCCTTTACAATGCGCCATCCCACCGTAGCCTTGCCTCGCTAAGGTTTCGCTTCCATTGGGCTAACCACCCGCCGGATTCAAGCCCCCTCTTGCGCCATGTGGTAATACTGTCTAACCGACACCCACACACCAAAATGGCACAACTACGATGGAATGTTACAAATTATTTGGCCAGGTCCTGCCCATACATGACATGTGGTAGTACGATGTGGCTTAGCAAGATGCGGCTCGAAGACCGGTCCTTAACTGACTTGGGCGACTTCCAAAATAACCCCTGGGTCACAATCCTACCCGAATTGAGCCCGTGCATAAACCTGCACCCACCAAGCATCCATTTCGCCCAAGTACAAACCAACTTTTCATTTTTGCTTTTTGAAGTCATTTGCAAAATCTTCCATGACAAACCAATGTCTATGGATACAATTTAAACAACATTTGATCTTTGGCTAAAAGTTCTCAAATTGAATAATTTTGGGTCTAAGCATCGCTAAGCATAGTTTTTCCCAAAATGTTCTAGTTCATACTATTGCATAAACCAGATTTTCATCTAAGGTATCAAGATATGACTGATTCAATAACAAGATTGGCTATACAATGGAATTTGGAATAGCTATAACTTTAAAACATGAATTTAAATTACTTGAATATAAATACGCATGCAATAATAATTTAAAACAGAATTTAAATAATTTGAAATAATGGGATCAAATATGATCAAAGGTATAACTTGCCTTGCTCAAATTCCTGGTATTCTACTTCTTCAATAGGGTCAAGCTCTCCGGAGTCGTCAAAATCTATACGCGAAAATATTCCAAATTCAAACAGAATTCAAATGAACAAAAATAAATTCAAATGAAAATTCAAATTAACTCTAAATTAAATAATTTTGGTTTAGTTAGCTAGATCTTGATTTTATACAAATTTAGAAATTTGAATCACCTAAATCGGAGTTTGTATGAAGAAATACGAGCTCCTGGAAGTTTAAAACCTAAATTAAATCCTAAAATCAGAATTTCCGATTTTCCCGAATTAAATTTCTAAAGGAAATTCTATTTATTGCGCCAGCTGACGTCAGCAGTACTGTTCACAGAGACTGACAAGTGGGCCCGCACAGTATGGACTGAGTCCACAGCGAGGCACAAGTCCACGGTGGACTCGGCCACAAAGACAAAGGTGAGGGGAGGTCAGGCTTGGCTACAGCGTCTTTGCCGGCGCCCACGTGGCCGCCACGCACACACGCCAGGGGTGAGGTGGCGCCGTGTGGCGCCGAGGTGGCGATCCACTTCGCGACCGGAGAGGGAGGAGCACGGAGCCGAGGGCACCTGTGCGAACGCGCGGCCTTGCTGGGCTCAATGAGGTGCGCAAACGGTTCAGGGGGAGACACTGAGGCGAGTGCGCTACTGGCGGCGGAGAGTGGCCGGAAGGTCGTCGGCGACGGAGAGAGGCGGCGGTGTGGTTCGGTTGTTGGCGGCGAAGGTGCTCCGGGGGTCTTCAGGCGAAGCCGAGGTGCGCCAGAGGATCGCCGGAGGATGTTGATGCCGAAGGTGCAATGAGGTGGCTTGGGAAGCTCGTGGCGCCGAATCGGAGAAGAACGAACTCGCCGCCGGCGGGAATTGCGAAATGCGCGGCGTCGAGGGCGATCGAGGGGACAGAGGTGGGGAATAGAATGAGGAGGAGAGGCGCAATGGGTGCTTTATAGGGCGAGGGGAGGCCGGGAGCGGGAGATTGGGTGCGGCGGTAATGGCGGAGGCGAGAGGCGCGGGACGTTACCGGCGTTAAGAAGGGGGTAATGCCGGGGGTGAATGCGGGAGGAGCTGGCGATGCTAATGCGCCGAAATGCGGGGTTAAGGCGGAGGAATCACGGAGGAGACGGCTCGCGTGCATGCATCAATGGCGGCAGGAGGCGACGCCATGAGAAGAAGGGAACGGGAAGAAGCACGGTCACGAGGCCCACCCGCCGGGCGAGACAGAGAGAGAAAGAACGCGGTGGATTGATGCGGCCGTCCGATCAAAATCGGACGGCCCGCATTAATCAAAGCGCGGAGAGAGTGGGTGAGACGCCATGATCTTTGGGCTTCGCCCAAGATCAGAAAGCGTAAGATTTTAAACCTTTGTGGATTTCATGGGTATATGTTCCAGATCTTAGGATGATGTGACAATTGGCAATGGCGTTTACGGTTTGTCGTTTCACGCGTTTTCGACAAAGTTACAGGCTTACTGCTCAGGGGCGGTCCGACCGGTCCTTGCACGGCGGTCCGACCGGTCCCAAATCGGTCGGACCGGCCAGGTAGGGCGGTCGGACCGGCGATGACCAAAAGTGTTCAAAACGAGCTGGGCCAAAAATAGGTGTTGTAGGCAAGTGAGGGGATCCCAATGCACTTGGTCTCATAATTTTTGGAGTCTCCAGTAAGAAGTTCTATTCGTTTGTATTTTCCAGAAGGTTTCGGAATTTCAGGGCTTGAATTTCGACTAAGTCCTAAGGGGCGGTCCGACCGGCTCACAGGGAGCGGTCCGACCGCCATGGCGGTCCGACCGCTCACCGGAGCGGTCGACCGGTTTCTACTTGAACGCCGCCAACTTCGTGGCAATGTTGTTTTGTTTGGTCAAAGTCATTGGTTTCATGGCATATGATTTGCATGATGCATGTTTTGACTAACATGGGTCAAGTTGTGAAGAACTAGTTCCCGAATACGTGTTTGCTTGTCTGTGGTTGTGCAGGTTGCTTGGTGGTCAACGACGGTCAACGGCGAGGAGGATCGGGACTAGACTCGAAGAGTTGAGGTCCAGAACGATCGACGATGCCGGGTGAGGTCAACGACTCAAGCGTGACACAAGATGGACAAGGGTGACCTATTGGCGAATCCATGGCACATGGTGAAGCGGTTTAGGTCAAAAGTTAAAGACGGCGCTTCGCGCGCGCGTGTGTGACCCGCTTGTTAGTGGGCCTTAACGGAGCCCAATTAAGTCAAACCCTAAGAGTTTTAGGCCTCCACTATAAATAGGAGGAGATGGTGGTCGCACTCTCTCTCTCTCGCCTTTTATGTTTCAAAACCCTAATTGGCTTTAGGGAGTTGAGGTGGAGGCTAGGGCTCTTGATGGTTTGTGGTGAATTTCGTGATCCTTGATTGTCTCTTGATCCATGATGGTGTGGATGTAATCCGACTTCAATCACTAAATCAATCTATGCAAGGTTTGCTTGAGATAAGTCTCTTTTCGCTCTTGCTTTCAATTTGGTGATTTTAGGGCTTTCCTTGATCCGCGAGTTTGTGATTGATTCTTTCACGTGAATTAGCTTGCTGTGATATGTGTGAATCTATCTAGCATCATCTTGATCATCAATCACTCACGAACAAGCTTTAGGATCAAGTTTTCGTTCTTGCCCTGTTTTAGACCTTCATTAATCAATTGGCAATTGCTCAAGATCGCTCCAAGAATTATCATAATATTCGATTGAATAGGTCCTCAATAGCATATAGAAGGTGTGTGCAAAGTTTCATAAAGATTAGAGTTGAGAATCAAAAGTTTCACCTAATTGCAAGTTCGCCATCGGGCCGATTTTATTTGTTGCGGATCGGTTCGAGTCGGCCGGTCGGATCGCCCGTCATCACCGGCCGATCGATTTTGAGCGGTCCGACCGCCAAAGACAACGCCGGTCGATCGCCCGCAATCGGTCCGACCGTTGAGTATAACGGTCGACCGCCTGTCTTTGTGAGTCTTGGTAATCTTAGTTGATTTTGTTATATTGCTTAGGGGTTTAATTGGATTCAATACTAGTCTTCCACAGTCTCGGTACATTGATCTTCATAGCTTTCTAATAGCTACCGGAGTTAAATTGTATTGAGTTCATAATTTGTAAAAAGTGAGCGTGCTCTATTCACCCCCTCTAGTCGCCTTTACGGTCCAACAAGTGGTATCGAGCAAGGTTAGTTCAATCTTGATCTTAACCGTCACCGAACTTTGGCGATGGATAAGTTTTCTACTAAACCGCATATCTTCGATGGGCACGACTATGCCTATTGGAAGAATCGTATGCGTCTTTCTTGAGAGCGAGGACAAGCTATTTGGGATGTTGTTAGAGCCTCACCGGTTATTCCCGAAATTGCTACACTCGCTACGCAATTCTTTTGGCTAACAACAATAAGGCTAAGAATCTTTTATATGGTGCACTTGGTAGACAAGAATATGATAGAATTTGCAATCTTTCAATCACAAGATGAAATTTGGAACACTCTCGAAACATATCATGAGGGTTCGTCCCAAATCAAAAAGGTGCGCCAAACTGTTTACAAGCGTGAGTACAATAAATTCGAGATGCGTCTTAGAGAGAGCATCGATGACATTTTCAGTCGCTTTAATAAAGTAATTAATCAAATGAAAGCTGTTGATATTGAATATTCTCAATCTGAAAATGCCACCCATCTCTTGGCTGCAATCAACACCAAGGAGTGGGAGATGAAAGCTACTGCTATAGAAGAAAATGTTGATCTTTCAAGTCTTACTTTAGAATTGCTTTATAGTAAACTCAAGACTCATGAAATTAAAAGAGTTGATCATCCTAAGAAAGATAATTTAGCTTTGGTAGCAGATCCTCTCAAAAAGGCTTTTGATGACTCTTGTGAATCTTCTTCTGGATTTTCATTTGCTTGTTTATCTGCTATTCATGAAGAGGAGCTTGAAAGTATTCCTGAAACAGAGTTAGCTCTTCTAGCTAAAAAATTCACACGGGCCTACAATAATGTGAGAAACAAAAAGAGAGGTGGTCCGGTAACATGCTATGAATGTGGTGAGCTCAATCATATCCGGGCAAATTGCCCCAAGCTGAAAGGTAAGAGCAATCATAAGGAAGGAAAGCCAGCTTGGAAGAAGCCTCCTTTCAACAAATCAAGGTATGAGGCAAATAAGCTTGTGAAGGTCGCTCACCGGTCCTTGCCGCTTTGAGGATCAATCCTTGAGCGATGTGGATACCGGGAGTGAGGAGGACAAGGAGGAGGAGATCCTCAAGGCAAAAGAAAGGGAAGGCCAAAGACTTCACCGGCATGTGCTTCATGGTCGACACCGACGACATTGATGATGATGAGGTATCTTTTTCTTATGATGAGCTTTCTGCTAAATATGATTCTATAGTTGAGCAATTGCTTAGTCAAGATGAAGCGCTAGAATTTGTTATGACAAAAATAAGAAATTAGAGTCAAAGATTAACAAATTGAAAGTAGAGCTTAAAACTGCTAAGACTCTTGAACTCGATGAATGTTTATCTTGTCATGCTATGCACTCGAAATTACTAAGTTACAAACTGCTCATAATATTTACGTACAACAACTTGAGAATGCTAGATCTGAACTAAATGAAATTAAAAGTGCTCCTTGTGAAAAATGTTTAGAATCTAGTAAATTGATTGCTTTTGATGTATTTGATTCTAGCCCTTGCACTTCATGTTTAGAAAAGAACGTGAAATCAAAGATATCTTAGAAGTCGCTAGAGTCAAATATGCTAAGCTTAAGGACAATATTGAAAATACTACTTGTGCTTCTTGTTCCACTCTTAAGCTTGAAATTGCTTCAGATAAGGAGAAATCTATGAATAAAACTTGTGATGCTTGTGTTAACTTGAGAAAAGAAAATGCTTACCTTCATGATACATTAGAGAAATTTTCTAAAGGTAAGAAACAATTAAACATGATTCTTGACAAGTCTAAAACTCCTTATAAGAAGCAAGGTTTAGGATTCAATTCTTTTCAAGACAATTCAAACCCAAAAGTCATTCAAGTCTTGGAAAAGGTTTAATTGAATTCAAAACCCAACTGCAAAAACATCTTTTAAATCTGCGTTTTGCCCAACCTTGTATTAATTCAAATGGTGCGTCTTCTAGTGGTACCAAGTACCATTGCACTTATTGCAAAAGGATGGACATTTGATTGAATCTTTGTTGGCGTGAGGTTGAAAAATGATAGGAAAAATTTTGATAGAATTTCATTCATGCAACCTAGAGCTTCTATGAGACATGGTAACACCGAAAAGAATAAACTCGATTAGGATTTTTATCTCATGCAAATCATTATGTTTCTAGACATCCTAATTCTAATGTGTATCGATCAAGGTCGATCACTGGTGGTCACCGGTCGACTGTTTGGTCACCGGTCGACCACAAGACAAAGCCGGTCGAGACCGCCCATGGACAGCTTCAAGTCTCATTTTAATTTAAACATTGCTCATAACCGAATGTTAAATGAAATCAAGGATAGTACTTCTGGTTTGTATACTCCTTGCAGACGTGTGTCTCAAGATCGGATTCCTAAATCTTGTTTATCTAATCCCATGATTGAGACACATCGTTCTTACTCCTTGATTTTTAGGATTACCGCGAAAGGGGAAGAACACGTGGTTCGTTGACTCGGATGTTCACGCCACATGACCGGAACTCAAAATGGTTCACCTCTTTCACGCGAGCAACAGGTGATGACTTCATCACCTTTGGAGATGATACACAAGGGCGAATTGAAGGAACAAGATCAATTAGGGTAAACAACAAATTCATTCTAAAAGATGTCGCTCTTGTGGACAAGCTTAGGTATAATCTTCTTTCTGCTTTCTCGACTTCTTGATGATGGTTATGAGACTGCTTTTAAGAAAAATGCTTGTCGTGTGCTTGATTCTACCGTGAGCTTGTGTTTGGAATCTCTAGAGTTGGTAGAATTTTTGGAGCCGATTTTTCGAATCTCTTCTTTGGATCTCTTAAATGTTTGCTTACATCGCCTTCTCGATTTACGGCTTTGGCATCGACGTTTGGGGCACATTGGTTTTGATCATCGACACGAGTTAGCAACCTTGATCTCATGAGAGGTTTGCCTAAGCTCAAAGTCACAAAGATGCAGATATGCGCTTTGTAGGCATGGCAAACAAGTTGCCGCCTCACACCCTACGTGACTATGATTATGGTTATGACCGACTGACGGTGACGGTTGCTTCATATGGATACCGTTGGTCCGCTAGAGTCCGGCCAATCGATGGAAAATGGTATATTCTTGTTATAGTTGATGATCTTTCTAGATATACTTGGGTGTTCTTTCTTACTTCAAAAGATGAAGCTTTTGGTTATTTTCATGACCTTGTTCTTCGCTTGGCTTCGAGCTTCGGTGCTTTGAGAGCGATTCACGGTGATAATGGCACGGAGTTCAAAAATGCTTCTTTGCTTCTTTTTGTCTTTGGCGTGGTATTGAGCATCGCTCTCTTCTCCACACGTCCCTCAACAAAATGGCGTGGTGGAAAGGAAGAATAGAACCTTGGTCGAAATGGCTAGGACGATGCTAGATGAGTATAGCACACCGAGGAGATTTTGGGCGAAGCTATTGCTCTCGCTTGCCATATTGCAAATCGTGTCTTCTTGAGACCTTCTTTAGGCAAGACTCCTTATGAGCTTCGCTTTGGTAGAAAACCCTCTTTTCGCATTTTCGAGTTTTTGGATCAAAATGTTTTATCCTTAAGACAGCAACTTAGATAAATTTGAATCAAGAACTTTTGATGGGGTATTTCGGTTATCCCGCTCATTCGAGGGGTTTTCGAGTTTTAATATTGAGACTAACATTATTCAGAGACTTGTAATGTCACTTTTGATGAGACTAGTCCCGAGCTAGATCAATTGCTACGATGATTTACAGTGTGAGAGAGTATTTTTGTGGAGGAAGATGAGGACGGCTAATGTCATTCCCTCATCTGCTGCCGAGGCGCCCATATTGATACAAGAACTCTACGCCTACTTCACCTTCGCTGAGGCTCTCACCGATCATCATCATCGCATAGACTGCGGAGGTCGAAGAAACGACATCTCACCCGCGCCCACTTCGCATTCAGAGACAAAGATCCTCCTAATGATAATAGGTAATCTACATGAGCGAGTCACTCGCTCCAGTATAATGATCCAAATCTCTACTCTCATTCGGCTTTTGTTGCTTCTTTTGAACCCCGCGATATATCACATGCTTTATCCGATTCTAGCTGGTAAATGCCATGCATGAGGAGTTAGAGAATTTTGAAAGAAACAAAGTTTGGAACCTAGTAGAACCTCCTAGTGGTCATAATGTTATAGGAACCCGTTGGGTGTTTAAGAATAAACAAGGTGAGGATGGTTACGTGGTTAGAAATAAGGCCGATTGGTAGCTCGTGGTTTCACCAAGTTGAGGGGTTAGATTTTGATGAGACATTTGCTCTGTTGCTAGACTAGAAGCCATTCGCATTCTCGCTTGCATTTGCTGCATCAAAAGGTTTTAAATTATATCGATGGATGTTAAAAGTGCCTTTTAAATGGTTTCATAGATGAGGAAGTGTATGTTAAGCAACCCCGGTTTTGAGGATCCCAAGTATCCAAATCGTGTTTTCAAATTATCTAAAGCTTTGTATGGTCTTAAACAAGCCCCTAGAGCACAGTATGATAGACTTAAGACCTTCTTGCTTAAAAATAATTTTGAGATGGGTAAAGTGGATAAAACTCTATTCATTCTTAGACGTGACAATGACTTCACGCTTGCTCAAATTTATGTGGATGATATTATCTTTGGTGGTTCCTCTAATGCTCTTGTTTCCACTTTTCCGACACTATGTCCAGGAATTTGAGATGAGTATGATGGGAGAGCTTAATTACTTTTGAGACTTCAAATCAAGCAATGCAAGGAAGGAACTTTCATCCATCGAATGAAGTACACTAAAGATCTACTCAAACGCTTCAACATGGGTGATTGCAAGCCAATTTCCACTCCCATGGCAACTTCGATCGCTTTGGATCCAGATGAGGAAGGAGAAGTCGTGGATCAACGCGAGTACCGCAAAGATGATCGGCTCCCTTCAGATTCGACGGCCTCGAGACCGACATTCACTTCACGGTATGCCTTTGTGCAAGATTTCAGCGTCTCCGAGAACTTCCCATCGCTAAGCCGTTAAGCGCATATTCGTATTTACACTCTACCCTCTTATATGGCATTTGGTATTCTGCTCTTGACTTTGTCCATTAGAGGTTTTTCGATTCGATTTTGCGGGTCATCGGTTAGATAGGAAGAGTACCTCGAGCACTGTCACTTCCTAGGCACTTCTCTTGTATCTTGGTCTTCTAGGAAGCGGTCTTACATTGCACAATCCATTTTTGAGGCGGAGTATGTAGTCACGCTAGTTGTCAGAGCTGATTTTGTGGATGACGCCCACTTTGAAAGATTATGGGTTAAACTTTGCTAGTGTTCCTCTTTTACGTGATAACACTTCGCTATTAATATTGCTAAAAACCCGATGCAACATTCTAGGACTAAGCACATAGACATTCGCTTTCACTTCCTTAAAGATCATGTTGAAAAAGGTGATATTGTGATGCACTTTGTAGAGTCCAAGCTCAATTGGCGGATATTCTTACCAAGCCTTTAGATCAAACCGCATTTTCCTCCTTAAGAAGCGAGTTAGGGTAATTTATCCTTATGGGTTGGTTTGAGGGGAGTTTGATCTTTTCTTATCTTTCCTTGTTCTTTTGATCTTTTATTGTTCTTTTTCAACTTAGTGATCTTTTCAACTTTTAGGTTTTTAGGCTTTTTAATTGCATCTCATTGTGTCATATTGCATTCATATGAAAAATACAACAAGTGGTTACAACAAGTGGTATGAAAAATCCAAAAGATGCATTGTAATATAAGATTTTCTCGCTTATCTTTTAAAATTGATGAAGCTTTGCCTATTACCCTTTGGAGTTTTGTATTTCAATTCTTGCTCAATGTCATGTCTAGTTCTTTGACTTGCTAGAATTATCATGCTTTTACATGTGTAGCTAAGTCTTTGCTATATGAGCTAGAACCTTTTAAACAACTCAAACTAAGAAATTGCAATTTGTGGATGTTTTAGCGAGTTGCGTAATTAGTGCTCCTCTTGTGACATTGGCCCCGTCATAATTGCTTTGTTAGCTCTTTGATCTAAAATTGACCATTACTTGAGCTTTTGTGTTCTTGAGATTCTAAAATGCTCTTGTGAAAAATGAAAATCAAGATTGTCTTATGCTTAAATTGTGCCAAACTATTCTTACGAGGCCGCTTGTCAAATGACATGAACTTGGAGATAGTTTGATGAACGAACGATCTCATGGGGATTTGCTTGTCGAAATGACATGAACCTCAAGATTTGTCGCCCGGTAGAAGCTTAGAAAGAGTTTGTGGATGGCTCCTAGTCCGGGATCTTCTTTACTAAGATATACCTTTAATCAACTTTTGGTCAAGCTTAGGATGAGTTTGTGGATGGCTCCTAGTCCAGGATCTTGTCACTAAGTTAGATCATTAGTCAACTTCAATATTCAATGCAAATGAGAAAAATGTTGACAAATGGGCGTTTACAAAATATTGAGCAAAATGATTCAATACGGGACTTGATTGACTCTTAATGTGGTCTTTGTTAGATTTTTGATCTCACTTTGACAGTTTGACATGGCCAATTTCACTTTAGGATCCTGTTGATGAACTTGTTTGAATTTGAGCGTTGCTTAAATTGATCAAATCTCTCGCTTTACTTTTGAGCCTTTGTGCTTAGCTTTGATATATATGTCTTACCATGATCTTGCTAGTATTGTCGGGCTTGATATCTTTGTTTGTGCATTATTCGAGATACTAGCTTGTTCTTTTGGGTAATCTCCAAAGCTTCTTGTAATCAAAAATTTTTGATAAATACAAAAATTGAAGCCACTCCATTGCACTTCATGCAGATTCCTCTTTATGCGTCTTTTGTTTCTGCTTCTTTCTTTATTCTATATTTGTTATCTCTGGATGAGAGGAAGGCGTGATTCCTTGATGAATCCATTGTCAAAGGGGGAGAAGATGTGTTAAATAAAAAGATAATTCTTTGGGAGATGATGTGTAATATTTCTTTTCTACTCTTATTTGGAGAAGATGTGTTAATGAGAAGATTGGGGGAGAAGTTTATACAAAGGGGAGAAACTGAAAATTTGAAATTTGATGATCATAGTGAGGGGGAGTTCTTGAGTTGCATTCTTATTGTCTTATTGAATATTCTGAACTTGAATTGCATTCTTTTATCCTCACAGTGATCATAGGTCAATTGAACAATTGTTCTTTCATATGGACCTCATGTGAGAATTTTGACCCTTTTCTGGAAATCAAAGTTTTTATGCTTACTTTTGACTTGTCTCACATGCCTATACTATTCTGATGCCAGCTTGGTCATTTACATTGCTTTTTCTTGCTTATGGACCAAGTTGTGCTAAAACTGCGAGTAAACTCGTTTTCAAACATCTTACTTACATTTTCTGGATAATTGCCAATGTGTTCATCAAGGGGGAGATTGTGGATTTCATGGGTATATGTTCCAGATCTTAGGATGATGTGACAATTGGCAATGGCGTTTACGGTTTGTCGTTTCACGCGTTTTCGACAAAGTTCTGAGCTTCTTGCTCAGGCGGTCCGACCGGTCCTTGCACGGCGGTCCGATCCGGTCCCAAATCGGTCGGACCAGGCCAGTAGGGCGGTCGGACGGCGATGACCAAAAGTGTTCAAAACGAGCTGGGCCAAAAATAGGTGTTGTAGGCAAGTGAGGGGATCCCAATGCACTTGGTCTCATAATTTTTGGAGTCTCCAGTAAGAAGTTCTATTCGTTTGTATTTTCCAGAAGGTTTCGGAATTTCAGGGCTTGAATTTCGACTAAGTCCTAAGGGGCGGTCCGACCGGCTCACAGGGAGCGGTCCGACCGGCCATGGGGCGGTCCGACCGGCTCACCTGGAGCGGTCAGACCGGTTTCTACTTGAACGTCGGCCAACTTCGTGGCAATGTTGTTTTGTTTGGTCAAAGTCATTGGTTTCATGGCATATGATTTGCATGATGCATGTTTTGACTAACATGGGTCAAGTTGTGAAGAACTAGTTCCGAATCGTGTTTGCTTATGCGTGGTTGTGCGGGTTGCTTGGTGGTCAACGACGGTCAGCGGCGAGGAGGATCGGGACTAGACTCGAAGAGTTGAGGTCGAGCGATCGGCGATGCGGGTGAGTCAACGACTCAAGCGTGACACAAGATGGGCAATGGTGACCTATTGGCGAATCCATGGCACATGGTGAAGCGGTTTAGGTCAAAAGTTAAAGACGGCGCTTCGCGAAGCGTGCGTGTGTGACCCGTTTGTTAGTGGGCCTTAACGGGAGCCCAATTAAGTCAAACCCTAAGAGTTTTAGGCCTCCACTATAAATAGGAGGAGATGGTGGCTGCACCTCTCTCTCTCGCCTTTTTATGTTTCAAAACCCTAATTGGCTTTAGGGGAGTTGAGGTGGAGGCTAGGGCTCTTGATGGTTTGTGGTGAATTTCGTGATCCTTGATTGTCTACTGATCCATGATGGTGTGGATGTAATCCAGCTTCAATCACGAAATCAATCTATGCAAGGTTTGCTTGAGATAAGTCTCTTTTCGTTCTTGCTTTCAATTTGGTGATTTTAGGGCTTTCCTTGATCCGCGAGTTTGTGATTGATTCTTTCACGTGAATTAGCTTGCTGTGATATGTGTGAATCTATCTAGCATCATCTTGATCATCAATCACTCACGAACAAGCTTTAGGATCAAGTTTTCGTTCTTGCCCGGTTTTAGACCTTCTGTTAATCAATTGGCAATTGCTCAAGATCGTTCCAAGAATTATCATAATATTCGATTGGAATAGGTCCTCAATAGCATATAGAAGGTGTGTGCAAAGTTTCATAAAGATTAGAGTTGAGAATCAAAAGTTTCACCTAATTGCAAGTTCGTCATCGGTGATTTTCTTTGTTGCGATCGGTTCGGAGTCACGGTCGATCGCTTGCGTCATCACCGGTCGATCGATTTTGGAGCGGTCCGACCGCCAAAGACTAACGCCGGTCGACCGCCCGACAATCGGTCCGACCGGTTGAGTATAACGGTCGAACCGCCGTCTTTGTGAGTCTTGGTAATCTTAGTTGATTTTGTTATATTGCTTAGGGGTTTAATTGGATTCAATACTAGTCTTCCGCTGTACTGGTACATTGATCTTCATAGCTTTCTAATAGCTACTGGAGTTAAATTGTATTGAGTTCATAATTTGTAAAAAAGTGAGCGTGCTCCTATTCACCCCCCCCCCTCTAGTCGCCTTTACGGTCCAACACCTTTTTCAATTGATTTAATTCCAGAAATTCAAATAGGCTTTAGAAAATAGTAAATGAAGTCCAAAAATTTTGAGAAAATTCACAGAAATTCTATGAGGCATTCTGGACTTAAATAAAATAATTCTAACTTTTAGTTGGTAATAGATTTTGCATATAAATTCTTTTAGCCTTAATATACTTTAGGGGAAAGTTTTTTTAAAAAATTCCAGAAAATCCTCAAAAATTAATAAAGTCTTATTTTTAACTGAAATTGAAATTTGGTACATTACATCCTTCTGGTATGGATGCACCATCCCACTTGACCTCAATAGGAATGGACCCAACTAACCTCGATTGGAGCTTGCGGTAGTCGGCTCCTACAAAACGATCGCAATTAGCTAAGGCGTCCTATAGGTCTATCTTTGGTGCATTCCATAGATGTACATTACCTTGATGCGGTCTATCGGTAATTGGTCGTCGTCATGTTCAAAATTATGCGTGACGCGACACTACTCGATGTCGAGGACTTGTTCCCGCAATAACAGGGCGGCTTATGCATCGTTGCGGAGTACTTGATTCAGATTGATCCTGCAAACTTGCTATCCGTCCTTGAAATTACGCATAGCGGTTCAAGCGATTGTCGTACTCGGCCTTGGATCTCTTCCTACTTCTATACATGAAGTAGTCGTCTGCGAATCCATGTACCCAAGGTACGTTAACCACCTTGCCTCGCGTGCGACCGGGTGCTCCTTGTTTCCTAGAGCCGTAGATAGTATATCCTTCTCCTGTGTTCTTGGAAGGAGCCTTGGAAGTTTGGGCAATCAATTCACGCCGCAAGAGGTCATCATGTTATTATAGTCACTATGAAGTTATGGACTTATAAACAAGTAGGTAGTTCGACATATTTACCACACGTTGGGACACTTCTGGTCCGCGGGTTTGGGAAAGTGTGCGCCATCGACGAGACTTTGCCCTCGCTTTTAACGGTGCACGGAACGCGGTGTGTGATATCGAAATAGATTCTCCTCCTCCGCCTCCCATTGCGCGGATTTAGCCGTACCAGTGTGCCGAGTGCGTGGGGTGAGTGTTTCGTACTGGATTGCTTTGTGCGCCGCACTTTGCTCCTTAAATTCATCCGTCGTCTTCATAGCCACAAAGGCGTTCCATGTTTCCGCGTCAAGAATGGAAACTTCGTGAAGGCGTCTCACTCTTGTTCACGTCTTTGCGTGACAAGAGCGCTCTTGAAGGTCCTCCACGCGTGACACATGGAGAGCAAGGCATGCCGCTTCGACGCGTTTCATGTCATTTACGGGATAGTGAACACGCTTGAAAGGTCTTCCCACGACGCGCGTCTCGATCTTTTGTCGAGACTTCCACTTTGGTGTGGTGATAGGGACCTTTTCCTTGCAAGTATCCATGGATGGTCCGGAATCTCGCGACGATGCCGGGGACTCGAGGGACCCCAACGTCACCGACCTCCGTGATGGTCGATCGGCCACAGCAATTTCGATATTCCTCTACCATCTCGCTTATGTATCTGCGGCGTCGGTGACGGCGGCGAAGACGGCGCCTCTGCCATGTCCGGCGTCGGTGGCGGCGCGAAGACGATGCCTCTGCCATCTCGCTACTTCCTATCTATATAAGTTACGTGCGCAATTATTACATAGTATATAATATATGGGAAATTGCACAAAAATATAAACAAATATAATCAACGTTTGCCATCTCGAGTAAAATAAAATAAATTGCCGTCGGTGTACCATAAGAATCATCACGGTTCCCGGTGTTTACCTGCAGTTAGTCGGCACCTAAGTATCGAGACTACCCACACCAACCTAGGTTAACAAGCATCTTGGTTTTCAAGTCACCTAGGCTAACCTGCATTAGTCGACACCGGATACCCATGATACCTAGGCCAACCTAGTAAATCGGCACCGCCTTACTTCCATAGGTTTTCATCATTCGACACTATACCTCAAGTTTGAGATGCGAAAATGTTGATCAAGAACCCACAACTACAAGAGAGATTTTTCTTAATAAATGCGAAAAAGTGAATGAAATGAAATACAACAGATTATAAACTAAAATTGTAAATACACGGAAACAAACTCATAGTTTCCAAAGCATTTTGTATTTTAACATACACTTTAGTCATGGATTTGAAACTCTCGAGATAGCATTTTGTATTTTTTAATACATTATTTACAAGCATAGTGTGTGTTAGTACCATTTTGTTCTTTCTCTTCTCTAGACCACGAGCATTCTCTTTTCTCGGCAATTGAGTCGACTTGTGTAAACAAATTGAGGTCTGTTTGGGGAGTCTGTAGCTTTTATGAAAAATCTGTTTTGGCTTTACGAGCTACAAAGTAGCGATGGTGATGGTTTTGTAGCTTTTATGAAATGTCATTTGACAATTTGGCTTTTTGTTTGGTATTGATTGCTTGATCGCGGAAGAAGGATGAAATGTCGGAAATATCCTTAAGGGTTACGAAGACATGTTTGTGTCTTGATTTAGTGTAAATAATTGAGGAACATTTTGCAACATCAAAAATCACATATGTGTTTGCTTGTATTCAGATAGTTCATGTTGAGATCATGTTCATGTTCTTTTTCGGATTTGTAACACACCAACACACAAATTGTAACATTTGGATCCAACCAAAAGAAAAGTGTGATTAATCAAACACAAACACAAACACAAACACCGAAAAAAGCGTGATTAGCCAAATTGTAACGACTTGTTGTACTAAGTTTCAAACAATTGAGCAACATTTTGCACCATCCAAAATCACATGTAGATATGTATGTACACGTTTCAATTATTATTTTACAGTGAATTGACGTATAACAAGAATCCATGAGCATAAATCAACCAAATCTAAACTTTGGCTCACAATTTTCATGCTCACACAATACATTTGGGAGTTACATCTCTAATATTTTCAATTTAGGATGCTCAATCAACACTACATATATGAAGAAATTCTTTTGTCAGTCAATGAGTCTTGAATTACTTTTTTCCTTTAGCATACCATTTATCAGGATGATCTACACAAGAACAGTACGTGGATGATCAATTCCCCATGTACAAAAAGACTCATGGACATATACAAGGATGAATATCTCTACAGATTATACTATAATTTGCATTACATCTATTTTCTTGATAATTATCCATAAGAAAATGAATTAATCCAACAACTAGTAGTACCCTAAGTCTGTTAAATTCTTGACAATGAACCAACAAAGATATAGCAACTTGAATTCTTTGTTCATCTAATGTATCACAGAAGGGTCGACTGAATCCACATCAAGACTGTGGGGGAGGAGCTCAGTGGCGGCAGGGGAGGAGGAGAACTTACCCGAGCAGGTGGCGGTGGTGGAGGTGGCCGGGCTCGGGGAGGCGCCGGGGTCGGGAGGCGTTGAGACAGGCGGCCGGGCTCGGGAGGCGCCGGCTCGGGGAGGAGGGGCGCCGGGTCGGGAGGCGTTCGGAGAGGAGGCGCGCGAGGGCGTTGAGAGACGATAGGGTTAGATCAAAACCCTATCGTCTACAACCTTATATAATCAACACGCATCACGAGCGGTTCTCGAGGCAACCGCTCGTGATATGGAACATCATCCTGACGGTTCCCTCAAGAACCGTCAGGATGCTTGTAAACATCACGCACGGTTTTTGAAGAGCCGTCGTGATGTTTACCCGTAACCTACATTCTATCCTAAGGAAGATAGACCTATCTGGTAACCTGCTGCACGGTGCAATTCCTCCTAAAATAGACTCCCTTACCAATCTAGAATATTTGGACCTTGCCAGTAATAATCTCACTGGCATCATCCCGGCAACCGTTCCAAACCTCACCCAATATGCTAGGCAACGTATTGCCACCGAACTTTGGCGATGCCCTCCCTAATCTCCAACAGCTATCTTTGTATTCTAACAAGTTTGAAGGTCACATCCCAACTTCCCTAGGCAATGCTTCAAAGCTGCTGGTAGTAGATTTGTCAACAAATAATTTCACTGGGCAAATTCCTACCTCTTTTGGAAAGCTTTCAAGGTTGTCTTCTCTAAACCTTGACCAAAACCAGCTTGAAGCAAGGGACAACCAAGGCTGGGAATTCCTATATGAGTTAAGAAACTGTAGATCTTTAAATACACTCTCACTCACTGGAAATAATCTGCAGGGATCTATACCACATTCAATTAGTAATATATCCATCACTCTTAAAGTTTTATAAAAGAACCGTCTATGATTCATTATCACAGACGACTCTATTCTAGATCCGTCTGTGATATCCCCACAACAGCATGTATGAACTGTTGGATAAGCAGTATGATGACAAGTTTGAGTTCAAAAGTTCATATCTAATTCAACTCAACATTACCATGAATATCCACATTGACATCAATATTAAAGATCACAAGTCCATAACACATTAACACATGACAATGGAATAAATAAATTAATTACAATGGAGTAATTAAATTCTTAATTAAAATACTGACCCTTCATGATGATCGGCGCGCATATAGCTAGCTTCCTCACTGGGTTCTTCCTCGAGCCTGATGCCGTCTCCGAAAGGTGGCAACTCGTCAAATTGATTGTATTCTTCCTCGTCCACTACATTCTCAACTCCGACAATCCTCTTTTTTCCATGAAGAATTACGTGGCGCTTCTTAATTGCCGGGTCGGTTACATAGAAGACTTGAACAACTTGGTTGCTTGATGACGAATGGTTCGTCTTTGTATCTTACACGTTCGAGGTCCACGGTAGTGACGCCGTGCCTTGTCGACCTTCACCGTGGGAGATGGACCCAACGACACCAAATAGGGGATCTTGAAAAGCACGTAGTCGATCTCCCATATCTCCTCTATTTGCCCATAGTACGAGCTCCTCACCCATCGATCTCGAATGCATCTATCACGGACACCGCTTGATACGCCTTTGTGTTCTTCCTATCCCGAAATGCCAGTATAAAATGTGTACCCATTTATGTCGTATCCTTGCCATGTGACAATTGTAAAATGTGGCCCTCTTGCCAACCATAGCGTATCATCACTTGATGACCTCCGAGTGATTCGCACCTTTAACCATTCGTTGAGCCGAGCGGTTGTGCTCTCGTGATCCAAACCTCCGGCCGGTGCGGATTACGTTGGCGTACCATGTCTTTGTGCTCGTCGATGTGCGGGGACACTTGGGTCATGTGTTGCAAGACCGTGAAATGGGCTTGAGCGTACGTATCCAGATCGGGAGTGATTGATTTCCTTCCGATGGTCCCGATACCATCCAGTCTCCCCTCATGGCGAGATAGAGGCACACCAATCGGATCCACCGAGCCATGTAGTCGACGCAGAACTCAATGACCTCTTCCGTTGCATAACCTTCGATGATCTTGCCCTCGGTCGAGATCGATTCCGTCGTAGGACTTGAGAATTCCCATGTACCTCTCGAGCGGGTACATATGGCGTAGAAACACAGGGCGCATATCTTTATCTCTTTCACAAGGTGAACAATGAGATGGACCATGATATCGAAAAATGACGGAGGAAATACATCTCAAGATGACACGAGTCGTCACTACCTCGGCCTGCAGAGCATCTAGTCCTTGGGGATCGATGACCTTCTGAGCAATTGAGTTGAAGAAATAACACAGCCTCAAGATTGCCACTCGGACCTTGTTCTGCAAGATACTCCTAATTGCAACAGAAGCATTTGTGTCATCGGACACGACAATCATGCGACTTCATACCAATTAATTTCAAATCTTGCATAGAAACAAGTTTCTTAATGTTAGCGGAGTAACGGACGGGACTTTCACACCGTGCAAGCTCGACCGCTTCATTTCTCGGCCTTGGGCAGAGTGTAGCAAGTCGGGGAAGGTGCGTTAAATCTGTATCGGTCTCTTTCGGTGCTAACTCGGTCCTTATGTTCATATCGACCAAGTCACACCGCATCGTTAACACCATCCTTTATTTTGCCACTAATGTTCAAAGAAGAGACCAATGAAGCTATCACATACATTCTTCTCTCGTGCATAACGTCGATGCGATGGCGAACTTCTAAGTACTCCCAATAAGGCAAGTCCCAAAAATTGACCGCTTCTTCGGATGTTCTTCTCACGGGTTCTTAATTTACGTCCCTTCCCAAGCACAACATCGATATCCTTAACCATATCATAGACCTCTTTCCCACTAAAAGCCCTTGAAGTGAACCGTCTTCCTTATTTCCGTCGAATTGTTTCTTCATCTTGCGGTATGGGTGACTCCTCGGAAGGAACCTACGGTGGCGATATACACGATTTGCGCGAGTTGTTCAAACCATACACTCTCTAGCATCTAAGCGGTGCGGATAGGCTTTGGCTCCTTTTGTACTCAAGCTTGACAGTTACCAAGGGCGGGAAAATCATTGATGGTGCGAGAACAACATGGCGCGTAAAGTGAAGTTCTCTCGTTTATACGCATCCCATACCTGCACCTTCGTTCCACAAAGTCACAAGATCTTCCAAAATGGTGCTAGGTACACATCAATATCATTCCCAGGTTGCTTGGCCCTTGGATAAGTAGTGACATCAAAATGTACTTCCGCTTCATACTGAGCCAAGGAGGAAGGTTGTACACACATAGATTCACGGGCAAGGTGCTATGTCGGCTGCTCATGTTACCGAAAGGATTCATTCCATCCGTACTCAACCCTAACCTTATGTTCCTCGGTTCCGCACCGAACTCTTCGAAGCTCCGATCGAAGTTTCTCCACCGCGTAATCGGCAGGTGTCTTAGCTTTCCATCTCTCTTACGCTCCTCGAGTGCCAACGCACAATCTTGCCTCCTTTGGGTTCGCAAATAAGCGCTTCAAGCGTGGAATTACAGGCGATACCACAACATCTTAGCAGGAGGTCCTTGCTTCACCTTAGCAGTATTTTGACGCTTGTATCGGGATGCTTTGCACACGGACAATAATGCATGTCTGCATACTCTTTACGGTAGAGGATACAATCGTTCGGACATGCATGTATTCTTTCTACTTCCATTCCCAATGGGCAAATAACCTTCTTTGCTTGATAGGTGGTCTTTGGGCAACACGTTTCCCTCTAAGGATGTCCGCTAGGAGACCTAACAACGCCGTGAAACTCTTATCGGACCAACTATTGCTTGCCTTCAAATTCAGCGGTTCAAGCACGGTTGACAACCTTGTGTATTCCGCTTGCGGCCGGGAACAAAGGTCTCACCGAGTCCTCCCTTAAGCCCTCGAATTTACAAAACTCTCTCACCGTAGTTCTCTTACGCATCGCGTAGCATCCGATCCAGTTGTCATCGTGCCCCTATCCTCATCAAAAGCACACCCACATCCGCAAATCGTTGACTTCCTCGGCGATGTCGTCATTATTAACTTCGGTATAATCGCTATTCACCGTGGTCGGTCCAACATGTATACCCTTTTTGAAACCCTTCAATCAAGTGTGCTTCGATCTGCGCCGTGTTGTTAAACATCTTGATTACGCAATCAATGCACAGACGAGACATAAAATTTATCCCTTCTTCAACATATCACCGCCAATGCTCTTCTAAAAGCAACCACGCCATTAATGTAATCTTGACTCACACGGTTCACACCGTACATCCAGTTTCGATCCATCTACACTACGCATGTAACAAATTAGTGTCAAATTGATTAGCGATTAATTTATAGCAAACGAAAATGTGCAATATAAACTCATTCTCCAACATTTGCATCTAAGGTTATTGAAAGAAAACTCTTCACTAGTTATGTACCACACGCGGTGGCATAGCGTAGCCATGCCTACGGCCACAACCATGATCCCTACCTCTCGACACCGATATCTATCTCAATTGAACAATCATGCAACCCAAATATAGGCATCACCTCATACAACACTTATTAACCTAAAATACCGGAACCGTAAATGCAATATTGCTTGACCCAAACCCCACCGTCTTCGTGAACCTGTGTAAATTTTATTTTTAAGCCAATTAATTATCCTAACTCAAATTTTAGTGATTATTAGACCTAATTCAATTTTATTAAGTTACCACTCCTAAGTCAAATTTTAGTTCATTAGTTATAAGGGAAACCATTATTCAAAACTAAGATTTGCAGGGCTAATATTATTTATTCCAACATTGACGGTGCAAGATCATGTGCTCATACCAGTATTAGAGGAGGAGCCGCAGGTTGGAGGAGCTAGGGCAGGGAAGTGGCGCCTGGAGCGGTAGACACAGCGCAGTGAGGAGCTAGGGCAGGGAAGTGGCGCGAGTTGGAGGAGCTAGGGCGGGAAGTGGCGCTGGAGCGGTATACACAAAGCAAATGAGGAGCTAGGGCGAGGAAGGGAAGTGGTAGACAGTGCGGTGCTTGGTGAGGATGTCTCGGCTCAATTTATATGAAGCACAGGAAATCACAGACGGTTCTATTTCGTAACTGCATGATAGGCAATATCACAGACGGTTACGAAATAGAACTGCATGATAAACCCGCTGCGCCAAAACATAGCCCAGACAGACACAACACAGACGGTTCCTTGCCGTCTACTATAGCCTCTTTTGTAGTAGTGTTCGAACCTGGCTGAACCTCTTGATGTACTAACGGAGAGTTTCCTTTGGTTCTTGCCGAGTTCGATGGAGATCATCCTCCTTTCCAGGGAGATCGTACGTACCCTGGAAATTCACAATCAACAGATCGCAGAGCTGTTCCCAAGTATAAATAGATCCGACCGATTGGTTAAGCAACCAAGACCGGGCCGATCCTTCCAGAACCGTGGGCAAATAATTAGCCATCACGTTTTGATCACCACCAGCTGCTCTGATGGCAGTGGTGTATATCTGGAGAAACTCTAATGGATTTTGAGATCCATCGAATTTATCCAAGTTGGCAGGTCGGAACCCATTAGGCCAGCGTGCGATGCTTGGAGCCCCGAGAAAAGGCTCGACAACACATGGCGATTCATAGCGCCTTCTTGGAAAAGGTGCGGATTAGGATCGATGGGAGATCGGTTTCTTCTATTTGAACGTCGAGGCTCCGTCGTCCCGATCCGGTCGTGGACGTTATCATGATGCCTTTGACCATTAGCATGGTTCAGATGATGACGGAGATCATCTGGGCCAATCAGGTGCTCTCCTTGGCTAGGGGAAGAGGCCGTTGTTCAAAACAACCTTCTTCCTTCATGACCTACTGGTCGGAATCACCGAGGAGGTCTAGGTACCGGTGGATGACCATGCTGCCCTCTACTGAGGGAGGAGCGTTGGGATGAAGTCACCGTTAGACTTTGCGACATCCCTTGCCCACTGCACGCTTCCGTGCGCTGCGCGGTTCGTTGAAGAATTTCTGATACCTGCTCCACCAATTGGGTAAAGCCCGGAGCTTCAGCCAGAACAAGGTCAGTATTATTAAGAATATTTTGGATACGACACAAGTTACGAATCATATCAAGGTCTCGGAGGATTCATCGAAGATGTTGGTGTTCGGAGACCGAAGTTCCTTTGGACCTTTGGCCTAACCCGTCATGCTGTCATCCTTGGTGGGCCGCACCACGCGTATTAGGCGATGGGCGTCCATCGGCTCCGTTACCTCCGGTAGGTGGTGCTTGATTGCCGCGCCATCTCCATTAGTAGGTGGTGGCGGCGGGGTGTGCGATCTGCGAGTGGCATCACGATCAGCATTTCCGATCGTGTTGACCTCATGCTTCCAGCAACGATCTTTTGAGGAGCTTCCACTGTGACTAATGGAGAACTTCTCAGTGCTTCTACCAGAGACTTCCACGACGGAGACCGGTCGGAGATGAGAACCTCCGGAGGTCTTCGCGGCGGGCTCAGCCTGATTCGGTGGATTGCCGACCGGATACTGAGTCTTATCGTCCTCACTCGGCCCATTACCGGTGAGGGTCTCATCGACACCGTTACCAGATGCCGGTTGGTCCCTGGAATTTCCAGAGGCCGTTGGTGAATACCTGTCAGCCATGATTGTGTCAAGGGTATATTGACCCTCGGGTTGTGGGGCTGAGGTATTGTCACCTTTTTCGCCGGTCGGGGAAACCGGTCTTGGAAAAACATTCGGATGTCCCGAACTGATCGGAACAACCCGTTCCTCAGAAAGCGCCTCTTGGCGCAACGGTGTATCTTCATCCATCCGCTCAAGTTCGCTGTCGTCAGCGACGTGCGAACCATCGGAGGAGGACGAAGATTCCCCATGTTGCATGGCTTGGATGTAGGCTTCCATGTCAAGGTTGGAGTAGTCATCCAAGTCGAACCAGTTTTCCTCATCCCAAGTTCCTGCCATACTTGTAGTTACGAAAATGGAGAAAGCGGATGAGTTGAACAAAGAACCTTCTTCCGAAGTTTTGCACTATCTACCCCACGGACGGCGCCAGCTGTCGACGATCAAATCGCCGATCTTATGAGCATATAAATGAAAAGAGGAAAAATGTGCGTGACTTCAGGGAGTGGATCCGACTTGCTCTTTATTGCTATGAACTCACGATTACAAACACAGAGAGTATCTAAAAACACAACACTTTGCTAAGTCTTGCTTGATGTCTTCGTCTCTCTCACATTATTCGTGTTACATGCATCTCGTTGTCCCTTTTTCTTCCAGTTTTCTATGGTCCCCCTTAAATACTTGATGAAGCGGTGGCAGTTATCCCACGAAGAGACATCCGTTGAGGAGCGACGCGTTAGGTCAGGAAGAGATGGCAGTTTGACGGTTCTACTAACTGCAGAGGCAGTTGGTGAAGATGTCAACTGTTTGGCGGTTAATGATTTAGGAGACGTTAATTCATCAACCGTGATAGTGTTGTAATTATGTGGAATATGAAACACGTGATTCATTCATCACATAGTGAGTGGCGTGGTCGGAGGCTCGACCCAGACGCCTGTTCATAGCTTCACGAGCACTTACCTGGTCGTGGACTAGGTTTGAGACTTAGTCCGACTAGGGTATTTATTATATAACTTCCGTAATACCTTCGACTAGTTAGGTCGGTGGTCTTAGAAGTTACGACCACGAAGACGTATGGTCTTTACCATATATTAGGATAATATATGAATATTTTAATCCTCAACAGTTTTGGATTTGGGCTTGGCATTTCAGTACTGGACTAAATCGGTCTGACCGGTTTTACAACGGCGGTCCGACCGCCCCCTTTTTAGACCGCCCAGTAGCGGCGGGTCGAACCGATATCCAACGGTCCGACCGGTAGTTAGTAGCCGGTCCGACCGCTGGTTGACCGTCGGTCCGACCGCCCGACCTCTGACCGGTCGACCGCCAGGTGCCTGAACCGGACTAGTGAGTTAAATTCTCCACATTTGTGTCCTGTGGTTGACGGGGTATCGAATTCAGCACAAGTCTTCCACTGTGCGCTTACTGATCTTCTTAGCTTTCATAGCTAAATGAGTAAAGTTCGTGTTGAATTTGATTAAGGCGAGAAAGTTGAGAAAGCGCCTATTCACCCCCTAGTCGCCTTTTACGGTCCTACACACGATGAGCTACACAGCCTCTGGCCCATCGGACTAATAGTACACGGCCGCTCGACACGGTTCGTAAACTCTACGTGCACAGTCGTTGATTGAGCCCACCGGCCGTGCGCGGCGGCCCGACCGTCCATTTGGCCAAAAGAGAGGAACGGCACTAGCGAGATAATACAAGTCTTGTGTAAATGATTGAATAATCTACCAAATGATTGTGCAAGTTGCTAATCATGTGTCGGCGAGGAACAAATGTAGAACCATTCCTCCGTGATTGGTGCTTGTTACAAGCGATAATTTATGCGGGGAAAGGCGCCCCTATCACTTGCAAGTATCCATGGTTGGCGTCACGGACTAGTAGTTTCCTATGTTTACTCGGATAACGTAAGAAGGTTAAACCATGTTTGATGAACAGTCTGATCGCAAAAAACATTGGGCATAAATTTTTCTTTTGACAAGGAAAACCTAACTTCTATAGAAAACGAATAGAAGTTCTTACAAAAGGGACCATTTGGGCATAAATAGAAGCTTTACGTACAAGTAATGCTGTAATACAAGTGTATTCAGGAGAGAAGAACACGTGATGAAAGGACAGTTTTTTGTTTAATTTTCGCATATTGTGGCGAAGCGAGCACCTATCGTCGACGCGGGACGCCAAGACAATCCCGATGGTGGCCGTGCCGCGGTGGTCGGACCAGGTGATGAATGCTAAGTACGTCGCCGACGTGTGGTGGGTCGGCGCACGAGCGCGGCGGGGCAGCGACGGCATGGTGGGGAGGGGCGAGATGGAGCGGCGCGTGAGGGAGGTGATGGAGGGAGAGGGGCGAGGAGTACAGGAGGAACGCCGCAAAGTGGCGGGACATGGCCGGGGACGCCATGAGCGAAGGTCGCAGCTCGGACGGACGCCAACGTCACCGAGTTCCTCGGCAAGTATGGCGCCAAGTGATCAATCCATGCATGCATGGAGCTTCTTCTTCGCTAAATTTGCTGCTATTCTGATTCTGTTTATGACCGCGTGTCTTTTATTATTATTTTGACCAAAAAGGCAGGAGCTCCATGTAACATCCCAAAAATGGATTTGTGTTTCAAATGTAAGAAAATAAAAATAAATTAAAACTTTTCTTGCATCTTGAAGCCCTTAGTCATTTTTTTGTAATTCTTTTAAAAAGAATTATGGAAAATCAAGTTTAAATCATCATTTGACTCCAATCAAAAACCTTTGTGGCATAGGTCTTGTGCCAAACCCTTGGAAATCCTTTCCCTGAATTCTAGGGAGGCTTGGCAACCCCTCTGAATTATCCCATGATTTTTAGAAATTATTTGATAATTTTTGGAGGCAAGTCAAATTTGGCCAAACCCTATTTCTCCTCTTCTGGAATTTCTGGAGAAAAATTCAGTGCGTGAAAATCTCTGAAAATTTTATGGGAGGTTCCTCCTGCTGTCAAAAATCTCCAGTTAAAATTTCATAAATTTTGTAGTTTGTTTGCTCTCTCAAATGATTCCTCAGAAACCACATGTTTAAATTTAAAAACCTAACTGGTTTGCACTGTTCCTCGGGTTCGGACCAGACTCGGGCTCGAGCCACTTGACTCGGTCCAACCAACTAAACGCACCGGCGCGGTCGATCGGGCGCGCGCGTTGTGAACCGTTGGATCAAGCATCGAGCGGTCCTCGATCAGCCGAGCAGCGGAATCGTTTCAACCCACTCGATCTAACTCAGCCGTTCGATTTCAATCCGACGGTCGACACGCCGTCTCCTTCCTCCGTCAGCGCGCGCGTGAGCCCGGCCATGGCGTGCGCAGAGGAGAAAATGCCGCGCGTCCAGTCCACTCCACGGTCGCCTTTAAACGGCTATCTCTGCGCGCATTTAATGCCCGTCTTGCTCCTCCCTCAGAAGTCCATGATTCAACTGCTCCCGTCGCTCTCAAGTGCTCTCATGGCAGTATTGACCGAGGAGAAATATCGCCGTTGCTCTCGGCCATCCTCGGCTATTTAAGCTCCATTGTTTCTCCCTTAGCTTCCTTTAGCACCTCTGCAACTCTAGCTAGCACTCACAAGCCCGTTGGAGCCGCAGATCTTCGAGAATCCTTCGGCCGCCATTGTCGGTTTTGAAGCTCCGGTGGAGTCGGTGCACCAGGGGTTTTCTTCTTCGGGTCTTTGCTCCCTCTGTTTCCCCTCCACTCACGGAAGCTTAACCCTCACTCAATTCGGTCCAATTTGCTCAGGGTCGAACTGAATTCGGATTCCTCCAATTTCAGCCGAAATCGGCATTCTTCTTCGCCCGGGCAGCTTCAGCTCTCCTCGGTTCATTCTTTGCGCTCAGGTAACCCCTCTTTAGTCCCTAGTGGCATGGCTCCTGCTCCCTTGAACCACAGCTGAGCGCATTTGCCATTTTCATTTTTGTCATTTCGGACCACTTCGGTTCTCTCGAAACTGCCGTGTTCGTCCACCATGGCCGAATTCATTGGTACCATTAGGTGCGCAATGATGTTTGGGACCCATTTTGGGCACTTGCTCGCACCGCCGCGGCCAGAGCCGTCGGCGGCGAGCCGTTCTACCCTGTCGTGTTTGCCGGACGAATACAGGGAGACGGTTTGAACTTTAGTCGATGCGGACCGTCGATCCTAAGATCTACGGCCCACGTTCGCGCGGAGATTTGAATTCGTCGGGCGCCTCGGTCTGTGACCCGTTGGATCTAAGATCAACGGTCTCGACTCGAGTTCGCTTGGATCGTTAGATCCCAGATCGACGGCTCGCGTGCGTGAGGACGTTCGGATCAGCCCGCGTGCTCGGATCCACGTGAACCGTTGGATCCTGTCAAAGAGTTTTTCCTTCGACCATTATTCTCGACCACTACGGTCGTAAGTCCTTCGACCATTACCCGATCGTAAGTCCTTCTCGACTATTGTCGATCGAGAGTTACGCTCGACTGTACCTGGTCGTAAGTCCTTCTCGACTATTCTCGATCGAGAGTTACGCTACGACTGTACCTGAGTCGTAAGTCCTTCTCGACTATTATCCAATCGTAAGTTCTGCTACGACTTGTACCCAGTTGTAAGTCCTGCTATTTTCCCGAAAGGATTTATTTATCAACAGAAAAATGTGATAACTTGTAAAATGCATAACTAATTCATTTTAATTCCTTTTCAGGAGATTCAAATTTTTTGGGTTATGTTTTCAACTGAAATTTAATCTAAAAATATTTCCAACCCCAGTATAGCTCCAGAAAATTTTGTTAATGAATAGTACCATTTTTTATTTATAAAAGCCGAGCAAAATTGTTTTGGCCATATCTTTTGCATTAAGAATCCAAATCAATTGGTTCTTGTTGCTAAATTCTTTATAAATCATGGTTTTGCTACTGTAAAATTTTCAGAATTTTTGGAGAAAGTTTACTATTGGGTCTTTGCGTTTTATTCGTTCTTATCGGTTGTTTCTCGCTTTCTCGTTAGGATCCGAAGAGCACATTGACAATATAATTAATCCTCAGCAACAACTTGACCCACAGCAAGCAGAACAAGCGGTTTGATCATGTTAATCCCATTATTTTTCAAGTCTAATATATTGATTTCAACTCGTATGTATGCATTGCTATTTTGTTGTTAAATTATGGTTAATACCCTATAGTTGCATAATCTGTAGGAATTGTTTCTCCTCTACTACCATGAGCCTAGGTTAATTGCTGTGATTTGAGTTCGATGGATGAGCTCTTGTCACTTAGTAGAGTCACAATTGAAATTGCTTAGAAATGCTTAGTTTAGTAGTAATGGGCGATCATCGATTTTAGTCGATGATCTTGATCACACATCTAAATATTATTCCTTTATGTCTAGCACTTGTGCTTTGTTAGTTTGTAAATTCGAAATCTGAAGATGAAACATTGTTTTAGACTTGGGCAAGTGGTTGGATGGTGGGTTATGGGGTTTGTGGATGTCTTGCGTAAGTCAACAAGGACCGAACATCTTGTGTCACACTCTTCAAGCATTTTTGCGTGCTAACCACGCGAGAGGGATATGGGACCTCTCTTGACTTAGTACTTTGGCGTGTGTTATCTCCGAGTCGCAGGAGGGGGTTGTGTGTGTTGTGTGAAAAAGGATATTTGTTCTTGTGTTGGGTGTCTTTGTGGTGGAGATTAGGGTAGGCTCTACACCTCGAGGAGCATTGTAGTTGTCCAAGGCTTTACCTGAGACGGGTAGTTGACCGAGGCTTTACAATGACTCCGACACAACGTATGGGTTTCTATCCATACGGGCGACTCGTAGTTAATGCATAATATTGGAAATGTCTCGTAGGACTTAGCTGTGCCGGCATACCTAAGGAAGTGTGCTAATCATGTGGCAAAAAGCGGTCTGGCGTGTGGGTACATTGGTACACCCCTGCAGGGTATAAAACTATTCGAATAGCCTCGTCCTAGGTTATGGACACGCTTGGTTAGGTTTTGCAAGAGTTAAACTTTAACCTTTTAAATTACAATTTGACATGGTTGGTATGAATGGGTAATTCATGCTATTGTTGTGGTGGCTAATGGTTTAGTCACTTCCAGGATTGTTGTTGTCCTCTATCTACTATTATTATTGTTGTCAACTGTATTTGAACATTAAAAACAGATTTGTCAACTTGCTTTTAAATGTATTACATTATTGAAAATAAACATTGCTTTGTGCTGAAAATGAAACATATAGCCTCCACTTAAATAAGCTTGCATGTAGCATATGTATAGGTCTGTTACTCTACACGTAAGTCTTGCGGAGTACAATTTTTGTACTCATTTGCTTTGCTTAACTATTTGTTGCAGAGGAGGAAGGTGAGCCCCAAGGGCCTCACTTTTGTGAAATGTCTTTGTGGATTCGACGACTAGCTTGGCGGTGCGGTCGGTTGCCTTGTGGGTTAAAGGCACACTGATTGGTTCTTTTGGTTTATGGCCATCTTATGGCACTTTTGCTTCCGCTGTTCAATTTCTATATGTATATGTCATTTGGTCGGTCGGCCTCTCTTGTGTAATAACTATCCTTTATTTATGTTATCTTCTGGTTTGTTGCTTTGCTTCGGTTCTATGTGAATGAATGGAATTGATGCATGAATTTTGTAAAGAGGTGTGTATCTTGCATTTAGGAAGTATACATGTCTCAAGACACGGTTATTTTGTTTGTGATGCTAGGGTCAATTGGTGACTAAGCATTACAAGCCCAATAATCCGGGGTCCTCACACTCCAGGGGTGGGCCAAGGGTCATGGGTCTACAGTTGAACACTTAAAAAAATACTCCGTATGTTGCAAGTATATTAGACATATATTGATAATTAGGATAAATACTTAACATTTAGACATATATTGATAATTAGGATAAATACTTAACATGTATATCCTCCGTAGATTTCAGACCACTCCCACACCTCCCCTTTGTAATTTGTCTCAAGTAGTGTGGCACAGCCGGCAAACCCAACAACTCAATAGGTTCCAACCCAACACATGTATCTCTCGGTTCATTAAGTAGCAATTGCGCACGAATCCACCAAATAACCAGGTGTTATGTGAGGCTAGGGCGGCACCAGTGCTGTAATACTCCGGAAATGCTCGGTAGAAAGAAAGAGGTCGGAGAGAGCGAAAGAAATTGTTTTCAGCGGAAAATTCCATTCGTCGGGGGGTATACGTTAATATCAGGCAACTTTGGGCGCGATTCGCGACCAGGAGGCCCGATAGTGGGCCGGCCAGCCCATCTAGGGGCCGGCCAAAGGGGGGAGCACCCCTTTCTCCCCCAAACCCTATTCCCTCCCCCTCCCTCCCCCAAGCCGCCTCTCCTCCCCCTTGTGCCGCCCCCTCTCTTCCTCCCCTCCTCCTAGGCGCCTCCCTCTCCATTGGTGGCTGCCATTGGAGATCCCCGGAGCTGCACACCCGGTCTTCCACGCGTTCCTCTTCGGTTCTTCCTCCATGGGCGCTGCATTCCAATCGGGTTCGTGGAGTTGGAGCTGGCCAAAGAAGGAGAGGGGAAGGCTTTGGGAAGTTGTTCCTCGTCGTTCTTCGGGTCTACAAGGTTAACGAGAGACCCCATCGCTGTTTGATTGCGTTAGAGTTGTCGATTCCATGTTTTTGGTAGTATCGCGTAATCTCTGTTAGTAGATCGGTTCTGTACAGTATGTTGCAACTCGGTTTTGGGTGTCTTAGAGGTAGAATTGGATGTTCTCGCCTTCTAGCGTTTTGTTCCTTATTTCATTAGCTTTCTTTTTGCACCTAGATCACAAATTTTCACCCAGTAGATTAAAAGTTATGGCTGTTTTACTACGCGCTGGTCTGTCTGTCAGAACTGATGGGTATAGTCGGTTGCACCTAGGTTTTGATCTAGTTAGATTCAGAATCAGGTCGGCCACCCAACTAGGTTTTTGAAGATAATTTCACCCTGTTTCCAGGCTGATAAAAATCACTTTATTTGGATCAGTGGTTTAAAAGTTAGAGCATTTTCTTTAGGGCTGATCAGAATTCTGGGCAGACTGCAGTTGTAGTTTTTCATTGGATGGTTAGACCTCTGTATTGGCCGAATTAGAGTTTTCCATCAACTAGAGTTTTGTAGCCAGTTAAGTTAAGAAAATTTGAGCACTGGTTTCAGGTCTTTTGGACTTATGGTTTTTTATTGGTGAATTTTCTAGTAAAACTGCCAGATTAGGGATAATTGAAATGTTTGGGTAATTTGATCAAATTGAACTTTTTTTTGGGTTAGTTTGGTTAGAGATTGAGGGAGGGCACGTGTAGCATTGCCATACTCGCTTGTCCTCATTTTGATTATTTTATATTGTAGGCGGTGAAGCGGTGAGTGGAGGGGTATCTCAATTACCTCCCAACCCGTTGCAGCGCGGCAGGCAAGTAATTTGTATTCAATGTTTGATGTCATGTATGATGTGTGAATGAATGTTTACATTTGTTCGTATTTGTAGATGAATGTCATGTGTTCTTTTCATTTATGATTACTATTCAATATTGACATGTGATCATCATGACATGCATACATTATTTTGGTAAGACCCATCAATTCCAGTATGGGCACTTGAAATCCCATCAATTCCAAGATGGGTACGTGAGTCCACCATTCCAATGTGGGCCACGTTACGTGAGTCCACCATTCCAATGTGGGCCACGTTGGACAGTCGTATGAAACGTTCTTCATACGAATACTTTAAGTGAACACCGACGGTGCTTCACTCGCTATCCGCATATATCTTGCATTATGTCCATTTCCTTCAATGCACCATTCCACTTCATCCATTCATAAATTCGTTTCAGTAGTTGTTCAAATTATGTTTGTGATATCTTGATCATTGTATGCTTGATTGTTACATCTGATTTGTTCTTTGAGTCTTTGGCTCATTCTTGCTTTATTGTCTTATTTAGGTAAATGACAAGGAATAATGATCTTGTGGAGGGTAGTTCATCACGATGCACTCACTATATTATATCAAACAATTTGAGGACTTTTAATATCATGGATTATGATTTGAGTTGCATTGTAATAAGCCAACATGGCCGTGTTTACCATATCTTGCTGAACTGTTTACTTCCATTTCGTTGCTTAAGACTTGAGGATGAATGCTTGTTTCCATATATTCATATTACTCGCTTCACTTTTTCATGCGATTTGATGTTATTCATTTGAAGAGTAGTGATTGTAGGTGACATCTTGACTTCCTTATAGTCAGGGTGTTACAGTTGGTATCAGAGCGGGCTTCAGGTCCGTGGTAATAATATTAAAATGACACACTGTGCACAATAGGAAGGGTTGGGTAAACCATTGTTTTTTCCGCAATTGCTTGGTTATGCCCCAATTATTTTGTTTATCAGTTCGTTGAGCTAAGTATGTGATTTTCGTTCTGTTGTGTTGTTCTTAGATGGCAAGAGGTAGAGGCCGTGGTCGTGGTCGTCCACCGACCCGTAGTGGTGGTCGAGGCCGCGGTCCGGCAGCTACATCGTCTTCGTCTGAAGGGTTGGTGGTCTTTGTCTCGAGGAGATTGCCTCACTGTGCCTCGGTTCTTTGAGCCACCGGCCGCAACCGCTGATCTCATTCAGACCTTAATAAGGGAGAATCAACAACTCCGCCAACAATTGCAGGCGGCCATTCCTGCGGCTGCTGCACCGGTGGCGGAACCTGTTGCTGCTGCTGTTCCACCCGAGGCTAGGATGAGCCTCCGTGAGTGGATGTCGCTTCGTCTGGACACTTTTGACGGAGCAGGTACACCGGTTCAAGCTGCGGACAGGTTGAGGTACATGGAGCGTCAGTTTGGAGCCTTAGAGCTGGCATCCGCGCAGAAGGCGCGATTTGTGGCCTTTCAGCTGAAGGGCCAGGCCGACATCTGGTGGGAAGGGTCCCGTCTTCCGGGACTCAGTAGCAGTCTTGTTACTTGGGAGGTTTTTGTGGAGAGGTTCAGGACACAGTTTTATCCTGACTCCTTCATCGAGAAGATGGAGCAATCCCTCCTGACCTATGTAAAAGGAAAAATGTCGATGTCGAGTATGAGGCGGATTTAACAATGCAGTGCGCTTTGTCCCAACCGTGGCAAGTGATGATAAAGAGAAGGCTAAGAGGCTCGTGGGGCCTCAATCGGAGTATCGCCCGATTACAGAAGCAACAGGTCTCGTGACTTTAGCTCGGTGGTTGAGCGAGCTAGAGGATGGAGTTGGAAAGAGCTCCTTCGTCGCAAGGGCATGTTGCTAGTGGTTACTGTTTATCTTGGTGGATCTGGCGGTGGCGAAGCGGAGTTCGGTGGAGGTGGTGGGTCTTTTGGTGACCCGCCGCTAAGAGGTTTCACAAGAACCAACACATCGGACCCGGAGTAACACCCGTAATCATCATGCATTTACGAACTAGTCTCATGATCGTTAGCTAGTTCACACATGAAATGATATGGTAACATCCATAAATCGCATAACTTTATTATTAAATATTAGAGTTGATTACAAGAAAGGCTTACAAGCCAACATTAAACAAACACAGCGGAAGACGAAGAAGTAGTGGAGTCGGTGATCGCCCACAGCAATCGGTCGGGTAGCGGCCTAGTCGTCGAGATCAAAGTCCTTCTCTGTGAAATTTATTTGCATGAAGCAAGGGTGAGCACAACTACTGTGCTCATAAGTTACACCCATATGAGTTAATGCATGCATGGATATATCAAAGGAAGGCTTATTGGTTGAATTTGCATAAAACAATATTTTCTTTAAATATTTGTACTAAGTTCCAAAGCAGTTATTCTATAACTAAAATTTATTTTATAAATTCTCAAGTTTTATTATAGGATAACCTCCATATGAAACATGGTGATGGATACCCTCCTATCACATGGCTAACCGCCCAATTTTACCACAAGGATTAACCATCCTCAAATCATTTGCAAAAATTATTTTTAAAACAAAATCAAAGTCTAACTTTGAGTGGCTTTGCTCAGCATGTCCATGACCGTGGACACGGCTATTCGAATAGTTTTACACTCTGCAGAGGTTGTACAACTTTACCCACAAGAGATAATCAACTTTTAATGTCCGTCTGACACACTTCCGTAGGTGTGCGACTAAGTGATTATCACGAGACCTTTACAATGCGTCATTCCAAAGTAGTCATGCCCGCTAAGGTTTCACTTCCTTTGGATTAACCATCCGCTAGAAGCCCCCTCTTGCGCCGCTAAGGTTTCACTTCCATTGGGTTAACCACCCGCCGGAAACCCCCTCTTGCACCAAGTGGGAATCTTGTCTAACCGACACCCACACACCAAAATGGCACAACTAACAATGGAGCGTTGCAAATTATTCACCTAGCTTTGTCCCATTCGGACTTGTGGTAGTACGGTGGAGCTTTGCAAGATCGGCTCGAGACCGGTCCTTAAGCGACTTGGCGACTTCCAAAATAACCACTGGGCCTCAATCCTACCCAGATTGAGCCCGTGCATAAACCTGCACCCACCAAGCATCCATTTCGCCCAAGTACAAACCATCTTTTCCTTTTTGCTTTTGAAAATTATTTGCAAAATCTTCCATGACAAACCAATGTCATAGGGTTTTAAACAATAGTTAATCATTTGGCTAAAATTTCCCAAAGTAAATATTTTTGGTGTATCAACTAGGTTTTTATCTAGGGTGACAATATATTTGATTCAAATATCAACATTGGCCATACAAAGGATTTAGGCATAACTATAAATTTAAAACATGTATTTAAATTACATTGAATAAAAATAAGCATGCAATAATAATTTTAAACAGAATTTAAATAATTTGAAATAATGGGATCAAATATGATCAAAGGTATAACTTGCCTTGATTGGTTAAATGATGTTCTCAAATGGCGTCGAAATCCGGTTGTCCGAAGTAGTCGAAATCCATACGCGTAAACGATCCAAATTCAAATAACATTCAAATAAACTCCAAATAACATCGAAAAATTAAGAAATAAATCTTTGGAAGTAAGATATCGACTTTATATGAACATAGGAATCTGAATCGATGGAATCGGAGTTCGTATGAGGGAGAACGAAATTTCCGAAAGAGAGAGTGAATAGTAGTTTGCATGGCACTATTCATTCCCATGCAATGCACATGAATAGTAAATATTGCGGAAGAATTGGCCGTGCAGGCGATAGGAAGGGAGAGATAGCCGGCGGACAACGAATATGGAATCCCGGCGAGGTACTCTACCCAATGGTAGCAGTTCGGCCGGCGACGACTGGTTGCGGCGGCAACGCGCAATTAGAAAAACAGCTAAAATATAATAAAAACTTAAAATTACAAAATAAATACTGGAAAATAAAGGATGAATTTAGATGATTTTACGAGCAAGAATCATCTGATTCGGAGTTTGCATTAGAGAGCAATAATTCTTGGAAGAAATAATCACAAGAAAATGGAAAGCTACAGAAGTGTTGATGACTAGAAATGCATGGCTACTGGTCATCTTCTTGCTTTCGGCTCAACAGAGAGCAAAACAAGGCCATGGCGCCGGGGGAAAGAGAGGGAAAGGTGGTTGAGAAATTACCAAAACGGATTGCCGATGTCGAGACGAAGCCAATGGAGGTGATGGCGCGATCGGGGATGGCGGCGACGGCGGCGGCGGCGACGGTGGTGGTGGTCGGCCATGGAGGTGGGCGGAGCTCGGCGATGTTTTGATGAGCGAAGCCATGCACGTGAAACACGACGTCGCGGTGCCGACGGTGGTGGAGAAGGTGGCGGAGCTCCACCGAGGCGACGCACGAGAGGGTAGACGACAATCGGCCGACGATCTTCATTTTGCTCGTGTGGCCAAACCAGGGAAGAGGGGAGGAGAGCTTTTGGGGTGTGTTGAGGGTGTAGAGGAGCTCTGGAGGCACTTTATATAGGGAGGTGGTGGCGGATTGGTGAGAAATCGCGAGAATAAAAGCTTCAGTTTTGGTGCCATAATGAGAGTCGGAAAACTGAAAACTGCTCTTAAATGGGAGGAAGAAGCGGACAATTGATGGTGTAGTGATGTAGAGGAAGTTAATACGGACGTTTGGCATCCAACGGATTCGAATTTGGTCCTTCGTGTACAAAGATACGGGAGAAATGGCGAGGAGTAGCCATTAATGGCAGCTTGGGAGCTCTCGGTTGTGGTGGCGGCAGCGGTGGCGGCGGTGGGGGTGGCCGGCGGCCGGGAAGGCGGCAAGGTGTGGGCTGGCCGGAGATGTCGGCGGTGGGGGCGGCTGCAATGCCTTGGTGTGCTGCCATTGAAGTATGGAGGAATAACGAGAGAAGATGGCTCGGTTGCTTCTTTGGAGGTTGAAGAAGGAGAAAAGGAGGAATAAAGGGAGAGAGGGGAAGTACTAATCAATACAAATGAATTGCTTGGTTGGTAGTGCATTCAGTTGGCTTTGTTTGTTAAGTGTGCAAAGCCCTGGAGTAGGGGAAAGATGGGTGACCCGATGGGAACTTGCCCCTTTTTTTTATTTCTGATTTTTTTTTAATTTCGAAATTAGATTTAACCACAAATTGAACACACTTTAGAAAATAGTAAAAAGAGACGAAAATTCTAGAAAAATTTATAAAAATTCCCAGAATTATTTTGTACTCAATAGAAATAATTCCAACTTAAAGTTGGATTTTATTTTCTAGAAAATAGAAAAAGCCTTTTTAAATACCAGAAAATACCAGAAATTAATTAAAATTTTATTTTTCAATTTAAATCCAATAAAATTCCAGAAAATCCAATAAATCTCAGTAAACTTTCTTTTTGACCTTAAAACCAAGAAATTAAATAATTTATTTTTCTTTTTCCTTTTAACAGGGAAAACTCATTTTAGGCTACAGAAAATTGAGAAAATTATTCGACAACCAGAAAATCCAATAAAATAATAAATTTATTTATTTATATTTTGGTAACATAACTTTGGGATGTTACACAACCCTCCCGTCCTGTTCAGCAGTGGCAGTCTTCTTCTTCGGCGCCACGTTCTTCATCTTTCGCCCCTCAGTTGCGTCCTGTTCCAGGTCAGGGCATGAAGTGTTTTCGGTGTGGTGACGGGCATCGAGCTTCAGAATGTTCCTTCAAGGAACATGCCAAGATGTGGTCGAGAGGGCCACAAGTCCTCGATGTGCAAGCAAAATCCAAATAGTATCATCAAATGGGAAGCCGTCCCAGCAGCCTTCTTCCTCCGGCTTCCACAAAGGTTGATTCGACGCGCGGCGGTTCACGCACCACAGTACCCTCCAAAGATGGGGTCCACTGCAGCTTTCACTCCGGCGCCTCCTGCAGGGTTCTATTGGAATCCCGCACCATCTGCCCCTCCGTCGTTTGTTCCTCCAACGGCTGCTTCCAGCTTTCCGACGCAGAGTGTTGGTGCGTCTTCTGCACCGATGCATCAGGGGGTTTACGCCATGCCCACCCCTGAGACCTTGGGACGTCCTGATGTGGTGACAGTACTTTACTTGTTGATTCGCATGATGCCTTTGTCTTTGTTTGATTCGGGGCTACTTACTCGTTCGTGTCTTTGGAGTTTGTTAGAAAAGTGGGTTTGAGTTTTGACTTATTTCTAAGTCAGTGGTAGTCAGCTCCCCAGGAGGACTTATTTCTAGCTCTACCGTCATCCCGGTTGTTCTATCTTGATAGATGATGAGGTTTTCACTGCGAATCTTATGGTTATTCAATTGGCACCATTCGATGTTATCCAGGTATGGACCGTTATTCCAATACCGCCCCAAGATTTGTTGTTTCGGAAGGCGGTGACCTTGCTAGCTCCTTCCTGAAGAAGCGGTATTCGAGGCGTGCACCGTCTCGATTCGATGATTTGTCTTGGCTAATCTATTCCCTAGCCATCGTGCATCGACCATCGGATTACTTTGCTCCCTCAATGAAAAGACTAATTCTTTGCAGCGTATTGAGGAGATTCCGATTGTGAAGGAGTTTTCCGATGTCTTTCCTATAGAACTTCCTGAATGCCTCCGGTGAGGAAAGTGGAGTTCGGATTGATCTTGTTCCGAACTCGGCCGTTGTCCAAGTCTCCTTACCGTTTGGCTCGGCCATTTCGGAAGAATTGAAGAAACAATTGGACGACTTCTTTGTCCAAAGGTATGATTCAATGGAGCGTTCGCCTTGGGGGCGCTCTGTTCTCTTTATAAAGAAGAAAGATGGCGGTGGCGTATGTGCATAGATTATCGGGCGCTTAATCGGCGACGGTGAAGAACAAATATCCTTTGCCTCGCATTGATGACCTTTTCGACCCGGTTGAAAGGAGCTAAGATATTTTCTAAGATTGATCTCGATCGGGTTATAATCGATTCGAGTTCGTGGCGGGATATTGAGAAAACGGCTTTCTCTACGAGGTATGGTCATTTTGAGTATAAAGTTATGTCTTTTGGACTAACGAATGCTCTGCGATTTTCATGGAAGCCATGAGCGGTATCTTTGCATCAATACCTTGATGATTTCGTTGTGGTATTCATAGATGATATCTTGATTTATTCCAAGGCAGAGGAGGATCACACCCACCATTTGCGGTTGGTACTTGAAACTTTAAGAGAGAATCAATTCTATGCCAAGTTTGAAGAAATGTGAGTTTTGGATTTACGAAGTTGGATTTTTGGGTCACGTTATTAATCGAAAGGGTATTTGATTGATCCTAGTAAGATTTCGACGGTGGTGGAGTGGAAGAGACCAACCAATGTTAAAGAAGTAAGGAGTTTTACGGTTTAGTGGCTATTACCGGCGGTTTGTGGAGGTTTTTCAACCATTGCTAAACCGATGTCGATTGACACGAAAGGTGTTAGGTTCGATGGTCCGATGCTTGTGAGCGCAGATTTTGCTCTTTGAAAGATAGATTAGTGATGCTCCAATTCTTACTCTTCCTAAGCACAGGAAGAGATTCACTATCTATTCGAGATCGTCCATAGTTGGACTTGGTTGTGTACTCATGCAGGATGGTAAAGTGATTGCCTATGCATCGAGACAGCTGAAGAAGCATGAACAGAATTATCTCACCCATGATCTAGAGCTTGCTGCAGTGATTCATGCTTTGAAGATCTGGCGTCATTATTTGTATGGCGAATCTTGTGATGTGTTCACGACCACAAGAGCACAAATACATCTTTACCCAGAAGGACTTGAACTTGAGACAGAGGAGATGGCTAGAGTTGATCAAGGACTATGATCTTACTATTCAGTACCATCCCGGTAAGGCTAATGTGGTAGCCGATGCCTTGAGTCGCAAGGCGACACCTCCTATCCTCAGTTGTCTTATAGCGACTTTGGCGTATGGATATTTCTTTACGCTGCGGGTACCGCATGCATCGAGACTCGATTGATTTTAGAGTCACCCTTCCGGATCGGTGCGAGTAGCACAACAAAGAAGATCGGATGTTCCAACGAGTGAGGAAGCGTTGCGCTGAGGGCAAGCAGGGTCACTTCAGTGTGGACAAATTCGATTCTTTGCGATTTAAAGGGCGCCTTTGTGTGCCACAGGAGTCTTAGGTTAAATTGGAGATTTTGAAAGAGGCCCATCGTACTCCTTATACCGTACATCCTGGGGAGACCAAGATGTACAAAGATTTAAAGAAAAGTTTACGGTGAAACGGATGAAAATTGATATCGCACAGTATGTGGCTTCATGTGGGGTGTGCCAGCGGGTCAAGGCTGAGCACAAGCGACCAGCAGGACTGTTGCAACCCTTGGAGGTACCAGTTTGGCCATGGGACGATATATCTATGGATTTTGTGGTTGGTTTACCTCGCACTCAGCGAGGAAAGGATGCTATTTGGGTAATTGTGGACCGGTTCAAGAAGTGCGCACATTTCATTCCTATTCGTACAACCAATTCGACAGCGATTGGGCTCCTCTTTATGTCACGAGAAATTGTGCGTTTGCACGGAGTGCCAAAGACCATTGTTTCGACCGAGACGCCAAGTTCGTTTCCAAATTCAGGAAAGCTTGCGAGTGCATTGGGTACACAACTCCGTCTTAGCACGACCTTTCATCCCAGACAGATGGACGATCTGGCGCACCATTCGGACTTTAGAAGACATGCTCGGTGTTGTGTTTTATCTGGAAAGGTAATTGGGAAGAGCATTTAGCCTTGGCGAGTTTGCTTATAACAACGATTATCATTCCATGATTCGAGCCGCACCATCGAGGTTCTCTATGGGCGTAAGTGCAGTCCCGTTGTCTTTGGGATGAGGTTGGAGAGCGGGCGATCTTGGGTCTCGACGGGTTCAGTGACGATGGCTAGAGTGGCGAGGGTTAGGCGAAATTTGTTGGTCGCCCAAAGCCGGCGTAAGAGCTACGTTGATGTCGAAGACGAGATTTGGAATTCGAGGTGGGAAATGAAGTTCATTGAGAGTATCGCCATCTAAAGGCGTAGTGCGTTTTGGCACCAAAGGAAACTTAGTCCAAGGTATGTTGGACCCTTCCCAATCGTGTACGAATTGGGAAGCTAGCTTATCGTTGGACCTTCCCGATTCTATGAGTGGGGTTCTAGCGTGTTCCATGTTCGATGCTTAGAAAGTTTCGAGAGACCCGGATCATGTCATTCCTTTGGAGCCTTTGATTGTCGGGCAAGACCTTACCTTGAGTCCCGCGGTGAAGATATTAGAAGAATCGAGCGGGTTACGAGGAATAAGACCTCAAGTATGTTAAAGTTCTTTGGTCGCATCGATCGAGAGAGAGCCACTTGGGAGTTGGAGTCCCGCATGAGAGAGCATTACCCGACACATTCGTTTAAGGTAAATTGGTTAAGTTGTAATTTCGATTTTATTTCTTTCTGTTGGATCGTTGATTAGATTCGAGGTCTAATCTGTTAAGGGTAGACCGTAATACTCGGAAATGCTCGGTAGAAAGAAAGAGGTCGGAGAGAGCGAAAGAAATTGTTTTCAGCGGAAAATTCCATTCGTCGGGGTATACGTTAATATCGAGTAACCTTTGGGCGCATTCGCGACCAGGAGGCCCATTAGTGGGCCGGCCAGCCCATCTAGGGGCGGCCAAAGGGGAGCACCCTTTCTCCCCCAAACCCTATTCCTCCCCTCCTCCCCAAGCCGCCTCTCCTCCCCTTGTGCCGCCCCTCTCTTCCTCCCCTCCTCCTAGGCGCCTCCTCTCCATTGGTGGCTGCCATTGGAGATCCCCGAGCTGCACACCCGGTCTTCCACGCGTTCCTCTTGGTTCTTCCTCCATGGCGCTGCATTCCAATCGGGTTCGTGGAGTTGGAGCTGGCCAAAGAAGGAGAGGGAAGGCTTTGGGAAGTTGTTCCTCGTCGTTCTTGGTCTACAAGGGTAACGAGAGACCCCATCGCTGTTTGATTGCGTTAGAGTTGTCGATTCCATGTTTTTGGTAGTATCGCGTAATCTCTGTTAGTAGATCGGTTCTGTACAGTATGTTGCAACTCGGTTTTCGGTGTCTTAGAGGCAGAATTGGATGTTCTCACCTTCTAGAGTTTTGTTCCTTATTTCATTAGCTTTCTTTTGGCACCTGGATCACAAATTTTCACCCAGTAGATTAAAAGTTATGGCTGTTTTACTACGCGCTGGTCTGTCTGTCAGAACTGATGGGTATAGTCGGTTGCACCTAGGTTTTGATCTAGTTAGAGTCAGAATCAGGTCGGCCACCCAACTAGGTTTTTGAAGATAATTTCACCATGTTTCCAGGATGATAAAAATAACTTTATTTGGATCAGTGGTTTAAAAGTTAGAGCATTTTCTTTAGGGCTGATCAGAATTCTGGGCAGACTGCAGTTGTAGTTTTTCATTGGATGGTTAGACCTCTGTATTGGCCGAATTAGAGTTTTCCATCAACTAGAGTTTTGTATCCAGTTAAGTTAAAAAATTTTGAGCACTAGTTTCAGGTCTTTTGGACTTATGGTTTTTTATTGGTGAATTTTCTAGTAAAACTGCCAGATTAGGGATAATTGAAATGTTTGGGTAATTTGATCAAATTGAACTTTTTTTGGGTTAGTTTGGTTATAGATTGAGGGAGGGCATGTGTAGCATTGCCATACTCGCTTGTCCTCATTTCGATTATTTTATATTGTAAGCGGTGAAGCGGTGAGTGGAGGGTATCTCAATTACCTCCCAACCCGTTCTGTGTGACGAGCAAGTAATTTGTATTCAATGTTTGATGTCATGTATGATGTGTGAATGAATGTTTACATTTGTTCGTATTTGTAGATGAATGCCATGTGTTCTTTTCATTTATGATTACTATTCAATATTGACATGTGATCATCATGACATGCATACATTATTTTGGTAAGACCCATCAATTCCAAAGATGGGCACTTGAAATCCCATCAATTCCAAGATGGGTGCGTGAGTCCACCATTCCAATGTGGGCCACGTTACGTGAGTCCACCATTCCAATGTGGGCCACGTTGGACGATCGTATGAAACGTTCTTCATACGAATACTTTAAGTGAACACCGACGGTGCTTCACTCGCTATCTGATATATCTTGCATTATGTCCATTTCCTTCAATGCACCATTCCACTTCATCCATTCATAAATTCGTTTCAGAGTTGTTCAAATTATGTTTGTGATATCTTGATCATTGTATGCTTGATTGTTACATACAGTTGCTTGCTGAGTCTTTGGCTCATTCTTGCTTTATTGTCTTATTTAGGTAAATGACAAGGAAGAATGATCTTGTGGAGGGTAGTTCATCACGATGCACTCACTATATTATATCAAACAATTTGAGGACTTTTAATATCATGGATTATGATTTGAGTTGCATTGTAATAAGCCAACATGGCCGTGTTTACCATATCTTGCTGAACTGTTTACTTCCATTTCGTTGCTTAAGACTTGAGGATGAATGCTTGTTTCCATATATTCATATTACTCGCTTCACTTTTTCATGCGATTTGATGTTATTCATTTGAAGAGTAGTGATTGTAGGTGACATCTTGACTTCCTTATAGTCAGGGTGTTACAAGTGCTCTAGCTTGACCTTGGCGGCGGCACGTGAAGGGCAAGGTAGCAAGTGCCAAGAAAAGCGGGCAGCGGGCGTGCGCCGAGTAAAGCTTGGTCGGGTCACGTGGGAGACGTGGTCCTGGAATTTGGTAAGGGAGTGTGAGGCGGCAGCCGGGGAGGCGGGGCCAGTGTAGTAGATTGCATATGTTGATAGTAGAACATGCACATCCCGTTCCTGAATTTATTAATCATAAATCTTAAATTCCTAATTCAATATTGTTTTCTTAAATATTTTGTGATTACTCTACATTATTTGAGATGCCGTGTCTAATACGAATAATTTGTATTTTGAATTTTTTCTATCGTGTCCTTTACTTTTTCCATTGAACAATATTTTGTTAACTCCAAACACCTATCCCAAAAATCATAGGTCCCATGGTACATGTATGCTTACCAAGTTACCATTGCAATAATTAATACTGATTAATTGTTTTTGTTTCTGCTTATTTTATGATCAAATCAGCTATCAATACAATAAAATATGGATATGAGTACAGTGATGGTTGATTCAGAACAAATTCATTGGTAGAACTAGGACACCATAACCCTCTCAGCAACTTGGATATGCCACCACAGGCTTGTGGGCCGATGCGGGCCTGGAGTGCAGCCCCAAAGCCCACCACGATAATGGACGCATTCACAGGCCCCGGTCAACGCGCCATGCTGGGCATCCGAGTCAATCCTGGTCATTCCATCCTGGTCGCCTAGTCAATCCTGGTCGGTCAATGTAGATGGACTCATACGTCTTAGACATTGACTATACTCTGTTTGACCATCGCTCTGCAGCCGAGAATACCGACGAACTCATGCGTCCACGTAAGGGCACTTTTCATCGCCTGTTTTATGTTTTATAATAAGCTGTCGTACAGTTTCGTGCCATAATCCCCTTTGCAGATCTTCACCGGTTCCTCTCTGCTGCATATTCAGAGTGTCGTATTATGATATGGTCAGCGACTGGGTCAGCCTCTTGCCACCCTTAACTAGCAGTTAATAACTGCTCATGATTGTGATGTCAAATAGATTTAAAAAATACCATTGCCTCTTGAATGCAGTATGAATTGGGTGAAGTTGAAGATGGGGAAACTTGAGTTCTTATCTAAAAATACAAGAAATGGTACAACTGTCTGTTTGCTTTTACTTCCATGGGTTCTAGAGTAGATCAAGCGATCAATAGATGTGAGGGGCCATGTGTGTTCAGCAGTCAAGTGCATCATCGCATTGGGTCTCCGGTCCCTTTTACTACGCGTATCTTCTCCACATAATAGTTTGTAACTTGTCTTATCGATTCCTTTATGTAGTAACTCCACTGCATTGATACATGAATAAATTAACTTCGCCTCCTGTATGCACAGAATAGTCCATATATGTTTTATACGATGATTTATATCGCCATGTTTTGTATTTCTGTCTGACAGCGTTGCTTATAGATACACTTGTACGAGGACATTGTACGATCGACTACGACCACTACATCGATGCACTTGACGTTGGATCAGGCTGTTGCAACTCTTCTTCCACTGTACTGCGCGTCTAGTGGTAACAATCTATGATCTCTTGTTTGCATGACTTCTTGATTTACGTGGTAGATTTTTGAATTGCCAACTAGTGTAGCATACCCATATCCCCTCATGGGTGTTATTCTACCACAGTACACGTCCTTGAAGTATGTCGTGATCCATCTTTCGCGCATGTCAAAGGGGTGAGCAATAGCATGGCTCTGCTCGAGGTTGTACTATCTTACCAGATCCTCCTGTGTATTTTCGAATTCTCTCAAAGTAAGTGGATGGTTTATGACAGAAACCAAACACTCCTTCAGCCCTTTGTGTACTGTGTATAGTTTGTTAAGGACTTTGAGAGACCTTGTGGTCGTGTCTCCATGAGAGTGATGAGTATTTGACAAGGGTTTCGGTCAGTCGAGTTTGGTTTGTGTGGTCGGACCATGTCGTTGCGCGGTTCACGCGTTTTCGTGAAGTCTTTCAATTGCTGTCAGGATAATCGGTTCGACCGGAGTGCGGTTGATCCGCTGGTAACATGGCGGTTGTACCGATTGTATTGTGAGGTTCGGCCATTTTGGTGATTTGAGTTTTGGGATAGGTCATATCCAAGTGTGTTCATGCATATGTGTTGCATATTGCATGTTTGAGCTAACGTTGGGTCAAGTTGTGAAGAACTTGTTCCCGGTTTTGTGTTTCTTTGTCTGTGTGACTGCAGGACATCGGGTGGAGTCGTGGCGAGACACGGTGGACCGGACTAGGTGCAGGTGGCACTGAGGTCAGAACGGTCGGGATGTGTCAAAGACGATGTGGACTCGAGGTGGTTGCGAGGCGTGCGAGACGAGGAGCGCGGAAGCTTCCCAGAAGGTGCAGAAGGGGCGAAACGGGAATTTCGCAAGGCTGCACAAGCGGGAGCGGGCTCCGTTGGTTTTAGCGGGTGTAACGGGGTGGAGACCCGTTAGCCATGGGCTATAAATAGGATGGAGGGGGTGCTGCTCATATCTGAACACTCCAAGGGTTTTTAGGGTTTCCTTTAGTCAAAATAGGCTTTAGAGAGTTTGTTTTGCTTTAGGCTTTAGTTGTTGAGAGTTGTTCCCTGCTTGTCCCCTTCTTTTTCTTCAAGATGGCTGAGTGTTCTTGAGTTTTGACAGTGGGAGAGGATGAGTTGAATGCTTGTAATCATTCCTCTTGTTTCAATCTTGTATCCCTCTTTCTTTAGATCAATATGAGATGATGTTTATTGATTTGGCTGTCCTTTTCTTTGGTGCGTGTGAGGTTTGATGCTGGACTCCTGTGCTTGGCTGTGTTTGCTGTTTTCGTTTGCTGTTCTCCACTGTGACCGATCTGTTCTTCATTTCCTCTTCTAGGGTTTTTGATGAAATTCTTGATTTCCTTGAGGATTTGGCCTAAGACTCATGCTAGCATGTCCTGAGGTTATTACTAACCTTCTTGCAAAATCTCATGAGCCAAGGTTGAGAGATTGTGGAGCATTTCGTTTTTGCCCTGCTTTGCATCCTTCTTCGTTCAAATGCAAGAAGATAGGAACTTTGGAATGGATCTCTGAAATATTTGTTTGGAATAGGTTCCTAGTGTCTTTAGGGAGGTGTGGTTCAAATCTCGTAGAGTTTGGCCAAGCGGTTCAAAAGTTACGTCGATTTTCGCTTTGAAACCCGAGAGGTTTTGCTGCTCCAGACAATCGGATGAACCGGGCTTAACATCGTGGTTATGCGGATCTGCGGTACAACCGCCATTTGCTCATGGTTTGTACGATCGTGGTACAACCGCCGCTTGCTCGTGGTTGTACCGATTGTCCCGATTTCTTCGGTTCTTCCTCGCTTTTGTTTGTCGAGCTTTGGGGGTGAGGTGGATTCAACATAAGACTTCCTCTGTGCTTAATCATTGATCTTCATAGCTCTCATAGCTATTGGAGTAATTTACAAGTTGAATCCATTCTTTGCGAAAAAGATTAGGTGCTCCTATTCACCCCCTCTAGTCGCCTTCCGGTCCTTCAATTGGTATCGAGCGAGTTAGCTCTTTTCAATAGATCTTAACCGGTCTCAAGAGCCGTGGCGATGGACAAGTACTCGACCAAGCCGCCCGCTTTCGATGGCATCGATTACCCTTCGGAAGAGCCGAATGGAGACATACATCCGTGCCTGGGGTATGCCATCCGCGAAAGGTCAAGGTTCGATTATTTGTTCTGCCGATGAGAACATCAATGCCGGAACATGGTGATGTTGAGGCAAATGCAAAGGCTAGGAACATCATCATCCGTGGTTTGAGTCGTAGTGAGTTTGACGCATATCTCACATCGTCCGCTTATGATATCCGGGTGACCCTCGGCGCATACCATGAGGGCACCACCTGATCAAGACGGTTCGACAGACCGGTTCAAACGAGAATACAACAAATTTGAGATGCTTCTTTGGTGAATCCCTAGATGAGTGCTTCGACGCGTTTCACAAGATCTTGAGCAACCTCCGAGCGGTCGGTCTCACATACCCGACTCGGACAACGCTCGTCGATACTTACGGCACTCGATCTGCGTGTGTGGAGATGAAAGTGACCACCATCAAAGACACGACAGACCTCTCGACCTTGACTCTTGATGCGTCAGACTCACGCCTCAAGACTCACGAGATTGACGTTGTCTCTCGTAGGTCGAAGTCACGATCGATGGCCCCGTCACCGATCCCGCCAACTTCGGTCTCTCTTCCGAGTCCTCTTGCAATTTCTCCTTGTCGCTCTCGTGACATAATCGATGATCGCTTAGAGCGACTTGCGGATGAGCGGCTTGCCCTCCTTGCTCGTAGATTCTCCCACGCTTACAAAGGGAGGAGGGACGAGAAGAGAGGAGGACCCGTGATTTGCTTCGAGTGTGGTGGCCCCAACCACATCCGAGCGAACTGCCCCAAGCTGGAGAAGGGCAAGAACGACTACGGCGGTTCGGGCAAGAACGACTACACCGACAAGAACCGCAACAAGAAGCCTCCACTCGACGCCCAAGAAGAAGAAGTTCGCAACTTTGGCAAAGCCAAGAAGCTCTTCCACGCGTCCTCACCGCCTTCGACGACCTCGACCTCAGCGAGGTGGAGGGATGGAGCGACGATGACGGGACGGGTGACCAAGAGCCCAAGGATGGCGGCGACGACTTCTCCGGCATGTGCTTCATGGCCCTCAAGGGCGAACTCAAATGACAATGAAATGATCTCGACACGGACGAGGTAGATCCCACCTACGAATGCACTCAATCATGCTTTTCTTAAGCTAGGAGGTTTTCATGCTAAAGCTAAGGCTAGGTGTCTTTGAGTTAGAGAAGGAAATAGATAGACTGTCACTAGAGATTATTGCTCTTACATCCGCTCCTTCTAGTGATGATTGTGATACATGCTCGCTTTCTCGGGTTGATATGGAGAAGTTAAGGACCTCACATGATAGTGTGTCCTCCAAACTTGATAGTGTTAAGGTGGAGAATGTTAGTTTGCTTGCTGAGTTAGAGTTGAGTAGAATGGCTGTTACCCTACTTATTACTGATAAGACTACTTCTCCCACCTCATGTGAGGGTAAGGACATTGCTGCTAGAGGATCTTATGCCATGCTCCTTGATCTGCCCGAGTCTTGTGAAAATTGCAATAACTTGAAGATGAACTTAAACAGGCAGATCATAAAATTGCTTGAACTACAAGCTTTTTACTTGAGCCGATTGTTTCATGCTTAAACTGTCCTAAGTTAACTGCTGTGAACTTGAAGCTGTCTCCAAACAGTTTCAAGATATGATTGATCATGAAAGGAAGTTGGCTAAGTTTGCTTCTAAGGACCCTGTTAGCTCACCATGCATTAAGTGTAACAAACTAAAATCTGACTTGATTGCTTTGGATGAGAAATGTGTGAAGCTAACTAAGGACCTTCTAGAAAAGCCACCATCTGCTTGTAATGTGTGTGCTGGTGTAGGGGAGAAACCCAAGGGTAAGGTAGAGACGCCTAGAAACGTGAACCAAACTGCTAGCAGTAGGACTGTCCCCTCTGAGTCTGCTGAGCGTGCTCAAGCAAATCTTTCCTCTGCTGTTGGTTCTTCTTCTGCTTCCTTACCTTCTGTCGTTCCCTCTTCCCCCTGCTCTTCTTGCACCTCTCTCTTTCAGGAGTGCCAGTATCTTATAAACACTCTTGAGAGATTTGTAGGAGGCAAGAAGAAGCTCAATCTCATTCTAGACCAATCCAAGATTTGCAAATTCAATCAAGGTCTAGGATACAATGTCCATGAGGATATGAGAAAGAATCCACCTGTCGTGCTCAAGTCTATAGCACCAGGTGTGATTAGGACTAAGCCTCGGACTGGGAAAGTTCATTTTAAACCAACTGGTCTTGTTCAAGAGATTTCTGACAGCAAGGTGATTTCACCTGCAGCTTCAGCCTCTCAGAAGGTGAAGTATCATTGCACCTTCTGTCAGAAGGATGGACATTTGGCTGATTACTGCTTCAGGCGCGCCAAGATCGCGCGTAGAGACCGTGCTGAGTCTTTTGGGCGCATTCAGGGTCGGCCCCAGATCCCGAGTGCACCTAAGACCAACACGAAGTCTGGGTTTGTTCCAGTTGATGGATTTGGGCAGCATCGAGGACTTGGTTTTTCTGAGTCGTCTGGTTTTCGTCCTCATGCTCCCGTTGGTCACAATTTCCGCCGTCCTGAGGGTAGATCTCGTTTTCACTTTCGAGATGGATACCATGGCGAGATCAACATGTTGTTTGGTGTCTTGACTCGCTCCTCTCAGAGAGCGCCAAGCCCAACAACGACCTTGGTCCGCTCTGAGACCATCTGGTTTGTTGAGAGAGCGTAGGGTAGATAGAGGTCAGTCGTGCTTGACTACTTCATCTGCTCGACGTGTTACTCAGTATTGGGTGCCAAAATCTTGCTTAATTCACCCCAAGATCGAGACTTTACTGCTGTTTGACTCAGTTCGCGGCGGAAGGAAGGAAAGGTTTGGCTCGTAGACTCGGGTGTTCACGACACATGACCGGAGATTCCCGTTGGTTTTCTTCCCTTGCCCGTGCTTCAGGTGATGAGACGATCACCTTCGGAGATGCTTCATCTGGGCGCGTCATCGCCAAAGGTACTGTGCGCATTAATGATTCTTTCATTTTGAAAGACGTTGCCTTGGTTAGTAAGACTGCACAGTACAATTTGCTTTCTCGCTTCTCGACTTATCGATGGCAGCTTGAGGTGAGCTTCAAGAAAAATGCTTGTAAAATTCTTGATTCTTCGGGTAGTTTGGTTTGCGGGATTTCTCGTTATGGGAGGATCTTTCGTGCTGATTTTTCTGAGTCTTCTGGCGATCCTCTCAGGTGTTTAGTTGCTTCTGAGTCCCGCGACCTGTCCTTCTGGCATAGGAGACTTGGTCATATTGGATTTGACCATTTGACCCGAGTTAGCGGCCACGATCTCATTCGTGGTTTGCCGAAACTCAAGATGGTCAAAGATCTTGTTTGCTCTCCATGCCGGCACGGCAAGATGGTTGCCGCTTCTCATCCTCCGGTCACAGTTACTATGACCGATGCACTGACACCGCTCCACATGGATCTGATGGGACCACCTCGGTCAACATCGGCAGGAGGGAAGTGGTATGTGCTTGTCGTGGTCGATGACTTCTCGAGGTACTCTTGGGTGTTTTTCTTAGCCTCGAAGGATGAGACGTTTTCGCATTTCCGAGGCCTTTTCGGTAGGCTTTCTGTAGAGCTCCCAGGTGCCTTACGAGCAATCCGCAGTGACAATGGCACGGAGTTCAAGAATTCCTACTTTGAGAGTTTCTGTGGTGAGACAGGTGTAGAGCACCAGTTCTCTTCTCCATACGTCCCTCAGCAGAATGGCGTTGTGGAGAGGAAGAACCGTACCTTGGTCGAGATGGCCAGGACGATGCTTGATGAGTACTCTACACCGCGGAAGTTTTGGGCTGAAGCTATAGCCACCGCGTGCCATGTCTCAAATCGAGTTTTCTTCGGCACACTTGCATCGCACTTCTTATGAGTGAGATATGGGCGAAAGCCTAGCGCCTCTCATTTTCGTGTGTTTGGTTGCAAGTGTTTTGTTTTGAAGTCCGGGAACCTAGATAAGTTCGAGTCACGCTCTTGTGACGGGATCTTTCTGGTTACTCGCCTTCTTCAGCGGGCTTATAGGGTCAGGCTCGCGAGTCTAGCAAAATGGTAGAGTCTCGTGAGGTGACCTTCGATGAGGCCACCGGGACTAGGCCTCGATATCTCGAGTTCGTTAGAGCGATCCGAGACCATCTTCGTGGATGACGAGGACGAAGGAGACGATGGTTGTCTACGATCCCGCCCTCACCCACTCCTTGAGGTACCATCTTCCACCGCACCTCGAGGTGATCGGCCCTTGCCTTCGCTTCTTCAGAGTTAGTGGCTCTGTTCCTACCTCGTCACTCATGAGGTAGAGGCCACTTCTTCATCTCTCCCAGACCTCCTAGACACATCCGTAAAGCTCATCCTTCAGAGCGGATCATTGAGACCTCTTCGAGCGTGTTACCCGCTCAAAATCTGCTTATCTCAATTCTGTCTCCATTACGCCTTCATTGCCTCCTTTGAGCCCAAAGATGTTTCTCATGCCTTATCCGATGAGTCATGGGTCAATGCCATGCATGAGGAGCTAGAAAATTTCGAGAGAAACAAGGTGCAGTCGCTTGTCGAGCCCCGCGAGGTCACAATATTATTGGGACTAAGTGGGTGTTCAAGAACAAGCAGAGCGAGGATGGAGTGGTTATCCAAACAAGGCTAGATTGGTTGCTCGGGGTTTTCCTGTGTTGAGGGTCTAGATTTCGAGGAAACCTTTGCCCAGTAGCTAGACTTGAAGCCATTAGAATCCTCGCTTGCCTTTGCAGACTTCTAAGGGATTCAAGCTTTACCAGATGGACGCCAAGAGTGCCTTTCTCAATGGCCTTATTGAGGAAGAGGTCTACGTCCGTGACCTCTCCGGTTTCGAGAACCCCAAATACCCAAACCATGTCTTCAAGCTTTTCAAAGCATTGTATGGACTTAGCAGCCCCTGTGGCTTGGTATGAGAGGCTTAAGTCCTACTTGTTAAGTCATGGTTTTGAGATGGGTAAAGTTGACAAGACCTTGTTCATCCGCCAAGCATGGCACGCCCCATACGCTCGTCGGATCTATGTCGATGACATTATCTTTGGCGCTCTTCCCATACTGTTTTCCCGGTTCTCGGATGTCATGAGCACCGAGTTTGAGATGAGTATGATGGGTGAGTTGACCTTCTTCCTTGGCTTCCAAATTAAGCGCCTCGGGAGGTACATTTCTTCATCGTGAAAGTACACTCGTGACCTCTGGCGCTCGACATGAGTGATGGTAAGCTTTGTGTCGACTCCCATGGCTTCTACAGCCTATCTTGACCCAGATGAGGATGGCGAGCCAGTTGATCAAAAGGAGTTTCGCAGCATGATTGGCTCACCTCTTGTACCTCACTGCCTCGAGACCAGACATACATTTCTCTGTGTGTTTGTGCGCTCGTTTTGCTTCTCCTCGCGTTTCTCACCGCCAAAGTGAAGCGCATCTTCGCACTGCGAGCTACCATTGACTATGGTATCGGTACTCTTCTTCATCCCGTCTTTCCTTGAGAGCCTTCTCGGATGCGAACTTACCGGTCAGTAGGATAGATAGGAAGAGCACTTCTGGCACCTGCCAATTTCTTGGCACTTCTCTTGTTTCCTGGTCTTCGAGGAAGCAGTCCGGTGTTGCACAGTCCACCGCAGAGGCCGAGTATGTTGTTTGCAGCCGATTCTTTGTAGCCAAGTGCTCGGATGGCTTCGACCCTGCGGGACTTTGGGTTAGTTATCGATAGTGTTCCACTCTTTTGTGATAACACTTCTGCGATTAACATTGCCAAGAACCCAGTGCAGCATTCCCGGACCAAGCACATCGATATCCGGTTCCACTTCCTTAGAGACCATGTAGAGAAGGGCGATATAGTGCTCCAGTTTGTGGAGAGTGACCACCAGTTGGCTGACATTTTCACCAAGCCTTTGGATAGTTCGAGGTTTTCAGCTCTGCGGGGAGAGCTTGGGGTGGTTTGTCCTTATGGACTGTAGTGAGGGGGAGCTTTGGGTTTTACTGCTTTACTATCTTATTTATGCTCTAGCTCCTTACTATTGCATTGCATTTTGGGTGCATTTGGGATTAGTCCTCCTAGCATAGATTAGAGTGCTTCTTTTGTCTAGTTGTTTAGTTTTCTGCTCTTATCTTGTGATTCTAGGATGCTGCTTATTAGCTGTTACTTATCTCACTAGGTTGAGCTCACTCACTTCTTGTAGGTTCTAGCGAGGGTTGGGCCACCCTCGGGTAGGCAGTGCGTGTTTGCTCCTAGGTGTGTTAAGTGGGCGCTTGATAGTCCTAGAGTCATATGGGGTAGATGAGAGTCGATCTGAGCTATAGTATTCTCTATATCTTATCTATGCTTTAAGGATTTGCTGCTTTATGTTTTCTTTGCCACTTCTCGATTTATTGTTTTGGTTCAAGGGAGTTCTTTTGGGAGCTTACGAGCTTAATATTGACATAACTCAACTTGAACTAAAAGTTGCATCTATTGTTGAGGGGGAGCTGGATCTTCTGCATTTCTAGCATTCTGCATTGTAATATAACTACATTGAGCCTTGATTATTATCCTGCTATGACATGTTTACAATGCTTTACACCTTGCCATGACTTGTGCTTATTTGCTAGATTTATCATGACTTCATATGTGTAGCCTAGCTTTTGCCATGATAAGTTAATTAAAATTGCTCAACTTAAACTAAAACTTGTCTTGTTAGCACTCGAGATTAGTCTTTCTCGAGCTATCCTTTTATGATTCATGCCATGTCAAATAGGCTGGGTAGAGTGATGAATCTATATTGAGCCTTAGAAAGAGCTGTTTTAGTCTCTTGATGATGCATGAGTTAGTACAACTTGTTAAAAAAAAAAAGATCTCTTTTGTGCGAAAAAACTGATCTCACCAATTCTCTCCTATGAGACGGCTTGCCATTGCACTTGGCATGAACTTAGGGGGAGTTTTGGGTGACCTAGACTATCTTCTTAAGCTTCTCGCTTGGAGTAGTCGCATAAGGCTTGAGACCTAGCACATGATAAAACAAAAATCTGGTTGGAAACCACCATGAATTTCAAAAGAAAATATGTGTTCAATGTGCTTAAAGCCACAGAAAGTATCAAGTACTTTAACCAATGTTTCAATCTTGAGCATAGCACTCTATTTGGTCTCAATTTAAGCTTCTTAGTTCCGCTTAGCTTATTGACATGGCCTGCATCATCCTTGGATATCTCTAGCGAGACTTTGCTCATTGATGACTTGACTTGCTCACATAATGTACCTCATTTTCAGATTGTCATCTATGTGTTCTAGCTAGCTTATACATATCTTGTCATGATCTAGCTAGCCTTTTATTGAGTTATGGCTTGGTGTACATTATGGTCATATTGGATAATTCTCATGGCTCTAAATGCTAAGAATAATCAAACTTGACCTTTTCATCCATTAACATGTCATATTCTCTCTATTGCATCTTGATCGTTTATTGCCAAAAGGGAGAATAGAGAAGAAAAGTCTGTTGGAGCAGTTTAGAGCTTTGAGATCAATTTGCTCTTTCGGTTGTTGCTCTAGCGTTCCTTCCATCGACATGGTCATTAGCTTCATTTCATTCCTTGGACCATGTTGGATTTTTCAAACTCAAACTCTTCTTAAAGCTTTTTACGAGTTTGTCAATATTCTCATCAAGGGGAGATTGAGAGACCTTGTGGTCGTGTCTCCATGAGAGTGATGAGTATTTGACAAGGGTTTGATCGATCGAGTTTGGTTTGTGTGGTCGGACCATGTCGTTCTTGCGGTTCCGCAGCGTTTTAGTGAAGTCTTTCAATTCTTTGTCGGGATAATCGGTTCGACCGAGATGCGGTTGATCCGCTGGTAACATGGCGGTTGTACCGATTGTATTGTGAGGTTCGCCATTTTGGTGATTTGAGTTTTGGGATAGGTCATATCCAAGTGTGTTCATGCATATGTGTTGCATATTGCATGTTTGAGCTAACGTTAGGTCAAGTTGTGAAGAACTTGTTCCGGTTTTGTGTTTCTTTATCGTGTGATGCGGGACATCGGGTGGAGTCGTGGCGAGACACGGTGGACGGACTAGGTGCAGTGGCACCGAGGTCGAACAGTCGGGATGTGTCAAAGGCGATGTGGACTCGAGGTGGTTGCGGGCGTGCGAGGCGAGGAGCGCGAAGCTTCGAGAAGGTGCGTAAGAAGGCGAACGGGAATTTCGCAAAGGTCGCACAAGCGGGAAGCGGGCTCCGTTGGTTTTAGCGGGTGTAGCGGGTGGAGACCCGTTAGCCATGGGCTATAAATAGGATGGAGGGGTGCTGCTCATATCTGAACACTCCAAGGGTTTTAGGGTTTCCTTTAGTCAAAATAGGCTTTAGAGAGTTTGTTTTGCTTTAGGCTTTAGTTGTTGAGAGTTGTTCCCTGCTTGTCCCCTTCTTTTTCTTCAAGATGGCTGAGTGTTCTTGAGTTTTGACAGCGGGAGAGGATGAGTTGAATGCTTGTAATCATTCCTCTTGTTTCAATCTTGTATCCCTCTTTCTTTAGATCAATATGAGATGATGTTTATTGATTTGGTGTCCTTTTCTTTGGTGCGTGTGAGGTTTGATCTTTGGACTCCGTGCTTGGTTGTGTTTCTTTGTTTTTCGTTTCTTTGTTCTCCACTGTGACCGATCTGTTCTTCATTTCCTCTTCTAGGGTTTTTGATGAAATTCTTGATTTCCTTGAGGATTTGGCCTAAGACTCATGCTAGCATGTCCTGAGGTTATTACTAACCTTCTTGCAAAATCTCATGAGCCAAGGTTGAGAGATTGTGGAGCATTTCGGTTTTTGCCCGGTTTTGCATCCTTCTTCGTTCAAATGCAAGAAGATAGGAACTTTGGAATGGATCTCTGAAATATTTGTTTGGAATAGGTTCCTAGTGTCTTTAGGGAGGTGTGGTTCAAATCTCGTAGAGTTTGGCCAAGCGGTTCAAAAGTTACGTCGATTTTCGTTTTGAAACCCGAGAGGTTTTTGCCTGCTCCAGGACAATCGGATGAACCGGGCTTAACACTGTGGTTGTACCGGACTGCGGTACAACCGCCATTTGCTCATGGTTATCTTGGGGATGTGGGTACAACCGCCGCTTACTCGTGGTTGTACCGATTGTCCCGATTTCTTGGTTCTTTCCTCGTTTTGTTTGCTTGAGCTTTGGGGGTGAGGAGTGGATTCAACATAAGACTTCCTCTGTGCTTAATCATTGATCTTCATAGCTCTCATAGCTATTGGAGTAATTTACAAGTTGAATCCATTCTTTGCGAAAAAGATTAGGTGCTCCTATTCACCCCCCCCCCTCTAGTCGCCTTTCCGGTCCTTCAGACTTGTTTGTACTTCTTTAGCAAGTGCCACCTGCACATCCTGTGGTGCAAGTCGAGGAAGACGCGTAGGATTGCCATTTTCGTCGCTGGGTCCTGATCTGCAGTACACCAAAACACAATAAGTAGTAAAACATGTTTAACGACATAGTAAACATCAACATTCACAATATAAATCAACATATTTTTTAAACAAAGTAAAAACACATGAGATAGTTAGTAAATGTGCTCAACAGATGTAGTAAATATGTCGGGCACAGTAAAAAAATTCATCGATCGGCATGCAAATGGGGTCCTTGCCCTCCACGTAAGTTTGGAACGTCCTGAACAGCCACTCGAAGGATGTTACCTTCTCGTCCCAGAGCAGCGTGACGCCGAATATGTTGTTCTGTAGATGCTAGTTGGATCCAACAAATATAGCCAGAGGCATCTCGTACCGGTTGGTTCTATACGGTGTGTCGAACGTGATGATGTCTCCGAAGTCAGTGTACTTCACGCAGCAGCTCGCATGGCTCCAAAAATGGTTTTCACAACGCAATCATCATCCACCTATATGTCATAGTAGAACTTGTTGTTTTGTGCCCGACACTCCTTAAGAAAGCCACCAGCTTGTCTACATCGTCAGCATGATCAACACGCGTATTCCTCACCTTCCTGAGATTGGAAGTAGAATGGATCATAACAAACAATTAATGCAATGCGGACATGCTGTAAAATGGGATTATAAGAAAAGAGTACAATAAATATCCATGGTCATAGCAATCAAGACAATGAGGAAACACAATAAAAAACATGTTTTCTACGTCGCGTGTAGTGAAAGGTATGTTATGTCCCCCCATGTATCTCGGACAAAACGGTCATCATAATGTTGTCAGAGACCCTGCCGAGTATGGTGCTGACAAGCTGCATCAAGGAGGGGTGAAAGTTCTTGTGTGACTACCACTACTACAGAAAACCTTATCACAGACGGTTCGGAACCGTCATCACAGACGGTTTTTGAACCGTCTGAATTTTTATGTCTGTGACAACAGGCGGTTATCACAGACGGTTTTTCAACCGTCTGTGATAAGTTTAACACAGACGGTTCTATTAAAAAACCGTCTGTGATACTTAAGTATCACAGACGGTTTGAGCTAAGAACCGTCTGTGAGGCTTGCATATCACAGACGGTTCTTGGTTTAAACCGTCTGTGATATGTCCTTCCACTAACTAGTTTTTGTCGTATTTTCAGCTAGCCTCAGGAATTGCTAGCCATGCCCTCTGAAAACAAACAAGCAGAAACAGCTACATCACAGATTATTGTTGACAACTCAAAGTGTTCATTTAACTCAAAATCAATTAAAAAAGAATGTTTGAAGTATTGTCGCTAGAGTTACAAATTGAATTACAACTAGTCAAAGTGAGTTACAATATTGAATCAATTACAACTAGTCGACGACGTGAAACTCTCCGTCGGGGTTAACGATTTCCAACTTGATGAAGCTGCAGAGCAACCCTCGAACATGTATGACCTCGTTCTTCTGGAGTGCTTTTAACTCTAGGTTCAAGTCCTGTCGCTAGCAAGAGTAAAGTAGTAAGAATATATATTTAAATTTATAATTAGAAAATAACTATAGCGAGATTGACCTACCCGGGATCGTGTGTCGTGGAATTAATCAATAGCCGCATATGATGGCATCGTAGAATGCGCATAGGTGATCTTGTTTTTCTTTGGCGACCTTTGCAAAAATGGATATACATATATAGGTACAATCGATTCGAGGCGCAATATTTACGGAGTATGATATATTATTATTGTGTTGTATCGCGTGCGAAATCGCATCTTGTGGGTTAGTGTGGCGCTCGTTCCTTGTATAAACCTCCCTCGGAACATAGCCGATGAGCGCCCTACATGATTCCAAAAGTTATCCTCGTCCATTTCAAATGAAGGAAGACTACAATACAATTATGTGCGGAGGAAATGATCGTACCTTTCGAGTATTCCTTTAAGAAGGGTGAAGTCATGGTTTTTGTTGAGTAGAGAATCAAGGTACAATACCATGTTCCTCTTTGGCACAATAATCACAAGAATCGATGGAACCTACTCATGTATGTCGCTATAGTCATAAACCTATATATGTTCAAGCGAATTTTGTGTAGCAAGTAGTGAAGCACTTACTTACGGTTGTATGCGGCACCATTATGTACTCCTTAACATTACGAGCAAGCAATCCCATTTTATGTAATTCTCGGCGTAGGATGCGTCTTGGTTTATTGTTTGCTCACGAGATCACGTGCGGGTCGAGAAACCCACCGGTTCGTTGATTCGACGGGCACATTTCATAATGTATCCATGCGTAAGGAATGAGTTGTGATATTTATCGCTATCACGTGAGTGTAGAAATTGATTGTACACACTTACGATGTCCAACATCGTAGAAGTGAGGCGTCGAGGCGATTAGGTTGTATAGGTTGAATAAGTCCTCGAAGCCCACGACGGTGGCCCGCCTCGTGATGAAAATGCTCGCTCCGTGTCGTGGCGATTCGGTATGGCTCCCCTCCTCTTGGGTCTTGCACATGTACCACTCATGCAAAGATTGACAAGCTAGTCCCGAGCCTGTTAGTTCTTTGTCGAGACCAGCGGATATCCAAGGGAGTATTGCCCGGCTTGCGGTAGCGCTGAATCTTCTTCGATATCGATTTGCGTAACGAGGCGCTGCGATGCGTCTTCTCTGGAGATGACTCGAGGACCGATATGGTGACACGCTTGTCTTGTCCCTTGGCGTCTTCTCGGCGGGAACCGATGAGCGGGCTTCGAGCGAAGGTGAGGCGGACTCATCGAGACTCCTATTGGAGAGGCGGTGGTCGTGGCGATATCAGCGTCATCTGCAGGTCGAGCGATGTCCTTCTTGGGCCATTGGATAAAAGTGTGCACGGCATCCCCTAGTGTTGTGATTTCTTCGTTCGGGAATTTCGGTAGGATGGCCATGAAATTGTCATGTACCATGTCCACCGCACCTGGCGTAACCTGCGCCACCGGGCACCGTGCCGTCTCGCCTTCTTCCCTGGTATGGATACACCATACCCCGCCAACCTCAATAGCAATCGACCCAACCATCCTCACTTGGAGCTTGCGGGCGTCGGCTCCTACAAAGCGGTACACAATTAGCTAAGGCGTCCTATATGTCTATATTTGGAGCATTCGGAGATGTACATTACCTCGATGTCGTCGATCGGTAATTGCGTCGTCATGTCGAGAATTATGTGTGGGCGCGACGCTACTCCGATGTTGAGGAGGACTTGCTCCCAAATTAACGAGGCGGCTTGCGCCTCATGAGTTCATTTACTTGGTTACGTAAACTTGTTATTTGTCCTTGAAATTTTCAATAATGACATGTTCGGTAGGCGTCGTCTTGGTCCTTGGATCTCTTCCTACTCCTATATGTGGCGGAGTCGTGTGGGAATCCATCCTCCAAGGTACGTAAACCCCAACGCCTCGCGTTCGACCCGGTGCTCCTTGTTTCCCGGGGCGTAGATAGTACATCCTTCTCCTGTCCACTTTGAGGAAACTTGGGAAGATGCGAAGTCAATGCTTCTGCAAGAGGACATCATGTTATTATAGACACCATGAAGTTATGGACTTATTAACAACTAAGTGGTTCGACATATTTACGAGCGTTGGGACACCGCCTCGTCTCACTGGTTTGCGAAAGAGATCTTTGCCCGAAGACGTGGTGATGCCCTCGCTCTTAACCGTGCTCGGCGCTCGTCGAGATCGACAAGCGGTCGGGCGCGTCTCTCGTCCTCCGCCCGCCATTGGCTTTACCGCGTACCAGCCGTGCCGAAGTTTGTGGGGTGAGTGTTTTGGGCTGGAGAGCTCATGCGCCGCACTTTGCTCCTGAAATTCGGTCGTCGTCTTCATCGCGCACGAAGGCATCCCATGTATCCGCGACAAGAAAGGATGCTTCGTGAAGGCGTCGGCCGGTGTTCACATCTTGCGTGACAAGCGAGGCTCTTGAAGGTCCTCCACGCGTGGCACATCGCGGCGCGCGTGCCATCGCACGTGTCTGATACGCCGGGGAAAGTGAGCGAAGCGGCTTCGATCCTGGCAACCGGTCTCTCTGTACATCCGTCGGACACTTCGAGTTGGGGTGGTTATGGGGACCCGTTCCTTACAAGTACCCATGACGGTCGGAATCTCGCGTTGCTTTCTTGGAACTCGGCGGGATCCCGCGTCACCGACCTCGTGATCGTCATGCGGCCGAGGGCAATTTGGATATTCCTCGCCTTCTCGCTGCGTACCACCTTGATCGGAGATCCAGACGCATTTGGCGGCGTCGATGACGGCGGCGAAGACGGTGCCTCTGCCATCTAAACTTGCTATCTATATAAGTTACGTCGCAATTATTACATAGTATATAATATATGGGAAATTGCACAAAAATATAAACAAATATAATCAACGTTTGCCATCTCGAGTAAAATAAAATAAATTGCCGTCGGTGTACCATAAGAATCATCACGGTTCCCGTGTTTACCTGCAGTTAGTCGGCACCCTAAGTATCGAGACTACCCACACCAACCTAGGTTAGCGGCATCTTGGTTTTCAAGTCACCTAGGCTAACCTGTTAGTCGGCACCGGGATACCCATGATACCTAGGCCAACCTAGTAAATCGGCACCGCCTTACTTCCATAGGTTTTCATCATTCGAGACTATACCTCAAGTTTGAGATCGAAAATTAATTAAGAAAACACAACCACGCTTACTAAATGGTAGTTATGCATTTCAATTGTCTTAACAAGATCAATTTATAAAGATCGAAAAATTGTAGTTTGATCTTTGAAATCCTTCATCTTTCGGGGCATGTTGCAACATAGCACGGAAAATTTGATATTCATAAGAATTATTTGAGATCCTAAGGTAATTTTATTACATGTCTTTGTTGCATACCATAGTTTGTAACAAACAAAATGTTTTGAGTCGATGATCACTTGTCAGAAATCGCTTAGAAGAAACATTATGCACTTATCTTTGGTACTATCATTGTATGTTCTATAGTTCATTTTTGCATGTTCTATAGTTCATTTTGCACGTCTGTAAAATAGATCCCTTTAACCATAAGAAAAATTGCTAATATTAAGTTTTGAGGTGACCGAGCATCCCAATTAAGAAAAAGTTTAGAAAGACAAAACAAGTTTATGGGGAAGATAAGTTATGCACTTATCTTTGGTACTATCATTTTACGCATGATGTCTATGATGTTGCTTTGTTATATTAGTTTCACGATAGCGGTGATTAATAGTTCTGATGTGTTAAGTTTCTTCTCAATTTCCATTCACGAGTTAATGGTGTATGCACGCTTCGAGTGCCATGCAAAGACATTGCTTTCTCTTGAATTTATTCACTTTGCCGACTTTATCCTGCAAATCATGGATAAAATTTTGATAGTCTATGCCAACAAGGATCCCTAAACCATGAGATCAAGCGCCTTAGTATTAAATCATCTCGTATTTGTGAAAGCAAGCATCCAACCATTTCTGTTTGGTCTATTAAATTTTCTCATCATATGGAAAGTAAGTTGGATGCCATTTTATTCTTCCTTGGTTTTATTTTTGAGCGATTAGGCGGGAATAACCAAAGAATATCCAACCATATTCTTCTATAACAATGGTCCTTCCAGTTGCATAACTCTATACAAATGGCCCTTTAATCAAATGCCAAGTTAATTTTGTGCAGCCATTTTCAAGGAATGATTTTATAATCTTATTTGACAGATAGGGAGAAAACATATAAATTGAAGCCATCAACGTCTGGCTTCTTGGAATCTCAAGAAGCTGTTTGGCAGTATTGTATATTTGTGTGCCATATGGCTTAAGGATTTTGCTGAATAGGTGCTTTGAGTTAAAAATAATCTTAAAAAACTACTTGGAACAAATCTCCTGTATAAATATCTTTGAACTAAGGTTGCACAACAAGAGAAATGAAAACCTCAAGGAAGTTTCATTATATTTTCCCCCAGAACAATAAAATGGTACTTGCAAGCAAGAGTACAAAAACCGATAGACTTTCAGGTTGAATCGAAAGCACCTTGTTGGAGTACAAAAAGGAGCTCTCAAAAACAGATGCACTCAACTGATAATCTGCAAATAGCAATCAGGACTCAGGAGAACCCTTCAACAAGAGAAATCAAAAGTAGGGAGGGCTTTTCTATGTCATGGTATCGAGGCATATACACTATGTCATTTTTTTGGGGGTAAATAACCCTGAAATTGAGGACTTTTGTACACCATCCCACCAAAAGCCAAGTCCTTGCCGTTTCAACTTTCTCGAAAAGCTTGGCAAGCTAAACTTCTTCTACATAGATAATATATGTATGATTCAGAGTTATTGTTGTCATCAAATCAATTCTTGCTATCTCTGCAAAGACGTTCAATACTATGGAGAACCTTTCTTCTTCCTTATTCTTGATGGCGAGGCTTTGTCGGATGTCAAAGTGCGCATTCGTAAGAAACTTGATTCTGATGAGCGGTTTCTAAAGGTACTTGTTTCAAATCATCATATATGATCAATTTACGCACATTTCAATTCCTATTACTGCTCTTATAAACACTTCGGGCATAACTACTTTATTGACGGTTGTTTATTGTTGGCATGCTAATCATTCATATTTTCCTTTATTCTATCAAATATATTGTCCAGATATGTCGGTATGGATAGCATTTGCCATTACCACTGTGCCCTATCTAAATATTTATAATCTTGGTTCATTTTGAGAAATATTGGCTATTACCATAGTGCCCATTTTTGTTGATGTTTTTCATTATCTTTTCTCTTGTATCTTAGTAGATAATATCTGATGTCATTTTGCTTTAATTGGTGGAAATTTGCTTATTTTGCCTACGGTCGACCGGAATACCTCCAAGATTCAGATGTTGTATTGAGCCGATTCCAGGTGGAATAAATTTTCTTTTGGGGGTTGGACAGAATAATAGGGCTCAACTAATTTTTTTCTTGCTGGTGTTTTTCTTCCATAGGTTGTTGTAATACCTCGGAATCGAATCGGGTAATTAGACTATCAGCCGGGAGAAGAAAGGGCAAAGAAAGGAGTACAAATTCTAAAACAAGAAGGGGTTTTCACATTATTTCGACAACCTGGGTCCTGGGCTGCAGGCCAGGAGGGGCCCAAGAGGGGGCCGGCCATGAGGGGGGATCCCACTCCCCAAAACCCTAAAACCCCTCCCCTCCTCCCCCTATTCCCCCTAGTGGCCGCCGCCTCTCCCGACCTCTTCCCTGCGCCACTGTTGATCGTCAGTTTTGGGTAAGTTATGTATGTTTTCTGATCTTCTTAACTCTTAGAAAGTTGTAGCCCTTTGTCTTAGCTTTCTTTTGGCACCGAGATCATCTGATTTGGAGTTACGGTTTAGGAGATATGGTAGTTTTACCGCGACTGTCCAGGAGAGCTGACGTGATTTGGCAGATTTTCTTGTCGGGCCATTATGATTTACTTAGAGGCCGAATCTGTTATTTTCGTCTTCTAGAGTTTTGTTCCTGATGTCTTTATCTTTCTTTTGGCACTGAGATCACTAGATTCCGCCTTACGTTTTAGGAGATATGAATTTTTAATCGCGCACTTTCCTGTCTGCCTGAGAATTTGGAACTGCTGGTTTGCCCCCCGGTTTTGATCTAGTTAGAGTCCGATTCAGAACTTCCACCCAACTAGGTTTTTGTAACCCTTGAAATTATCTTTCCGAGTTGATAAAGATCACCTCAATTGGATCAGTATATTGAAAGTTACGTCATTTTCTTTGCTACTGTTCTGTAATATGGACAGTTATCTGTTTGTGTTTTCATCTGTTGTTTAGGCCACTGTTTTGGCCGAATCAAAAGATCCAGTCAACTAGAGTTTCGTAGTGTTATGCGTTAAGAGTATTTGAGCACTGGTTTCAAGTCATTCGGAGTTACAGATATTTAATTATGATTTTTCTCGTACTTCTGTTCAGAAGGGCTGATATTGGCTGATTAGTTAATTCGTCATTTTGAGTTTTTGGTTTTGTTGATTAGATAGAGGGTTATGGTAAAACGCTTGTAGTCACGTCCTGTCTTGTTATTCTTATTTCGAATGAATATTTGTGTAGGCGGTGGGGCAGGGAGTAGAGAAATTCCGTCGTTGCCTCCTAACTCGTCCACAAATGGAAGGCAAGTACATGGTAGAGTGGTGAACAATGGGTTGTTCACCATGGTCATTGTTGTTACTTATCATGCTATTTATTATGCTTTTGTTCAGCTTATTCTTATACATGATATTGATGACCTTGAGTGAATGAGATTATGATATTGAGAAAATGAGGAGGAGATATTGAGTTAATGAGACGGGCTATGTTGATGAATAAATAAAGATGTCGCATCATTTACATTCATCATGACGGGGTTGTATGAGCAGTCGGTGAGAAAGTCATGTAACTATTCGGTGAGGTCGGTGAGAAAGATACATGACTAGTCAGGAGAGCTCTAGGTAAAATCCTACTTTGGTGGGGACTTCACGAGTGAAGGATAGAGTGTGTCATCGACGGGTGAACACTCCTATATACCGTATCGGTGATGAGATGCATATGAGCATGAGCATGTTAGTGCATTCGCATATCTAAGTAAATTGTTAAATTGTGCAACTTTACCTATATGGAATATGACTTGTTTGTTTGAGAATGACAATGGCATTAACTAAATGGATGATGATGATAACTTTGATTATGGTTAATAAACTATTGTTTATGGCTTTATTATGTATTTGTTGAGTCTTGGACTCATTCTTGCTCTATTGTTGTTTTTAGGTGACCAGTGATGACGTTTTACTCGGGAAGGGCTAGCGCACTTGGAATCATGCACTTCACCCAATTATTTGATTCATTGAACATGAGAAACTTTTAGAATAACATGAATATTTATATCTAGGACATGATGGTATTGAATAACCATAGATGCTTGGTTTATGTTAATCTTGATTTATTATTTTGCTATGCTCCTAGGTCTAATTTATTTATGATTGTCATAGTGTTATGCTTGTGTTAATGTGACCCGTGGACGGGTTTTAATGTTGTTATGCTTGCTGAAATTTCATAGTGTGTTGATGTATAATAGATGATAAGAGTAGTTTGGTGGCATTCCAAGCTCAGTGTTGGGCTGGGGTGTTACAGTTGGTATCAGAGCACGGCTTTAGGTCCGTGGTGAATAGGTTAGCAACTTAGGTAACTTGATTTGTACAAAAAAAATATGTTAATGGTTAATTAACTTAAAACTTGACACACTTGGTGCAGATGGGATGGGAATGGGTAAAGCATTGCATTTACGTTTCCGTTATGTAGCATTGATTATTGCTGATATGAATTGATTATGAATGCTTATGATTTGGTTACGTGATTGTTATATGTGATGATAGTAGATCTTTGAGAGGTAGAGATTGTTGTTATGGCCATAGGTATGGTCGGGTTGTCTTCTTAGTTGGTGGTAGGGAAAAGGGAAGTGTTTACTCTGAGAAACTTTGTTATGAAAGTTGGGGATGGGTCTCCTTGGGAAGCTTGTTGTTTTCTTGAGTTTCCATTGGGATATTTTCATTAGCCATTGTTGGTTGATGAATTCTCATGGATTAGTGGGTACAAAGCGACGTGTTGAAAAGTTCTATTTGGTCCTTGAGAAGTTCATTGTGGTTGATGGTTGCTTGAGAAAGATTAATGTGTTTCGTTGGCTTAACTTGTCTCTTCAAGCAATTATTGTTTTCCCAATTGTTGAGTTATTCTTGCTACTGGTGAGCTTGGTTAACTGTCAAGGTTGACCTTTGAATTGGAGTTTTGTCTTTCTTATTGGTAAACATGACCCATGTATTTCGCTTGATGATTTGGATAATGAAGGTTTTCTTTTGCGAGTCTTTTAGTATGTGGAAGGTTTGACTCAATGTAACTCTTTTGGGTATTCTGAGCGTTGAAGTTGAATGGTTATCTTTTATGAAAGAAAATGTTAAATCCTTTTAGCGATGTATTCTCATGGTTAAGTGAGAGGTTACTATCAAATAAATTAATGGGTATGATATGGGTTATCAGCCTGGGTTTGCGATCACGGTGCATAATAAATTTTAACGAGTACCCTGAAGTGAAACCGGGTAAGTCGATATTGTCCTCTAGTAGTTCTTGATGAGCTGTGAATATGAGGGTGACTATACTTTGTTGGAATCAATAGAGTTATTAAAAGTGTGGAACATTGATGAAATGGTTGATTATTAAAATTGTGTAGTTTGCTAAACTTGTTGGATTATTTGGTCTCGATAGGCTAATCTAACGGTGTAGAATGAGAGACATAACGATTTGTTCGATTGTTGTCTCGATAGATAATGATATGGAACTTTCTTTGATTGGTTACTTGATGATCTTGTGTATGCAGGGAATACAAATAGAGAAAGAACCATAGATTAGTCCATGATTGGATAACCATCAATGGTTTATGATAACCTCAGTTGGAATTAGTGTGTACTAGATTAGTGTGAGCATTGTTAAGAGGTAAAGGGTTGAAATTTAAAAGTAATTTATTCATGTGTGTTTTATGAGGTTGGCTGTTGTTTGCATGGCCTTGTTAAAAGAGGTTTGCTTTGATAGTGTGGTTTGTGTATCAGATAATCTCTAGGACAAGTTGACCGTTAGAATATTATTGAAATAACAGAAATATTATGAAATAGTTTATTGTGTTTCTTTTAGAAGGGTTTATGATATGATTGAATAGGAGACAGGTGTTTGCATGACGATGAAATTGTCGGATAATAGTATGCCTCTGATGAAAGGGTTTTGGTATAACCTATTAAATTGTGTAGTAGATTCCCTCTAAATTAAAGTAGTGTTGTAGTGAGGTTGCATGATTTTAGTATACCCTCAATTTGAAGTTGAGATGATAAAGTGGTATATACCAATTCGGTGAACTTTTGGAGCTTTACAATGGAAGAGTTGACGATAAGGAATCATGTTAAAGAGTGTGTTATTCTAAATGTTAGTGAGATTGTCTGCAATGGATTGTGACTTGCGGGAGCGGTGATGATTCTTTCAGAAAGAAAGTAATTTGACCACCTTGTGTAATATCGGATAAATGATAAGTTTAAGAGTTTTGTATTCATGAACTTTTGGTAAATCATGATTACTGTAGTACCTGAAACTGTTGAGCAAAAAAAAAATAGATTAATCGAGGTGTGAGAATGTTCTACGGGGTTCTTAAGTGATTAGTGTGCTCTGGTTTTAAGGCACTTCTTGTTAGAGGTGGCAAGTGATGTGGTACACAAAGAAAATTATTTTCGTTGTTAAGGAAAAGAGTGTGGTAGAGGTATTTAGAGTTAAGTTTTGCAGCTGGCAAACTTAATAAAGTGTGTTTAACATTTTTGTTGTTGTCGCTTAAGAGTTTCTTGAGTTTTAATGGCAATGTTTTATTCTTGTTTGTTGAGGGTTGAAAATTCGCTTCTAGTGGAATTTGTGAGCTCAATTGTGGTCTCGTCCTCTATTTTCCGAGATCTTGGCTATTTGACTCTCTCCATTGGTTTTGTGTCTACTGCGAGTGGTAAATGTTTTTACGTGCTGAAACGTGTTTCTACCTATAGCTTCTTTTGAGAAAAGATTAACTGATTCGTGTTGCAATATCTTTTAGGATGTATAATGGCAACTTGATAGTGGTGGTCAAGGAGATGATTTTGGGTGAGACTCTGCGTGTCAATTTGTTTGAGATGCATTGAGTGATAAGTTGATTTCTTGGACTAATCCTTGGAGAGGGTTTACCTTAAATAGAAAGTTTGGTCTTTGGGGCCAAACCGATGGCAATATTTGTAACTAATAGAACCTATAGTGTTTACGGTCAAAGATTATTTGTTCATGTTGAGTGGAACATTAGAATTGTTGAAAGCATGAAAATCTTGGTTAGTCTATTACAGATGAATTGAGTAATGTGCCAGATTGTATAGGCAAAAAAATATATGAAGGTATAAGTTAATGAGAGCGAGGATTAGCGAAGAAATCGATTGTAATGTCAATTGATGGGAGAGTAGGGATTCTTTGAATTATTACAGTGCGACTTGGCTTGATGAGTAACCCTCTAGGAGTTAGAATCTCTCTAAAGATAATTTGGTTGAGAATAAGTTTTTCGGTGGTTGTTAATGAATGAATATGTTTAGATGGTGAGAATCTTAGTCATCGGACTTGAGATTTTTCATATCAGTTGCATCGAAATACATTTACGAGACATGGAGATTGAAAATTTTGACTTGGTGTTCTATGCTAGGACCTTGGAGGCTAATGAGATTGTGTAGAAATAGTGGAACAAAGTGGATTTTAAATAGCACGATGATCATTGATAGCATCCTTTGGGTGTAGTAAATGAGGGTGTGTGTCTTTGCGAATTTTAAATTGATTATTCTTAAAGGATTGAGAAGATGTGCTCGTGGGTGCAATCTATATTGAGGTACGTTGGAAATTATTTATCAAAGTGATTCATTTGGTAGAGGAGTTGGCTAGAGCATGTATTTGTGGATTAGTAGAGTCTCTCTACATGAGTGTGGTTGTTGCTTTCGGGTTGAGCAACGCTTTGAGGTTTGTTGGATAAGAGAAAGGAGCAAGTGTTAATTGGGAATACCGAATCTAAATGAATGTTTATTCCTAAAATAAGGATTGAGGGAGCGAGTGTTTTCTTGGGTAATAGAATGCTCTCTTAATTCTTGTTCGAACAACGTGTCATGACGGGTGTCATTTGCAAATTTGATTTGGCTTTATCCGGGTATGTGTGGTTCTTTCAGATTCATAAAGAATAAAGGAAGAGATTGATTTGAGCATTCGAGTGATTTTCGCTTGGCTTACTTGGTGTTTATTTGCAAATTGTCTACATTGGGAAATGGAAAAGCTTCTTGAGATAAATCTTCAACTTTGGATTTGATTACATTGGGAGGAGTTGTTAATACATGGTTACGATGAGAATCTTTTATTTTCAAGTTGGGATCTGTTTGCAAAATAGTTGTTTAAAAGCGAGTTACATTTCGTTCTGGTTTACGATTGTGCTCCTTGTTAAGGTGAAAGAACTGATTGAGGCGTGGAACAAGAGTTCCGTGTTTTGTGTTGGTTGTGTTATTTGGTACCAAGAGAAGAGTGGCCTAAGGTGCAAAGGTTCGTTTTGGAAGCTGCAATGATTTTGGAAGGAGGAGAATCGCTAGGACCGTCTCGAGTCTGGCCGAGGTATACAATGTTTTGTGCAACCCGGTGTCGAGGAGTACTTGAGGCATCCGGGCGTGAGGTTTCTTTAGAGCCGTCGAACCACGAGTCAGACTGTGCTATCGAGTCCTGCCTGTGGAGTGGCTCTGAAAAGAGCGGGATGAATAATACAACATAATACGTTAGTTAGTAAATGTGCGGTAGATGCATCGATCGAGCCAAAAGCGACTTGGGAGCTGGAATCCGCGTGCTAATTGTAAATGTCCTTGAGTAGAGCAGCGAGAAAGAATTGAGGTCGAATTACATTTAAGGGGGTAGAATGTAATACCTCGGAATCGAATCGGGTAATTAGACTATCAGCCGGGAGAAGAAAGGGCAAAGAAAGGAGTACAAATTCTAAAACAAGAAGGGGTTTTCACATTATTTCGACAACCTGGGCCCTGGGCTGCAGGCCAGGAGGGGCCCAAGAGGGGGCCGGCCATGAGGGGGGATCCCACTCCCCAAAACCCTAAAACCCCTCCCCTCCTCCCCCTATTCCCCCTAGTGGCCGCCGCCTCTCCCGACCTCTTCCCTGCGCCACTGTTGATCGTCAGTTTTGGGTAAGTTATGTATGTTTTCTGATCTTCTCACCTATTAGAAAGTTGTAGCCCTTTGTCTTAGCTTTCTTTTGGCACCGAGATCATCTGATTTGGAGTTACGGTTTAGGAGATATGGTAGTTTTACCGCGACTGTCCAGGAGAGCTGACGTGATTTGGCAGATTTTCTTGTCGGGCCATTATGATTTACTTAGAGGCCTGACGAGGATCTAATAATCCTCATTTTATCTTTTATCTATAATTCTTATTATGGGTAAATATGATGTCACATAGTCCCTGTAAGTACCCTTATATCTATAAGGAGAGGCCTAACAAGTGATTGTAAGTTCTTCTACAATCACCCCCATAGTCGTAAGCCTTGCTACGACTATATCATGGTCGTAAGTCCTTTCTCGACCACTACATAGTCGTAAGTCCTTCTCGACCACTACATAGTCGTAAGTTCTTCTCACGATCGCTACCGGTCGTAAGTCCCTCTACGACCGGAAAACTCGACCACCTTATAATCAAACCTACTGATTTAGTAGGTCCAATTGATTAAGGAATCGAGCGGTCTACACGCACTATTATTCCGCGTATTAATGGTGTGTAAATACCCCATTATCTACGGAAGATAATTGCGGATGGCGTGAAGAAGTCAAGGCGCCGGTAATTACGCCATCATGCGCCGTTACTACATTAATTAGGCACATCTCGCAGGAAAAACGGCTACTTCTTCACGACTATATAAGGGCATCAAGCAGAGAGACAAGGGGACGAGAGAAGAACAACGGCAAACAAGGGCTAGTCAAGTAGAAACACAAGCACTATTCTGCTGTAATAGTTTTAGTCCTTTGCTAGATCATCAACAATACCATACACACGGGATTAGGGTTATTATTCTCTCCGAGAAGGCTGAACTGCCTAAACATCCGTGTCAATCCACTCTGCGTGATCTCATCCTTAGGAGACCCCGAATCAAATAATCTTTACGTAAGATCGGTTCTAATACACCGAGGTTGGCGCCGACCGTGGGGATCTTCCGTAATCTCTTGTCAACATACTCTCTTTTTCCAATCTCATGCAAGCATGGCGGAGAATGGAGCGAGGAGAACTGGTTCGACTTGGCGGTCTGTGACGTCGACATGGATGCGGTTTCGACTACGAGCCGAGTGATGCATCCGTGATGGTGATGTTGCCTCGGAGATTATTCTCCGAGAAACCATCCCATCAATGGAGTTGAGGAGGATCCTTATCCCCACAACGATCGTCCAACAGAGGAGCCAATTCCTCCAAGGACAAGGGTCAATCCGACTGAACCGCACCCGGGAGGACTCACGACACAATGAGAGTTTTCCTCTAAGTGTCCAAGTTCCCTTAAGGCGGTCCGACACAGTGAGACAAGTCCCGAAGCCACCATTCGAGGACTCCACCGGCATCTTGTGATCCTATCTCTCGGGGTAACTCCGGAGATAGTGGGATCAAGCATGCTTTTCCTCTTTAATCGACCGTCTCTCCGCGAGATCTCATTTGCGGATGGAGACAAGATTATAACCGGAGTTCCCCTACGGAGGGGATTACTCCAAGTCGCCGAGATGGTGTCTCGAGCACTCCTCAAGCGGGAGGCCTCAAGCGCAGTGAGAATCATCAGCGGGAGGTCTTCGTCCTTCCTCAAATCGAGTCAACCTCATGGAGGACGAAATGAGAACCCTCCCGAAGATCACGCTGCGCCTCCTCGTAGTAATGGCAAGGGAACCACCGCGACGAGAGAGAACCAACACTCGATGAGCGAGAGAAATCCTCGACATTCTCGCACTCCATCGAGAAGGCCTCAAAGATCGGACGGGAGGATTTTGAGGTCATCCGAAGAAAGAAAATTGCAGCCCGTAAGAACCTGCCTGGGCGCATTCAATATCAGTCACAGGAGGTACAAGAACTCCAGGACATCAACGACTTGCTTGAGAATCCCAATCAAGAGCTTGCTCGAGCGCCGAGATCGATCTCTTTCTTTGAGGAGATTGCGCAAAGGCTTCGAATCGTGATGACAAGACTGGAAGTACCTCGTCAACAACATTCGTGTGATCGTAGCAATGCGACTTCTTGACCACCAGATCAATCGAATATTTCTCTGCGTAGGAATCGACACGGTCATAAGTCACATCGATCTCCTATTCGGAGAAATACTTTTCGATCGGCTGATGATCAAGTAGCCCTCCGAGGAGGTGATCAATCACTACTACAACGGCAAAGCACCGCTCCCTACTCTCGAGCAGGTAGGACATACGAGTGGTCAGAAGTCGTCAGATGATGAGGAGATGCCATTCCAAGATCCGCACCATACCGTTGAGCATATCTATGGAGGATCATCGGCATACGACTCCAAACGACAACTTAAAGCTGCCGGACGAGAGGTAAATTCCATACATACTCCTCTTGTCAATAAATTACCGAAGTGGTCGGAAGTTACCATCTCTTTTGAGAAGGACGACTGCCCGATCACTATGAGTCGATCAGGTCGATTTCCGATTGTGGTCGAACCCACCATCAACAACTGTCGGGTAAATCGAGTGTTGGTTGATGGTGGCAGTTCTTTGAACATATTATTTACCAAAGCCCCGATGAGATGCAAGTACCGGGACAAAGGTAAGGCGATGCGATATTCCTTCCATGGAATCGTCACGGTCTTCGCCAAACCCATTGGCCAAGTTTCTCTTCCTTTAACATTTGGCTCGCCAAGTAATTTCAGGACAGAGAAAGTCTCCTTTGATGTGGTCGATTTCGATACGGCATATAACGCCATACTCGGACGACCAACTTTGGCAAAATTCTTAATGGCTACTCATTATGGGTATCAATGTCTTAAGATGCCAGGTCCCAAAGGAGTGATCACAATTCAATGTGACAAAAAGATGGCGTATAGTCTGCGATCACGATCCTCGAGATGGTTGGTCAAATACCAACTCGAGATGAAAGTCGACCTTCGACTAGCAAGTCGAAGCCTAAAAGTCGCACCAAAGCCGAACGACCAAGTCAAAGAGGTTCCTCCGGGCGCAGAGAAACCCTCGAAGACTGCTCGCATTGGGAGACTTCCGATCCCAAATAGGAAGGCGCCCTCATTACCTTCCTCCGAGCTAACGCAGATGTCTTGCGTGGCAAGCATCCGACATGCCCGAGTCCCGTGAGGTGATCGAGCACGGGCTAGCTTTACGGCCGATAAAGTACCGTAAAACAAAAATTACGGAGATTTGCCCCGATCGACGAGATGCTATTAAATCGAGTTGGATAAGCTACTTAAGCGGGCTTTATAAGAGAAGTCAATCACCCAGTGGTTGGCTAACCTGTAATGGTCAAAAAGTCAAGCGGCAAATGGCGTATGTGCGTGAGACTTTCTTGATCTTAATAAAGCTTGTCCAAAAGATGATTTCCCTTTACCTCGTATTGATCACCGGTTGATTCTCTGCGGGTTGTGAAATATTAAGTTTTTAGATGCATATTCGGATATCACGGATCAATATGTGTCTAAGCGATGAAGAAAAGACCGCATTCATTACTCCATTTGGTACCTTTTGTTATATCAAAATGCCATTTGGTCTAAAGAATGCCGGTGCTTCTTTTCAACGCTTAATGCAATCGACTTTTCATCTCAATTAGGCCGAATTTGGAAGCCTATGTTGATGACCTAGTCGTAAAAAGCATTAAGAGACTTAATCATATCAGCGACCTACAAGAAACATTCGACAACCTCGAAAGCACCATTTAAAACTTAATCCAGAGAAGTGTGTGTTTGGAATTTCTTGGAAAATTGCTTGGATTCCTAGTATCCGAGCGAGGAATCAAGCAAATCTGAAAAATAAAGGCCATCCTCGGATCGACCTCCAAACACAAAAAGGAAGTCGAGAAACTCACTTTGGGTGCATGGCGGCTTTAAGTCGTTTCATCGCACGACTAGGAGAAAAGGACTACCTTTCTTTAAACTTCTCGGAGACATGAAGGTTTTGAGTGGTCGAGCGAGGCAAACATTGCCTTTGAGGATGTCAAGAGGTATCTTTCGAGTGCTCTGTTCGGTTTCTCCAAAGCGGAAGAGGCGCTCTTAATTTACCTAGCCGCCACGCCACGAGCGAAAGCGCAGATCTTGGTCGTAGAGCGTGAAAACGCACAACGACCGGTTTACTACGTGGCGAAGTTTTACGGGCCTAAGGAGCGTTACCCTCGTGTCCAAAACTTCGTATGCCCTCCTCATGTCTTGAGAAGCTGCGGCATTATTTTGGGCGCACAAAATAGTCATCTGCCCGAGTTTCCTTTAGGAGCAATCCTCCATAATAAGGAAGCAATGGGGCGCATGGCAAAATGGTCGGTCGAACTTGGGAGTTCGACCTCCATTCGTGTCGACGGCCATAAAATCCCGGATCTTGGCGGACTTTGTCGCGAATGGACAAATCTGAACTGTTCAGGATCCCGATCTGATTCCCACGACCGATGGATGATGTACTGACGGGTCACTCACTTTAAGTGGCTCGAAGTGGGGGTGGTCTGGTATCTCCTACCGAGAAACCTTAAAGTATGCCATACAATTAAACTTTCGGGCCACTAACAATGTGGCGAGAATCGAAGGTTTGCTAGGCGGCATACAGTGCGAAGCACTCTCGATTAAATCGACTACTCGTAAGAGGAGACTCTCAACTAGTCGTGAATCAAATTGGGAAAGAGTACCGGTGCTCTAACTCAACAATGGCTCGGTACTTATCAAGCACGTAAGCTAGAAAAACATTTTTAGGTTTGAGGTACAATTTATCCTCGAAAGGATAATTTCCTCATGAGACCAACTTGCTCGGATGGCTTCTTCCGATCCATAGTACCAAAAGGAGTTTTCTTGGAGCAACTCCAAAAGCCGTCTCAGTCGAAGAACCGAGGCACCTCCTCTTGAGATGGCCTCATTAGATTACGAGGATACGGATGACTCCCATCTACGAGTATCTTTGCAAGGGTTCCAGTGCAAGATGATCTTGAGGCGGTCGATTATCCCGAAAAGCCAAAATGTATACTTTGGTTGAAGGAGTCCTCTATAAACGAGGAACCCAAGGGATACTCATGCGATGCATTCCGCAAAATGAAGGAATAACACTCCTTCACGATATACACAAAGGCATCTGTGGGGCGCATGCTTCCTCTGAAACATTAGTTGGTAAAGCCTTTCGACAAGGTTTTCTTGGCCTCTGACCATGCGATGCTAAAGAGGTGGTTAAAAGTGTGTCGATGCCAATTTCATGGTAGACGGATACACCAACCACTCAAGCATTACAAACAATACCTCTTTCTTGGCCTTTTGCGACACTGGGGCTTGATATCCTAGGACCGTTTCCCAAAGCTCCGGGAGGTTTGAATTCCTTTTGTGGCTATTGACACGTTCACAAAATGGATCAAGCTGAACTCATGAATCGATAACAGCAGGCGACAAAAGGTTCATGATGAGAAGCGTAATTAGTCGATTTGGAGTACCAAGTCGGATAATTACGAACAATAATAAACAATTACTGCAAGTGCAAAATTTCGTGAATTTTGCGGCGAGTTGGGTACCAAGTTATGCTATGCTTCATTGCACATCCCCAAAGTAATGGGGCGGTTGAGCGTGCAAGCGGCCAAATAATGCGAGGAATTAAAACTCGAGTCTTGACCCGACTTGTTAAGCGCTCGGGGCTTGGGTACAAGAATTACCTTCCATATTATGGGCGATTCGTACAACCACGAATCGAGCAACGGGAGAAACACCATTTTTCTAGTGTTGGAGCGAAGCCATGCTTCCTCCGAGCTAAAATGCGGTCGACACGAGTTGAAACCTTCAACAACTCAGACCAGGAACAACTTCGAGCAGATGACATTAACCTACTCGAAGAGAGGAGAAACCTAGCCTTAATTCGTTCGCGGTCTACCAACAAGCCTGCTTGAATACTATGATCGTAAGGTCCAACCTCGCGACCTTCTTTGTAGGTGACTTGGTATTGAGGCTCGCCAATCCAAGTCTAACCGAATAAACTTTCCCTAAATGGGAAGGTCCTTACACATGGTCGAAGTAACTTCGGCGTGGTCGATCGACTAGCAATGGAAGATGGACAGGTTCTCTCAAACTCTTGGAACATCGACCAGTTACGCAAATTCTATGTGTGACCGATTTCTCAAGCAATAAAAGTCCAGGTTCTTTCTACCTCTTTTTTGCCTTATTTTCGAGTAGTGCTTTTTAATCTTTCGACTATGATATGAGAACACCCGCTTTTCTTTACACCGGCGGCGAAAACGTCATCCGACGAAACTTCTCCTCTCTGCATGTGGTTACGCCCACTAGAAGGAATTTCAAGCATTGACTCGTTACTCATTTTTTTGCCCGGTACAAAGAGCCCGGTTCTATCCAATCGAAATGTTCTCAAAGCCAACTCTCTCAATCTTAGTCTATTTTTTCATCAATTCAAAAATATTCTAAGTAGAGTACACTTTCTTACATTTGTTCGACCACCTTTGATGTACTCGATTTGTTTTAATCGGTGAAGGAAGAGACACACCTAGTCGAAGTCTTTCCTCTCTGCATGTGGTCCTCGCCACTAGAAGGAAACTTCCTAGCGCCGCTCGATCTCCTACTTTTGCTCTTTGGAAAAGACTTATCAAGTCCACCAAAAAGGACGAACGAATTACTAAAGTCCTCTAAGGCGTCTGTTTAACTCAAGTTCTTTGTTCTTGGTTCAATTAAACTAGTCGGAAATGAAAACATCACCTAGTCGAAGCCTTTCCTTTACGCACGTGGTCACGCCCACTAGAAGGAACTTCCTAGTGACGAGTCGTTTTTAACTCTTTCGACCAGTGCTTGACACCCGTAACAAAAGCTATAAGTTAAATAAACCTCTCTTTGTTTTCAAAACCGTTTCAAACACTATTTATTTAGATTGTCTAAACAATCTAAACAAATAGTCGGGGGCTAGGATAAAGTTATTAATTTGACTTCAATTCTTAGTCTTTCATTCGTCTTTCATTCGTTTATTATCTTTTGAGTTACTAACTACTCGACAAGATGATTTTCGTGAAATAAAGCGGATCATATATTACTCATCAACAAAATTATGCGCCTTACAAAGTAGTTACAAGATTACTCGAAGGGGAGAGCCTAGTTGCATTTCCTCATACACCTTTTGCCAATCGATTGCATTTCCACAATCGACGACTTGCCTCGATTCGGAGACGATCGAAGTCGGCCGATTGGTTTAACATTAAGGCGGGGATCTTGAGCTTTAAGTTTCGCCAAAGCGTAACTTACAATGACCATCGATCGCCTCCCTTATTGATTCAAATTTTGATTAGCCTTGAGTGGTCACCATTTCTTGCAATTTTCCGACTTGTTCTCCAATAGTACTTGTGTGAGCAACTATAGTATCTTCTCGAGGAGTTTTCCCTCGAATGTAGCTCACTAAGCACATTGTTCAGGAGAGTGATGTTGCCTTGAAGACTAGTCTTCATCGACTCCATCTCCTGTTGGGTACAAGTCGAAGCCTCACGAAGCTTTTGTTCTCGACCACTTGTTCTGAAAAGAATAATACCGGTCAAACAAAAATACTTCTAGAGGAACATAACACAAAGATATTTGTAGGTAAAAGCATTTCTTACCTACTAATTGAGAATCCAATTTCTTGACCTCTTCGCGATGGAAAGCAACAGTTTCAGCATGCTTTTGCTCCCACGCTCTGATGTCCTCTGCATTCATCTTAGCAATGCGGACGGACTCATTGCAGATCAAGGTCTTTGCTTGGATTTCAGCCTCAAGGATTCTCAATTGGGCAGCAATTTCTGAACAAGGAATTGACATTAAAAAAGGGAAAACACTCAAAAAGGACAACAGGTAAAGAGTTACTTACCTGTGACTTGAGTTCTCAGAACCTCAAGTTCTTGATCCTTATTCTTGGTAATGCGGGAAAACTCCTGAATGACCAAAGATTTGTCTCCAACTTCAGTCCGGAGCTTCTTCATCTCATTTTCTTTATCTGAAGAAGAAATGAGAGAGTTAGGTAAAGGTTAAAACTCAAAAACAGTCTTAAGTTCAGCACTTACTGTTTATTTTTTCCTGCAATTTCTTAGATGCAGAGACAACCTCTCGAAGTCTTTCCGAGAGGGTTAATACTTCATTCCTTAGCCTCCTCGACTCCTCTTTTTCATAGTCGAGCGAGTCGGCTAAGGTCTTTGAATCACTGTTTAACCTACAAAGGACAGAGATGGAGATAAAAATCAGCCGAATGGTTATAAATACTTCTACAACCACCGACCTAGTCGTAAGTTTTTCTGCGACTACGAATGGTTGTAAGTTTTTCTGCGACCACTATCTGGTCGTAAGTAGTCGTAAGCTTTTTACGACTAATACTTTGTCATGAGTTTCTTCCATGACTATTCTCGTAAAGCATTATCAGTATTTAAGTCGAAAACAACTATGAATGATAAGTGACTTACCACCTCTCTCTGCCTCTGAGTAGTTCTTTCTCCTGTCTTAGCTCTAAAAGTTGTCGATGATACTCACCGACAACAGCAATTTGCTCCAGAGCTTTCTGCAAAAAGAAAACAGTAAGAAAGGAAGAAAAGCCACAGATATAAGTATTCTGAAGATACTTACATTCATAGTCGTCCTAGCAAACGTTGAATATACAAAGTCCGGGTGCTGCAGCTTATCTATCCTCGCAACTTTGTCCCACCACACCTTCTCAAGGCGCTCGTTATCAAAAGTATTCTCCATATTGGGAATATCTTTGGGATGGGGACTTCGGTCACGAGATTTGTGTGAAGACCCTCGACGGAGGCAGACCAAAGAAGTCACCACAGAAGTCGAAATTTTCTCCTTCTGTTTCTGTAACTTCTCTTTGGGTAGGGGAAGGAACGCCTCCTACATTTTCCTTCCCAGAGTGGTGCGCAGGCTGTTCACCACCTTGACCAGAGGCTTCCACAGCTGCCTCTGTTGTCTCTACGACCTCAGCAGTCGTAGCAGCCACCTCAACAGTAACGGCCGCTACCTCAAGAGTCGTAGCTACAATTTCAGCAGGTGTGGGAGTCACTCAGGAGTCTCGACTTCATCGGCCACATGGGCCAAAGGTGATGCTTCGACCACCTCCATTGCTACCTCCCCAGTAACTGAAGGGATGGCAATGGACTTCTCGATGGAAGCATTCCTGGAAATTTGAAGGAGTCGGACTGAAATAAAGAAAAGCAAATCAGGTTGTGAAAAAGAAAAAGGTAAATGTCGTTCTTACACTTTAGTACATTTCACATACCTCTGCACCCTGGTCTTAACCAGGAATTTTGGAGCAATCCTCCCAACGGAGGACCTCTTCTTCTCCACGACCACGTCTGGTCGAGGTTCAACAATTGGCTCAGCTACGATCACGCCCGTCGTAGAGTTGGAGCGAGGACGGGGCTCGGTTCCTGATTCTCTGGATGGGCGAGATCGGTCTCGACCATTCCGAGCGACCGCGCCCTCATTGCGAGTTGTCGATGTCTTGCATCCTCCTTCATAAAGACATAAAATCTTTCCGTTCTCCTTTCCGGTTGCTTAATAAAACTAGGAGTGGCACCGATGCGAAAGATTAGTGTCATAATAGAAGGGTACCTTAGCCTTGCGAGGTTTGCGCTTAAGAGGTTCAACGCTTCAACCTCCTCGGCCGGCGGCTGCGACCTCGGCTTCAGATACAACTACAATTTGCCGCGGTATCTGTAGAGGTGCGGTCGAAAGACGAGCTCGAGCTTGCTCCCCCTTGTCGCAGATTTTACAAGTCGGCGTCTTTTGAGGGAGGAGCCGAGCTTTTGTCTTCGACAACCCAGCGCCAATAGTCATCGAGCGACTTCTTCGTCGTCTGGCGATTTTCCATGCCTACTTTACGTAAAGCAAAAGCAGAAAAGAAGAATCACTAATTAGTCGTAAGTTTTTCTCGACTAGTACTAAGTCGTAAGTTCTTCTCGACTTTTTATTGATCGTAAGATATTCTCGATCACCATTAGTCGTAAGTATCTCCTCGACTATAAAGTCCTAAAGAAAGAATCAGATTTTGATTACCTTTAGGCGATCCATCTTTTCATCTGCGGATAAAACCGCAATGACTTGAGAACCGCCCCTCGGGTGACGGAGACTTCTCACAAATGAGTCGACTCTGAGTCAACCTCGGCTGTGAAAGATCCGTAAGCAGATAAAAATATTAGACAAGGTTAAGAAAGACCAAGCGGAGAGCTAAATCGACAATTGCTTACCCTCCTCATAGTCTCTGGTGGGGTCTCCTCTTCCCGAGTACCTCCACATAGGAGATGCTCGTTTCTTCAGAGGACTGATTCGGCGTGTGATGAAATCCTTCACCACATGCCATCCGGTCAGCCCTTCTTCCTTCAAGTCCTTAATAGCTTGAATATAAGGGCTAATCCTACTGATATCTTGAGGTTGAGTCCCATGAAGATTTCTTTTGCGACCTTCCCCTCAAAAGAAAGGTGTCTTGAGGTGACCTTCGGTAGAACCACCTCTTCCTCGAGCCCGGCCACGAAGACCGGGTAAAGCTCTGAATGTACTCCTTCGACTTCGAGTCGTGGAGCTTCAGACCGCAGCTTCCGGCAATTCCGGTTTGTCGAGCCATCCCATAATAATATTGGAACAGCTCGAGATCCGCCTAATCCCTGTGTATGCCTCGCATGGATACGAACACACTCAACATGGTAATGGAATTGGGACCTAAGTTCACGGTTCCACCCCAAAGTGTTCGAGTACTCTTGTAAGAAAGGGGTGGGCGGTGTCGAAGGCCGCACTCACAATACGCTTGGAAGGCGGGATTTGCCCATTTTCCCCGATGGCGATCTTTGCCGATGGCGGAATCCACTTCACGAGCCTTCTCGATCTTCCGGCATCGACCAAGATCTTGATCTTAGCCGCATCCATCTCCGATTCCTCCCATTCAGAAACTCTCTTGGCCATTTCGCTCGGAAGCAAGAAGTTTTTTGATTGGGTTGGCGGCGGAGAAGATGAAACCTAGTCGAGGACGAAGAAAGCAAGAGCTCGAAGAACAGCGGAGTGATTTGGGGGAAAAGTAAAAACCCAAGTCTACCTCCTGGTAAGTTTTTATAACCGCACGATCTCCGCCGCTTCGGAAACCGTCTCGTCTATAGGTCTGTAGGAGTTGGTTGTACCGCTTCGGGAACCGCTTCATCGGACAAGTCTGTGAGAGCCGGTTGCAATTCCCCAGATGGTCTGTTCGAGAAAAATTAGGTGCGTATTGTCACCCCCAAGCGAAATTACATTCTTGACCAAGTATTTACGGTGAAGGAAATATCAATCGGAAAGGCTTTTTCTCCGATTCCCCTACTACGACCACCAGACGGTCGTAGGGGTTTTTACGGCTTTTTGATAGTCGTAAGCAATCTTCACGATTGCAATCGCTTCGGGAACCGTCTCATCAACAGATCTGTAGAGATTGTTTGCAATTCCCCAGATGGCCTGTTCGGGAAAGTTAGGTTCGTTTCATCACCTCCAAGTAAAATTACTTTCTTGACCAAATCTTTCTGGTCAAAGGAAGTATCAATCGGAAGAGTTTTTCCTTCGACTATCTTTCTCGACATGGTCATGGTCGTAAGTCCATTTACGAAACCTTTACCAAGTAAGTTACTTTCACTTAAAGCTGGGGGGCTAGATGACGAGGATCTAATAATCCTCATTTTATCTTTTATCTATAATTCTTATTATGGGTAAATATGATGTCACATAGTCCCCAGAAGTACCCCTTATATCTATAAGGGAGAGGCCTAACAAGTGATTGTAAGTTCTTCTACAATCACCCCCATAGTCGTAAGCCTTGCTACGACTATATCATGGTCGTAAGTCCTTTCTACGACCACTACATAGTCGTAAGTCCTTCTCGACCACTACATAGTCGTAAGTTCTTCTCACGATTGCTACACGGTCGTAAGTCCTCTACGACCGGAAAACTCGACCACCTTATAATCAAACCTACAGACGAGTAGGTCCAATTGATTAAGGAATCGAGCGGTCTACGCACTATTATTCCGCGTATTAATGGTGTGTAAATACCCCATTATCTCTGGAAGATAATTGCCAGATGGCGTGAAGAAGTCAAGGCGCCGGTAATTACTGCCATCATGCGCCCGTTACTACATTAATTAGGCACATCTCCCGCAGGGCAAAACGGCTACTTCTTCACGACTATATAAGGGCATCAAACAGAGAGACAAGGGGGACAGAGAGAAGAACAACGGCAAACAAGGGCTAGTCAAGTAGAAACACAAGCACTATTCTCTGTAATAGTTTTAGTCCTTTGCTAGATCATCAACAATACCATACACACAGGATTAGGGTTATTATTCTCTCCGGAGAAGGCCTGAACCTGTCTAAACATCCCGTGTCAATCCACTCTGCGTGATCTCATCCTTAGGAGACCCCCCGAATCAAATAATCTTTACGTAAGATCGGTTCTAATACACCGACAAGGCCGAATCTGTTATTTTCGTCTTCTAGAGTTTTGTTCCTGATGTCTTTATCTTTCTTTTGGCACTGAGATCACTAGATTCCGCCTTACGTTTTAGGAGATATGAATTTTTAATCGCGCACTTTCCTGTCTGCCTGAGAATTTGGAACTGCTGGTTTGCCCCCCGGTTTTGATCTAGTTAGAGTCCGATTCAGAACTTCCACCCAACTAGGTTTTTGTAACCCTTGAAATTATCTTTCCGAGTTGATAAAGATCACCTCAATTGGATCAGTATATTGAAAGTTACATCATTTTCTTTGCTACTGTTCTGTAATATGGACAGTTATCTGTTTGTGTTTTCATCTGTTGTTTAGGCCACTGTTTTGGCCGAATCAAAAGATCCAGTCAACTAGAGTTTCGTAGTGTTATGCGTTAAGAGTATTTGAGCACTGGTTTCAAGTCATTCGGAGTTACAGATATTTAATTATGATTTTTCTCGTACTTCTGTTCAGAAGGGCTGATATTGGCTGATTAGTTAATTCGTCATTTTGAGTTTTTGGTTTTGTTGATTAGATAGAGGGTTATGGTAAAACGCTTGTAGTCACGTCCTGTCTTGTTATTCTTATTTCGACTGAATATTTGTGTAGGCGGTGGGGCAAGGAGTGGAGAAATTCCGTCGTTGCCTCCTAACTCGTCACAGCGCGGAAGGCAAGTACATGGTAGAGTGGTGAACAATGGGTTGTTCACCATGGTCATTGTTGTTACTTATCATGCTATTTATTATGCTTTTATTCAGCTTATTCTTATACATGATATTGATGACCTTGAGTGAATGAGATTATGATATTGAGAAAATGAGGAGGAGATATTGAGTTAATGAGACGGGCTATGTTGATGAATAAATAAAGATGTCGCATCATTTACATTCATCATGACAGGGGTTGTATGAGCCAGGTCGGTGAGAAAGTCATGTAACTATTCCGGTGAGGTCGGTGAGAAAGATACATGACTAGTCCGGAGAGCTCTAGGTAAAATCCTACTTTGGTGGGGACTTCACGAGAGTGAAGGATAGAGTGTGTCATCGACGGGTGAACACTCCGCTATACCGGTATCAGCTGATGAGATGCATATGAGCATGAGCATGTTAGTGCATTCGCATATCTAAGTAAATTGTTAAATTGTGCAACTTTACCTATATGGAATATGACTTGTTTGTTTGAGAATGACAATGGCATTAACTAAATGGATGATGATGATAACTTTGATTATGGTTAATAAACTATTGTTTATGGCTTTATTATGTATTTGTTGAGTCTTGGACTCATTCTTGCTCTATTGTTGTTTTTAGGTGACCAGTGATGACGTTTTACTCGGGAAGGGCTAGCGCACTTGGAATCATGCACTTCACCCAATTATTTGATTCATTGAACATGAGAAACTTTTAGAATAACATGAATATTTATATCTAGGACATGATGGTATTGAATAACCATAGATGCTTGGTTTATGTTAATCTTGATTTATTATTTTGCTATGCTCCTAGGTCTAATTTATTTATGATTGTCATAGTGTTATGCTTGTGTTAATGTGACCCGTGGACGGGTTTTAATGTTGTTATGCTTGCTGAAATTTCATAGTGTGTTGATGTATAATAGATGATAAGAGTAGTTTGGTGGCATTCCAGGCTCAGTGTTGGGCTGGGGTGTTACAGTTGTCTAGTCATGTGGTTTACACTGGACCGAGCAGGTGGCGGTGGATGGGAGGACTTACCCGAGCAGGTGGCGGTGGCGGAGGTGGTCGGGTCGGGAGGCGCTGGGTCGGGAGGAGGGGCGCCGGTGGCGGAGGCGACCGGGTCGGGAGGCGCCGGGTCGGGAGGAGGCGCCGGGTCGGGAGGAGGGCGCGGTGGCGGAGGTGGCCGGGTCGGGAGGAGCCGGGTCGGGAGGAGGCGCCGGTGGCGGAGGTGGCGGTCGGGAGGCGCTGGGTCGGGGAGGAGGCGGCGCGAGGTCGGCCGATAGGGTTAGAGCGATCTGAGAGGAGATCCGATCGGTCCTACCTTATAAGAAATTCAACATCACAGACGGTTTACTTCGGAACCGTCTGTGATGTTGAAACATATCTGTCGGTTCCTTCATTTCAATTCTTTGATGGGCTACAGGAATATTAATCAATCGCTTATGAAGAATGTCGCAGCAGTTAAACTCTGTAATACCATCGGATAGCTGGTGGGAGGGTACAAGGTCTAAATTATTCTACAGGATCACACGCGATCTTCTCATTTTCAACTGACAAAATTATACATGTTTCTGTGCTCATTCTGTAGGTACCCCAAAAATGATCGTGCCTCATGCCTTGTCTCAACGAAGAGAGCGATAAGCGTAAGTAGGATCACACGATGTACTAGTAGCCTTTATACACACAATAAAATTATGCTAGACTTAGATCATGTACAATAAATTTACATTATCTGTCTATAGACTCGCTACGTAGGATTTAAGCGGCGTGGATGAAAAGAATAAAAAAGAAAGAAATGTGATATCTACAATCCTGTAGTCGACTGTATCACTCGAACCAAGGAACATCCACATTTTGTCATCAATTTAAAGATCATAAGTCCATAACACATTAACACATGACAATGGAATAAATTAGTTAATTACAATGGAGTAAATTCTTAATTAAAATATAGCCCTTCATGATGATCGACGCGCATATAGCTAGCTTCCTCACTGGGTTCTTCCTCGAGCACGATCTGAGTCTCCGAAAGGTGGCAACTCGTCAAATTGATTGTATTCTTCCTCGTCCACTACATTCTCAACTCAGACAATCCTCCTTTTCCATGAAGAACTACGTGGCGCTTCTTATTTGCCGGTCGGTTACATAGAAGACTTGAACAACTTGGTTAGCCAGTACGAATGGTTCGTCTTTGTATCTTACACGTTCGAGGTCCACGGTAGTGACGCCGTACTTGTCGACCTTCACCTGTGGGAGATGGACCCAACGGCACCGACATAGGGGGATCTTGAAAAGCACGTAGTCGATCTCCCATATCTCCTCTATTTGCCCATAGTACGAGCTCCTCGGCCCATCGATCTTGAATGCATCTATCACGGACACCATTGCTTACGCCTTTGTGCTCTTCCTATCCTGAGCTGCCGTATAAAATGTGTAACTATTTATGTCGTATCCTTGCCATGTGACAATTGTAAAATGTGGCCCTCTTGCCAACCATAGCAGCGTATCATCACTTGATGACCTCCGAGTGATTCGCACCTTTAACCATTCGTTGAACCGCGGTTGTGCTCTCTCATGATCCAAACCTCCGACCGTGCGGATTACATTGGCGTACCATGTCTTTGTGCTCGTCGATGTGCGGGGACACTTGGGTCATGTGTTGCAAGACCGTGAAATGGGCTTGAGCGTGCGTATCCGGATCGGGAGTGATTGATTTCCTTCCGATGGTCCGATACCATCCGGTCTCCCCTCATGGCGAGATAGAGGCCCACCAATCGGATCCAATCGAGCCATGTAGTCGACGCGAGAACTCAATGACCTCTTCCGTTGCATAACCTTCGATGATCTTGCCCTCGGTCGAGATCGATTCCATACGTAGGACTTGAGAATTCCCATGTACCTCTCGAGCGGGTACATATGGCGTAGAAACACAGGGCGCATATCTTTATCTCTTTCACAAGGTGAACAATGAGATGGACCATGATATCGAAAAATGACGGAGGAAATACATCTCAAGATGACACGAGTCGTCACTACCTCGGCCTGCAGAGCATCTAGTCCTTGGGGATCGATGACCTTGAGCAATTGAGTTGAAGAAATAACACGACCTCAAGATTGCCACTCGGATCTTGTTCGCAAGATACTCCTAATTGCAACAGAAGCATTTGTGTCATCGAAGACACGACAATCATGCGACTTCATACCAATTAATTTCAAATCTTGCATAGAAACAAGTTTCTTAATGTTAGCGGAGTAACGGACGGGACTTTCACACCGTGCAAGCTCGCACGATTCATTTCTCTCGGCCTTGGGCCAGTGTAGCAAGTCGGGGAAGGTACGTTAAGTCTGTATCGGTCTCTTTCGGTGCTAACTCGGTCCTTATGTTCATATCGACCAAGTCACGCCGTGCGTTAACACCATCCTTTGTTTTGCCACTAATGTTCACAGAAGAGACCAATCAAGCTATCACATACATTCTTCTCTCGTGCATAACGTCGATGCGATGGTGAACTTCTAAGTACTCCCAATAAGGCAAGTCCCAAAAATTGACCGCTTCTTCGGATGTTCTTCTCACGGGTTCTTAATTTACATCCCTTCCCAAGCACAACACGAATATCCTTAACCATATCATAGACCTCTTTCCCACTAAAAGCCCTTGAAGTGAACCGTCTTCCTTATTTCCGTCGAATTGTTTCTTCATCTTGCGGTATGGGTGACTCCTCGGAAGGAACCTACGGTGGCGCATATACACGCTTTTGCGAGTTGTTCACCATACACTCTCCGTAGCATCTAAGCGGTGCAGACGAGGCTTTGGCTCCTTTTGTCTTTGGCTTGAAGCCCGACAGTTACCAAGGGCGGGAAAATCATTGATGGTGCGAGAACAACATGGCGCGTAAAGTGAAGTTCTCTCGTTTATACGCATCCCATACCTGCACCCTTCGTTCCACTTGTGTCACAAGATCTTCCAAAGAATGGTGCTAGGTACACATCAATATCATTCCCGTGTTGCTTGGCCCTTGGATAAGTAGTGACATCAAAATATACTTCCGCTTCATACTGAGCCAAGGAGGAAGGTTGTACATACATAGATTCACGGGCGGTGCTATGTCGGTGCTCATGTTACCGAAAGGATTCATTCCATCCGTCGCAACCCTAACCTTATGTTCCTCGGTTCCGCACCGAACTCTTCGAAGCTCCGATCGAAGTTTCTCCACTAGGCATAATCAGCAGGATGTCTTAGCTTTCCATCTCTCTTACGCTCCTCTGAGTGCCAACGCAGCAATCTTGCCTCCTTTGGGTTCGCAAATAAGCGCTTCAAGCGTGGGATTACTGATGCGATACCACAACATCTTAGCGGGAGGTCCTTGCTTCACCTTAGCGATATTTTGGCGCTTGTATCGGGATGCTTTGCACACGGGACAATAATGCATGTCTGCATACTCTTTACGGTAGAGGATACAATCGTTCGGACATGCATGTATTCTTTCTACTTCCATTCCCAATGGGCAAATAACCTTCTTTGCTTGATAGGTGGTGCTGGGCAACACGTTTCCCTCCGGAAGGATGTCCGCTAGGAGACCTAACAACGCCGTGAAACTCTTATCGGACCAACTATTGCTTGCCTTCAATTTCAGCGATTCAAGCACGGTTGATAACCTTGTGTATTCCGGCTTGCGGCCGGGGAACAAAGGTCTCACCGAGTCCTCCCTTAAGCCCTCGAATTTACAAAACTCTCTCTCCTTTGTAGTTCTCTTACGCATCGCGTAGCATCCGATCCAGTTGTCATCGTGCCCCTATCCTCATCAAAAGCACACCACATCCGGCAAATCGTTGACTTCCTCGGCGATGTCGTCATTATTAACCACGGTATAATCGCTCTTCACCGTGGTGGTCCAACATCTATACCCTTTTTGAAACCCCTTGAATCAAGTGCGCCGATCTGCGCGCGTTGTTAAACATCTTGATTACCGCAATCAATGCACGACGAGACATAAAATTTATCCCTTCTTCAACATATCACGCTTCGTGGCTCTTCTAAAAGCAACCACGCCATTAATGTAATCTTGACTCACACGGTTCACACCGTACATCGATTCGATCCATCTACACTACGCATGTAACAAATTAGTGTCAAATTGATTAGCGATTAATTTATAGCAAGCGAAAATGTGCAATATAAACTCATTCTCCAACATTTGCATCTAAGGTTATTGAAAGAAAACTCTTCACTAGTTATGTACCACACGCGGTGGCATAGCGTAGCCATGCCTACGGCCACAACCATGATCCCTGCCTCTCGACACCGATATCTATCTCAATTGAACAATCATGCAACCCAAATATAGGCATCATTTCATACAACACTTATTAACCTAAAATACAGGAACCGTAAATGCAATATTGCTTGACCCAAACCCCACCGTACTGTGAACCGGTGTGTAAATTTTATTTTTTTAAGCCAATTAATTATCCTAACTCAAATTTTAGTGATTATTAGACCTAATTCAATTTTATTAAGTTACCACTCCTAAGTCAAATTTTAGTTCATTAGTTATAAGGGAAACCATTATTCAAAACTAAGATTTGCAGGGCTAATATTATTTATTCCAACATTGACGGTGCAAGATCGATCATGTGCCCATACTAGTATTAGAGGACGAGCCGCAGGTTGGAGGAGCTAGGGCAGGGAAGTGGCGCCTAGAGCGGTAGACACAGCGCAGTGAGGAGCTAGGGCAGGGAAGTGGCGCAGTTGGAGGAGCTAGGGCGAGGAAGTGGCGCTGGAGCGGTAGACACAAAGGCAGATGAGGAGCTAGGCGGGAAGTGGTGCACAGAGCGGTAGACACAAAGCCTGATCTTGGTGAGGATGTCTCGGCTCAATTTATATGAAGCACAGAAATCACAGACGGTTCTATTTGAACTGTCAGATGTTACTGACAGTTCTATCACGAGGCGGTTCGAAATAGAATCGCTCGTGATAGGCCCGCTGCGCCAAAACAAAGCCCAGACAGACCCAACACAGACGGTTCCTTTGGAACCGTCTGTGATGGGCCGTCTGCTATAGCCTCTTTTGTAGTAGTGTACATGAATGCAGCCAAGGACAGCATCCTAGTGAGGGGATTTACTGCCTTGCTGAGCGCAGAGCGTGTGATCATGACCCGAGGAAAAAAGTTCCCTTAGGTGTGATGTGGCAGCAAAACGAGTACCACATTTACTTTTCTAACCACTGTAAGTTCCCGCCGTGCGTGTACGGATCGTGGTACTGTGGCCTAAAAATATTACATTATGAAATAGTCCGACATTAAAAATGGTATTAGCATTATTGTTATATACATTACCTATTACTGTCGATATGCGTTACATGTGGGGCGACGAATGTTCTTGGCCCATAATTGTACGAATTGGGCCGCTCGGACTAGGTTTGCGCGCGCACATGTCGGACCATGCAACCGTGCTAGCACGGTGGGCTAACCGGCACTTAGAATAGCTATTCTACACACACATATATATGAAAATGATATGGTACTCCCACTTCTTTTGTTAGGACGATGATGTTTTCAAATGCCTCACATGCACGCATGCATGCATTTAACTGTGTTTAAATAAGCAACATTTTCTTGCAAAAAAGTAGTATTTATTAACTTGTCGGGAAGTTTTTTGAAGTACAAGATAAACGCACACACTCAACACATACCATCCACATATACGTGCACACACATACGCGTTCCCTACACTAGAAATTTATCGGAGGCATCCAAGGTCTGCGCGGCACATGCTTTCCCACTAAACACGCATGCATGTGTACTAGACCTATTCATGTGAACATCAAAATGCAAAATGCTACAAAGTTTATTCCTAGATTGGATTTAGTCGATATCTAGGTTTATCTTCTATTACGGCAGGAATTGCTGATCATATGTAGATGCTGTTATTTATGCTTTGTATTGACCAGGAGAGGTTGTTCATGGCTCGATATCACCAACTGCATTGTTTTGTGCTAACTTTCTAGCTAGAATTCTTGTTACAAACATAGAATTGGTCGTATTGCCGCTACGTTACTAGGTTTGGTGTATAGGAAGCGAATCTCATATGATAAACTGATTTTCAGATGTAGATGGATCTCATACGTCTTAGACATTGACTATACTCTGTTTGACCATCGCTCTGCAGCTGAGAATACCGACGAACTCATGCGTCCACGTAAGGGCACTTTTCATCGCCGCTTTTATGTTTTGTAATAAGCTGTCGTATAGTTTCGTGCCATAATCCCCTTTGCAGATCTTCACCGGTTCCTCTCTGTTGCATATTCAGAGTGTCGTATTATGATATGGTCAGCGACTGGGTCAGCCTCTTGCCACCCTTAACTAGCAGTTAATAACTGCTCATGATTGTGATGTCAAATAGATTTAAAAAACACCATTGCCTCTTGAGTGCAGTATGAATTGGGTGAAGTTGAAGATGGGGAAACTTGAGTTCTTATCTAAAAATACAAGAAATGGTACAACTGTCTGTTTGTTTTTACTTCCATAGGTTCTAGAGTAGATCAAGCGATCAATAGATGTGAGGGGCCATGTGTGTTCAGCAGTCAAGTACATCATCGCATTGGGTCTCCGGCCCCTTTTACTACGCGTATCTTCTCCACATAATCTTACCAGGTAAACAGAGGAAGAAAGGGAGCGAGGAGAGGCCATCCACGTATTGCATTTTTTTTCTGCTCGTCGGATCCAGCGTTGAGCTGCGCGTTCGTTCGATTAGGTAAACGTTCGATTTTTACCAGGTAAACAGAGGAAGAAAGGGAGCGAGGAGAGGCCATCCACGTATTGCGTTTTTTTTTTCTGCTCGTCGGATCCAGCGTTGAGCTGTGCGTTCGTTCGATTAGGTAAATGTTTGATTTATTTTTGGTTTTGCGTGCCTCGGTGCCATCGCGTTTTATTTTTGGTTTTGCGTGCCTCGGTGCCATCGCGATTCCCAGAACATCCAGCACTGAGCTGCCTCGCAGTCGTTCGATTTATTTCTTGTTTTGCGTGCCTCACTGCCTGCTCATTTAGAGAACACCGCCTCCAGTCTTTTTCTTCAGCTTTCTCTCTCTCTCCATTTTTCTTCTGCTGCTCTCACTCCCTACCGAATGGAGGCTCTTTCCAGTCTTTTTCTTCATCTTTCTCTCTCTCTCCATTTTTCTTCTGCTGCTCTCACTCCCTACCGAATGGAGGCTCTTTCTTCTGGTGCTCCCGTTCGACTGCTCCCTGCTGGCTCGGCGCGTGCACCTGCGTCCCCTTTCTTTTTCTTCATCTCTCTCTCTCTCTCCATTTTTCTTCTGGTGCTCTCACTCTCCCAGGCTCCCACCGGCCGCTCCTGGTGGCTTTGCCCGCCCGGCCGCTGGTCCGGCTGTCCTCCCGTCGTGCTCAGCCCACACGCGCGCGCCCTTCCTTCGAGCTCGCCGTGGCAGCATCGGCCAGGCAACAGGCGCCCTGTTGTCGAACCCGGAGCGAAGGATCCGAATTCTCGTGTTCATACACTAGTCCAGATTTCCGGTGTACAGTCACAAAAATGTTATCACAAACATATCCAACGTGTATATTTAATAAGCATAGAGTTTATTACAAGCGGGGCGAGGCCAAATAAAACATTAGCGGAAGCAAATAATAATGGTAAGCCACACGATCGCCACGAGCAATCGTCTGAGGAGATCATTGCCTAATCGTCCCGCTCCTCACCTTACGGATAGCAGTCTTCTCTGAATAATAATATTCAACAAGAGTGAGCACTACAACTGTGCTCGCAAATTACACCCAATACAGAATTTAGAATGCATGCATAAGTTATTCAAAGGAAGGTTGTAGGGTTTATTTGCATAAATCAGCCTTTTTGGGTTTAAATAGTTATACTAAGTTTCAAGGCACATTTTCATTACATAACTAAAATCAGATTTAAAATTTATCATTTTATAGTGGATAACCTCCATATGAAACATGGTGAAGGATATCCTCCTATCACAAGGCTACCCGCCCAAATTTACCACAAGGATTAACCATCCTCAAATCATGTCCAAAGTTATTTTAAAACCAAAAACAAATCTAACTTAGAGTGGCTTTGCTCAGCATGTCCATAACCGTGGACACGGCTATTCGAATAGATTTACACTCTGCAGAGGTGGTACAACTTTACCCACACGAGATAATTTGCCCGTTATGTCGGCCAATACACGCTTCCTTAGGCGTGTGACTAGGCAATTATCACAAGGCGTTTCTGTAATACTCCGGAAATGATCGGTAGAAAGAAAGAGGTCGGAGAGAGCGAAAGAAATTGTTTTCAGCGGAAAATTCCATTCGTCGGGGGGGTATTCGTTAATATCAGGCAACCTGGGCCGCAGTTCGCGACCAGGAGGCCCGATAGTGGGCCGGCCAGCCCACCTAGGGGCCGGCCAAAGGGGAGCACCCCTTTCTCCCCAAACCCTATTCCTCCCCCTTTTCCCCCCAAGCCGCCTCTCCTCCCCCTTGTGCCGCCCCCTCTCTTCCTCCCCTCCTCCTAGGCGCCTCCCTCTCCATTGGTGGCTGCCATTGGAGATCCCCGGAGCTGCACCCCCCGTCTTCCAAGTGTTCCTCTTCGGTTCTTCCTCCGCCGGGCGATTTCATTCCAATCGGGTTCGTGGAGTTGGAGCTGGCCAAAGAAGGAGAGGGGAAGGCTTTGGGAAGTTGTTCCTCATCGTTCTTCGGGTCTACAAGGGTAACGAGAGACCCCATCGCTGTTTGATTGCGTTAGAGTTGTCGATTCCATGTTTTTGATAGTATTGTGTAATCTCTGTTAGTAGATTGGTTCTGTACAGTATGTTGCAACTCGGTTTTGGGTGTCTTAGAGGCAGAATTGGATGATTTCGCCTTCTAGAGTTTTGTTCCTTATTTCATTAGCTTTCTTTTGGCACCTGGATCACGAATTTTCACCCAGTAGATTAAAAGTTATGGCTGTTTTACTACGCGCTGGTCTGTCTGTCAGAACTGATGGGTATAGTCGGTTGCACCTAGGTTTTGATCTAGTTAGAGTCAGAATCAGGTCGGCCACCCAACTAGGTTTTTGAATATAATTTCACCATGTTTCCAGGCTGATAAAAATCACTTTATTTGGATCAGTGGTTTAAAAGTTATAGCATTTTCTTTAGGGCTGTTCAGATTTCTGGGCAGACTGCAGTTGTAGTTTTTCAATGGATGGTTAGACCTCTGTAATGGCCGAATTAGAGTTTACCATCAACTAGAGTTTTGTAGCCTGTTAAGTTAAGAAAATTTGAGCACTGGTTTCAGGTCTTTTGGACTTACGGTTTTTTATTGGTGAATTTTCTAGTAAAACTGCCAGATTGGGGTTAATTGAAATGATTGGGTAGATTGATCAAATTGAACTTTTATTTGGTTAGTTTGGTTAGAGATTGAGGGAGGACACGTGTAGCATTTTCATACTCGCTTGTCCTCATTTCCATTATTTTATATTGTAGGCGGTGAAGCGGTGAGTGGTGGGGTATCTCAATTACCTCCCAACCCGTTCTGTGTGGCGAATAAGTAATTTGTATTCAATGTTTGATGTCATGTATGATGTGTGAATGAATGTTTACATTTGTTCGTAATTGTAGATGAATGCCATGTGTTCTTTTCATTTATGATTACTATTCAATATTGACATGTGATGATCATGACATGCATTCATTATTTTGGTAAGACCCATCAATTCCAGTATGGGCATTTGAAATCCCATCAATTCCAAGATGGGTACGTGAGTCCACCATTCCAATGTGGGCCACGTTACGTGAGTCCACCATTTCAATGTGGGCCACGTTGGACAGTCGTATGAAACGTTCTTCATACGAATACTTTAAGTGAACACCGACGGGTGCTTCACTCGCTATACCGGTATATGCTGCATTATGTCCATTTCCTTCAATGCACCATCCCACTTCATCCATTCATAAATTCGTTTCCAGTAGTTGTTCAAATTATGATTGTGATATATTGCGCAATGTATGCTTGATTGTTACATACAGTTGCTTGCTGAGTCTTTGGCTCATTCTTGCTTTATTGTCTTATTTAGGTAAATGACAAGGAGGAATGATCTTGTGGAGGGTAGTTCATCACGTTGCACTCACTATATTATATCAAACAACTTGAGGACTTTTAATGTCTTTATTTATGATTTGAGTTGCTTTGTAATAAGCCAACATGGCCGTGTTTACCATATGTTCTTTGACTGCTTACTTCCATTTCGTTGATTAAGACTTGAGGATGAATGCTTGTTTTCATATATTCACAATAATCGCTTCAGTTTGTTATGCTACTTGATGTTATTCATGTGAAGAGTAGAGATTGTAGGTGACATCTTGACTTCCTTATAGTCAGGGTGTTACAGTTTCCAATGCATTACCTCAATACCAATATGCCCGCTAAGGTTTCACTTCCATTAGGCTAACCACCTGCCGGAAACCCCCTCTTGCGCCAAGTGGGAATAAAGTCTAACCGACACCCACACAACAAAAATGGCATAAACAATCTGAGGTAATACAAATTATTAAGCCCGGTTACGCCCATCTGAACATGTGGTAGTCTGGTGGAGCTTTTGCAAGATGCGGCTCAAAGGCGGTCCTTAATCTACTTGGGCAACTTTCAATAAAAACCACAGGTCTCGATCCTAACTGACAGGCCGTGCATAAACTGCACCCACCAACGGTCCATGTTTGCCCAAGTATAAACCATTTTCTTTTATTTTTATAATTTTCAAAGACATTTGCAAAAGTCCACCATGACAAAGCAATGTCATAGGCTTTTTATCAATTTATAAAATTTTGGCTAAATTCTCCCAAAGTCAAATATTTCATGGTCTAAGCATTTGCTATGCATATATTTATTTTTAAATTCATTTGACTAAGGTTACAAGGAATTGATAATACAACAATCAAATTTGGCTATACAAAGGAATTGGAATAATTAAATATTTAAAAGCAGAATTTAAAATAATTAAATACAATTATGCATGCAATAATAATTTAAAACAGAAATTAAATAATTTTAAATATTGGGGGCAAAATGGTCAATGGTGTAACTTGCCTTGCTCAAATTCCTAGTATTCTACTTCTTCAATAGGGTCAAGCTCTCCGAGTCGTCAAAATCTATCTGTGAAAATATTCCAAATTCAAACAGATTCAAATGAACACAAATAAATTCAAATGAAAATTCAAATTAATTCCAAATTAAATAATTTTGGTTTAGTTAGCTAGATCTTGATTTTATACAAATTTAGAAATTTGAATCACCTAAATCGGAGTTTGTATGAAGAAATACGAGCTCCTGGAAGATTAAAACCTAAATTAAATCCTAAAATCAGAATTTCCGAATTTTCCGAATTAAATTTCTAAAGAAAAATATCTTTATTGCGCCAGCTGACGTCAGCAGTACTGTGCACTGAGACTGACAAGTGGGCCCGCACAGTATGGACTGAGTCCACAGCAAGGCGCAAGTCCACGGTGGACTCGGTGCACGCAATCTGAAGGGCGGTTGTCTTTGGCCTTCTGTTGGCCGACCACGCTGCGCCGACTTGGCGCCACGCATGCAGCGGTGAGGTGGCGCCGAGGTGGTGACCACGTCGGCCGGAGAGAGAGGCCCTCGAACCGAGGGTACCGCGATGGCGGCGCGGCGAGCTCGGTGAGGTGCACAAAATATTCGGGAGGTGATGCGAGTGCGATCGCTACTGGCGGCGAGGGCGTGGCGGAAGATGGTCGGCGGCGGCGAGGCGGCGGTGTGGTTCGGTCGTTGGCGGCGAAGGAGCTCGGCGACGTTCGAGGTGCGGAGGTGCGCACTGTGTTCGCGCGATCTTGGCGGCCGGTGGTGCGGTCGAGGCGGCCGGAGGTTCACCGGTGGCGGCGCTAGAGGCAGCGGAGCACAGCTCGGCCGGCGAGAGAGAAGAGCCAAATGCGGGCGACTGGGAGCGAGGGAGGCGAGGGGAGTTGGGGTAAAAGCTTGAGGGAGTAGAGGCGCACCTGGTGCTCCCTTTTATAGGGCGAGGGCGAGGCCGGGTGATGGAGATCGTGGGCGAGGTGGCAACGGCCGTTTGCGGAGGTGAGGGCGGCGGCGTTACAGCGAGTTTTTAAGGCGAGTAAAGCCGGGAACGAACGCGGTGGGAACGGCCGCTTTCATTGCGCGTGATGGCGAGAGAAATGGGGGAGGGAATCACGGGAGTGAAGAGCTCCGAGGCGAGCGGTAATGGCGGCGAGAGCGACGGGCGCGCGGAGAAGACGAGTGCGAGGAAGAAGACGTTGTGCAGCGGGCCCACCTGTCAGCGAGACAGGAGCGGGAGAGAGGACGCGGGCGGATTGATTGTCGGCCGTCCGATTTTGATCGGACGGCCCGCGTTACTCGCGCGCGGGGAGAGTTGGGCCGAGACGCGCATGCGGTCTTTGGCTTCGCCCGATCTTTATGTGCGTAAAATTTTAAATTCTTTTTCAATTGATTTAATTCGAAAATTCAAATAGGCTTTAGAAAATAGTAAATGAAGTCCAAAATTTTGAGAAAATTCACGAAATTCTATGAGGCATTACGGACTTAAATAAAATAATTCTAACTTTTAGTTGGTAATAGATTTTGCACATAAATTCTTTTAGCCTTAATATACTTTAGGAAAAGCTTTTAAAATTTCGGAAAATCCACAAAAATTATTGATGTTTTATTTTCAATGAAATTGAAATTTTGGGTGTTACAAACCTACCCCCTTAAAGGGAATCTCGACCAGAGATTCGACTTGGTCGACAAAAGGTAGGGATACTCGGCTCTCAAAACTTCTTCTCGCTCCCGGTAGCTTCTTCTTACGAATGATTGCTCCTTGAACCTTACAAGAACGAATGACTTTGCTTCGGTGGCGCGTTACGCCACATCGAGAATCTTGATTGGTTGTTCCACATAGGTGAGATCTTCACGAAGATCGATGCTCTCGAGCAGTGTTTCTTCTATTGGTACTCTGAGACATTTCTTTAAGCGGGATACATGGAAGACATTGTGAGCAAATGACAGAGATCTTTGGTAGTTCAAGCGATAAGCAACTTCACCTCTTTTGCCAAAATCTTATAGGGTCCGACAAATCAGGTGCAAGTTTTCCTTTAGTCTGAAATCTCTTCACTCCTCGGAGTGGAGTTACCTGAGATAGACAAAATCTCCCATCTCGAAGGATAGTTCTCTCAAGCGATTATCGGCATAACTCTTTTGTCGGGTTTGAGCTACTTTCAGACGTTCTCTTATTGCTTTTACCTTACTTTCACTTCTTTTATCAATTCAGTCCGAAGAATTGGTGCTCTCCTACTTGATCCCAAAGGAGAGGGTTCTACACTTTCTACCATACAATGCTTCAAATGGCGACATCTGTAGACTAGCTTGAAAGTCGTTGTTGTAGGAAAATTCTGCATAGGGCAAATTCTTATCCCACTTCTTCCATAATCTATAGCACAAGCTCAAGCATGTCTTCTAGGACTGATTTACACGTTCGGTCGGCCATCTGTTTGGGGATGATATCTTTGTCTTTGAAGTTGAGTCACAGTTCCTAAAGCTTCATGTAGACTCTGCCAAAATTTTGAAGTGAATCTGCGAACCTCATCGGACACAATTTTCTTGGGTATACCATGTAGACAGACGATCCTGGCCATGTACAATTCTGCTAACTTATTGCTTCATTAGTGGTCTTGATGGAATAAAATGAGCCACTTTTGTTAATCGGTCAATTATCACCCAAATGGAATCACAACCTGATTGGGTCCTAGGTAGTCCGGTGATAAAATCCATACCAATCTCCTCCCATTTCCACTCGGGAATTGGTAATGGTTGTAACAATCCGGCAGGTCTCTGATGTTCTGCCTTAACACGCTGACATACATCACAACGTGCAACAAACTCAGCGATCTCTCGCTTCATACTAACCCACCAATACTTTTCCTTGAGATCTGGTACATCTTGGTACTCCCGGGATGGATAGAGTAAGGTGATTCATGAGCTTCTTTCATAATCAGTTGTCTGGTTTCATGATGTTTAGGTACACAGATGCGGTTGCCAAACCATACTGTGCCTTGCTCGTCTTCAGAAAATCCTGGGGCTTTGCCTCTTCTCATGTTCTTCATGATTTCTTTGATGTCTTCGTCTTCTAGCTGTTTTTCTCTGATCTGACTTTGTATGGTTGGTTGGACTTCCACTGTGTTAATCTGACCTTGGTGACAATTTCAGTTCGGATGCTTTAGTTCTTCATACAACTCGGTTGATTTTCTTGAACTAACACCGTGTTGCGATATGCCTTCCTACTCGAGCATCGCTACCACGTTAGCTTTACCCGTGATAATGAATTCCAAGGTCATAATCCTTTATCAGCTCTAACCATCTTCTTTGCCTGAGATTAAGATCTGACTGGGTGAAGATATATTTCAGACTCTTATGATCTGTGAAAATCTCACAGCGGTTACCAATGAGATAATGCCGCTGATTTTCAAAGCATGCACAATTCTTGCTAACTCTAAATCATGAGTTGGATAATTTCCTTCATGTGGCCTTAATCGGCGAGATGCATAAGCCACGACCTTTCCTTCTGCATTAGTACACATCCTAGCCCACAGCGGATGCGTCACTGAAAACTTCAAAATCCTTACGTATATCCGTAAAACTAGCAGTGCAGAGACTAGTCTTTTCTTGACTCTTGAAAACTATGTTCACAAGCACTTGTCCATTCAAATTTCTTTTCCTTCTTGAAGTTGAGTCATGGGTTTGGCGATCTTGGAGAAACTTTCAATGAATCTGCGGTAGTACCCGACTAATCCGAGAAAACTTCTCATACGTGGATGGACTTGGGTTGCTTCCAATCCATTCTGACTTCAACCTTTGAGGGTCTCTGCAACTCCTCCTGCGACACAATGTGTCCAAGAAAAGCAACTTGATGAGCCAAAATTCACTTTTCTTTGAGTTTGGCATAAAGTTGGTGTTCTCGAAGTTTGTCCAAAATAATTACGAGATGTTTTCATGCTCTTCCACATCTCTTGAGTAGATGAGAATATCATCTATGAATACCACTACAAACTTATCCAAGAATTCCATGAACACTTTGTTCATCATATTCATGAAATAAGCGAGGGCATTTGTTAGTCAAATGACATCACTTTGTGAACTCGTCTGATCCATATCCGGTGGTGAAGGTGTCTTGGAATATCTTACGTCGATTTTTAGCGATGGTAGCGACCTCAAATCAATCTTGGAGAAAACACTGGCTCCTTTAAGTTGATCAAGCAGATCATCTATCCTAGGTAACGGTACTTGTTTTTGATTGTTACCTCGTTGAGTGATCTATAGTCCACACACATTCTCATACTATTGTCTTTCTTTTTGACAAATAGTCTTGGAGCTCCCAAGGCGATGAACTTCGGTTGAATGTATCCTTTACTCTGTAGTTCTTGATCCGCTTCTTCAACTCTGCTAGATCATTTGCCGCGTTCAGTAGGGTCGCTCAAATTGAGCGATCCACAGGACTAAGTCAATTAAGAACATTATGTCCGATCCGGTGGCATACGAGTAAGTCCTCGGAAAAACATCCGGATATTCTTGTACCACGGGTATATCTTCCATTTCACTTCCTTTAAAGCGGTCAAGATAGGACTTCTTTCCGTAGAAGTCTTGGGTTGGAACTCTCTTGAAATCCCTTGTTCATTGGTGAGGTTGATAGATCTACTAGCACAATCTATCCTACCACGATTTTTGGCAAGCAGGTCCATTCCAAAATTACGTCCAATCCTTGCGAGCATAAGACTATTAAGTTCTTGAGAAAGTTACTCCGAGATTTCAAAGGTAAGATTCGGACGAATAAACTAGCTCTCATTTACGAGCAGGGAATGGATTAACATGGGCTTAACTAAGGGGAGGTAGATAACCCATATTTTTCCACAAACTTATTTGACACAAAAGAATCGAAGCTCGGAATCAAATAAAGCGATCTTTGATCTTGAGTTGACAAGGAACGTACCAAGAACAACATCCGTCTTTGCATAGGCTTCCTCTGCGGTGGCGTGATTCACACGTCCCTTCATGAACCGACCACCGGGTCTTGAGGGACCGCCGGAGACCAAACTCGGGAGTTGGCTTGACGGGGTCGCGATCTGCGCTTCTTGGGACACTTATTGGCATAGTGACCCAACTCGTTGCGATGAAAGCAAGTGATTCTCTTTGTGGAAATAGCCGCTTCGTTGAACCGACCTCCGCACGAACTACTACGGAATCCGGAAGTATTTGGGCGCGAATCGAGCCGGAACTCTCGTGTAGTAGTGCGGAATCTCCCACACCGAGGTGGTGAGGCGAGAGAAGCGAGGCTTGGGCGTCCTCTGAGTTAAACTTCGAGCCGCCATCCTCCGCTTGCGATTCTCCATTTCGATGTTTGCCTTCTGGCGTATGGCCTTATTACCAAGCTGCGAAAGTCGGTAAAATCTCGAGAAATCAAGCGAGCAGAGAGTTCGTCGTTCAACCCTTCGAAATCGCTCTTGCTGTCTTCATCTCTGGCTACATCCTCGGGGCATAGCGAGCAAGTTGGTTAAACTTATGCGAGATACTCGCCGATGAACGGTTTCCTTGGCGGCGGCGAAACTCCTTCTTTTCAAAGTAATCATGCGGATGGAATGTGAGATCGGCGAAAGCTTGCATGAACTCATCCCAAGTGATTTCTTGGGCATTAGCATGGGACATCTTTGAAGTTATCCACCATTCGATGCGGGACCAATCAATTGATGAGAGGCAAACAAAACTCTCTCACGATCATGCATTGAGCAATATCCGACTTCTTTCCAATGACCACGAGCCAATCATCTGCGTCCATGGGTTCCGTGCTACTAGAAAACGTTGGCGGACGTATCCTCATGAACTCTGACAAAGTCACTCTTGCAGGAGGTGGAGGAGCATGATAGGTCACGACGCTGAGTATTCGATTCTTGTGAAGGGATGGGCTAGCAACTCAATCGATGAGTCGATTGGCCATCATTTAGCGCCGATCGGGAGCTTGATTGGAGGAGGTGGTGGCTGTTGAACTGGGTTTTCTTGATATTCGGCATTCTCATTTCCTTGCCCTCTAGCACTGACACTTCCGGTGCGGGTGGTCACCATCTGATGAACTCTTCATAGATTAGACAAGAGAGACAGGAATTATAAGAGTATAGATCTAAAATAGCCCAAATTCAACAAACACAAGATAAGAACATTTCAGCAAAATAATTTATTTTTATTTTATTAATTCATTATGGCTACTACAAAGGTTTGGTAGCTCATAATTCGCAACTAAAGGAAAAATTTAAGGTCAAATCTATGGTGTTATTGGGGTATAATCTGGCTCACTAGAACTAGCCTCGCCTTCCTTGTAGGAGGCCAGTTCCTTTTCTGCAGTCTTCAACTTTTCTTCTGCATCTTGTAATTTCACTTGCGGGAGAGCGGCTCATCTAGTGTATTCCGTAGGCATAATCCATGGCTCTGGCCAGATCCACCTGATGAGTGAGATCGGGACAGTCTTCATCTCTAGTTGAGCGGAAAGCACTGTCATGTCGGGTTGGGATATGCATTGGGTAATAGTGGAACCCAGTGCCGTTGAGGCGGTGATCGTAGATGTAGCGAAGTCTGCGGGTTGCTTCCCTGGCTGCATCCTGGATGCCTTCGGCGAAGGTGTCTCGTCGCATTGGGGCATCGAAGACGTGGAAGTCGTGTTCGGCGATAGATTGGAGTAGAGGATCACCTCTACTCTCCACCATTCTGATTTCCCACCTTATACTTGTATCCTTGATACGTCGGTCTTTCTTCAAAGTCCAAGTGCTGCATCATCTTCCAGAGAATGGCGGCCCAATGACCAACAAAGACTCCATGGGAAATGGCATTCGGAACTTCAGCCATCTACAATTTTTGAAAAGGAGATGAGTTAGTAAATAATTTTTCAAGAGAAAAGTTGAGAAATGACTCGAAAGACCAAGTTATTTTTAATTTTCAAAATAAATCCTTAAGGGTTTGATTTCCTTCTAGGTCACGACCTACGATCGATATGGCTCGATACCACTTTTGTCGAACCCGGAGCGAAGGATCCCGAATTCTCGTGTTCATACACTAGTCCAGATTTCCGGTGTACACAATCACAAAATGTTATCACAAACATATCCAACGTGTATATTTAATAAGCATAGAGTTTATTACAAGCTGGGCCGGAGGCCAAATAAAACATTAAGCGGAAGCAAATAATAATGGTAAGCCACACGATCGCCACAGTAATCGTGCGGAGGTCATTGCCTAATCGTCCCGCTCCTCACCTTACGGATAGCGCCTTCTCTGAATAATAATATTCAGAAGAGTGAGCACTACAACCGTGCTCGCAAATTACACCCAATCTGAATTTAGAATGCATGCATAAGTTATTCAAAGGAAGGTTGTAGGGTTTATTTGCATAAATCACCTTTTGGGTTTAAATAGTTATACTAAGTTTCAAGGCACATTTTCATTACATAACTAAAATCAGATTTAAAATTTATCATTTTATAGTGGATAACCTCCATATGAAACATGGTGAAGGATATCCTCCTATCACAAGGCTACCCGCCAAATTTACCACAAGGATTAACCATCCTCAAATCATGTCCAAAGTTATTTTAAAACCAAAAACAAATCTAACTTAGAGTGGCTTTGCTCGGCATGTCCATAACCGTGGACACGGCTATTCGAATAGATTTACACTCTGCAGAGATGGTACAACTTTACCCACACGAGATAATTTGCACGTTATGTCGGCCAATACACGCTTCCTTAGGCGTGTGACTAGGCAATTATCACAAGGCGTTTCAATGCATTACCTCAATACCAATATGCCCTAAGATTTCACTTCCATTAGGCTAACCACTGCAGGAAACCCCTCTTGCGCCAAGTGGGAATAAAGTCTAACCGACACCCACACAACAAAAATGGCATAAACAATACGAGGTAATACAAATTATTAAGCCCGGTTACGCCCATCTGAACATGTGGTAGTCTGGTGGAGCTTTTGCAAGATGCGGCTCAAAGGCGGTCCTTAATCTACTTGGGCAACTTTCAATAAAAACCACAGGTCTCGATCCTAACAGACAGGCCCGTGCATAAACCTGCACCCACCAACGGTCCATGTTTGCCCAAGTATAAACCATTTTTTTTTTATAATTTTCAAAGACATTTGCAAAAGTCCACCATGACAAAGCAATGTCATAGGCTTTTATCAATTTATGAAATTTTGGCTAAATTCTCCCAAAGTCAAATATTTCATGGTCTAAGCATTTGCTATGCATATATTTATTTTTTAAATTCATTTGACTAAGGTTACAAGGAATTTATAATACAACAATCAAATTTGGCTATACAAAGGAATTGGAATAATTAAATATTTAAAAATAGGAATTTAAAATAATTAAATACAATTATGCATGCAATAATAATTTAAAATGAAATTAAATAATTTTAAATATTGGGGCAAAATGGTCAATGGTGTAACTTGCCTTGCTCAAATTCACAGTATTCTACTTCTTCAATAGGGTCAAGCTCTCCTGAGTCGTCAAAATCTATCTGTGAAAATATTCCAAATTCAAGCAATTCAAATGAACACAAATAAATTCAAATGAAAATTCAAATTAATTCCAAATTAAATAATTTTGGTTTAGTTAGCTAGATCTTGATTTTATACAAATTTAGAAATTTGAATCACCTAAATCGGAGTTTGTATGAAGAAATACGAGCTCCTGGAAGTTTAAAACCTAAATTAAATCCTAAAATCAAATTTCCGAATTTTCGAATTAAATTTCTAAAGGAAAATATCTTTATTGCGCGGTGGCGTCGTGATCTTGTGCCGAGATCGACAAGTGGGCCCGCACAGTATGGGCTGAGTCCACAGCGAGGCGCAAGTCCACGGTGGACTCGGTGCACGCAATCTGAAGAAGGCGGTGTCTTTGGCGCCATGTGACTTACCGCCACGCACGCCGAAAACGGTGAGTGGCGCCGAGGTGGTGACCACGTCGGCCGGAGAGGGGAGGCGCCGGGCCGAGGGTACCGGCGATTAGCGGCGGGCGAGCTCGGTGAGGTGCACAAAATATTCGGGAGGTGATCTTGAGTGCGATGCGCTACACAGGGGCGCGAGGGCGTGGCGGAAGATGGTCGGCGGCGGCGAGAGGCGGCGGTGTGGTTCGGTCGTTAGCGGCGAAGGAGCTCGGCGACGTTCGAGGTGCGGAGGTGCGCACGAGTTCGCGATCTTGGCCGAGGCGGTGGTGCGGTCGAGCGGCGGAGGTTCACCGGTGGCGGCGCTAGAGCGTGAACCTGGCTTCGGCCGGCGAGAGAAGAGCCAAATGCGGGCGACCGGGAGCGAAGGAGGCGAGGGGAGTTGGGGCAAAAGCTTGAGGGAGTAGAGGCGCACCTGGTGCTCCCTTTTATAGGGCGAGGGCGAGGCCGGGTGATGGAGATCGTGGGCGAGGTGGCAACGGCCGTTTGCGGAGGTGAGGGCGGCGTTACAGCGAGTGTTTAAGGCGAGTAAAGCCGGGAACGAACGCGGTGGGAACGGCCGCTTTCATTGCGCGTGATGGCGAGAGAAATGGGGGAGGGAATCACGGGAGTGAAGAGCTCCGAGGCGAGCGGTAATGGCGGCGAGAGCGATGGGCGCGCGGAGAAGACGAGCGCGAGGAAGAAGACGCTGTGCAGCGGGCCCACCTGTCAGCGAGACAGGAGCGGGAGAGAGGACGCGGGCGGATTGATTGTCGGACGTCCGATTTTGATCGGACGGCCCGCGTTACTCGCGCGCGGGGAGAGTTGGGCCGAGACGCGCACAATGCTGTGCTTCGGCCCAGTACTGTAGCAGAAAATTTTAAATTCTTTTTCAATTGATTTAATTCCAGAAATTCAAATAGGCTTTAGAAAATAGTAAATGAAGTCCAAAAATTTTGAGAAAATTCACGAAAATTCTATGAGGCATTCTGGACTTAAATAAAATAATTCCAACTTTTAGTTGTTAATAGATTTTGCACATAAATTCTTTTAGCCTTAATATACTTTAGGGAAAAGCTTTTAAAATTTCCAGAAAATCCACAAAAATTATTGATGTTTTATTTTCAACTGAAATTGAAATTTTGGGTTGTTACACCTGTGAGGCGCTTCCCTGTGCCTGCCTCCGCCTCGGCCGTGCCTCCGGCTCCTACGCGCTCCCTGTGCCTGCCTCCGTCTCGGCTGCGCCACCGGCTCCCGCGCGCTCCCTGGCTGGTTAGTCCTCTGGATTTTTCCTCTTCTTTGCCCAAAATTATTTATCGTTTTTTCCTCCTTGTCTCCGGCTCCTCCCCTGCTCGGCAGTGCCTCTCCGGCCCGGCTCTGGTTCACGCGCTCCGTGCTCGGCATGGTCCTCCCGTCGTGCTCAGCCAACACGCCGCGCGCCGCTCGCGTCGAGCTCCCGGGCCGCCGGCGGCGCTTGGGCCGCCCTATGCGGCGCTTCCTCAGGCTGCCTCGCCTCGGCCGTGCCTCCGGCTCCTACGTGCTCCCTGTGCCTGCCTCTGCCTCGGCTGCGCCACCGGCTCCCGCAAAATTATTTATCATTTTTTCCTCCTTGTCCAAATTTATTTAGCATTTTTTTCTACTGTTATAATTTAGTTTTTCTTGTTGAACAGTATGAGCAGATGTCTACGCCGCCAGGACGTCGCCCGACACCAACGCCAGCACCCGCGTGCCTTTCGCCGCTCGCCTGCGCGTGTAGCTGGCTCCGTCTTCTCGCTCCCTCTGACCCCCGACTCAACCATGCTGGTTAGTCCTCCAGATTTTTCCTCTTCTTTACCCAAAATTATTTATCCCTTTTTCCTCCTTGTCCAAATTTATTTAGCATTTTTTCCTACTATTGTGATTTAGTTCGTTCTTGTTGGACAGTATGAGCAGATGTCTGCGAAGGAAGACAACAAGCACTCAGTTTTCTTCCCTCACTGTACACATTCCTCGGGCGATGCAACGGTAATTATGGCAACTGCCTGCTCACGATTTGATTGTAAACAGAACACCACGACTTTTGTTCCCGTAATTCTTAGATGGTCACATATATGACTTCGTACGCGCTTCCCATTCTGTTTGCTCACCCATCTGTCTCATGCCATTTTTACTTCCTCAATTCATCGAAAAAATCTACCCATGCTCGCCATTTCCACGTGTCCCTCTTGACACGGTTGTTTACCTCATTCTCTCTATTTAGTCCCTACCGTGTCCGTCTAATTCTTCATCGTTATCTACATCGTTCCTGTTTCGTCTCAGTTTCGCCCCCATTTCTTCGTCTTCGTTTTCTTCGCGGTTGTTACGCCTTGCCGCCTTAGTTACCGCCTTCACTTTCCCGGATTGTTTCGTTTTTTTAGAGGTTTTTGTTCTTACTTCTAATACATAGGGTTGTCTATTCGTTCCTTTGTTGTGCGTGTCACTTGTTGCTTGCTATTCTACTTATCTATTAGCCCGATTGTTTTAGTTTTTTTCAACATTTTTCCTCGGTTTAATACCTAAAGTTGCACATTTATTGGTGCATTGAGCATGTCGAATATTACATGCTGTTCTACTTACCTGTTTCTTTGCGCCTCGCTTTTCTCCGCCGTTTCCTTCTGGTTTCGTTCACTTTGTTTTGTTTGCTTCTATTTTTCTAAATAGCTAAAGATGCCTATTTGTTGGTCTGTTGTGTATATCGGATGTTAACTGGTGTTCTACTTACCTTATTCTTTCCGGGTCGCTTTTCTCCGCCGCGTCCTTTTCATTTCATTCACTATTTTTTTTAAATAGCTAAAGTTGCCTATTTGTTGGTCCATTGTGCATGTCGGATGTTAACTATTGTTCTACTTAACTATTTCTTTTTGGCTCGCTTTTCTCCGTCCTGTCCTTTTTGTTTCATTCACTTTGTTTTGTTTGCCCCTATTTTTTAGCCATATGTTCTATTGAATATTCATCAATGTTCGTATTCGCGTTCTACTTCGTTTCTATGTTACTCCATATTTTAAAGTAACCTGGTGCGCTATTGTTTTTTCTGCAGCTTCCACCACCTCTTTCGTATCCTTCTATTTCTGCGCAGAGTCCTGCTCCGACCTATCCTCTACGTTCACATTACTATTGTCTTTCGTCCAGGTTCGTTCATCTTACTTCTTTCTCTAACCATTTTTTCGCAGCTTTCTGTACTCAGTCCATTCTTTTACTTTGGTTTCTCTGTATGTTATTTCTGTAATCTGGTGCCTACTGCTTCCTTTAGCTTGCTTATAGTGTACGTGTCATAGATTATCTACAATAATTGTTTGTGCAGTGTTGTTCTTTCTTCATTCAGTCTTCCAAAACGCTGCCTCCTTTTCTCTGTTAACCTTCTATTTTATCTCTCAACCCTCTTTACATGCTTGTTCCTCTCCACGGCTATTTCACTTTTTTACCAGCCCATTACGCTATCTCCTTTGTGCCTATGGACGAATCACGTAAAAGACGCCACGACCGTCAATTACAAAATGCTCGCCGCCGTGCATATCGTGCAGGTCTGCACGCAACCTTTTGTTCGTCTGTTGTATCTACGCACATCCTATGTCATGCTTTTCTTACTCTAAATTGTTTTTTCTTTACTTTCTCATTACATCTATACTTACTTACCCATCTATATTACTTACTCAGATCCTTCAATTGACATCCGCCTAATAGCTGCTTGTCCTTTATACCCGCCTGAATATATCGATTCTCTAAAAGGTATTTTCTAATAGTCTATAGTCTACTCCTTCCCTACTTCTTCTACTTGTAATCCTTATGTACTTCTCTTGTTTCTAGCTTGCCCTCGCTATTTTCCGCTCTAAATAAAAAACTTGTTAATTGCTCTTCTATCCAAATGCTAGCTTCTTTCCCAGGTAGATCATATTATGGCGGCCCTGACTACAAATGCACGCACTGTTCTGCGCTCTTCTGGTATCGTGAGAGATCAAAAATGCATTCTTCTGTAAGAGCCCAACGTTTCATCTATAACAACTGGTGCAGAGGTGGTCAGATTCGGTTGCCTACCTTTAGACAACCACCTCCTTTTCTAAAAGATCTTTTGCAATTCAACGGCGATTCTCGATGCAAAAAATTTTTACGCCAAATACGTCAATACAACTGTCTATTCGCTTTCAGTTCTATGGGTGCCAACATAGATCGTTCGGTAAATGCACGTGGTGGCCCATACGTGTTTAGTATTAGTGGCCAAGTTCATCATCGTATTGGTTCTTTGGTACCCTGTGATGATAAACCTCCTAAATTTATTCAGCTCTACATATACGACACTGATAATGAGGTTGACAATAGAATCCATGCTTTAGATGTGTCTGAGAATACTAATGGCCAATTAGATCCCCTTATAGTTACCGGCCTTATAGACATGCTCAATGAACACAACCCTTTAGTTAAGCAATTTCGCCATGCAAAAGATCGTCTACATTCTTCCGGCAACGAATCTGTTGGTATACGAATTCTTGGCGCTCGATCGGGTGATCTGTCAATATAATCTACCTACATGCGATGAACTAGCCTTCTTGGTTGTAGGTGATTTCTCTTTAGACACTTACAAACGTGACATTATTGTGCACAATAGATCCGACGATTTACATCGAATATCACCTTTACACCCTGCATTCATGTCTCTACAATACCCACTACTTTTCGCATACGGCGAGCGCGGATTTCAGGTTGGTGTACCGTATACTTCTATTGACCCCACCAATTCAAGAACACGTTCTAAAATTACGATGCAAGATTACTTTCGTTACTACTTCCATTATAGAAAAAAACAAGCAAATCCATACCTTAACTGCGGCCGATTATCATCTCAAATTAAGGTCGATGCTCGTGCTTGTGTTGACGAGTGTAGAGTACAATACATACTTGATCACCAAGCCGACCTTAGAGTCGAAACCTTACAAGGTGTCGCTGACGCTGTTGCGAGTGGAACGGTCGATGGAAACGATATTGGTAAACGCATAGTCTTACCTGCAAGCCACACTGGTGGTAGACGATACATGCTACAAAATTATCATGATGCAATCGCGATATGTCGTGTCTATGGTCCTCCTGATTTATTCATTACCTTCACTTGCAACCCAAAATGGCCCGAGATCTCCGATGTCTTACATTTCAACACAGCCAACGCAAACACCGATAGAGTGATATTATTGATAGAGTATACAACATGAAGCTTGAAGAACTTCTAGACGATACTAAAGATGGAACTGCTTTTGGTCCTATCAATGCATGTACGTATCTCTCACAAATTTTTATGTTATTCATCTACTATATTATTCCTGCCTTATTTACTTGTCTTTCTTTCTTTCATTTTTATCCTAATACTTAGTTTCCCTATTATCCATAGTGCTTCACGCCATAGAATTCCAAAAGCGAGGCCTTCCTCATGCTCACATCATTGTTTGGTTGAATAAGGATACGACTGAACCAACATCTTCACTTATTGATTCGTTTACACAAGCCGAAATACCTAATCCAAACACTGATCCTTTAGGACACGCACTTGTTTCCGAACACATGATGCACGGACCATGTGGTTCTCTTAATCCTTCTTGTCCATGCATGAAGAATAAATCATGTTCTAAATTTTTTCCAAAATCATTTCGCACAGAAACAACGATAGATAAGGACGGTTTTGCTCTCTATAAGCGACCTGATAATGGCCAATCAGTTATTAAAGGAAACATCCGCTTAGACAACAGATGGGTCGTTCCATATAATCTATTTTTACTAAAAAAATACAATGCACACATAAACGTCGAATGGTGTAACAAAACTAGAATCCTAAAATACTTATTCAAATATGTTACTAAAGGTCAAGACTCTGCAAAAATATACCTCCGTAGACTCGCAGCAGGGCAAGATGCTCCGCATGACCCTACAACGTCTTCTATAAATGAGGTCAAAGAATATCTAGATTGCAGATATATATGTGAACAAGATGCAGTCTGGCGAATCCTTGAATATGATATTCATAGACATTTTCCCTCTGTTGAACGACTTGTTGTTCATCTACCAAACTTGAATAATATAAGCATCAGACCTAATGACAATCTATCACGTGTTATTTCCAATTCTTTTCTAGCGAGAACACCTCTGACCGCATGGCTAGATGCAAATAGAGATCATGTTGAAGCTCGAAATTTGACCTATTGCAACTTCCCTTCTCAATGGCGCTGGGACAACAATACTAGGTCGTGGCAAAAAAGACATAGGGGCATCAAAATAGGTCGTCTCTTTTTCATACACCCTTCTATTGGTGAACGATATTTTCTACGAATACTTCTTATGTTTGTTAAAGGTGCCCAGAGTTTCGAAGATATACGTACATTTGAAAATGTCACGCATAGTACATTCAAGGAAGCTTGTGCTGCTAGAGGTCTACTAGGAGATGACACAGAATGGTACAGAGGGTTCGAAGAGGCCGTGGCATGGGCCACACCATACCAACTAAGACACTTATTTGTTACTATGCTAATTTTTTGTGATATTAACGATGAACTGTCTTTTTTTGAACGAGTTTATTTACACCTATCAGATGATTTCCAATATCATTTACGCGCTCCACACATAATCCATCCTATGTTATTCTGATTCGACATTAGAGATCATTTGCTCGACGAACTAGCAACTCTCTTTGCAAGGAATGGAACTAGAATTACCTCTTACAACCTACCTAGCAGGAGTTCTTCTGCTCCATATATATTCACCAACACTATGCTAGACGATGAACTTGCGTACAATAGTGCTGACCTTACTATCGATTCAAACATTCTATGTGCAAAACTAAATCCTGACCAAAAAAAATCCTTCGACACAATTGTTTCACGTGTTACTGCCAAACAAACTGGTTTCTTTTTTGTTTCTGGATACGGCTGTAATACCCCAAAAGTAAATCGGCGTACTAGAAGAAGTTTCAGAAGAAGGAGCTAATGGGAGAATCTGAATCGTTTTTTCTTCAGGGGGTTTTCTGTGTTTTTTCAGCAACCTGACTCGGGCCTCGGCCGGGGTGGCCCATGAGGGGCTGGCCAAAGGGGTGTATCTCTCCCCCCCTAAACCCTAAAACCCCTTCCCCCTTCCCCTTTTCCCCTCCCCAAGCCGCCACCCCCTCCTCCCCCTCTCCAACCGGCCGCCACCCTCGTCCCTGCAGTACAGCGCTTTTGTTCGTCAGATTTGGGTAAGTTCCGTACGTTTTCTGATCTTATCACCTCTTAGAAAGTTGTAGCCCTTGGTCTTAGCTTTCTTTTGGCACCGAGATCATTTGATTTGGAGTTACGGTTTAGGAGATATGGTAGTTTTACCGCGACTGTCCAGGAGAGCTCACGTGATTTGGCAGATTTTCTTGTCGGGCCATTATGATTTACTTAGAGGCCGAATCTGGTATTTTCATCTTCTAGAGTTTTGTTCCTGATGTCGTTATATTTCTTTTGGCACTGAGATCACTTGATTCCACCTTACGGTTTAGGAGATATGAATTTTTTAATCGTGCGCTGTCCTGTCTGCCTGAGAATTTGGAACTATCGGTTTGCCCCTCGGTTTTGATCTAGTTAGAGTCCGATTCAGAACTTCCACCCAACTAGGTTTTTGTAGCCCTTGAAATTATCTTTCTGAGTTGATAAAGATCATCTCAATTGGATCTGTATATTAAAAGTTATGCCATTTTCTTTACCGCTGTTCTGAAATCTGGGCAGATATCTGTTAGTGTTTTCAACTGTTGTTTAGGCCACTGTTTTGGCCGAATCAAAGGATTCCACCAACTAGAGTTTCGTAGCCTGTTACGTTAAAAGTATTTGAGCACTGGTTTCAAGTCATTCGGAGTTATAGATATTTAATTACGATTTTTCTCGTACTGCTGATCAGAATGGCCGATATTGGCTGATTAGTTAATTCGTCATTTTGAGTTTTTGGTTATGTTGATTAGATAGAGGGTTATGGTAAAACGCTTGTAGTCACGTCATAACTTATTATTCTTATTTTGAATAAATATTTGTGTAGGCGGTGGGGCAAGGAGTGGAGAAATTCCGTCGTTGCCTCCTAACTCGTCACAGCGCGGAAGGCAAGTATATGGTAGAGTGGTGAACAATGGGTTGTTCACCATGATCATTGATGTTACTTATCATGCTATTTATTATGCTTTCGTTCAGCTTATTCTTATACATGATATTGATGACCTTGAGTGAATGAGATTATGATAATGAGATAATGAGTAGATATTGAGTTAATGAGATGGACTATGTTGATGAATAAATAAAGATATCGCATCATTTACATTCATCATGACATGGGTTGCATGAGCCAGGTCGGTGAGAAAGTCATGTAACTATTCCGGTGAGGTCGGTGAGAAAGATACATGACTAGTCCGGAGAGCTCTAGATAAAATCCTACTTTGGTGGGGACTTCACGGGAGTGAAGGATAGAGTGTGTCATCGACGGGTGAACACTCCGCTATACCGGTATCAGCTGATGAGATGCATATGAGCATGAGCATGTTGGTGCATTCGCATATCTAATAAATTGTTAAATTGTGCAACTTTACCTATATGGAATATGGCTTGTTTGTTTGAGAATGACAATGGCATTAACTAAATGGATGATGATGATAACTTTGATTATGGTTAATAAACTATTGTTTATGGCTTTATTATGTATTTGCTGAGTCTTGGACTCATTCTTGCTCTATTGTTGTTTTTAGGTGACCAGTGATGACGTTTTACTCGGGAAGGGCTAGCGCACTTGGAATCATGCACTTCACTCAATTATTTGATTCATTGGACATGAGAAAATTTTAGAATAACATGAATATTTATATCTAGGACATGATGGTATTGAATAACCATAGATACTTGGTTTATGTTAATCTTGGTTTATTATTTTGCTATGCTCCTAGGTCTAATTTATTTATGATTGTCATAGTGTTATGCTTGTGTTAATGCGACCCGTGGATGGGTTTTAATGTTGTTATGCTTGCTGAAACTTCACATTGTGTTGATGTATAATAGATGATAAGAGTAGTTTGGTGGCATTCCAGGCTCAGTGTTGGGCTGGGGTGTTACAGTTGGTATCAGAGCGGGCTTCAGGTCCGTGGTGAATAGATTAATAACTTAGTTAACCTAAAATTGCTAAAACTTGTTTTAGGACTTGTAAAATATACCAAAATTTGATAATGGTTAATTAACTTAAAATTTTGACACCTTTGGTGCATGATGGGATGGGAATGGGATGAGTATCGCATTTACGCTTCCGTTATGTTGTATTGATGTTTTATGTTATGAATTGGTTCTGACTACTTATGATTTGATTATGTGATTGCTATGGGTCATGATAGTCGAGAGGTAGAGATTGTGGTTGTGGCCATATGCATGGCCAAGTTATATCACCGTTTGTTGTATGATAGTGGTGAAGTGTTTACATCGGGTAACTTAGTTACAGGTGTTGAGGATATATTTCTTTAGAAAAGTTGTTTTCTTCCTTGAGTTTGAATTTGATTATTCCTGTTATAGTTGCGGTTGATGAATTTTCTTGGGTTAGTATTTACAATGCGGTTGATGTATTTTCATTGGTCTTTGTTGGTTATATTAAGTTATTATTTGTTCTCCGATTTGTTGATCATTGTTGTTTCTTGTGAGCGTCGTTAATTTGCAAGGTTGATCTTTTCACGAGAGATATGCCTTTCTTGTTGGGAAAAATGACTCATTTGTTAGCTTGGTATTTTTATAACGAAAGTTTTCTTTTCAAGTCCTTTAACATGTGGAAGCTTTGACCCAATGTATTTCTTTTGGGTATTTTGAGTATTGAAGTTGAATGCTTCTCTGTTATAAAAGAAAATATTAAAACCCTTTAGCGATGTCTTGTTGTGGTTAAGTTAAAGGTTGTAATTAAATAAATTAATAGATATGGTATGTGTTATCAAGTTGGGTCTGTAGTGTGGTGTATAATCAATCTTAACCAAGAACCTTGGAAGGAAAGTTGATTAACTTGATGAACTATGATTAATAGTATGGCTATACCTAATTGGATTAAAAGGAGTTATTAAGAATTGTAGAACAGTGATGACCGGTATGATCATTAAAATTATGTAGTTTTGCTAAACTTGTTGGATTAGTTCGTCTCAGTGGATTAATCTTACTGTGTGGGAAGGAAAAGTTGGGAAGATGCTAGATTATTACCATAGTGGATATTAATCTTGGAGTTATCTTATCTGTAGATACTAGATAATTTTATATTAGGGAAGGAGTTTCTAGATAGTTATTTTAACTAGAATAACTGGGCGAATTTGGTTGCGAGTTGTTGAGACTTTTTGATCGATGGAAGGCTATGATTTTGGAAGTTTTGTTGGGATTTTGCAATTGAAATATGAATATGAGGATGGACAGTTGAACATGTATTTGTGATTGTTCATGTGATTTGAAAAGGAAAGTAGGTAGCATCTAGATTTCTTGATAAAGCCAGTTGATAGCAACAGTGGTTGGAGTGCAACAATTGTGTATTGACGTTTGGTGTTGAGCATCTATAAGAGGTGAACTGTGGGATTAATTGGTGGCCTATGCTTTCATGATAGTGGAATTGTCAGACGATAGCATGTCCATAATGAAAGGGTTTTGGTATAACATTTTGATTTGTGTAGTAGATCTCTGCTAAAATAAAGTTGTTGTTGTAGTAGTTTGTAAGCTTTTGGTGGACTCTCGATTTGAGGACGAGATGATAAAGTAGTATGAAACAATTTGGTGAGTTTTAGAGAGCTGCACAATGGAAGGGTAGACTATGATGAATTTTCGTTAACAATGTATTATTCTGGATGTTAGTAAGATTATCAGCAATAGATTGGTAGTGTGTTGTCGATTCTTATAGAAAGAAGGTAATTTGATCGTCACTCGTGGTATCGCTCAAATGAAAATTTTCAAGTTTTGCATCCGTGATCTTTTGTAGTTCATGGTTTATGTAGTAGCTGGGATTGGATTGAGCAAGTGGCTTGTTGGAAAGCTTTATTGGTTCTTAAGTGATTCATGTGATTTGGTCTTACAACTTTTCTTGTTTGAGTGGGCAACGTGACGTTATAATAAAAAAAATTACTTTCTTTGTTAAAGAAAGAGTGAAGTAGAAGTATTCGAGATCGAAGTCAAGTTTTGTAACTCACAGTTTACTTGAAGTGTGACTAAACTTTCTATTTTTGCCCCATAGGAGTTTCTCGATTTTCAAAAGTGGTGCTTTGTTTTATTTGAGATTTCATATTCTCTTTTTGTGGGACTTGTGCCCTCAATTGTGGTCTCCGCTTTTACTTTTCCGAGATCCTTGTTATTTGTCTATTTCTCCTGGTCTTATATTTGTTGCGAAAAGAAAATATTTTTTTCCGGGTGCTGAAAAAAAAATTATTTGCCACTTCATCAATTTGTTTTACAAAACCTTATGGGGTATCTGATGGCATCCGGTTAGTAGTGGTCAAGTATATGTTGATGTGAGACCTGATGTTGTAAGTTATTTCAAGAGCATTGGAGGGAGAATTGATTTTGTGATATAAATTTTGTAGAGAATTGGATCCAAAAGGAATGATGGTCGTTGAGGTAAAACTGATTATGTTGTTACAACTAGTAAAACCAATAGTGAATTGTAATTCAAGAACCCTTGTTCATGTCGGTGGAATATTGAAATATTCAAAAGTTTGGAACTTGGTCAATTAGTTAGAGTCTTGCGAATGTGTATGTTGCGGTCGTGTGGGTGAAATGGAATAGTGTGGTTTAATGGGTTCAAGTTTGGTGAAGCTAATCACATTAGGCAGTTACTTGATTAGTGAGGAATGTTGATATTAATGATTGAGGATATTGTTTGGATTCCAGAAATTTTAGTTATCCGATCAAAGAATTTCCTATCAAGTATACCAGAAGTTCATTGTAAGAGTCTTAGAGGTTGAATCTGGGCTTTACATTTTTATACTAGACCTTTGGTCACACAATGAGTGTGTGTAAAGAAAGTGGAATAACAGAGTTTCCTGAGCAGTGGAATGTTCATTGATAGAACCTTTCTGATGTAGTACATGAGCATGTGTACTGAGGATTCTGAGTTATTCTTGAAAATTATAGGTAATGTGACTGTGTGGGATCTATTTTGTGGCGCTTTGGGTGCCTTCAATCAAATTAATGTTGATTAGTAGAATGAGATGCCTAGACTAATTGGAGGATTCAATGGAGCCTCTTCACAATGGTGTTAATGATGTATTTCAGTTTGAGCATAATTTGATGATGTTCAATTAAAAGGTTTAAGCACATGTGGTATGCGATGAATTTGAATTCCAAGGTTCGAGAGAAGTTTTACTCCTAAAAGAGAAACTGAGGAAAAGGATGTTTCCTCGGTTAGTGAAGCGTTTTCCTGATTTCGTTTGAGTTATGTGTTATTGACTGTTGTTTTCCGCAATCTGAGTTGGCGTTGTGTTGGCATGTCTGATTCATTTTAATTCAGACAAACCAAAAGAAGTATTTGATTTGGGCATTCGAGTGGTTTCTTCTTTGGCTGTCGTGGTGTTCATTCGTAAACTGCCTAATTAGAAAATGGATTTGTTTTCGTGTTGAAATGTCAAATTTTGGGATTTAACCTTTTTGGTGGAGAGTTAGCATTGCGTGGATGCGATGATGACTCTCTAGTTCCAGTTGGATTCTCTTGGTTTCCGAAAATTTCAGAAATTTGAAAGTTGGCTTATCGCGTTGACCGTCTCGGGTCCTTATGCGAAGTACGCATCGTTTGGTGTGCTCGAGTGTTAAGTGAGTAACTGAGCAATTCCAAGCTTGGGATATCGTTATTTCATTCCAGTTGCAGTTTCTTTCGGGAAGATCGGTGAGTAGATTCGGGTCGAATCTGTTTAAGGGGTAGAATGTAATACCCCAAAAGTAAATCGGCGTACTAGAAGAAGTTTGAAAGAAGGAGCTAATGGGAGAATCTGAATCGTTTTTTCTTGGGGGTTTTCGTGTTTTTCAGCAACTGGACTCGGGCCTCGGCCAGGGGTGGCCCATGAGGGGCTGGCCAAAGGGTGTATCTCTCCCCTAAACCCTAAAACCCCTTCCCCTTCCCTTTTCCCTCCCAAGCCGCCACCCCTCCTCCCCCTCTCCAACCGGCCGCCACCCTCGTCCCTGCAGTACAGCGCTTTTGTTCGTCAGATTTGGGTAAGTTCCGTACGTTTTCTGATCTTATCACCTCTTAGAAAGTTGTAGCCCTTGGTCTTAGCTTTCTTTTTGCACCGAGATCATTTGATTTGGAGTTACGGTTTAGGAGATATGGTAGTTTTACCGCGACTGTCCAGGAGAGCTGACGTGATTTGGCAGATTTTCTTGTCGGGCCATTATGATTTACTTAGAGGCCGAATCTGGTATTTTCATCTTCTAGAGTTTTGTTCCTGATGTCGTTATCTTTCTTTTGGCACTGAGATCACTTGATTCCACCTTACGGTTTAGGAGATATGAATTTTTTAATCGTGCGCTGTCCTGTCTGCCTGAGAATTTGGAACTATCGGTTTGCCCCTCAGTTTTGATCTAGTTAGAGTCCGATTCAAAACTTCCACCCAACTAGGTTTTTGTAGCCCTTGAAATTATCTTTCCGAGTTGATAAAGATCATCTCAATTGGATCTGTATATTAAAAGTTATGCCATTTTCTTTACCGCTGTTCTGAAATCTGGGCAGATATCTGTTAGTGTTTTCAACTGTTGTTTAGGCCACTGTTTTGGCCGAATCAAAGGATTCCACCAACTAGAGTTTCGTAGCCTGTTACGTTAAAAGTATTTGAGCACTGGTTTCAAGTCATTCGGAGTTATAGATATTTAATTACGATTTTTCTCGTACTGCTGATCAGAATGGCCGATATTGGCTGATTAGTTAATTCGTCATTTTGAGTTTTTGGTTATGTTGATTAGATAGAGGGTTATGGTAAAACGCTTGTAGCCACGTCATAACTTATTATTCTTATTTGAATAAATATTTGTGTAGGCGGTGGGGCAAGGAGTGGAGAAATTCGTCGTTGCCTCCTAACTCGTCACAACATGCGGAAGGCAAGTATATGGTAGAGTGGTGAACAATGGGTTGTTCACCATGATCATTGATGTTACTTATCATGCTATTTATTATGCTTTCGTTCAGCTTATTCTTATACATGATATTGATGACCTTGAGTGAATGAGATTATGATAATGAGATAATGAGTAGATATTGAGTTAATGAGATGGACTATGTTGATGAATAAATAAAGATATCGCATCATTTACATTCATCATGACATGGGTTGCATGAGCCAGGTCGGTGAGAAAGTCATGTAACTATTCCGGTGAGGTCGGTGAGAAAGATACATGACTAGTCCGGAGAGCTCTAGATAAAATCCTACTTTGGTGGGGACTTCACGGGAGTGAAGGATAGAGTGTGTCATCGACGGGTGAACACTCCGCTATACCCCAGTATCGGTGATGAGATGCATATGAGCATGAGCATGTTGGTGCATTCGCATATCTAAGTAAATTGTTAAATTGTGCAACTTTACCTATATGGAATATGGCTTGTTTGTTTGAGAATGACAATGGCATTAACTAAATGGATGATGATGATAACTTTGATTATGGTTAATAAACTATTGTTTATGGCTTTATTATGTATTTGCTGAGTCTTGGACTCATTCTTGCTCTATTGTTGTTTTTAGGTGACCAGTGATGACGTTTTACTCGGGAAGGGCTAGCGCACTTGGAATCATGCACTTCACTCAATTATTTGATTCATTGGACATGAGAAAATTTTAGAATAACATGAATATTTATATCTAGGACATGATGGTATTGAATAACCATAGATACTTGGTTTATGTTAATCTTGGTTTATTATTTTGCTATGCTCCTAGGTCTAATTTATTTATGATTGTCATAGTGTTATGCTTGTGTTAATGCGACCCGTGGATGGGTTTTAATGTTGTTATGCTTGCTGAAACTTCACAGTGTGTTGATGTATAATAGATGATAAGAGTAGTTTGGTGGCATTCCAGGCTCAGTGTTGGGCTGGGGTGTTACAACGGCGGTACTGGAAAAACATTCCTATGGAATACAATTGTTGCATATTTACGATCTTTAGGAACAATAGTCTTGACTTCGTCAGGTGTTGCTGCACTATTGTTACCCGGTGGTAGAACAGCACATTCTCGCTTCAAAATACCCATAGATATTGATGAATCAAGTATTTGTGACATTAAAAGAGGTTCCATGCTAGCTGAATTAATTCATACTGCTTCTCTTGTTATTTGGGACGAAGCCCTTATGGCTCATAGAAAATGTTTCGAAACCTTGGATAGGACTCTCCGTGACATATTATCGATAAACAACTCAGCTGCTCATGACTTACCGTTTGGCGGTAAGATCTTCGTTCTTGGTGGTGACTTAAGACAAATACTACCCGTTATTGAAGGAGGGACTAGATCTCAAATTGTCGATTCTTCTATTACAAATTCACCTTTGTGGCATTTCGTCGAAGTCCTTTCGCTTACTATTAATATGAGACTTCCTGTTCTACATATAGAACAATCTATACATAGTGATATTCTTGAGTTCAGCGAATGGATATTAGCTCTTGGAGATGGCCGACTTCATGTTACAAGCTTACCAGATGAAAATGAACCTTTCTGGATTGAAATTCCAAATGAATACCTTGTAACAACAGAAGGTAATAAAACAGCTGCTATAGTTGACGCTATCTACACTGATTTCATAGCAAACTATTTAGATCCTGTTTATCTACAAAAATGTGTCATACTTTCTCCTACTAATGAGGTCGTTGATGAAATAAATTCTTTTGTAATAACTAGAGTACCAACCAATGACCTTGAGTACCTCAGTTGCGATACTATTTCAAAATCTGAAGACACATCAAACGACGCCGATCTTCTTTATCCAGTTGAACTTCTTAATTCCATCAACGCAAACAACTTCCCTCAACACAAACTTCTCCTTAAGATAGGTGTGCCTATAATCCTCTTGAGAAACCTAAACCAGTCTACTGGTTTATGCAACGGGACACGTCTCATTGTTTCTAATCTAGGCCGTCTCATGATCGAAGCTATAGTAATAACTGGATCTGCTTCCGGTCGTACTGTATATCTTCCCCGCATTACATTAACAACTAGCGGTGCTAAATGGCCATTTAAACTACAACGACGCCAATTCCCAGTTAAGCTTTGCTACGCAATGACTATTAACAAAAGCCAAGGGCAAACTCTTACCAATGTTGGCATTTATCTTAAAAAGCCAGTTTTCACACACGGCCAATTATACGTAGCTGTTTCCCGAGTTACATCAAGAAAAGGCCTCAAAATCCTCATTGAACAAGAAGATGGCACATGTGGCTCTAGAACAAAAAATATCGTTTTCCATGAAATTTTCAGAGCAATATAATATGCATTTACATTTTCCTGTTCTTTCGTTTTTGTCTCGCATAATAAATTTCCTTCTTTATTCGTTTACTTCAGTCAGCTATATACAAAAAATAATGATTTGTTCATTATATTTTGCAATACTTGCAATATACACAACCCTTCTGTTTGCTTTGTAAACTTTCGATCTAGATTTCAACGTTACCTCTTACTACTATAATGTTCATTATCAATAATTCGATATGATGAGAACTTCCCAAAGAAAAAAAAAACTCTGTTCCCAGCAAAATTTAAAAAAAAACATGATAAAATATGCATCTTACTACGAGGTCAGTATCCCAAGTATTATTGTATCTCTTACATTCTGCACTTTATTTGTCCTTTCATTTCACCCTCTATTTGTTTCGACACCCTACTAATAATAACTACATTGTTAATATAAGTTCCTCCTGTTTATGTGCTAGCAACTATATCCATTTACTACATAGTCCGCTTTTGTTCTTCGTCCATACTTATATGTAACTATGCTCCTCTTACATTTAATGTTCCTTCATAGCCCCTCTCTGTAATCACTAAATTTCTTCTTGTTGTTTGTATCTACGCGAATTTTGTAAAATTAACATACCCAACATAAAATCTTTTCTTCTGTCACAGTTATATCTCTCTACTCTACTCTTATACTTCCTATTTCTTATTCTCATTCCTCCACAAACAATGCTTGATTTGCTTTTTAAAATATTATGTATTATACACAAAATCTTATTGTTAATTTAGTACATCTACCATTCAGATTTAAAACTCTTTTCTCCTCAGTACCGTCTACATGTTTCGGTTACTCGAATCCTTCGATGAAATTTCATATGGACTTACTCCGTCTTACTTTCATCGATGCAACACATACTAAAAAAATATGCTTTTAATTTTTTCCCTATATATCACTATCCTATCTACTATATAATACACAATACAAATTCCTTCGTTTCTTCCTCAAATTTATCCAAATGTACAAACAAGACATCTTACAATGTACACATACGTAATTTGTATTTGTGCTATCTTTTATTCCACTGTTTCTTACATTATTTTTTTCACTTTTCTACCATAAAACAAAATGTTCCCTATTCTATCCAATCAAAGTTATTCACTCTTCTCTAAACACAACTAGAAAATAAATACAAAACTACCTACATACTTTGCTTTATTCTTATTTTTTTTCCACCCACACTGTTTAGTTCCCACTATCGTTTACATACCTTAATTTTACCCTCGATATTAGTCTACCTCTCCTGCCATAGTTATATGTTCATATTGTTCTCAGTCTATTATCTAAATATATTTCTACTGCTATACAGATGACATGCAATTTACTATCTGAACTCACACCGGCAAGCAAGCAGTGGCATATCTGCGCTAGAGTTTCACGTCTATGGGAGTACCGTGGCAATATTGATGAAAACACTATCCAACATCTAGACCTCATTTTAGTTGATGCACAGGTAATCATACCTATATTTGACTCACTATTCATATATTTTAATTCTTTAATCCAATTACACATCTGCTCATTGTTGAACGATACTTTCCTACTACAGGGTAACAGTATCTACGGTGAAGTGCCTAAAGAACATGTCCAAGCCAAGAAAGACCACTCAGAAGCGAGCCATGTTTATGCTTTCAGCCGATTCTTAGTCTGCCCTAACAAAGAAAAATACAGACCTGTTGATACTGACTACATGATTCAGCTCACATACTATACTCAGATAAATGAACTAGCTGATGTACCACCGGATTTCCCATCATATGCATATAATCTTGTACCATTCTCTCATCTTTCTACATATATTGGTGAAACTAGATCTTTCATAGGTACATTTTTTCAAAACTATCTCACGTTAAACAATTTTTATCTCTTATATAGTTTTATGTGTCCCATCAACGTGTTACTCTTATCACTTCATTGACATACTTACATTACTGCAGACATTATTGGTGCTGTTGTCGGGGTCTCAAACGTCGCTTTGATCCAAGGTGCAAATCAAAATATACCTACAACCAGGAGGACCCTTATCCTACATGATGCAACGTATGTCACATATCTTCCTATTTTATTCAATATATATTGCAGCCAGTTGTAAAAACTAACTTTATATATATTTTTTAAACTATTCCTAATACACACATCCTCTAAACAGCAATCATGAAGTCAAGCTTACTCTTTGGGGTAAACGCGCTACTGATTTTGATGCTGAACAAGTTTATGAAAGCGGGCAAACCAAACCTATCATAGTTCTTTTTGTGGGTCTCCTAATGAAGAGATGTGGACGTATGTTTTCATTTTATACATACTCTTGATTAATTTAGTGCTCTCTATTTCCAATTTAGCCTTTTAAACGATTACATGACGTTTATTCTATGCAGACTACCGTTTGCTTCAAAATGTTACCATTCATATTTGCACAGCTTTCATATCCACACCTCATGATATCTAATCTTCCCATCTAACATATGTACAGAATATGCATCTATAGACGTTACACAAATCACCATTTTAAAAATTATTCCTCTTATCAACCATCTAACATTCATGCACATTTTTTTCACCAATCACAATTGTCAGCCTATACTTTCTATTTAATCTTGCACCATACAACTTATGCTCAACTTATCATTATCTTAACTACAAACACCTACTGTAATTTTTCCGCAAACTACTACCCTTCATCTTTGTGAAACAACTACTCTGTACCTATTATATAATTTATCCTACATAACCATAATCCAAATGCAATACTCTGTAGAGCTCGCTAATTGTTACATGCCCTTTATACAAATCCTTCTTTATTTCCTTATTATGACACCCTATTATGTACATCATAATCACAGCTAACCATACCTTTTAAATATCCTTATTTTTTTTAATTAATATGCCATTGCTCACAGCCTTACATATGTAACATATTTCTTAGTTCCTTATCATAAAAACATGCCCTGCGTAATTCTGTGCACTGCACTAATAGCTACACATCATTTCACAGTATCCTTATTGTTTCTTAGTCCTACCACATTTCACGTACTTACATAAGTAACAATTTCCCCCCTTATTCCTTGTAGAAGAAGAAGGACTTACTGGAAACGTGGCTTGTCACTGGTATATCTGTCCACATATTCCCGAAGCATTAGTCATAAAATCCAGGTATACACATATGTCTATATACTTTACAATTTTTAATTACTCTTCATACACAATATTTGTTACTTATAAATTAGCCTAATTAGAAAAACTAAACTACTTCTATGTGCAATATACACCTACAATCACAACTCAAATCAGTATACCGCATTGTTTTAAATGATCATATTCCAGCCAGTAGTACTATCTCAGGTGAAACCAGTGAAAAAACACTTCAGGAAATCCTTGAGATTAATCCTTACGATTTTCCAGTAAGTCTGCTCTTCTCAGTTTTTTCTTTACATCTTACTGATCACTTTACATAAACATGCAATCTTTAATTCATTTTTTGTTTGCAGCGTTCAGGCCTCACATGTACTGTTACTATCGCACGCTTAAGTGCTGGACAAACTTGGTTCTTTTTTTCATGCAACAAATGCAACAAAAAATCTGTACCATACGCTGATTCATACAGATGCTCGGCTTGTCTATGCACATCTGCTAAACCAAGGTACTCTTCTTAATCTCCTCATATAGTTGCTCAATATTTGCTAACATCACCACTCATTTCCTCACATTAATGCATCAATAACTACAAATATCTACCTCACATTTTCCTTACTTACTTTGTTCTACTTACCTAACTTTGTACAAACTTACCTACATAAATACCAGTGCTATCTTTTTTTTAATACCATTATGGCTGAAGTCTGTTACACTTCCCTACAAACAAATTCTATTTGCATCACACTACTATATAATGACTTTTTCAAATAGTTACTACATCTATATGGTTACATAACTTTAAAGTCTCTACTATTTATTTCTCTACCACACATCGAATACTCCTGTTCACTACATAGTGTCATACTTATGCTTCAAACAATAATATATATATTTCAACCCAAAAAAATGAGTCTTTACACTACTTCATCCTCCATCCATATTTTCCTTCGTAACTATGTACATGTTTCCAAATGTTTTATACCTCACGCATGAATGTACTATTCTGCATACTGCAATTGTCTATCCCAATCCATATTTCAGGTCTTCACCCTGCTTCGTACTATATCCATATTTTCTTTCATAGCTATATACATAGTTCAAAAAAAAATACATACATCGTTACACTATTCTATGTGCTCAAAGTATGTAAACTGAAACTACACACTATATTGTTTGCCTAATCATTGTATTACATTCTTCAAAAAAATATTACTTGCCACATCGTCCTACCGTTACCTGTCTTAACTTTATCTATGTTGTCTTTATCTGACTTATCCTTAACTTACATGCTTCATACTCCGCATATTATTTCTCATATTAAAACCTCCGTGTATGCCAGCAATACATCCTTTTACTATCATCACAAACAGTCACATCATACATATAACGATCATTATATCTTCCTTATCTAGCCTAAACTATCCATGTTCTTTATTGTAGGTACAAACTTTGTGTCATTGCTACCGATGGGACAGCTGAAGCTGAATTCATCTTATTTGGAGATGTTGGCCAACGTATAGTTGGCAAACAAGTCACTACGGTACTCCGATCGAACCAAGGAAGTAATAACATACCCCCAGATATTACTCAGATCGTATGCAAAAAATTTACATGGCAGTTTGGTATAACTGAAAGGAGTTTCCATGGTTCAAATAAAACCTACCAAGTAAACCGTGTCATAGCTGATCTAGGAAGGCAAACTTCTATACCACATCTCAGCGGTTTTTTACAGAGCACATCATCCTCAACTGAACCTACTTGCTCCTCAATGAAAGCTATAGATTCAGCTACATCATCTCAACATATTTTACTACCCCGACTACTCGCTATTGCTGATAAGGTAAATACTAAATTTACATATTATACAATATCTCTGTACTGATATTTTCCTATTTTCACCACACCTATAGCACCAAAAAACAGTAGATTTACTTCTTTTGTCGTACTACTTCCTTCTGGTATACATCCTTATACATGCTTACTTTCTTACTATGTTTTATAATTTTCCTTGCACACTACATTACACCATTCTAGACTATACACACCATATCATACTAAATTAGTACCAATACATAAACAACATTATACCATAGACAACTCCTCTGTTTATTTCCTAAACTACACATGCCTACATTTTCACGTGTTCGTACACATTACATATAATCATCTTATTTGTACCTATTACTTCTATTCTACATTTATAGATACCAGCAACCACACCATCATCTCCACAACAGTTGTCCATTACCGAAGGAGAACAAAACCTAATGTATGTTTTAATCATTTAATCATTTTTCCTAGACTTTTCAATTTCACATTTGCCTGCTCAACTATAACCGTTCATTATTTATTTCCACGAGACTAGATCACAGAAACCTCCCTCGCCAATCTCCACTGCTCGAAAAAGACTTTTCGACACATCTAATGCGCCAACTCAGGTATTCTACTGTGTCATTTTTCTCTTCTACCTCCGCCAAACACAAAAAACTGCACACATTTCTTTTTAATTGACAAGAAAAAACTTATATACAATTTTATTACTACATATGCAGATGGAACATCAACACGATGAAAGCCCCCACTACACTGATGATTCAGCTGATCTTCAACGTCCTGAAAAAAAAACACGTATCGTGTATGTCTTATGCAATACAAAACAACCCTATTAATTATTTACATTACCATCTCTATTTCTTTACATATTGACTGTTTTTGGGCGCTACCATTACAATCCCCTAACTTTACACATAATATATTCCACCGCAATACTATCCATTCATATACATTTTTTACATTACCACCTCTCAATCGGTACATTTAACAAACACCCCTCCCTATACAAAAAAGGCTACTATTTACTTAAGCACATATCTTCTCAAATAGATTACCTTTCCTTATTACACACAGAACACAAAAAAAACATACCAAATATAATACACTTTTTTTATAACCCTACTAATGCTTACTACGATACAAAAAAAAGATACACATCCTCATGTTACAATTGTTACAAACTACTACCTCTACACTCCATTCTGTATTAATAGCTACCTTCCAGAATAAATAAATAAATAGTGCACAACTCAACAAGTTTTACTCTACTTTACAATAAAACACTACATAACCAACACATTTTTCCCGTCGCATACTTCTTAAAATCTCATATTTTACCTACAAATTCATTTTACACTTCTTTGTTTTCCCCTATTTAGACAGCATCTTGCTTACACCACTTCTATTACGCAGCTCACCTTCGACTCCAACAGCAGATGTTACAGGTTCTACATCTTCTGGTAAGACTCGCTCCACCAAAAAAAAGATTTAAACACAGGTACAATTCTTAAAGTCTCTTAACAAAGCAGACATATTATTCTTTATATTTATACATCACTTTGCTATAGTGTTCATACGCTAATATTAATCAACTACATTCACACTAACTTATCTCTACTCAAACTAAAACAGGTTACTGATGTTCTTCTCGCAACATCACTATGTTCTTCCAGCAACATCTTCTACGACCTACCATGCCACAACTTTTGCTTCCTCCTCCTATGTCACCCTCTATGTATTCTGCCTATTAATAGCACTAGTGCTATCTGCTTTATGTTAATGCAGCTCAACTATGTATTATGTATATATTCACATACTCCTACCTAAAACAAACTTAACAATACACCGTATTTACCACCTACAATGTACACACTGCCCTTTTACTACTGATCACCACTGTTGCTATTAGTCAACTCATAGTTTCTCTTTTTTTTAGTCTATCAATTCTTCAGCTTCATTTCTAACTAATTGCTTCGTACTATGCACCACACCATACTTGAGGCTCATCATATAGAATCAGACACTGCATATCCTTCCTGTTACATAATTACATCAATTCGTTACTTTCATACAGTCTTGCTCCATACCCAACTTTTATATATATCCTACTAAAAGACTCATCCTTACTCTTGCACAATCCAGTAGCCCCAACCTATCAAAAACACATCTGTCACATCCTTTTGTTGCATAGAAATTGTCTATAAAAATACTTTTTCATCAACTATTTTATAGATCCATACTTAAACATAACTTCTTTTACTACTAAATATCCAGAGCGCGCAAATGCGCGCCAGGTATCTAGTAGTTTATAACTTGTCTTATCGATTCCTTTATGTAGTAACTCCATTGCATTGATACATGAATAAACTTCGCCTCCTGTATGCACAGAATAGTCCATATATGTTCTATACGATGATTTATATCGCCATGTTTTGTATTTCTGTCTGACAGTTTGCCTACATAGATACACGCTCTCAGCGTTGCTTATAGATGCATTTCTTACCTTCGGAAATCCATGCATACAGAAACTAGAACAAATGACGATAGTCCTCCTTTTTTTTTGTCGTATAGAATTAGGATGCTTCATACAGTTATCGTCTATGTACTGTAGAATGCTAATCTGTCATATACCATTGCCGTATGTCCTAGACTAAATGCCGTGTTCTCATACGATGCTGCCGCACGACGCCTATTCAGTCCCTGCATACAGTACCTGCATCCATCCTACTCTGCAGCCTGGCAGCAAGATCATGTGTCTTTTTTAGTTAGTTTGCGGTACCGCCTCCAAGCTATGTACTTTCTCGTGTTACAAAACAGTATGCAATCTTTTGGAAATAATATGCAGTATTTTGTACACAAAACTAGCTACTCCAGAACCGTATGTAGAGTAGAACCCGTGGTGCACAGCACTATGATGATAATTGGCGAAACAACTACTATTATCTACCTCTCGGTTTGCCCTTACTATTTCTGAAACTTATCACATGCTTCGGTAAACATTATGCCTATTATGCACATATGTCATTCAACCAATCACCCCTGCAATGTATACAATCACTCGTCTCCTTCTCTGCTTCTATCCATCTATTACCTCCCGCTGAAACGCTATTTGTTCTCGCACGCAGCCTCGCGCCAGGCTGCACGCGCAGGCTACTGGTATTTATTATCCACGGGAGGCGTCGTCCTCCTCTCACAGCTGCTCCTCCCCCGGCTGCTCCTCTGGCTCTGGGATGGCGTGTCAGCCAAGCCGGGTGCTAATTCACACACGAACATTTCATGAAAAAACAAAGAGCAACTCATGAGATCTTTTTTTGCTCTGCAATCAAGCTGCAGCATTTCAGTTTTCTTCTCCCCTTTTATTCTGATCAAGAGTGCAAAACGTTACATGCAAATTTATGTGCCACTAATAACACTCATTTCCTACACCATAATGAGCCACCCAAATTGATCATGCAACAATTAAAACTCCACGCACACTACTGCCTGCAGTTTCTAGCCTCATGCATAAACAAGAAACTGAAATGTAATTGCTGGCAGTTACCATGCAAACATAAAAGATGCAATCAAATGATTAATCAACAAACACCCCTTAATCCTTGATGCGTTTTCTTAATCTCGACGAGGCCGATCCTTGTACGCAGCTCCTGGAACCTGACGCGGCCCAACGCCTTAGTCAGAATGTCAGCTAACTGCTTTTCGGTCTTCATGTACTCTACCTCAATTTTGTCGACTTTAATGCATTCCCGAATAAAATGATATCGGGTGTCTATGTGCTTGCTCTGGTCGCGGAACACCGGATTTTTGCTGAGGGAGATCGCTGACTTGTTATCGACTTTAAGCATGACACTACCTACCTCTTCATTCTTCAAGTCAGCGAGTAAACAAGCTATCCAGATACCTTGGCAGGCGGCCGTTGTCACCGCGATGTACTCGGCCTCGCAAGAGGACAGTGCCACAACCTTCTGCTTCTGAGATTGCCAGCTGATGGGGCTGCGCCCGAGGAAGAAGAAGACACCCGCCGTGCTCTTACAGTCGTCGACGTCGCCATCCATGTCGCTATCGCTGTAGCCGACAAACCGTGGCTCCTCCATCTTCTTTGCATAACGGTAGCCATAGCTCCGCGTACCAGCAATGTACCAGAGTATATGCTTGACTGCAGCCAAGTGCTCGGTAGTTGGCGCTTCCATGAAGCGGCTTACGTAGCCCACCGAGTACGCGATGTCGGGTCTTGTGTGCACTAGGTACCTCAAGCTCCCGATGATGCTCCGGTAGGCCGTGGCGTCCGTGAGAGGGGCTAAGCTTGCCTTACTCAGCTTGAGCCTCATCTCCATAGGAACATGGCAGGGATTGCAATATGTCATACCGCTCTTCTCAAGAATTTTGAGCGCGTATGCAGATTGGTTCAGCATGATGCAGCCATCGGATTGGTGCACTTCGATGCCGAGGTAGAAGCTGAGCAGGCCGAGATCACTCATTTTGAATGAGTTTTTCATCTCCCTTTTGAATTTAACAATCTCCTGTGCGTCGGTGCCCGTGATAATGAGGTCGTCGACGTAGACGCCCACTAGTGGCCGTGATGCACCGCTACCGTGCATGTACACCGCATGTTCTGATGCGCTCCGCTGAAACCCAAGCGACAGCAAACAGCTATCAAGCTTGGCGTTCCACACTCTCGGCGCCAGCTTCAAGCCGTAGAGAGCCTTGTGGAGCCTCAACACCTTCTGTTCACGGCCCTTTACCACAAAGTCAGGAGGTTGGGGACGTAGACCTCCTCGTCGAGCTCACCGTTGAGGAACACCGATTTGATATCCATGTGGTGTACTGGCCATCCCTCGTGTGCGGCGAGCGCGATCAGTAGGCGCATGGACTCAAGACGTGCCACCGGTGCGAACACCTCCTCGTAGTCGACGCCTTGGCGCTGCACATAGCCCTTTACCATGAGGCAGACCTTATGCTTGATGACAGCGCCTTGAGAATTATTCTTCACCTTGAAGACCCATTTCAAGCCGGTGGGACGATGACTCGTTGGGAGGTCGACAAGTTGCCAAGTGTCGTTCTCCTCGATGGAGCTCATCTCCTCGAGCATGGAACGGTGCCAACACTCGTGCTTCTCTGCCTCAGAGAAGCCAATTGGTTCATCTGTCACCGTCAGGTACAGCTCCTCGAGATCGAGGTTGTGGACTACGGTCGTATCGTACACGTTAGCCACAGTCCGATAGCGGCGAGGTCCCTCGTCATCCGTCATGGGCGAAACGTCGGTGGGAGGTGAAATGAATTCCACCCCACTTTGTGTCACAGGCGTAGACGTGCTCGCTGGTGCTCCGGATGCCAGCGTCAGTGTCCCTGGGCTGGGCGCGCGACTCGGCACTACTGGTGTCAACGGCTCTTCACTCCCGTGCGCTGCGGGGTTGCCACCTGCTTCAGGATATATGGTATACTCGACAGTGAACGTCTCACCAGAGTTAACCGTAGCATCCTAGTCCCATTGTGTCGCCTCGTCGAAGATGACGTCGCGTGTCACGTGCACGCACTTGCCGACAGGGTCATAGACGCGATATGCCTTGGCGCCGGGCTCATAGCCGATTAACACCATCGGCGTGCTCCTGTCATCGAGTTTCTTCAGGTGCGGCTTCACCACCTTGACGTGCGCGACGCAGCTGAAAGTGCGGAGGAAATGCACCAGAGGTCGTGCGCCATGCCACGCCTCGTACGGCGTCATGCCATCAACACTGTGGGTCGGGGGTCGGTTCAGGTTGAATACAGCCGTCGTCACCGCTTCACCCAAAACATCCCCGGCATACTCTTCGCCTTCATCATGTTGCGAGCCATGGCAACCACCATTTGGTTCCAGCGCTCGATGACACTATTCTGCTGTGGGGAGTATGGCGCCGTGAGGTGCCTCTGGACGCCGTAATCAGCACAGTACTCACCGAATTCAACCGTCGTGAATTCACCGCCGCGGTCAGTGCAGAGGGCGCGCAGCTTGCGCCCGGTTTCCAGCTCAACGCCAGTCTAGAAACGCTTGATCGCCAACGATGCCTCATCCTTTGTCATGAACAAGACCAGCCACATGTAGCAGCTGAAGTCGTCGACGAGGAGCAGAAAATATTTCTGCCCGCCTGGTGTGGTCGGCGCGATGGGGTCGCAGAGATCGTCGTGCACCAGATCGAGGATGTGATCCGTTCGGTACTTTGACTGCTCCGGGAATGGGGTGTGTCGTTGCTTACCGATGAGGCAGCTGTCGCAAATCTGATCGACATGATCGATCTGCGGCAGCCCGCGCACCATACCGCGTTGCGCCAACTTCCGCAATACTTGGAAGTTCAGGTGCCTGTACCTGGCATGCCATCGCCACGCATCTTCACCGCGCCGCGCAGACAGACAGACCGGTTGTGCAATGGTGAGGGTGAGCACATAGAGTCGGTTGCGAGTGCGGTTTACCCGCTCAAGTATGCGACGTTCCTGGTCGCGGATCATGAGTACACCGTCCTGAATGAGCGTTTGGTAGCCGTTCTCGTCGAGTTGCCCAAGGCTCACTATGTTGCTGTGCAGTCGTGGGATGTAGTACACCCCCGTCAGCGCACGGTGCTCCCTATTTTGGCAAGTGAACAGGATGGTACCATGCCCGTGTATATCCACCACCGAGCCGTCGCCTAACTTGATGGAGCCGATGACGCCCTCGTCCATCTCCACGAATATCGCCTGGCACCCGGACATGTGATTGTTGGCGCCGGTGTCCAGGTACCAAGTGTCGTCATGGACGTCCTCCTTGCGCCCAAGATGCACCTGCGCGTGCACCTCGTTGAGCACTACGTTAGTGCCCGCGCCTACGGAAGCCTCGGTGGGCGCGCACACTTGCGCCATGAGAAGTGCAGGTTCATCGTCGCCGGCTTGCATCAGGTGGGCCTGCTCGGTACGCTTCGGCTTGCGATAGTTCCTAAAGTAATGCCCGTACTTGTCACAGTTGTAGCACTGAATCTGCGACATGTCACGGCGTGCACTGGACGAGCCACTATCCTTGCCGTCGTGTCTGCCTTTGCCGGGCCCACGGTCACGCGGCTTGCCACGGTAACGGTTGTCACTATCTCTGCCACTTCCCTTGTCAGCGCTGGAGAAGCTGCCGACTTGCTCCCTCCTCTTAGCGCGTGTGAGCCACTCCTCTTCAGTGAGGAGCAGACGCCCACCAGAGTCGCCCGAGTCATTGCGCTCGTAGCGCTGCTCCACTGATCAAAGCCGACTGGTGAGCTCTTCGATCGACAACGTGCTTAAGTCAAGCAGTGTCTCGATCGAGATTGCCACCTGTGTATACCTGGGTAGCACAGCATGAAGGAATTTCTTGACTACCTTTTCATCTTCCAACGTGTCGCCTAGGATCCAGATATTGTTGACGAGTCCCGTGATCCTCATAGAGAAGTCGTCCACCAACTCACCATCCTTGAATTCGATATCATTGAACTCCTTGCGAAGTTTCTGTGCGTTCGCCTCACGGACGCGCTCGACACCCATCCTCATTGTCTTCACGGCATCCCACACTTGCTTGGTCGTATCCTTCACGGCCAACGTGGACAGCATGTCCGACAGCACCGCACGGAAGATGGCGGACAGAGCCAATCTATCGTCGCGGTAGTCGGCGTTGCCAGGTTTGATCGCCTCCCACAGGCCTTGTGCCTGCAGGTTTACCCTCGTCATGAGGGCCCAGTTGGTGTTGTTCGTCTGTGTTAGCATTGGGTAGACCACCGATCCCGTCGTCTCCCTTACCACCTGCTGCACCACACACTCTTGGCCGCCGTTGCTGTCGGATCCAATCTCGCGATCGCCATTGCTGCCGAGATTGATCGTGCGAGTAGTGCTGCCGTCACCTTGCTCTGGAGACGACCTGGTAGGAGAACGTGGACCGTCTTGCGCCATCGCTAAGGATCAAAGCTACTCGGCTCTGATACCAAATGTCAGCCACGCCGGGTGCTAATTCACACAAAAGGCAGGAACTCACACACGAACACGGTAAGAAAAAACAAAGAGCAACTCACGAGATTTTTTTTGCTCTGCAATCAAGCTGCAGCATTTCAGTTTTCTTCTCCCCTTTTATTATGATCAAGAGTGCAAAACGTTACATGCAAATTTATGTGCCACTAATAACACTCATTTCCTACACCATAATGAGCCACCCAAATTGATCATGCAACAATTAAAACTCCACGCACACTACTGCCTGCAGTTTCTAGCCTCATGCATAAATAAGAAACTGAAATGTAATTGCTGACGGTTATCATGCAAACATAAAAGATGCAATCAAAGATTAATCAACGTGGTGCAATAACCGCATTCCTGGCTGCGACGCCCAGTGCTGAGACGAAGCCATAGATATTATACCGAGCGAAGCAGCGCTTCGCCATTGCTCCCCGTCACGTCACGCGCGCGCACAGCGACCATACTATAGTAGCTAGCACATATATTCCTCCTCACCGTCTTCGTGCTCTTTGCCTGCGCACACTAGGGTTCCATGCGAATCCTATCGAGGATCCCATGAGCCGCACAACGCTTTCGTTTATTTATGATTTCTTGATCTTGCACGCGCGCGCACGCCAAGTCTTGATGTGCATATAAACTAGCTCGGTGCGCGCAATGGCGCGCCGAGGTAACATCAATATGAATACATTTGGTAGTATACAGGAGTATAGGAGTATTATGAAGCTGTGAAAGAGAAATACAGTGTTAGATTTTTATTCCTACCAAATTGTAGTGCAAATGTGTGGCGTGCGATATCTGTGTCACATAAGAAAGCTAAATAAACAACACTCTAAACCTATCATTTTAGGTGAAGTGGCAATGCATAACACTTTTAAAACTGGAACCATAATTTAAAAATAATAGGTAAAAAATGTCTAAACGGGACTCATCTTCGTCGAAGGTCGAGGCTATTGCGCCCGGTCGGTCCAAATTGACTTTGGCGGCTTCGGACTATATATACGCGAACCGAGACTAAAAAAATAAAAATAAAAACTATAAAATTATTATCAATTGAGAGATTGTGAATTTAGGAACTATGATGCATTTTTTCATGACAGTAACAGACCAATCAGATAAGATGGTATAACATTTACATTGGATTGATGGGAGTATGCTAAGATACAAAGTACATTACTGTAACAACGAACATATACAGATAAATTTGTTGCTAAGTATAATTCGAAGACTTGAAGTAGTTGAAGTAATCTAAAAAAGACTTGCAAGAATATTAAGGCAATACTAACCTTTGTTAACCTCGGATTACTTTCTAAAACAGCCTTCAACCCCTAATCTATGATATTTATGCGGCTCACAAAGTTTAGACACTGCAAAGTACCTGGGGACTTTCGTGGCAGAAAGAGATGATCAGAATCACAAATCTTCTTGCTCAAGCGCGATTCAATACTGATGCTCTTCCACAATAAGGGGTCATTACAGACAGCTGAATGCAATGACTTAAACACCATCTGAACCGAGAGGATGTCACGAAGACCAAGATAGCCCAAGAGCGAACATCATTCCCTCGTGTAGAACACTTCCCACTTGAACAGGAACAACATCAATTGTATCACAGCGTGCCAATGCAGCATTGCCAGAGGTAGAAGGGACCTCCACAAACCCGATAGGTTGTGAGCAGGATGCACGGGGAGACAATCCTGGAGAATTGTCAGCGCCTCCACCACCAAAAAGGCCTCCAATCGGCGGCTACGGAGAGAGCGCAAAAGCCTGATCCAAGTAATAACTCAGGTCGGTAAAAAACATCACCGTCGTCGCTTCTGAAACACCCAGCACCGGACATGACCGCGAGCTCTATCGATAGCCGCATTGAACGTGGTCTCCAGGTTCATCCCAAAGGGGTCCGTCGGCAAGAGATCCACATGCATGTTGGATTAATTTCCTATTTTGTGACCTACATGAGTTTTAATACATATCAGCTATCTATCCTATGGTTGACTCAAATATATAAAATGATCAAATAAAGTATTTATTAAGAGTCCAAGTATCTATTAAGGAAAATATGGATTTGGATTTTAAATCGGTGTAGAGACCGGTTTGGATTTTATCTTTAAAAGAGTTTTATTGCTTTTCTTGACTTTCCAATAATTTAAAAGTCAAAAATAAAACTTATTGAGTTTTCTATGTTTTTATTGGATTTAAAGTTCAAAAGGAAATTTTAATTATTTTTCTGCTTTTTCTGAAATTTTAAAAGCTTTTTTCTAATTATTTTAAAGCCAAAATAAATTATTTGCAAAAATTAATTACCAATTATGAGTTGGAAATATTTGATTAAGTCCAAAATAACTGAGGAATGTTTTGTGAATTTTCAATAATTTTTGGACTTTATTTGCTATTTTCTAAAGCCTAGATGAATTAACTTAATTACTTAAATTGCTAAATCATTTAAAATCTTGGAACAGTAATTGGGCCGAATCTTCCTCGTCCTGTCACTATTCTTTCGAGCCCGGCCCATTTTTCCAGCCCAGCTCGCCCTAACAACCCGCTCCACCTCTCCCCCTCTTTCTCTCACTGACGGGTGGACCCACCCCGTCAATCTCTCTTCTCGCCTCTCCTCTCACTACCGTGTGGGCCCCACGCGCCACGTTACCCCTTTCATCTACCTTCCTTTCTTCTCCTCGCACATCCCGCTCGTCCCCACCATTGCTGCATTTCAAAAAGCTTTCCAAACTCATTCAAATATGACCGCATCTTCTGAAATCGCGCCGCATTTATGACGCAATGTCATCATCGCGCCCGTTACAGCCTCCGCTTTTCCTTCTCCGGCCATCAATCCCCCAGAATCCGCCATTGACCCGGCGGGAGCTTCTTGTGCTCCACACCACTCCGGCCTCACCCTTGCACTATAAAAGGATGCCCTGGGTAAGCCATCTCCATCTCATCCCAACACCGCCATCCACCTCGCCCCAATCCTCTCGAGTTCACCCGAATTTGAAGTTGAAGCCTCGCCGCTAGAAGCTTTTCCGCCGTCGATTCCACCGCCCACAAGCTCGCTCTGTCGCCTTCGTCCACGTTCCCGGCATCGCCTTCACCCGCTCATCCCCGTGCGCACACTCTCTCGACCAGAGGACCACCGAAATGCCCTCACCACTGTTGACCTAGCACCACCACCGCTAAACTCCTCGCCACCGGCCACTCCATTGTGCTCAGCCACCGCAAGGTAACGCATAAGGTTCAGCGTCATCTCCTCTTCATTTTGTGCACCTTCGCGTAGCTTGCCGTGGCTCATAGCGCCAGCGAGCTTGTAGCCGAACGTTGCCGCTGCCACCCTTTGTAGTCGAAACCATCTTCTGACCAGTCGTGTAGTCGAATTCCTTTCGACCAGGTAGTTGAATCCCTTTCAACCAAACTCCTTCGATCAAGTAGTCGAAACTTTCTTTTGACCAGGTAGTCGAAACTTTCTTTTGACCAGGTAGTTGAAAATCCTTCAACCAGGTAGTCAAAACCTTATTTCGACTAAGTAGTCGAAACCTCCTTCCGACCACGTGAAGTTGAAGCGATGAACAGTACTCGGAAAGTGAACAGTTTGGGACTTCAAAATTCTAGGGGCTCGTTCTCCTTCATACGAGCTCCGATTTAGATGATTCAAATTTCTAAAATCATATAAATTCAAGATCTAGCCAACCAAACAAAAATTATTTAATTTGGAGCTTATTTGTATTTTATTTTGATTTTGTTTGGATTTGATTTATTTTCACATATATATTTCAACGACTTTGGAGGGCCAGATTGCGATGCCATTTCAGAACAACAATTAATCAAGCATGACATGTTACATCTTTGATCATGTATGATCCCATTATTTAACATTATTTAAATTCTATTTTAAATTATTATTGCATGCTTATTTATACTCAAGTTAATTTAAATCACTCTTTTAAATTTATAGTTATTCCTAATTCCTTTGTATATCCAATTTTAACATTGAATCAGACATATCTTGACACCTTAGATAAAATCTGGTTTATGCAATAGTATGAAATATAACATTTTGAAAAAAAATATGTTTTTATTCAATTTAGAAATTTTCAGCCAAAAATCAAATGTTATTTAAATTGTATCCATAACATTGATGTACTATGGAATTGAAGTTTACAAATGATTTAAAAATAAAATAAAATTTTGTTTGGACTTGGGCGAAATGGATAGTTGGTGGGTGCAGGTTTATGCACGTGCTCAATTCGGTAATGGTTGAGGTCTAGGGGTTATTTTGGAAGTCGCTCAAGTTAGTTAAGGGTCGGTCTTCAAGCCGCATCTTGCAAAGCTCCACCGTATTACCACAAGTCTGGAGTGGGACAAACCGGGCTAATTAATTTGTAACATTCCATGTATGGGTGTTTGTTAGATAGTATTCCCATTTGGTGCAAGAGGGGGCTTCCAGCGGGTGGTTAGTCCAATAGAAGTGAAACCTTAGCGGCGCAAGAGGGGGCTTCTAGCGAATGGTTAGTCCAAAAGAAGTGAAACCTTAGCAGACATGACTACTTTGGAATGATGCATTGTAAAAGCCTTGTGATAATCACTTAGTCGCACACTTACGGAAGTGTGTGGGCGGACAGTATAAGTCGATTATCTATTGTGGGTATAGTTGTACAAACTCTGTAGAGTGTAAAACTATTCGAATAGCCATGTCCAGGGTCATAGACATGCTAGCAAAGCCACTAAAAGTTAGATTTTAGTTTTGTTTTCAAAATATTTTGATAAATGATTTTGGATAGTTTTTCCAATTGAAAATTTAGGTGGTTAGCTATGTGATATGAGGGTATCCATCACCATATTTCATATAGAGGTAATCATACTATAAAACTTGAGAATTTATAAAATAAATTGTAGTTATAGAATAGCTATTTTTCAAATTAGTACAAATATTTAAAACATTGCTTTATGCAAACTCAACCAATAAGCTTTCATTTGATATATCCCTGCATGCATTATAATCTGTTATTGGGTGTAACTTGCAGAGCACGGTTGTGTTGTGCTCACCCTTACTTAATGCAAATAAATTTCAGAGGAGAAGGACTTCGCTACTGGTGTAGATCTCGATGACTAGGCCGCTACCCCAGTGGATTATCTGTGGCAGATCAGCTGGACTCTACTACTTCTTCACCATCTTCCGCTGTGTTTGTTTATTGTTGGCTTGTAAACTTTTCTTGTAATCAACTCTTCTTCGTCTTCCGTTGTGTTTGTTTATTATTGTCTTGTAAGCTTTTCTAGTAATCAACTATAATATTTATTAATAAAGTTATTCAATTTATGGATGTTACCATATTTATTTACTATGTGAACTAGCTACTGATTATGAGACTAGTTAAAAATATACATAGAATTTGGGAGTGTTACTCCTGGGTCCGATAGATATGGTATTAGAGTCATATCGACCGTAGGTCGTGACCTAGTTAGAATGGTCGTTAGTTAAAAACTTCAAAACTTATTTTATATAATAAGAAAAATAGTTTGTTCTCTCCTCATCTTGGTCATTTATCTATCTTTAGCTTCTTCATAGCAATTCTTCCTTAATTAATTCTCTCTTCACTATTTTATAATGTTAAATGGTTCCTCTTTCCCTTGTAAATTTCTATAGATGATCAACACGTTTCTTATTATTATGTTCAAGACCAGAGGACATGGAGCTATCAAGAGAGCATCATCATACAAGAACTATCAAAGATCGTAAACTGAAGAAACACGATGTCAAACCATCCATATAGCCTAAGTTTGCAAATACTTATTCTGTGCATTGAGTAGTTTCACCATTTTTAGAGTCTCGATCGATAGAACACCTTAGTTCTTCTTCCTTGTCTCTCTCTCCTAGCATTTGTCTCATTTCCTAACCCTCTAGAGTAACCGGCAGATGGTGAACACTCGTCACTCTAGAAGTGGAACCAATGCCAACAATGATGCCCTTGGAAACGAAAGTGCTCTAATTCCACCACCAACAACCAATGAATCAGAATGGCAATAGATACTTATAAGCCGAGGCGGCCCTACGTATGCAACTAAATTGTAATCCAATTGACAGAAATTCACGTCAAGGCAACAAGCAAAGTCGACTCGTGAGTCACGCCACTGCAAAGCTAACTCGTGGGTCACGTCATCGCAAAGTCGACTCGTTGGGTCATGTCTATGCAAACGTCTCGTTGGGTCGCCAACGCTACTCGACACAAACAATACTCGAAAGCCAACAGTATTCGAAACGAACGGTACTCGAAACGAACAATACTCGAAACGAACAGTACTCAAAACCTACAGTACTCGGCGGTACTCGAAATGAATAGTACTCGAAGCCAACGGTACTCGAAACGAAAAGTATTATAGCGCACGTCGAAAAAAGATAATAAAACACTATATTATCATTACTATAGTTGTACAAAAATTAATATTTACATGACATCTATTGGCGGCCCCCTCTTGGGGCGTACCCTGCATGTCGACGCACTCAACCACCGCGAGGAGCCGGAGGTGGTGTCACGACGTCGAGGTCGGCGTCGGTAGGGTCGGCTCCAGGGTCGGTAGGGTTGGCTTTGGTGCACTTGGCAGCTGAGAGGCCTGGTCCTGGGGGAAGTGAAAGTCCCCGGTGAATATCTCGTCGTACAACAAGTCGGTTCGTCCCAACTCGATGCATGACCTATGAAACATTACGTTACGCATGCAATCATAGGAAAACTACAAAATCAAACAAGGTAGTCATACCTGGGGGCACGAAGGCACCCGCGGACGACTCCTTGTACTCCTGCCCCGTGTATTGGTGAAACAGAGGACCTGCAAAAGAATATTGTTGTTAGTAAATAGTGAGGTTCGAAATAATGTAAGGGAAGTGAATGTGTCATGCTAACCTAAAAACGTCCCCTAGGAGCTCCCACCACGGTGCCACGAGGACTCGCCCGCCACGTTCAGGAGAGGAGCCCGTGGCCGTGAGCCACCATGGCTGCCCCCTCATCCACTCACTAGTGAATGTGATTGTGTCCTCAGCCCGCGACAAGTCACAATTTGGATCCCTCATCTCGCCTTCTCCGCGATACACTGTAAGATCCCTTTGCCCCCCCCCGCGACAACTGCTGCCTCCAACCTGTCAACTCGAGGATCTCCCGATGTAGATCCACCTGCACATGTAATCAACAAGTTGGAAACATAAATCTAGCTAATTAAATATGAAGTACCGACCGTTGAATATGTACCACATGGTGGAATGTGGAGTCCGATTGTGTGGGTACGTGTCGGATGTCACAGCCTCGTGTCGTGGTGGGTCGACCACGACCCGGACGCAACAAAGCCTCATCCGACCGTCGTACCACTTGATGTACTTCTCTTGCTCCGTGGGGTCGTAGGGAGCATCCTCCAAGACGACGTCGGCATAGGCGCTGAGCCATCCCTCAACCCAAGGGAACATCCTCTCCGTCCAGGGGTAGTACCACGTACTCCCTTTGTAGTGTACCTGTGGACGGCAAGACATTCATTTGTACATATATAATGTAGATTGTACTAAAGAATTAAAGCTCAAAATAACCCGTGGACGTGGGTCGGCAACCGCTGCGCCCAAGGGATTGGGACCTACTATCGTAGACCGAACTGGCGCATGACTCGCACCACCTGGTACTCCTCCACGAAGACCTCGTGCACCAAGGTCCTCCTCGTGTGCTAGTACACGTGGTCTCGCGTGCACAGACTGGACAATCCTTCTGGGGGTGCGCGTGGACACCCTCTCCTCCATGTACGGTCTCGAGATGACGCGATCATCCGTCAGCTGGTTGAACATCACGATGTAGGACGGGTACGACCCCTGCGTGGTGATCGGTGTGTAGGTCACCTGTGTAATAGACCAAAGGAACAGTTATCACGAGAAATTATGATTGTATTACGAAGAAAATAATAAATGTTCACAAAACTAACCCACCGGTAGCATCACACCGTGCCCATAGTAGGCGGATCCACGTCGTCGTCCTCGGCGTACAGGCTGACCGTGTACACTCCTAAGTCCATTTGTGGATGTCTAATCTGGAAGCGCTCGAAAGACCAAAGCTGCAGAAGTAGCAGGCATCCGGAGAGGACAGAGCTGTCCTGGGAGCGGCGGCACGCGTCGCACAGTGCGCAGTACGTCGCACCCAGCACGGTCAGACCCTAGGCGTAGGGTTGGATTTACTCCACCGGCCAGTATGCAAGATGACGTGTGTGCTTATCGACGCTGATATCATGGGACCCCAGGAACATGACCCACCCAAACAACCACAACAAGTAGGCCTCGAAGTGCCTCCTTACCGTCTCGTCGGGTGCGTCCTCCGCCATACACTTGGGCTGCAATAAGACATATACACGTCAGCAAGGTTCACAAATGAATTGATACGAGAGGACAACAGTTACGAAGACTTATATAGAACTGGCAGGTCTACCTCAACGTCGGTTCGTGCGGGCTGCTAAACTCGTAGTAATCGTTGCTCGGTGGCAGCACACCCTAGAACCTCGCCAGGAACTTCGTGCGCCATGTGGGCAAGATCTCATACGCTACCATGGGAAGCCTACGCAGGGTAACCCGATCATGAAGCTCACGTCCTGCAGCGTCGGCGTCATCTCCCCGCACGGAGGTGAAACGTGTCCCGACCTCCATAGGTCGACCAATGCCGCCAGTAGGGCCCGGTCGTATGGAAAACTCCTGAATGTACGACCAGGACCGGTCTTGGTCGTCCTCGCACGTCGCCTCTACCATCCGTACTAGCGAAAGGAGACATGCCGCTCTCAACCTGCGTCGGGTCAGGTTACGAACGAACGTTAGTCCACACGTAGTAGTCAGGCCACAAATGATTACACCAAAATCGTAATAGCACGTACCTTAGCACCCAGCTGGGGTGCAATCTCCATGCCCTAATAGGTGTGCGCAACCGCAACGCGTTAAGCTCAATCAGCATCTCGCCCTCCTGGGGGAGGATGGTATTGAGGCGGCTACAGTGATGTAGGTCAATCACTGGGCCAAACAACTCGTACAGCCACTAGGCAACGTGGTCTAGATCTGTTATACCTGAAAAATCAATGCATACATTATAAAGACTACGAAATATATAAAAAGATACTACGAAGCTGTGATCACACTCTACCTAACCTACAGAGTTAAATAAAGCTAGAATTTTTTCGATTAGGCTCTACCTACCCTAATTAGCTGCTCTGGATTTTCTTTGTAATTTTAAACGTGTTATGCTATTTTCCTAGTTATAAATTAATTCCCGACATTAACAATATAATTACCGCGTACAAATAGAAAGCTAAATAAAGCTGCAATTAATTTGATTAAGCTCTACCAACCCTAATTAACTGCTACATATTTTCCTTTCAATTTTAAAACGTGGCATGCTAGTTTTCAACTTAAAAAATATTTTCTAGTATTAACAATATAATTACCTCGCACAAATAGAGAGCTAAATAAAACTGGTATTACTTATATTACTCTCTACCTACCTCGTACAACTCAAAAGATGTACTACATAATTAGACTACATTCATCTAATCTACTAAATTCTATGTCACTATTTTTGTTTGTTAACTGACAATATTTTAACATAATGTACAAAATTAAAAAAAACCTAAAAATAACCGATCGGATCCAATACTCTATCTATCTCTCATCCGCGATGAACTGACAGAATTTAACTACCTTTCTTCTCTCCTCTCTCTCTCTCTTTTTTTTTTTTTGGAATTAAAATGAGTTTGAAATGATTTTTTTTTTGGATTTTTATAGCTAGATTGTTGTTCAACTGGCGACAGATTACTATCGCCAGTTGAACTGGCGATAGATTACTGTTCATTTCCTGTTGCTAATTGGTCAACTGACAACAAAAGTTAGACTGACGATAGAAGAGGGCTTGGGTACCCAGTTGAACTGGCGACATAGAACCCTTTTTGCTATTTTTTGAGCTAGCTATTTATTTTTATAATTTTGTTAAAAAAATATTAAAAATTACAAAAAAGCATCTCAACTTTCAATAGGAATGAAACGGGAGAAGGGTCAACGTTTAACAAAATTTTGCTGGCGCTCACTAGAATACATAATGAACGGTCAGGAACCTTCCAGACCTAAACGTCCGGTGTTACAATCACCTCTCCGGCCAATCAGGCTGACTCTCCTACCTCGACCGTTGTTCGAACCGTTCCCAGAATCTCTGATCTCAATTGCATCAGCAATCTACCCAGGTAATTCAGACCTTCGCCCTCACGCCCACCACCCCAAAATAAATCATGGGGCGATGCCTCAACAAGAACAGAGCCAGCCGTTGACAACAACATATCAGTCAGATGGGGATAAGTTGAAAACTTGCATTTTATAGCTCTGTACATCACATCGATTTTCATGGACTCCCAATCTGACTGTACCTATTAGAGAAAAAAATTAAAAATAATCATTTTATTAGTTTACATAACCAAGCAATATTACGAAACTAAAAATGCCATCATATAAAGTAAATGTGCTAGTCATTGTTAGCAGTAACTGAGGAGCAACATATATTCCAAGGAAATTGTTGTCATAGACACCCAACTGATGATTGGTTAGCACCGTCATGCTGGTACTGCCAGCCAGCCAATAGCTGCAGTGATATACAGTACAACTAACGTAAGATCCTTGCCCAGAGTGCAGAACCAAACATGTGAAATTAAAACCCAGCAAAGACATAACCAATGCTCGTGGAAAAAATTGGTGACACAACATTCATCCAACGTAAGAAGATTTCTGTTTGAAATATTTCCATTAAGATGTTACGTTAATATCATATAGCATATGCAAAAACATCTGATAATCAGTGAGATTACATTGTATGGTTCACTCCACAATGTTCAGGTCAACTGCAAATGCATTATGTTAACATATTTTTTTACAAATGTTTTGCAACTTGATAAAAGGAGGAACCACCTGCGAGATACCTTTCTCCATCATGGTTAACAGGGAACACTACCACTAATTTTGTAAACCTTAGTGTTTCTAGTGTGCGTGCGTGCACACAAGTTGCAAGTATCATTTGGGTGGCAAGGACTATAAACTATAAAGTCAACAAAAGCTGGAGTTGTGTTTATTCCCATCCAAATAGTGGATCTAATTATGCTGACAGCAACAGGAAAGAGATGGTTTGAACCCCGTAGTATGCCAGGATGGAGTATTGGAGATGTTTTGTAGTATGGCAATCAAGATTGTAAGCCACAATTATAATCATACTTCATACATGAGCTACCTACTGTTTTAACTGATGTTTCTGCTCTATGACAGAGGTGGGACAGACCCAGGAAGCAGGGGACAAAACAAAGGGCACCATAAAAATTAATATAAGCTAAAAACAGAAAGTAATTTCGAGGGCATTATAAATGAATTGTTGGATGAAAGAATTATATTCAAGTACATATTCAAGGGTTCAATTTATCGTTAGACTTACAATTTGCAAATGAAAAGTAGATCTACAGTTTACAAATTGCTCAGTAACACTAGATCATGCAAGTTGGAAAATAGCATTGATATACATCTTTGTAATGTTACTGAGCTAATTTTTTCTTTCTAACAATATCTTTTATCAGAAATAAGATTACAAGTTATATATCACATATCTAGTTCTCTTGAAATATCAAAGTAAGCAGAATATTCAGACATACCAATTCTGGGAATTCTCTTTGTCGTGTCCTTCCTATTCTAGCAGCCTCTTCAGGACTCCTTGCCTGCTTTATTTCTTGGACAACGTCCCTTGCTTGAGGATTGTCAACACCAACAAACTTATGTGCCTGAAAAAAAAATAGGCTTACTGAAAGGTTTCACAATGCAAATTATGATGCTAATATACTGCTCACAAATGTTGCAGGTTAAAAAAACACTTTAGTGCATCATGATCAAGAATTCCTCTTCAAAGCACACCAAAATAACACAAAAATGGCACCAAAAACAAGAGAAAGAAACCTGGTAGTAGTGTTCCACAGTTGGCCAGGTGAAATAATCTCCATTTTCATCGGGCATGTGAATTGGATGAGGAGAAAAGTTTGAGAAAGCCCCGAAGGTATCCCAAGTCTTGTAAAAAGAAATAATATTTGTTTCATAAGGAGATACTTCCGGATCAACTGAAGGTATTTCATCCACAGATGGTATTACAGGTGATAGGTCAGGGATAGGTTGGAGGAATCCACTCATGAGCATATCCCTATCAATCTGCAAATTGAAGAGAAAATATATAATATGCAGATGTCAACTAATGCCAAATGATATACATATGCCTACAATAACGCATAGTTACTCGGATGCTCAGTGTGAAATTATGTGATTAGATAAGACCACTTGTAGAACAATTTTTCCAAAACTGGATGAAAACAGTGGGGACTACTAATGTCATGTGCTGGAATTACTATTCACGTATGTAAACAGTACCATGGGGACCGTAGCATTAGGATTAGAAAGAGATTATCTTCCTCAATAAGAATATCTATTTCCCTAAACAGTTGATTAGTTTTCTTGTACAGGGATTAGTTAATTGGAAAGGTTATCTATTAGTTAGAAAGGTCATATATTAGTTAGGAAGGTCCTCGTTTAGATTGATTTTATCCATCATTGCCATTAAGCAATAATATGAATTAGTCTCAAGACTCTCAAGTCCATCTCCTAATCTAGATCATTTATACCCCAACAAGGTGCCCTCTCCTTTAAGCGTCGTTTTACCTCTCACCGTCGCCGTCGGTCTCCTTTCCTCGATGTTTATCCCTTGTAATGTACTAGGTACACTACAATTGGCATCAGAGCCACTCACCATGGCTTTCGATGCCGAGTGTCCTTTTGATGGCTACCCTTTCATGACGAAGGAGAAGACAACGGCACAGGAGATGAAGAAGGCAAGGCGGGCTGCGACATTGATAGAGGCTGCAGCGGTGGAGGCACAACCATGCATGCCTTACGCCTTCTTCCAATACGGGCGATGCGGCCTTTTCAAGCGGCGCGCCATTTTTATACGGAGGCGGCACTAGTTCTCCCAAAGCCCACGCACATGGTGCATGCGGCAAGGCGTGATGGCGGCGGTGCTAGAGGAAGCGGTTGCAGAGCTATAACTACCAACAGCAGCACGGCCTCCACCCCCAAGGGCGACAGAGTTTTCCCACCAGCGGCGATGCTACACCCAAGTACCCAACAGCAGCGGTAACGACTGCACCGTGTCCAGTGGCGACAAAGCTCCAAGGCAAGGCGGCGACGCGTCAGGCGAAGGCGGAGCACCAAGGCGCGACAGCGACATTGCAGCCTAGAGCTCCAACAACTGTGGAACCATCCAAGGGAACGCTGGAGGTTCCCATGGTGAGATCCTATCAAAGGGTGGGTTGGCACTTGGGCTGGTATGATGGGCCGCATCAACAGTCAGGCATCCACTTCAAGCGTGTGGAGACGACAATCTTCAAGGCGTCAACATACTCTAGCATGACAGGGAGCTGGAAGTGCTATACTTTGTTGACGTGGGGCTTCCAAGGGTTGCAGCCATGGTCGCAACCACAGCTTGAGGACGAGTTGCTTATCGAGTAGCGGAGAAGTTGTCATGTGCTGGAATTACTATTCAATTATGTGAACAGTTCTAGGGTACTGTAGTATTAGGATTAACGAGGGATTACCTTCCTCAATAAGAATATATATTTCCCTAAATATTTTATTAGTTTACTTGTATAAAGATTAGTTAATTGGAAAAGTTATCTAATAGTTAGAAAGGTCATCTATTAGTTAGGAAAGTCATTATTTAGATTAATTTTATCTATCATTGGCATTAAGCAATAATATGAATTAGCCTGAAGTCTCTCAAGTCCTTCTCCCTAATATAGATTCTTTCTACCCTAGCAAGACGCCCTCTCCTCTAAGCGTTGTTCTACCTCTAACCGTCGCCGCCGGCCTCCTTTCTACGGTGTTTATCCTTTGTAATGTACTAGGTACATTACAACTAAACTCTATAAAAACATATGATATGCAAGACAGATAAAATTTACAAATGAAATGTGGGGTAATAAAAGTGTAATATAGCAATTAGCAAGTATATTTAATTGATTGAGAACATAGACGAGAATAATAGAACTAGAACATAAACGGTTCACCTGCTCATACGAAACATCAATTAAATCAATCGCTTGAGTCATTTGATTCATCCCTAGTTCACCAACTGGTGTTGGAGCATTTACTCCCCCGATTATTTTTGGAGCCCAGAATGCATATACCTGTTGAAAGATGCAAAACTCACCAATGTAAACAGAGTTCAAACAGAATATGGCATACAACATGTAAACGAAGGCACAAAAATTAGAGCAAACCTAATAAAGTTATGCCATTTAATACACCATATGTGAACTGGCTGAGGTTCATGATGCAAGAATGATGGATATGAGATATTCACATGTAATTTTATAAAACAACGAGAGAGTGAATGCACACAGACTTTCCCTACGATTCTGTTGAGTTCCCCTCCCAGAGAAGTAAAAGCTAAGCTTCAATGTTATCTCCATAGACAGGTTCCTCACCAAAGGTCTCCGGGGTCCGGGCAACAGGGAGGTTCCCCCCTGATGTATAACATGTCTATACAATCTGAACTTGGGGAGCATCTATATATCCAACTGATAGGAATATCTTTGCAACATTCATATTCTAGCAAATGAAAAGCTGATGAAGTCAAATAAAATTCATATCCATCAAATCCCCTGCTCCTTTCATCTTCTCATGGAAATTTACTAACAATCTATGAGCATTTTAACGCTTAAACTGCAGAGACAATGGGCGTAGCATATTCAATGGATAACATATAACGACAGTTTCTTTGGATAGAATATATAATCAAATAGTGAACACCATTCAGATAAGGTAATAGCACTCAGCAGAACAGTACTATTGCACCTAACAATTTAGGAGACCACTCTATCAACTTCTCAACAGCAATGATAAATAGACTCAAGTTCTCAAACATTCTCATGTTTGATTTCACATCCACAGCTTGAACAAAAAAAAAATCATTAAACCAGAACATAACTAATTTAAACAAAGGAAGCCAATCTGCATTCTGCAGTGACTAATGTAGTATGTATGCACACAGCAAACATATATAGTGAATTTAATTAAAAAATATTCACCTTATGAATAACACTCGCAGATATAGCAGAAGCTGCTAGGGTGCCACCACACTCCCATAATATGGAAAGGTAACCACGATCATAACAATATTCCATAACATCTCTAGGATTAAGCATGTCAAACTCCACTACTTCAACACCCTTCATAGCAAGCTTCTTTTGGAGATCTCTCCGGGCACCTCTTTGCGTTACAACTATTGTGTAGGCATCATGAACATTCCATAAATTTGCTTCTTCAGGAAGGTTAAGAGACTGTGACATTACAATGCGCACTGGAACATGCCCCTTGACATGCCTTGCAGTTAACCGAGGATCTAAGACACAACTAAAAGCTCTTCAATTTTGTGAAGGAACACCAATATGAAATATAGTAAATAGAATATTGTATTATTTGGTCACTACCATCAAGGCGCACTGTATTTCCACCAACAATAATGGCATCACTTCTGCCACGCAATTCAAACACTCGGCCTCTGGATGCTTTGCCGCTTACCCAAGATGCATGTCCACTACTTGCTGCAATTTTTCCTGCCAATTTCCATCAATAGAAGTGAAAAGGAGTACAAGTTGGATATTACTCCTAGGTCATAGTACATTAACAAATAGACCCAACTAATATAAAGAAATGGAATGAACTATTGACTTACCATCTGCAGTCATAGCATACTTCAGAACGGAGAATGGAACATGAAAGGCAGCTCGGTAAAGTAATGGTGCATTTACGATGAGGCATGACTTTAGAGCTTCCTACAGTGGACAGCTCAAAGACATCAATCAGTAAGCCAATAAATGCAAGAACAGATTGATAATATACATTTTTTTTTGAGCCACTCAGTAGGCTTAAAACAAAACACAAGGAAAAAGCTACAAGAGAAAATTGATAACATATACTTCTGAGATTCTTATTAGGTTAAACACGCGTCAGAAATACAGGAGGGGGTATTAGATGATTCACAGAACAAAAGAAATGAAGTAAATAAATGAGTGGCAAGATCATAAAGTTATTCAAATAAAGAACATCAGTACAATATAACCACCATGAGAGCAGATAAAATCATTAATTCATTGCCACAATGTAATTTGCATTTAGTAGGGGTGATGCTCCTATATGTCAAGAAAGGCATCGCTGAGGTCTTAGCTTTAGTTAGAAGCTCAATAGCCCAAGGAGAAGCTACATATCAAATAGAGATACGAAACAAATCTGTCATATTCAAGATAGGAACATAAATTCAGAAGATCAAACACATACTGAGACTAACTAAAGGCAAATACCAAATTGAACACTAGTCAAATAACACTCCACCTAAAGTGTATATACCAAATATTCGTTATACCAAGCTGATAGCACATAGTGGACAGGGGGTTTAACTACTAGATTGCTAAGGAAGAAACTGAATAAAAGGAAAATATTAATTTAGATACAGAGTGTAGTAGCAGTAGCTCTGCTAAATCTCCAAATCACAATGAAGTAGTAATATCTACTACTCCATTATATTAGGGTACTGAGAAAAAAAAATTCATACACATCAAGTGTGAAGATCCAGTATTTCATATCGAGTCCTAGCAATATGTTGACTAAAAAATGGTTCACGTGATGTTAAAATGTACAAAAAGAAATAGAGTGTTCTAAATGGATCTACATTTTACATGCCAGATAACTTAATACTAGAAAACACGATGCCAGATAGCTTATTACTAGAAAACACGAAAAAACATATCTTGGAAACATTATTGTCATTTTTACCCATCAAATTGTATTGGCCAGTAACAATACTTTTAACAGTTTGGTAAATAAGTTATTTTTGTTCACTTCTATCTTTCCGCATCACATGTCATATCCAAATGCTTAAGACGTGGAACAAGTGAAAAGCTAGTGTGACTCCACTAGGCTGCAAACAAGATAGAATCTCGGATATCAACAATACATTCGCTCTTTCCAATATGCTACAGATGAACTTGAACTTCTGATTAAACTCTGATAAATCAATAGTAGTATACATTGAAAATTTTGTATTCACTTTAAAGAAAACCTAAAAACTCAGAAAGCATCTTCTCAAAACATAATTTTAGTGTCAACTCCACTAAATCATAACTGTGAATTCAGAAGACGGAGCATTATCCAAAAATGAATGATCTTTTAAAACACAGTTGCATAATGATTTAGACAAGGGTTACTCAAAGTAAAACACAACTAAATATATATGGAACTCAGTTGCTTAGTCGTGTGCTTTTGTTTATCATTCATATTGCACATATAAATATTTATATTTTTTCAATTGTTAAAGTGCTTCCAAGCCGTTTTCAAGTGTGCATACCAGTGATACTACAAGAACGCTACAAGGTGGGATGACCGCTCGCTGACTGCTTAGAGCTATTTAGAACATTGAGTAATCAAAACAAAAGAAAAAAATATGTAAGCCAGAAGTCACCTCGAATAATTTACTCTGTAGATCCTCCCCCACAACATCAACTTGAATGCCTTCACTTCGTAATGATTGAATTGCCTTCCCTCTCAAGTGCTTCAAGGGATGTCTAAGACCCACCACAACTCTTGTAATTCCTGCCTAATAAAATCGTTAGTGTACTGCCTGCATATTGAAGACATCTCATCATATCCAACGTCGATGTGTATGACCAAATTGTCCAAAAAAGGCTAAGAGAAAATCTAATGCAACACTATCCGTTAGTCTTTTTTTTGGGGGGACTGCGATAATTTGCGCAACGATGACAAATCTGGAGAAATAGAAGGGAACGATAGTGAAGGGCATCCCGTCGAGCACCTGGACGAGGGAGGCGATGGCGGTGCTGTCCCCGTAGCAGTCGCCGGGCTCGAGGTTGAGATAGGCCGTGGCGCCGCGGGCGTGCTCTCGGGCCTCCTCGGCGGCGAGGAGCTCGGCGCAGGGCGTGCCCTGCGCGTAGAGGAACCCCTCCCCGACAACACAGGCCTCCACGTTGTCGGTCTCGAGCTGGGGCCGGGCGATCACGCAACCGAAGTTGGGGTGTGGGGAGGCGAGCCCCGCGGAGCGGTCGGCCACGTCGGCGGCGCGGCGGAGGAGGAGGGCATCGTGGACGTGGGAGGCGGCAATGGAGACGGCGCGGGGTGGGGGGAGGCGGCGTCGTCGGCGGGGGCGGGGGCGGAGGAGGAGAGGGTAGGACGCCGGAGCGGGCGCGACGCCCAGCGGACGCGGCGGCGGAGGCATGTTCTTGGGGTGGGTCACTGGGGTGTGCGGCAGCCCGGCGTGGGGGACGGGGGCGGATGGGATTTGGGGAGAGCGAACTTTCCACCAACGGAGCGTGACCGCGAGCGTGGAATTTTAAAGTGTATTGGCACCTTTTTTTCCTTGTATCTACTGAAATGGCCTTTTTTTTTCAAAAATAGTGTCCTATCAAACGGCTATTGTGCGGCAACCTCTTCCCACTCGCCACACACCCCCCTTCTGCACGGCCACCGTACAGGCTGCCCTGCGGTGGCCGCCTACCATGTGTCCCTCCGCGATTAGGGTTTCAGCCTTAATTAGCCGATTAGGGTTTCGGTTGTGTTCATAAGATTTTTAAAATACAGCAAATGAGCTTCAAAAATAATAAAATTTTATATGAATGCTTCTAATATGGTGTACTTAATTACGCAATTTTTTTCATAATTTTACTCATTCTGATTTTTTTCTCATGATTTCATTTAAGTGTACTATTTGTAGGAATTTGTAAATATAGAAAATGAGCCCAAAACATTATGAAATTCTTTTTGAAGAATCCTTACACAGTGGACTTGATTGTGTAATATTTTGATAAATTTATATGTGTTCTGAAATTATCTCAAAATTAAGGTTTTACGCCTTAAAAATATGGAATTTAGGTTTCAAAATTAGGGTTTTATGTGATTTGGATTGTGGGAAGTTTATTACCACATGACTACTCTAGGTAATAGATACTTGTATTAATTTTATTTTGGTTCATAAAAATAAATTATTGCATTTTTTCCTCAACAATCAACCCAAAAGGACATTAACATCAAGGTTTTTGATCACATTACTTCACTTTGGTGGAGTTAAAGTAGAGTACTTTATGGAGCTTCTACAGAATGCAATTGAAGTGGCTGAGAACACTTGTTGTGATTATGAAGATGCCCTAAAATGTTAGATTGAAATATTGTGGTTTCATACTCTTTATGCACTACACAGTATAATTTAGCATATATATTTGCTTCTTTATGCTCTAGAACTTGTACTCTTATGTTACAAGCTCTAATAGTTTATCATTTTAATTTTATTTTTCATTCACCTGCTTGTGTTGGATCCACCTCTCTTTTTCATCTGGTCATTACAATTGCATTTGGCTATGCTGACATGGAGGATCCGATGTCGGTGCGAATGGTTCTTTCTGAGATTCCACTAGAAGAGACATACTTGCAATACAAGCTTACTTTCATGGCTCAACAGGAAAGAAAACTAATCAAGCAAAGAAAGCTACCAATTGATGACTACTTTTATTTGATGGGTACAACGGACCCTACAGGAACTCTCCAAAGATCAGTTGATTGCTAATCAACCGAAGGTAAAGTGCGAGGTATGGAACCAGAATTACATTAGAGTCCGCAGACAGAAGCACGTTACACGTGGTCACATGGCAAGATAGTTCGGATAATTGCTTTAGTCATCCTCGCTACTACTACGGTACACTGTGACACAACCATCCGAACATGTAAGTATACAAGCCTTTAGGAGATAGAAATAACATGGCGAGTAAGAAAGGGGACTACGGAATGGCCCGACCTACTACGTAGGTCAGGGCCATTTGCCCTTCCTTACGAGCTCAGCGTTGTACTCCTCGCCGGCTGCCTTGGTCTCGGCCACTATTTTCCTCTTTTTCTCACGCTCCCTCTCGCGAGCCTCGTGCTCCTTGTGCCTGCACACCTTGAAATGAGCATGCGTCTCCCGCTGGATACGCTTGTTGTGTTCTTCATTGCAGCGCTTCTCCTCCCTCTTCTCACGGTCCCTCTTGGCATCCTACTCCCCGTAGTTGAGTAGCCACTGGTTGTGTGGGTGGATCTCTTCGTCGATCCACTTGCGGTAGTGTCGACGATCAAATCGCCGATCTTATGAGTATATAAATGAAAAGAGGAAAATGGCGCGTATCTTCTAGAAAGTAGTGAGACTGCTCTTTATTGCTTTGAACTGGCTATTACAAAGGGTGCATAAAACTTAAACTAAAGACTAATTCGGGAGTACAAGGCTCTTGAGGGTGTCTCCCAAATGATCTTCACTATTCCGGCCTCTCTATCTTCAGTCCGCATTCCTCCTTATATAGTTGATGAAGGGTTGGCAGTTGTCTCTGGAGGAGACGCCTGTTCGGGAAGCAACGCGTCTGGTTGAAGAGAGATGTCTATTGATAATGTATCAACTGTCGTGCGATTATATGTCCATGAGTCATGTAACCGTACTTCAGTATCGTAACATCGCGTGGTATGGAATATATAGCACATGTTCCATTCGTCACACGGTAAAGCATATGTCTGGTCGTTGATCCAGACATCAGTTCAAAGCCTTGTGAGCATTTGACTGGTCGGAGACTTAGTTTGGAACCATGTCCGACCAGATTGGGTACTATGTAACCTCTGGAATTCTTACGACCAGTGAGGTCGTTAGTTTTAGGGTTTACGACCATGAAGACGTATGGTATCTACATACTAAATAATAAATAGAGGTTTTAATCCTCTTCAGCTAGCCCCCAAACTTTTTAAATGAATTGGTCGTATAGACGCTTACTCCCGATGCAATCGTATCGGGCAGACCCCTCATTAAATGTCGTGGTATTCAAGGCGGTCCGTATTCATTTTTAAAGTTCATAAATTGCCTTGGAAGTTGAAGGAACTCTTGGTCCGCTGGTCAAAAAGGGATTTTTGTCCATTGAATTTTCCCCAGAAACGGTTACAGTGTTGTTGCTATAAAAGGTCCCTTAGCACTGGGTGTTAGGGTTTCTACGCCTTTTGCTTTCCTCTTCATTTTCCAAGAAACCATCTCCGATCACCTTTGAATTCTTCACCCGAAAGAAATCACCATGTCGGATCTTATTACCAATTGGTCGATCTCCGATCTGAGCGAGAAGAAACTTGAAGGTCTGGAAAAGGTTGGGCTATTACCCGATAGAAATCTGATCACGTGGAGATCAGCGTTTGGGGAACATTCTCCAAGTGGTGAGGATGGAGAAATTCCCGTTTTTCTCGCATATATCGAATGCGGCTTCAGACTTCCAGTTCACTCCTTTCTTTCTCAAGTTTTGGAATATTATAGAGTTGAACTGATCAATCTGGCCCCCAACACCATACCCAACCTCAGCATCTTCGTTTACCTCTGCGAAGCGTACCTGGGAATTCCAGCAACCTTGGACCTCTTCAGGTACTACTACAGATTGGTGAATGCGAAGAAGACGACCGGTACACCCGAAAAGTGTACCTTGCGTCTCTATGATGGGAAGGCTGATGAGTACATTCCAATATACTCCAAGTCTTCATGGTCGTCATGGAAGAAGAGTTGGTTTTACATGAAGATCACACAGGGCGATGACCTTTATTACAGCGGTAAAAAGGCTATCGAGATTCCGCAATGGCGTTCCTCCTCGAAGAAGGAAGGAAAAATTGAGAGATGGGTTGAAGCCATCCATATCTTGAGTGCCAGTGGTTTGACATCCTGGCACGTGGTGAGGGACTTCTCCATGCGGAGAATCAGTCCTTTGAAGGCCAGAGCTCACTCGATGCTCTGATATATTGGTCGTGACGATACGACCAAGGATTCTAGTGAAGGTAAGTTCCAGTAAGAATCCGACCAGTATATCTTTCTGGTCAAATGCTCTTATAACCCTAAGACTTCTCTTTTTGTTACAGCTTTGTCTTCTGATGAAATCAGAAGCCGGATCAGAATGATCTGTGCTGGAGAGCCTAATGAGAAGGCTGGTTTCCCTTTGATCTTAGCAGTGACTACTGCTGAAGAGAGGGCTGAGAGACTTCGGGTAAGCATGATAATTATTTTCCATCTTTACAATCTTTTCCGATCGGTGTTTACCTAAAAATCCTCTTTGATATGTAGTCGGTTGGTCTAAGAATTGATGAGGCCACGGAGACCTGTGAGCCAATTAACGAACTGACCAACCTTACGATCACTAGTGATCGTGTAGGGGTAGGTAACTGAAGGAAATACTTTTTGCTTAGATGAAAAGATATGTTCATCACCCGACTAACTTTGTTTGTTGAATCAGGCGGTAGTCATTGAGTCCCATACAGTTATTCAAGATTTACCAAGGGTCGTTGAAGCAACTGCTTTGGTGACCGATGAACCTACACTTTCCGATCTAACGATCAAAGATTCTGTGGATTTCATGGGGATATGTTCCAGATTTTAGGATGATATGACAATTGGCAATGGCGTTTACGGTTTGTCGTTTCACGTGTTTTCGACAAAGTTCTGAGCTTCTTGATAGGCGGTCCGACCGGTCTTAGCACGCGCGGTCCGGCCGGTCCCAAATCGATCGGACCGGCCATGTGGGCGGTCGGACCGGCAATGACCAAAGTGGTCAAAAGCAGTGGGCCAAAAATAGGTGTTGTAGGCAAGTGAGGGATCCCAATGCACTTGGTCTCATGATTTTGGAGTCTCGGTAAGAAGTTCTATTGGTTTAAAGTTTCGAGAGGTTTGGATTTTGTGGCTTGAATTTGGCTAAGTCCCAAGGCGGTCCGACCGCTCACGAGGAGCGGTCCGGCCGCCATGGGCGGTCCGACCGCTCACCTGGGCGGTCGGACCGATATTGACTTGAGCGTCGGCCAACCGTGGCGATGTTGATTGGTTAGGTCAAAGTCATTGGTATCGTGGCATATGGTTTGCATGATGCATGTTTTGACTAACATGGGTCAAGTTGTGAAGAACTTGTTCCCGAATTCGTGTTTGCTTGTCTCTGGTTGTGCAGGTTGCTTGGTGGTCAACGACGGTCAACGGCGAGGAGAATCGGGACTAGACTTGGAGAGTTGAGGTCCAGAACGATCGACGATGCCGGGTGAGGTCAACGACTCAAGCGTGACGCAAGATGGACAAGGGTGACCTATTGGCAAATCCATGATGCATGGTGAAGCGGTTTAGGTCAAAAGGTTAAAGACGGCGCTTTGCGAAGCGTGCGTGTGTGACCCGTTTGTTAGTGGGCCTTAACGGGAGCCCAATGGTGTTAAACCCTAGGAGTCTAGGCCTCCACTATAAATAGGGGGAGGTGGCGGCTGCACCACCTAGCTCTTTTCTCTCTCGCCTCTTTGTGTTTCAAACCCTAATTGTCTTTAGGGGAGTTGAGGTGGAGGCTAGGGCTCTTGATGGTTTGTGGTGAATTTCGTGATCTTTGATTGTCTACTGATCCATGATGGTGTGGATGTAATCCAGCATCAACCACGAAATCAATCTATGCAAGGTTTGCTTGAGATAAGTCTCTTTTCGTTCTTGCTTTCAATTTCGTGTTTTTAGGGCTTTCTTTGATCCGCGAGTTTGTGATTGATTCTTTCACGTGAATTAGCTTGCTGTGATATGTGTGAATCTATCTAGCATCATCTTGATCATCAATCTCTTACGAACAAGCTTTAGGATCAAATTTTCGTTCTTGCCCGGTTTTAGACCTTCTGTTAATCAATTGGCAATTGCTCAAGATCGTTCCAAGAATTATCATAATATTCGATTGGAATAGGTTCTCAATAGCATATAGAAGGTGTGTGCAAAGTTTCATAAAGATTAGAGTTGAGAATCAAAAGTTTCACCTAATTGCAACTTCGTCATCGGGCTGATTTTACTGTTGCAGATCGGTTCTGGAGTCGGCCGGTCAGACCGCCCGTCATCACCGGTCAGACCGATTTTGGAGCGGTCCGACCGCCAGCATAACGCCGGTCAGACCGCCCGGCAATCGGTCCGACCGATTGGGTCCAGCGGTCAGACCGCCCGTGCTGTGAGTCTTTGCAATCTTAGTTGATTTTGGTAGCATTGCTTAGGGGTTTAATTGGATTCAATACTAGTCTTCCATTTGTCTTGGTATATTGATCTTCATAGCTTTCTAATAGCTACTGGAGTGAAATTGTATTGAGTTCATAATTTGTGAAAAAGTGAGCGTGCTCCTATTCACCCCCTCTAGTCGCCTTTACGGTCCAACAGATTCTACTCTCGACCAGCTGGTTGAAAGTATTACATCTGATCGTTCATCGAAGAATGCAGAAGGTACAACCAACCATTCCAGTTCAAGACTGAAAAAATTGGTTGAAAAGAAAAGAAAAGCTAGCGCTACAGACTTTAAGCCAGCGCGCTTCAGAGTCAAGATAAAAAAGATAACCGGGTATGTTGTAAATGAAATTATCACATAAACACATACCTTTTATATTCTTGGCGAACTTGAACTCTGAACTTCCTTTTTTTGCGCAGACCTGTTGGAGTTCCAGTCGTTCCCGATCAGGTTATTCCAGCAAGTCAGGTGATCGAGGGCACCTCCGATCAGGGCTTTCCTCAGGCAAGCATTCCTGAGGAGGAAATGGTTGGGGAAGCCCCCGAGCCTACTTCAGTGTTGGAATCTGATTTGAATCCTGTGGTGATTGTTACTCTGTCAGCGGAGGTAGGTATCTCTACAGATCCGCAAGAGATTCCAACTTCTGAAAGGAACTCTTCCCAGACTAACAAGTTCCCTTTCTCTCCTCAATTTATCGAGGATAAGGAGCTTGATGATGCTTGGAGGAGAGTATCAGATCGTCTTTCAAAGGCGAATCCTGATAAGATTTTTTGCCGATTATAATGATATGGCAATTCAAGTAAGTATCCTCAACCATTCTTATAGTTTTCTTGAAGTTCACAAGAAACTTTAAAGAAAAAATGCTATTCATGCAGCATATGGTTGAAAATTTTGCTGCGATCGGAGGACTAACCGATCAGATTAAGAAACTAGAGCAAAAACACTCAGAACTAGAAAGTAAGAACTTTGTTCTTAATTTTTCTTTTGCCAAGACTTTCCTTTGTTCTTTTAACCATCCTCCCTTATCAAATTTGATAGATTTGGAGAAAATAAAAGAAGAAGCTTTGGCTGAAAAAGCTAGAAGAATAAAGCTTGAAGAGGAAATTCAAGCTAAAAACCGGTCGATCGAAAACTTGACGACCAGATATGAAAAATACCAGGAAAAATCCAAGAAGAAGGCCGAAGGTAACTTAGTCGTAGACTTGACTTAGTATCTCTTCTGATCCTTTTTAGCCTAATATTTGTTTTGCCTATGCAGAACAAAATCAAGCTTTAACCAAAGCAAAGAAAGTTTTGGAATTTGAGCAAGACAAGGGGGCAGCAGTTATGTTTAACCTTGATGAACAAATTACTACACTCAACAAAATGATCTTTGATATGGGATCAGGATCAACGTTGCTTTCCTTAAGTGACCCAATGGAAAAGGTAAATTACCTTGGTCACCTTTTGGAGGACCTTAAGGGCTTGCTCAAAACTACAAGAGATAATTACGCCCAGTCCGTAAAGGAATCAATTGCTAGTGGAGTTAGTCTTGCTCTGGCAAAACTGAAGGCGTCCGACCCCTCTATCAATCTTCAAGTTATTAAAGAGGATTTTAACTGCTTGCTTGAGGAGGCGACCAAGTTTCTCAAGGAAGTTAAAACTCTTGGAGACAAGGTTGCAGAAGAAATGGAGGTTGGATCTCCATCCAGCAGTGACTAATGTAGGGCAATCTCTAGTAGTTTAAATCCTGCAAAAAAGAGATAGTATGCAAAAAATGTGTAAAAACTTACCTTTGTCTTATCAATGAAAAAAGAATTTTTGTTTATCCGGTCGACTTATCATATATTACCCAGCCCCCGACTATTTTATAGTAGAAGAACTTTAGTATAAAAGCAGTAGGCCAAGAATATGAACTTACTCAACCATTGTTTGAAAGTATGTACTGATTGTTAAAAAACTGATCGTGATAATACTAGGAAACCTTTTTTGGTCGGAACCAGTGTTAGGTTTCGACTAGTTGTAAATCTGTTTTTCGTAATCAAAGTACTTACTAAGACAATATATGGTCGGAAGAAAAAATGATTTTTCTTGATAAGAGGAGGTTACATGCAAAGACAGATATAATAAACGAGAAGTGGTTTTATTTCTATGCAGTGTTCAACGCTGGTCGGAATGAACTTGCTGAGAAATGAAGATATATATTGTATTTCGCAATACGTGTTCGAGATCTAGTCCGACTGGCAGCGAGGATCGTAATAAAAGGATCGTTGCTAGGAAGCTCCTTCCAGTGGGCGGAACCACATGTGAAAAAGGAGAGACTTCGACTAAGAGGTTTTCCGTGTCCCGACCAGTAGCCAAACGAGAGTAGAACAGAATTTTGAAAATAAAACATATAATCTCCATTGTCCTAAGCATATGAACCGCAGTCGATCAGAGCTAAGTTCTGTCATATAAATAACATCACTTTCTTTTTGAATTGATTCATTATTTATTAAACTGAAATGGAAATGAAATAAAAATTAAACGAAAAACTTACGCAATTGGTCAATATTCCAAGAATTAGACAAAACCCTGCCTCTGACATGGCTAATCGTACCGAACCTGGTCGGGTGATTTCGACCACAGTGTAAGGACCTTCCCACTTGGGAGAAAGTTTGTTGCGATTTGCTTAGTTCTGAATTTTTCTAAGAACCAAATCACCTACTGACTAAGTCTGCGAGGTTGCACCTACGATGTGGTACCTTCGCATGGCTTGTTGATAGATTGCCGAACACAACAAGGCTTGGTTTCGTCGTTCCTCAAGGAAATTGACATCGTCGAGTCGTCTTTCTTCCTGATCATTTTCATTAAAACGATCAGTGCGAGCAGACCCAATTTTTAATTCTGGGGGAAGCATGGCTTCGGCCCCATAAACTAAAAAGAATGGTGTTTCGCCGATCGCACGACTGGTCGTCGTACGAACAACCCATAAAACAGAAGGAAGTTCTTGAACCCAAGCTCCTGACCGTTTTATTAACTGGTCGAATACTCGGCGTTTGACCCCCTGCATTATGATACCATTGGCACGCTCAACTGCTCCGTTACTCTGCGGATGAGCAACCGAAGCGAAATGGATTTTGATACCCAGGTCATCGCAGAATTCCTGGAAATTACCACTGGAAAATTGGGTACTATTGTCCGTGATTATACGACTGGGTACACCAAATCGTGTAATCATATTTTTTGTGAGGAACCTCTTAGCAGCCTCATTTGTAGTTTTAACAACTGGTTCGGCTTCAATCCACTTTGTAAATGTGTCAATCATGACGAAGAGGAATTCGAAGCCCCCGGTGCTCTTGGGAAAGGTCCCACAATGTTTAGTCCCCAGGTTGCAAAAGGCCAAGAAAGAGGAATTGTTTGCAGAGCTTGGGACGGCTGATGTACTTGTCGGCTATGAAACTGACATTGTACGCACTTCGTCATGAGCTCTTTTGCATCATGAAGGGCAGTTGGCCAATAGTATCCTTGTCTGAAGGTTTTACCGACCAGTGTTCTGTAGGAATGATGTGCTCCACAGACTCCTCCATGAATTTCGGTTAGCAACTTAATGCCATCCGAGTGAGATATGCATCTCATCAACACTCCATGAGATCCTCGTTTGTACAAGGTACATTCGATTAGAGTGTATGATTTGGCCTTTCGTGCTATACGATCAGCCTCTACATTATCTTCTGGAATTAGGTCATGCTGAAGATAATTGTAGATCGACGTCATCCAATCTCTACCATGATCGTCACCGATCTGTGGAGCATCCATGTGATCAGAATCAATTGGATTGACCTGATGTGAACCATCGATGTTCTCGGAAAGCTCGACCACCGAGGGTGAATCGAGTTGCTCAAGAAAAACTCCCGGCGGGATGGTGGACCTTGTGGAGGCCATTCGTGCCAACTGATCTGCTAGAAAGTTTTTCTTCCTAGAAATATGTTGAATCTGAAAACCGAAGAAGTGCTTTTCGAGTTTTCGTACATCCGCCAGATAAGACGACATCTTGGTACTTGAGCATTGATACTCTTTCCCTACTTGATTCGCTACTAGTTGAGAATCGCCTTTCACTATTAATTTACGAATTCCGAGCGAATGAGTTGCTCGAAGTCCTGCCAGCAAACCTTCATATTCTGCTACATTGTTAGTAGCATGAAAGTTAAACTGGATTGCGTACTTAATGTGTTCGCCAGTAGGGGATATCAAGACGACTCCAGCCCCTGATCCTTTAAGCATTAATGAACCGTCAAAGTACATTGTCCACTCGTCGTGGTGCTCGTACTCGAGTTCTTGCTTAGGTTCTAGGTTTGTCCATTCGGCAATGAATTCTGCTATTGCCTGAGACTTTATAGTTGTTCGTGAAATAAAATGGAGGTCGAACGTCCCTAGTTCAACTGCCCATTTTGCTATTCGTCCTCATGATTCCCTGTTTCCAAGGACTTGACCTAAGGGGTATCTTGTAGGTACGACCACTTTGTGGGCTTGAAAATAATATCTTAGTTTCTTTGAAGACATAAGGAGACCATAGAGCAATTTTTGTACCTGTGGATATCTTTCCTTTGGTCCATGCAAGACTTAAACTACGTAATATCTTTGGTCGTTGAGCGTTTTCACGCTCTACGACGATTACACCGTAGCTTCGCGGTCGCAGCTATGTAAATCAACAGTGTTTCTTCCGGTCTTGGAGAGACTAAGACCGGGGGGCTTCCAAGGTACTCTTTGAGTTTTTCAAAGGCTTCGCTGGCTTCTTTCGTCCATTCAAAACTCTCATGCTTCCAAAGAAGTTCAAAGAAAGGTAATCCCTTCTCGCCCAACCTGGCTATGAAACGACTTAGCGCTGCCATACAACCGGTTAGCTTTTGTACTTCTTTCTTTGTTGTCGGGGACGATCTCGATGATGGTCATTATCTTAGCCGGATTTTCTTCGATACCTCTAGCCGAAACTAGGAAACCAAGAAGCTTTCCAGCAGAAACCCCGAACACACATTTATCCGGATTCAACTTGAGGTTATGTCTTCTCAAGTTGTTGAAAGTTTCTTGTAGGTCAAGGATATGATCGCCTGCATTGATGCTTTTCACAACCAAGTCATCTACATAGGCTTCTAAATTCCGATCTACCTGCGGGCTGAAAGTTTTTTGCATTAACCTTTGAAAAGTTGCACCAGCATGCTTGAGACCAAAAGGCGTCTTAACATAATAGTAAGTGCCATATGGTGTGATGAAGGAAGTTTTCTCCTCATTATTTTTACTCATGTTTATCTGGTGGTACCCTGAATATACATCTAAAAAGCTTAGCAACTCGCACCCGGAGGTGGAGTCTACAAGCTGGTCAATGCGAGGAAGGGGAAAATCGTCCTTCGGACAAGCTTTATTAAGATCTGTGAAGTCAATACACATTCGACATTTCCTATTATTCTTTTTAACCATTACAGGATTGGCGAGCCACTGAGGGTGATGGACTTCACGAATAAACCCAGCTTCAAGGAGCTTGTCTATCTCCGACTGGATTGCTTCCTTCCGGTGAGGTGGAAAACGCCTTAGCTTCTGCTTGACCGGTTTTTTGTCAGTTTGGAGACGTAACCTGTGCTCGATCACTTCCCTGGGGACTCCGGGCATGCCGGACGCTTGCCAAGTGAAAACATCCTGATTTGATCAGAGGAAAGAGACGAGCGACTCTTCCTATTTAGGGTTGAGTCATTCTCCGATCTGAAATTTCGGAACTGACCTGCCGATGTCTCCCAACCTTGCGTCTCTCGGAGAAACGCCTTTGTCGATGGGCACCTCTTTTGTCTGATCGAAGGGTTTTGGTGTCAACTTTGGTCTGGAGTGCTTGACCTGCATCGCAGAAGAGTCAGTATTTCTAGTCGGAAGCTCATCGACCAGTTCTAAATATCTTCGATCGCAAACATAAGCCATTTTTTGATCTCCTCGAACCATGATGGCACCTTTTGGTCCTGGCATCTTCAGACTCTGATAACCATAATGCGTGGCTATCAGGAACTTTGCTAGAGCCGGACGACCAAGGATCCCGTTATATGCGGTCTCAAAATCGACCACGTCAAACGAAATCTTTTCCGTTCGAAACTTATCAGGACTTCCGAACGTAATAGGTAAGGACACCTGTCCTATCGGTTTGGCGGTAGAGCCATGGACTATGCCATGGAAGGCATATTTTACTGGATTTACCTTTGACTTAGGAACCTGCATTTCTTCTAAAGCTCCCGAGAATAATATATTTAAAGAACTACCTCCATCTATCAAGACTCTATTGACCTTACAATTATTAATGGTAGGCTCAACTATAATAAGGAACCCACCCGGTCAAGTCGATGAAACGGAGCAGTCTTCTTTGCCGAAGGAGATTACATTGTCCGACCACCTCGAAGGCTTGATACTGATCGGAGATTCTGTTAGGTTGACCTCCTGCCCCACGGCTTTCAGATGACGTCGCGAGTCATACGATGAAGATCCTCCAAAGATCATGTTGACTATGTGCTGAGGTTCTTGGTATTCCATCTCCTCGTCGCCATCTTTATCTTTTCTGGAGCTGGCCTACCCCAACTCTTGTCTCGAAGGAAGTGGGCCTTTACCTGCATAGTAATCTTCTAATTTCTTTTGCTAGACACGGCAGGTACGCAGATCGTGTCCAGCCTATTGGTGAAGCGGGCACCACTTTTTACCCTTTTTATATCCATCGGTCGGAATATTTGCTTTACCTCGACCGGTATAGTCCCTCTTACCTTTGGTAGGCTTTTCCGGGACCGCTAAGACCTCCTTACCATTCGTCTTGCGATGCTTCTTCTTCTTGAGAACTTTCTTATTCTTCTTCTCAGGCTCTTCTAAACCAGATTGAGGGGTTTTGTCTTTTCGATCTATAGCTTCGCTCCATTCGACTGCTTCACTAGCAGCTGCATATTTATCCGTCATATCGAATAGCCCGGCGGTTGTTCGTGGGGGATTCATAGCTATATCCTACGAGAACCTTCGGTTCCTCAATCCTGCCTTGAATGCCTGAATTACAGAAGATTCTGCAATCTCGGGTATATAATTACAAACCTGACTAAACCTCTTGATGTACTGTTGGAGAGTTTCTTTTGGGTTCTACCGGATCCGATGTAGATCATCTTCCTTCCCTGGGCGGTCGTACGTATCCTAGAAATTCACGATTAAGAGATCGCAGAGCTGTTCCCAAGTGTAGATTGATCCGACCGGCTGGTTAAGTAACCATGACCGGGCAGATCCTTCTAACACCGTAGGTAGGTATTTGGCCATTACGTTTTCATCACCACCAGTCGCTCTGATGGCGGTGGTATAGATCTGGAGAAATTCTAACGGGTTATGAGACCCATTGAACTTGTCCATGTTGGCTGGTCGAAACCGGTTAGGCCAACGCACAGCCTAGAGCCCTGCAGAGAAAGCTCGGCAGCCTGTGACTGATTCATGACGTCTTCTTTGGAAAGGAGACGGATTGTGGTCGGTTGGGGACCGGTTCCTTAGATTAGAGAACTGAGGCTCCGGCGTCCCGACCTGATCGCGAGCATTATGATGCTCTCGATCATCTGCCTGGTTCAAACGATGTCGAAGATCGTTCGGACCAAGCGAATGACCCTCTCTACGAGAGGGAGGTGTATTTGTCCGGAACAATCTTCTTCTCTCGTGACTCATTGGTTGGAAACGTCGAGAAGGTTGCGGTATTGATTGATTCCCAACATACGCATGTCGCCCTCCGCCAAGGGAAGAACGCTGAGACGAAGTCATGGTTTGACTTTGTGGTGTCGTCTGTTCTCGGTATTCTTCCGTACGCTGTACGGTTTGTTGGAGAATCTCTGACACTTATCCTACCAATTGGACAAAACCTGGAGCTCCTGCTAAAGCAGGATCAGTATTATTTAAAATATCATGAATGCGCTGCAGATTCTGTACCGTTACGGATGGTCTCGGAGGATTCATCGAGGTTGTTGGCGTTCGCAGATCCGAACCTTCTCTTAACCTCGTGCCTGACCGCACTTGACGTGTCATTCTCTTTGGAGCTGAACCAAGCGAATTAACTGATGGACGTCCATCAACTCTGTTGCCTCTGGCAGCTGGTGTTTGATTGCCCGCGCCATTTTCATCAACACATGGGGCGAGGTAGCGGGTGCAGGACCGTACATGGCATTGCGATCAGTATTTCCGATTGCATTGACTTCGTGTTTCCAGCATCGATCCTCCGAAGAGCTTCCACTGTACTCAGTGGAGAGCTTCGTAGTACTTCTACCAGACACTTCCACGACGGAGACTGGTCGGAGATGAGAACCTCTTGAGGTCTCCGTGGCGGACTCAGCCTGATACGGCCAACTGCCGATCGTATGCTGAGCTTTATCATCCCCACTCGGCCCATGGCCGGTAAGGGTTTCATCGACACCGTTACCAGATGTCGGTTGGTTCCTGGAATTCCCAGAAGCCGTGGGTGAATACCTATCAACCATGATGGTGTCGAGAGTGTATTGACTCTCGAATTGCAGGGCTGAAAATTCATCACATTTTTTGCTGGTCGGAAAGACCGGGCTTGAAGAGGTTTTTGAACACTCCGAACTGATCAGAATGTCCTATCCCTCGGGAAGCTCCACTTGTTGCAGTGGTGCGTCCTCATCCATCTGCTCGACTTCGGCGTTGTCAGCAACTTGCGAACCAGCAGAGGAGGAAGAGGACGACGTCCAATCACCATGCATGGCCTGGATGCAGGCGTCCATGTCGAGATTGGAGTAGTCGTCCATATCGAACCAATTCTCCTCGTCCCAAGTTCCTGCCATGATCTCATGAACAGAAGGATGGGCGAGGATTTGATGAGCAAAGAATTCCTTTAGAAGATTTGCGCCTTCTTCCCCACGGATGGCGCCAGCTGTCGACGGTCAAATAGCCGATCTTATGAATATATAAATGAAAAGAGGAAAATGGCGCGTATCTTCTAGAAAGTAGTGAGACTGCTCTTTATTGCTTTGAAATAGCTATTACAAAGGGTGTATAAAACTTAGACTAAAGACTAGTTCGGGAGTACAAGGCTCTTGAGGGTGTCTCCCAAATGATCTTCACTGTTTCGCCCTCTCTATCTTCAGTCCGCATTCCTCCTTATATAGTTGATGAAGGGTTGGCAGTTGTCTCTGGAGGAGACGCCTGTTCGGGAAGAGATGAGGGCATCCCCACAACACCTTCTCCTCCACCTAATGCTCATGATATACGCCTCGAGTTGCCGACAGGACCAATAACAAGAGCACGTGCCAAGAAACTACAATCTCAGGTGAACTTGTTCCTTAATGAATATGTCACTGATTTTAATGATAATTTTATACTACCTAAAAACAATGTTTTGCTTGTGCTCAGGTTTGAAGATTCAGCGATGGACGAAAATCAAGGATATGCGGCCGTCATCCAAGGAAGACTATCAATTGAGGAGGTCAAGGTGCGGCCCTATGTCCCATTCGGCCAAAGAGGAGAAGGCCAATGTCCATGCGGCCAAGCGAGGGATCAAAACCTAAACGGTCAAAAGCCCACGTGGAGGAACGATGAAGGAAGCGTAAATCTTGGGTTGTGAGCGGTAATTTCTTTGCGATGTCGCGTGAATAGTAATCGCTCTGATACTCTTCTACAATGACTTGTGAGCGATATACGCTTTCTGATTGCTACGATGTTCATGGACGATAAATCGTCCCATGAGCGATGCACGCCCATGAACCGTCTTGCGTGTATGAATAGTATCATATGGAAAATTTAGTGTTGAATAGTCTTGGGGCGAGACTATATATTGAGGGGGTAGACCCCCATTGTAAACCAGACCATGTTTATGCATAAGAATAGAACACAAGTTATTGCTTGTTCTTTCAAAACATAGTTCATACGAGGACTTCTGAGTGAGAATTAGACGATCAATTGTTCGTTCTGCTTTTTAAGGTCAAGTTTGCTTTTCCGCTGGGAATTGGGGGCTTGGCGATCTCCGCTCGTGATCTAGCGGCGATCAACCAGGTGCGTGTTGGCGAATATCCATAGAGCTGCAAGTCCGTGCACTAGCGCGTGGTGTACAGCTGAACGTTATTCGTCATCAAGCGCTATTTATCAACGGTTCTACTCGAGAAGATCGGGCCACCCCGTATCAGGAAGCAACACGTCTGGTTGAAGAGAGATGTCTGTTGATAATGTATCAACTATCGTGCGGTTATATGTCCATGAGTCATGTAACCGTACTTCAGTATCGTAACGTCGCGTGGTATGGAATATATAACACATGTTTCATTCGTCGCACGGTAAAGCATATGTCTGGTCGTAGATCCAGACATCAGTTCAAATCAATAAAGTGCAGTCTCACTACTTTCTAGAAGATACGCGCTATTTTTCTCTTTTTATTTATATATTCATAAGATCGGCGATTTGATCGTCGACAGGTAGCCACATAGCAGATCCGGGGACTAAGGGTAGACGGGAAAGGCAGTTAGTGCATACTTTGAAAGAGAAATGGTAGGGGAATATACTGTAACAGTTACTCACCGGCTGCCGATAGAGCCCGTGTCCCAACGGTGGTCGAGATAGTCCAACAGTAGTTTGCGCAACCCCAGTAATGCATACCCAGACTGAGCCACTCTTTGGACGTGAAGAACTTGCATATATCCTTGCACAAATAGAGGGGCAGCGTCTCCCCCTCAGGCGGGTGTTGCGGCGAATGCTTTGCTGGAATGTTCAGATAGGAGTTGCTGCTACGAGGGATGTCATCATGGGGACGTGCCCTCGTGGCATGCTCCGATTGTTCGTCTTGGGCTGCAGCACGCCTGGCTAGTTCACAGATCTCGTCCCATTGGTTCTTCATCTGAGCGAGATTGTGTTGAAGTCTTGATGCAGGAGAAACCGTCGTGGAAGGGGTGGTACTTATATGCCGAGCCAACCCTGCGTACTCCGTTGAATTGTAATTCGGTTAAAGGAAATTCGCGTCTGCGAGGCAGCGACCCCGAGGAGGAATCGTTGGGTCACGTCGCTATGCAAGAGTTGCCTTATCGGGTCGCGTCACTATAGAAAGCTGCCTCATCGGGTCACGTGTAACATCTCAATTTTCTGAGCTTTAAAAATTCTTTTAATAGTTACTAGTTGAAAAATTCACCATTTAATTTTTATTGAATTTGATTTAAAGCTTAATATGGACTTTTAATATCAAAATAATTTAATATGATTAATCCCAACATTAACAGTTGTCAAAACTATTTTATTTGGATTCTATATGCTTGGATATATTTTCTAGATTTTTTCAGAATTTTTACGAGTTTATTTACTATTTTTCTAATTGCTATTTGGATTTCAAATATTTTCAAAAAAAGAAAACCCATTTAAAATATTTCGAAACAGTGTTGGGCCAAAACCCAACCCTATTCCCAGCACGGCAAGACACTGTGCGGCCCGGCCTCCCTCCCTCGCGCTCGCCGCGCCGCTCCGACTGACATGTCGGTCCCGCATGGGAGCCCCTCTCTTCCCCCACGTGCGTCGCTTCCTTCGCTGACGCGTGGGCCCCAGCATGTGTCGTCGTCTCCGACTCGGTTTCTTCTCCGCACGAGGCAGTGCTGTGTCATCCATTTTCGCTCTGGAGCTCGATCCGACAAAACAGATTCTCCAATTAAAATCTCTCGAATTTCGCTACCAAATCGTATCTCCGATTTTCCCGCACCCATATCTGCTTGTAACCGGGACGAAAACGAACTCTATCTCGGGATTCAAAAGAATTCAAGAACATCATGATTTGGGGATTCCCTAATCTGGCACGCCTCGGCCCTATAAAAGGCACCCTAGGGTCCACCCTTGTCTCCGCACCCAAAACCCCTAGCTACCGCCCTCTGATCGCTCCGCAGCGCCGCAATTGGAGGTTTAGGTTTTCGGTCGAAGATTAGGGTTTTGCAAATTCCACAGCCGCCGGTGACGCCCTGCCCCCTTGGACTGCACCGCTAACTTCCTCGTCACAAGAGCTTTCCCGTGCGCCTCTTGGTGACCCCGGAGCGTCTTCAGTGATCAACCCCGACAAGCGCCGACCTTCGTCCTCCGCTTCGGCTGCAATACCGGCCGACTCCATCACTCTCTGTGCCTATTCGAGCGTCTCCAAGTGTGCAATAGCGAAGGCTACCCAATGTGATCACTCACTTTCGTTGAGCTGCCGTCATTCGCCGTTGTCGTGCGCAACCGAGCCATCGCCGTCGTTGAGGTAATGTGGCATTCCGGTCACGTCCACATCCCTAGCCATGTCAGCGCATGCATCTGCGTGTCCTCCAGATCATCACCACGTGTGCACTGACGCGGCAGTCTCGATCCATAACTCTGAGCCCAGCTAGGTGGACTTGGTCCACCGTGAGCCGTGTGGTTGACATGTGGGTCCCACATGTCAGTTTTTCTTTTAATTTTTTATTTCCAAAATTCCTTCACTGACGTCAGCATTGCGCATTAATCCAATTTTTCTTTAGAAATATAATTCAGATAAATCCAATAAATCCTTTTTAGGGTATTTTCTTTAGATTCAATCTTCCAAAGTCCATATCTTTTGCATCCGAACTCTGATTGAGCCCATTCAAATTTCTAAATTCATATAAATTCAAGATCTATTTATATATGATTTTTATTTAATATTTAGAGTTTTTCTACCTCTATTATTTTTTTTATTTTGTTTATTTATTTCGTTTACGAGTAGACGTTAATTCTTCGGGGACTTTTGAGGAAGGAGGAGTGTCTCAAGATCAAGATCAGTACTTAGACCTATTTCAAGGTAAGTTATACCTTTGATTATATTGAATCAAGTTTTTAAAATACCTTTATACAAATTATTGCATTCTATTTAAATATTTATTTAAATGCTTTTAGGTTTAGTTATTAATCCAAATTATTATATCCACCTTGTCTATTGTTATGCCATGATATTTTTTCACCCTAGGTTGGTTCATTATTTGTTGGTATTATTGTAGCTCCAACGTGGGTTGGTTAGATACGAGTAGATTGCTTAACCATGCAACGAGTCATCATTTCATGTAAGTTGCAAATATAAACTTGACTAAGTGATCATGGAACTGTGTGATAAAACTGTGTGTGTTGTGTGCTATTACTCGTTGATGGCACGTGTTGCACTTAATCAACAGGGTGGGAAAAGATTTAGACTGAGGCAAGTGGTGGATACTGTGTGATATGGTGAAACTGTGTGATTGGGAATATTGGTCTGTGTGACATTTAGTTAGAATTTGAAAGTCTTGCGTTGGTCAATTAAGGACTTAACTTTGTGCGCCATTGAACTGAGCCTTACTTTATGACCACATGCCTGGTTTGGGACGGGGCTAACTTAGTAAGTTATGGAGTCTTTACATTGACTACTTAGGTACATAGGTTAGATTATGTGACAGGTGGAAGGTGTGTACCACTGTGTTTGGGTCATATTTATGAGCGGTTCGCCTTTTTTGGATCCAATGGTGTGTGTCGTTCCAAGGGCTGTGTGTACAAATAATACGGCGGTAAAGCACGCCGGGAGTGTAAATGCTCGAGATGAAGTTTCTGAAATGTTTTGTTATGATCAGTGCGAGCTACACTGATTGTATCTTGTGGGTAAAGTGTAAAATCTCTACAGAGTGCTAATCAACTTATTCGAATAGCCGCGTTCGCGGTCATGAATATGCTCGGTGATTTCACACGAGGGGTAGATTTTCATAAAACATTTGGGAAGGGAGCTGTGTGATCTAAGTCATATGGTTGTATGAAATAACTTGTTTAGACTGTGTGTCCCTTGTGAAATCAAATGATAAGTTATTATTGTTTATTTGTTTTAAATATTGTTTTCAATCTGTTATTCATATTCAATTGCAAATGTTGCATTTATGCAAAAATAACCACATAATCCATCCGTTTGGAATAAGCTATCATCTATAAATTGCATTCTGTGGTATGACTTGCAAGTACGGTTGTGTACTCATATTTGCTTCAAACAATCAATAGACGTGGAGGAGTCTTCGCTTGCATTTGAGGAATTCTATGAAGGTGCTGATCATTAGGGTCTTGATCCCAGTTAGTTGTCTGTGGTGAATTGATGGGATTCCTTGGAGTTTTTTTGTTCTGCTACTATGTTATTTTACTTATTTTTAGCCCTGCGTGGCTTAATAAATGTAAACTCGACCGTAAAGTCAAAATCGTTATTTGCTATTCAAATTAATCATTTATTCTATTAATCATCTTGTGTGGATCGATATCCATCTATGTTGATATTGTGTATACTAGCGTGATCCTGAACTAGTGCAGAATACACAGAGGGTCCAGAATTGTATTTCTTCTTCAGACTCTTCTAATGATCCTTCGCCCTGTCCCACCTCAACCACGAAAATTGATGTAGCAGGTATTGGTTGGGAGTTAGAAGCATATCGAGAAAGTAAAGTTTTAACTTTGGTTTTAAATACCTCGTGGGTAGGAGATTTTGAAAGAGTTGGAGTTGAAGGAGGCTTTTGCGGAATTGAGATCAAAGCAGGTGCAGATTATGACTTCTTTGGTGCAACAGGAGGCTTGGAACGTATCCCCGCATTCTTTGCGGGGAGGGGCAGAGCTTGCACCAACGTCTGATATAGGACGCTTCTTTGATGCCGTCTATTCAGAAAACATAAGTTAGACATAAGTGAAATCACTTCTTATGTCTGGCTATTCTTCTGAATACTTAACATCTTGCGATCTTTCCTATGTGATAAGGTAGCCCCAATCAAGCTTGGGGTTACGCTTCTAAATCGATTGGTTCCTTGTCTAGAACATGATCCTTTAACAGGACTGAGGCTCTAGCAAGGACCTCATCATCTGAAAAAGCTACAATATAATGAATGATTACTAAAATTTAACTATGAAATTTAGTTCGAGTAAAAAGGTAAATTGATTGTTACCATTTTCTGGGATGTCATAATCACACGATAATATTTCTCTCTTTCGGAAGGGAAAGATCTTGTTCTTGAGGAAGTCATGGATAACTTTTTGTCCAATTAGACCTCTCCTTACTCGGCCTTTTAAGGACCACTTTGGTGGTGCATTTTGATTCTAAGTAATCCTACACTCCTTCAGAACAGCAGAATAAAACTATTCTTTGCTCCACATTTGGCTGGCATCTTTGGTAGCCAAGAAGGGAAACACCCCCTTGTTGACATCTTGAAATTTAAAGTAAAAAGAGTCCATAGCACCAGCACCTTTCTTGTTGCGAATGATTTAGTAATAAAACCTAAACATACGCAGACTAGGGGCTATTCCTAAAAATGCCTCAAACATATGGGCAAGACGCTAAGTACCAGAATTGAATTCGGTACAAGATGAACTAATTCTATTCCATAATGATTAAGAATTTCAATCAAGAAATCACTCTCGGGTAAACGGATGCCTCCCCGGAAATAGGGCACGAAGAGTACCATAAAATCGGTGTGAGCACCCCCTGGTTATTTCCGTAAGACCGAGGCCTTTCCGGTCTTATGGAAATAACTAAGGTCCTCAAGTGAATGAATTACATCCTAACTCCATCCAAGTAAGAGGGCCTGATCGAAACTAGAGCCCTGATAATCATGCACACTGCTCCTCTACTAGCACTACATGATGATCAATTCTCCAAACGGTCCAATTCCGCACTTGGACAAGTTAGAAGGGGATTCACAACAACGAGTATGAGACCGTGCTGGCTCCCAAGATTAGCATCCAACACGCTTATACTCTCATCCAACGTTAATCACAGACATACAACAATATATATTGATAATCCCAAAGACATACAACATAATAGTTAAGTCTACAACTATTACATGACGGCCGGCCGACCAAATCCAAATAAAAGTACTAAGTAGCAGCGGAAGCAAGGTAAATAAACCAAAATGGTCCAGCATGGTGTGCCCATAGCCCAAGGCAACCGACTGGGAGTCAAATAATAGCACTATTCGTTAGCGTCGCCATAGGCGGCGCTAACAAACTCATCAATCGGTAATTCCTCTTCACCTGTAATTGCAGCAAGTGGGTTGAGTACAAAACGTACTCTCAAGTCTTACACAAAGGTAAAATTAGTTATACACAATGGTCAATCAAAGAATGACATTAATGGCTTTAGTTTTGCGAAAGATGCAACAATTTTCAACATACACATACTAGTTTTTCAATTGCCATTTCAAAATAGATTTGAAGTAGAAGTAAAGCATGTGATAAAGGAATACATTGATAAACAAATGAATCAAACAAATACCAAAGTGGCAGCCCACTTTGATACACTAAAATGCATGAACACCTGTTCATGCCAAGACCAAGTTGTAACCACCAATTTTAATTGAAAAGTCTAACGATGATGTCTCCCAAAATCAAGTGTTGTCCATAACCGTGGACACGGCTATTCGAATAGTTTGATCCCTGCAGGGGAGTACTACTTTACCCACACGACTCGACTAGCCCGTAAGCCACCTGAATAAACACACTTCCTATGGTGTGTCGGCTGGGAACGTCGAGATTTGGTACTTTTCGGCAACAATGTGGTATTGAGCCAGGTCCCCCTTGCAAGATGAACCCCAAACTTAGTACAAACGACGGATAGCACTTGCTAAAAGGGCTCGCAAGTTATGTTGGATATACCGATACAATGTAAATAAAGAAAAATAATGCTCCCATGCACATTATAGAAAATTGTATCAGCTCCTGCTACTTGACCAAGCGGATCCCACCCCGCGTGTGGTAGCATGATAGTTACTTGAAATGACAGCCCATGGCTCGGTCCTTAGCGGTCCGGACAAGTCAACCATATATCTGATCTCGTGCATGAAGGCACTATCACTAGCAACCTCTTGTCTAAACCAAAACTACTTGAAACAACAAAATTTATACTCAAAATAACCAGATGCAATGATCTGGACCAAAATTTATAAATGATAGGAGTGGGGTGTTTCCCACAATTGACAGGTTAATCCCGTCAACCGTACAAACGTATAATCTAGACTTGCATTGCTAAGCACTCAAAACACAAAAGAACATCATCACATCCATCTATTCCTAAGCATATGTGTGTACCGGAGTTTATCAAGGATGACAACATGATTTGGATATAACTAACTACACATCATAAAATATTGATATACCGAAATAGCATGCAACCAATTAACATTGCATTTCAAAACACTACTTATCAAAATTGGGATCAATATGATGCAAAAGAAAGTTCAAATAATTCTTGCCTTGCTGGTAGTTCACTTTATCACTCTCGGTTATGTAGTCGTTCACTTACGGCAATTCGGACTCTGTAGAAATAGTGACATCGAATGAACAGCGAAAAAGCCAAAAAATCAAACTACTCAAAAAATTATAAATTTTTACGAAACTAGATGATTATTTTATATGAATTTAGGTGAAATAATTATTTAAATTGGATTTGGTATGAGAGAGTTATAGCAGTTTGAAAATCAAGTTTTTAGAAAAGGCTGAAAATCTGATATACAATTTTTCGCATAATTTTGTAGAATAATGGTGGATATAAGAATTATATAGATGGAAAATTGAACAAAATTATAAGCCTAAAATAACTTGGTTAAACTCATTTGGAGTTCATATGAATTAGTTATGAATTTTTAAAGTTAGTAGCATTTTTTAGTGTAAAAATAATTGGTTTTAGATCAATTTCCAAAAACTATATTCTCTGATGCAGGGGCACATTTGAAACCTATTTCAAAATAAATTTCACTCAAAATTAAATATATCAAAAATTGATTTCACTTGATTTGGAGTTGGTTTGCGTTAGTTATGAATTTTTGAAGTTAAATGAATTTGCAATGCACAAATAATTGTATTTTGAATTTTTCCAAATCATTTAATACTTTTTGCACACATGCTAACCAAGCCTCTGTCATGACATATGGGGCCTATATATTTTCTTTTTGTTTTCACTTATTTTCTAATGGAAAACATCTACTAAGGCACAATCAAGTTATCGTCAATCCAACACATAATGTCCGGACTCATGATCTTCTAACTATACAACTCACCTGACAATTGTACGAAGACCACCAAGTGATAAGCATATAAACATGACTAACTACATCAATTTTTAATCACTGACTATTTAAGCTACCAATCATATTTAGCTCTAGTAGTCTCGCCTCGGCAAATTATCATCGCAAAAAATAAACTTTCCACCGACCGAGGTTTATTTGATTAACCAACACCTAATGAGCTGATAAGGGCATCCCTACAACACCTTATTCTCCTCCACCTAATGCTCATGATATACGCCTCGAGTTGCCGACAGGACCAATAACAAGAGGACGTGTCAAGAAACTACAATCTTAGGTGAACTTGCTCCTTAATGAATATGTCATTGATTTTAATGAGAATTTTATACTACCTAAAAATAATGTTTTGCTTGTGCTCAGGTTTGAAGAGTCAGCGATGGATGGAGATCAAGGATATGCGGCCGTCATCCAAGGAAGCACAAGTCCATGGCATTAACAGCGATCGACCCATGAATAGTGCCGTGTGTGAACAGTACCCGCACTAGAGTACCAGGCCACGCTACAGTGTTGGGCAATGTGAGCGATACACCTTTCTGTTGTTGGATGCATGAGCAGTCCCTACTACGATCCCATGAAGCGATTACTGCTGCGGTAGCGTGTGAATAGTACCACATGGAAAATTTAGTGCTGAATAGTTCTTAGCCAAGACTATATATTGATGGGTAAACCCCCATTGTAAAGCAGACCACGTTTATGCATAAGAATAGAACACAAGTTATTGCTTGTTCTTTCATAACAGAGTTCATGCGAGGACTTCTGAGAGAGAATTAGACGATCAATTGTTCGTTTTGCTTTTTAAGGTCAAGTTTGCTTTTCCGTTCGGAATTGAGGGCTTGGCGATCTCCGCTCGTGGTCTAGCGGCGATCAACCAGGTGCATTGTCGGGACCCGAAAATACATCTCAGGAACCCTCTGTGTATTCTGAACTAGTCCCAGATCAGTAGCTAGCTCACACAGAAAACAGTGATGAAATACCATCCATCTATTCGATTTAACTAGAAAGATCTCAAAATAACAAATAATAATATCTGGACCTTATGGTCAATGTTTACTTAACTTGCCACGCAGGGCTAAAGAAACAAATAAACTCTTGCAGCGGAACGAGAAACTTGGAAAGGCCAATCAACATGCCCACAGGCAATCGAGTGGAGAACGCATCCTAATCCGCAAAACCTTCAACGTCTTGATTCTCGGAAGAACTCACATGCGACTTGATATTCTTCAACCGATCAACAAAGGCATGAGCCGTAAGTACATAAAGCACTCAAGTAGTAGGAAATGTATGCAAATAGTATTCATGCAAGGCTTACCAAAGGTTAGTCAGATGGTTCTTTTCGAAAACACATTTATGACAAATACAATAAATAGATTGAAATGCGTAATTGAAAAGAATAATAAATACTTAAACAATTTCTTTGAAACAACCAGTGAACTAACCATTCACTTCTCAACCAAACCAATGACAAGTGAACTCCCCATTCACCCATCGACACAAACCACCAAGTGAATTACCCATTCACCGAACAAACATTATATTCATCAAGTGAACTTCCCATTCACACTCCGACTCATTTTTAGAAGAAACTCTATCTCCCGTGTGAAATTCCCGAGCACGTCTATAACATGCGGACACGGCTATTCGAATAGTTTTACACACTCTGCAGAGGTTGTACAGCTTGACCCACAAGACACGACTTCTCTAGTTGGTTTGGCATCCGTCGATACCACTGGCTCACTACCTTTGTAAGAAGGCTAGAGCACGTGACAAAGCCTTTACAAAGCTCCTTCTTAACCCGATTACGCGCTAAGGTTTCAACACCGAATGTCTCCATCCGACAGACAGGGGCCCTCCTCTTCTTGCGCCGTAGTGAGCACGTGCCCGTAACTCACTCTTCCAAGACAGAACCAAAATTAAGACATTGCAAATTAATCACCAGTCCCGCCCATACAGGACATGTGGTTGTATGCAGTTAAGGCTCGATTCAATGGCGCACAAGATTAAGTCCTTGACAAGTTACTCAAAGCGATCTTTCCACAAACCCACAACGTGTTAAATCCACACCCTCAATCCACCATCCATTCGTCCGAGTGAAAACCATTTTGTTTACAAGAAACCAATGACATCCCCGTCATGGTACACAAGTTTTAACAACGATGGCTAACCACCACAATTCCATATATCATTAAGTCAAGATTAAATCATTAAAACACATGTGATGATGAATCCATCGAGACTAGGCTTGACTAAGCACTAATCGATACCCATGTTGGTGATACAAATATGTCCAACTAAAATTATCCAAACTAGGGTGACAAAGGATTCATGGCATTCAAATGTTCAATGGAGGCATAATGACAACAGGTAATAACTAAACCCAAAACAATTGATATAAAGATAGCATGCAGTTGTATAAAACAATATACTTTTGAAATCATAGGATCAATATGATCAAAGGACTACGGCTTGCCTTGGAATAAATCCTGGATTGATCTTGATCTTGATCTTGGTGTGCTTCTCCTTGTTCAAAACTTCCCAAGTAGCAACGTCTACTACAAAATAAGCAAATAGAACAAATAAATATAAAATAGAGATAAAATCAACTCCAAAAATTAAATAAAAATCATAAATAAATAGAGCTCGAATTTAGATGAATTTACAAATTTGAATGGGCTCAATCGGAGTTCGGATCACGAAAGATATGGGCTTTGGAAGATTGAAAATAAATCAAAACCCTAATTTGGATTTTAATTTAATTTCAGATTTATTTTCAAAGGAAAAAGGGGATTAATGCGTCGATCTTGTTGGGCTGCCACACTACCGACACGCAAAGCAAGGATCTTGAGGTGGTCTTGACCGGGCGACAGTGTACGGCTCACCGTGGACCACGTCCACCGGCCGCTCAGAGGAGGGCGGGCGACGACACCGCGCGACCGCAGACTGCCACGCGAGGGATGGGGTTGAGTCAAGGCCGACGAGGCAAAGAAGTGGCGGTGGGTAGCAAGGGAAAGCAACAGAGAGCTTCGGCCGAGGGCTTTTGCGTGGCGGCAATGGCGGCGGCAAGGCAAGACGGCGGCGACGACAAAATGGGTTGCCGGAGAATTGCGGTCGAGGGGTGATGGCTGGGGTCGGGCGACGACGGCTCACCGGTGGCGACGACAATGGCGGCGGCGGTGATGACTCTGTTTTGTCGGACAGCCCGACAACGGCGAAGGAGGGGTTCTAGGGCGAGAGCGACGGGGTCACGGTGAATCTCTGGGTGTTGCGCACTCGGTGGCGGTGGTAGCACGGCCGGCGAAGGTCGGGCGGTGGCGGAATTCGACGGCGGAGGAGCTTCGGCCGTCGACGATCTTTCGGTGATGGCGGCGCCGAGACGACGAAGCCAGAGCTGAGAGCCTAGGGTTTTGGGAGAGGAAGTTGGGGCGAAGAAATTGCTACGGGGCTCGGGCCTTAAATAGCCGAGATGGAGGAGACCGAGGGAGAGACGGCGGCGCTGTCGTGCGGCATCGGGACTCCGGGGAGACCGCGCTGAAGACGACGATGACGTGGCGACACGAGCGGGGCCACCGGTCAGGGAGAGAGGGCGAGGCGCGGCCGGATAGCTGCGGCGCAGAGCGAACTTTGGGATCGGTAGCGGTGCCACGCGGCGACAATCAGCGGAGGCGGCGGCGTGAATGGGCCGGGCCGAGGCGCGGGAGTTGGGCCGAGAGAAGAGGCTGGGCTGGAACAGTGATTGGGTTTCAGCCCAATTACTGTTTCGGAAAATAGAATAGGTTTTTCTTTTTATAAAATACTGAAAATCCAAATGGCAATTAGAAAATAGCAAATGCACTCAGAAAAATTCTAGAAAATTCTAGAAAATATATCTAAGCCCATAGAATCCAAATAAAATAATTTTGATAATAGTTGATGTTGGGATTAATCATGTTAAATTGTTTTGATCTCTGAAATTTCTAATTAAGCTTTAACTTTAGTAGAAAAATTCAAATGGTTATTTTTCTTTTAAAACTTTAAAACATACCAAATTTTTGGGATGTTACAAACCTCCCCCCCTTAAAGGAATCTCGTCCCCGAGATTCGGGCTGACTAGAGAATAGGTTCCGACGCAGTCTAACTTAAAACTTACGAAGCGACGTTACAGGCGGGTGCACTTCTTCTGCGGTGACATGATTCATCTTCCTCTTGCTCTGATTGGTGGAGTCTTGGTAGCTTGATTTGGAGTCCAAACACTCCTCTTCCCATTCACAGCACGAAGTCTGGTGGTGTAGGTCCCAGATTGAAAGGAATTGGTGTGAGTCCTTGCTTCTGTGGGCACTTGTTGGCATAATGACCTGTCTCATTGCAATTGAAACAAGTAACTCCTGCTGCAGGATTGTTGGTCCTCTGAGGCTGATGATTGTTACTGCTATTGAAATTTGAAATTCCTGAGTTTCCTGCATGCGATCTTCAAGGGCGGGGTTACGAATCCGCAGATGAATTGTTAGCACGAAAGAGGTCTTTGGGTATTGGTCCTGACTCTTTGTAGCTGACTCTGATGAGCTCCTTGTTGTATCATTTTCCTTTTACGAGATTCGTCCAACTCACGACGAGAATCTTCTATAAGTACGGTTTTATCCACCATGTGCTGAAAATCAACATAGTCATTCCCGATAACTTGTACCTTCAAACTGGGGTTGAGTCCACGCTTGAATCGCTTCTGACGTGCATTATCTGTCGCAACATCTTCTGGAGCATAGCGAGAAAGTTGAGTAAACTTGTTGAGATATTCACCCAAAGACATATTTCCTTGCTGTAGTTCACGAAATTCATTCTTCTTCATTTCCACTATACCATCTGGAACATGAGCTTGACGAAACGCTATTGAAAATTCTCCCCAAGTAATGGCTTGTGAATTCTCATGAGCTGCGGTGTAGTTTTCCCACCATTCTGCGGCTGTACCTTCCAATTGATGTGAGGCATAAAGAACTTTCTCATGATTATTGCATTGGGCAATGGCGAGCTTTTTCTCAACGGAGCGAAGCCAATCTTCTGCGTCCAAAGGTTCTGACGAATGAGAAAATGTAGGCGGACGAGTCCTCATAAATTCTGCTAACTTGGAATGATGATGAGCTGACGGTGGAGCAGGGGCTGCTTGATTGTTCTGATTATTCTGATTTAACAGGTTGACTATTGCGGCGCGGTCGACTTTCTTTGAGTCATCATCTTGTTCATATTTTGCATCATTGCGCTCATGAATTGAGTTTGAGCCGCTAGTAGTTGTGCCATCTTTGGGTTCTGTAGTTCCAAGGATCGTGGTCGCCACTAGTGTTGACGTTGGCATGGGCACCATCGGTGACCGAAAAGCTCGATGTGTTGCAGTGTCAACCATCTGCGATGCCTCTCCACAGTTTTGTTAGATAAGGTAGAAAAGCTATGTAGACGAGAGGGAATAGCACAGTAGATGAGATAGACAAGATAGGGTAGATGGAGCAACTTAAGTAGGGGAAACAGGTTAAACCCAAGACAAGAGACAAGAAAGCATAGCTGAAAGGCTATGAAAGAACAAATAAACTCTTCAAATCAAAAGCTTAGTGTGATCGCAACATAATGCTTGACAAAGAAATGCAGCTCTCACTTGCACACAACCAAAATAAAGACCTATTGCAACAACGATCTAAAAGCGCTACTAAAACACTAATAGGACGGCTCCCACTCTGGACTAGAGAGCGAAGACTCTTCAACTTCTGGTTCTGAATCGTTGTAGAACACCCACGAGTTGCGAATGCTGCGGGAGACTCGACGAACAAGCGCACGGTGGTGGAGATACTCCCGACGATTGCGGTGATTCGGCGCCTTTCTTGGGGATCGGGTAGAGTAGGCGGCGGCGGTGAAGCTAGTGGTGGAGCAATGACTTCTTGCTCGAGAACGGCTAATCTTGGCGCTATTTGCATCACATACTTGCGAACCAATCTTGGACAAAGCGATCCGATGCAATCTGCAAATCCTTGAACGGCTTTGTGGGCAACTATGATCGCCGACATGTCCTCAAGCTTGTCGTAGCACTTCATCTTTGTAATGACGGAGGTGGCTTCCAATCCTCACAATGAAGTACACTCTTGTCTCATATCCAGCTATGTGTCCCTTCACTTTTCTTTCCTTGGTGAAGTAAGTTGCACCTCTACTTGTTCCCAAACTTTGTAACAAGCAATGAAGAACTCAGCCAATCGCCTCTTTGATCGCGATACACTTGCACCATCTAGAGAAATTAACAGGATAAGATCACAAATTAAGGTCACCAAATAAAATTCTGATAAGACAAGAGACAAGATCCCTAGCACAAGATGAGGAGAAATAGAATGTGGTAAGAATAGAATAGACTGAGATGAGATCAGAATAGAATAGATCAGAAAGGAACAACTTAAGTCAAATTCAGTTGATTTGATTTAGAAAATAAGTTTTGAAACTTTGACTAAAACGACCATGCTAACTAAGGTTGCGTTCTACAGTCGATATGGCTCTGATACCACCTCTGTCGGGACCCGAAAATACATCTCAGGAACCCTCTGTGTATTCTGAACTAGTCCCAGATCAGTAGCTAGCTCACACAGAAAACAATGATGAAATACCATCCATCTATTCGATTTAACTAGAAAGATCTCAAAATAACAAATAATAATATCTGGACCTTATGGTCAATGTTTACTTAACTTGCCACGCAGGGCTAAAGAAACAAATAAACTCTTGCAGCGGAACGAGAAACTTGGAAAGGCCAATCAACATGCCCACAGGCAATCGAGTGGAGAACGCATCCTAATCCGCAAAACCTTCAACGTCTTGATTCTGGAAGAACTCCTGTGCAGCTTGATATTCTTCAACTGATCAACAAAGGCATGAGCCGTGAGTACATAAAGCACTCAAGAGCCGTAGGAAATGTATGCAAATAGTATTCATGCAAGGCTTACCAAAGGTTAGCTGTATGGTTCTTTTGCAGAAAACAGCATTTATGACAAATACAATAAATAGATTGAAATGCGTAATTGAAAAGAATAATAAATACTTAAACAATTTCTTTGAAACAACCAGTGAACTAACCATTCACTTCTCAACCAAACCAATGACAAGTGAACTCCCCATTCACCCATCGACACAAACCACCAAGTGAATTACCCATTCACCGAACAAACATTATATTCATCAAGTGAACTTCCCATTCACACTCAGACTCATTTTTAGAAGAAACTCTATCTCCGTGTGAAATTCCGAGCACGTCCATAACCGGACACGGCTATTCGAATAGTTTTACACACTCTGCAGAGGTTATGCGGCTTGACCCACAAGACACGACTTCTCTAGTTGGTTTGGCATCCGTCGATACCACTGCTCACTACCTTGGGTAGCGAGGCTAGAGCACGTGACAAAGCCTTTACAAAGCTCCTTCTTAACCCGATTCGCGCGCTAAGGTTTCAACACCGAATGTCTCCATCCGAGGCAGACGGGGCCCCTCTTGCTTGCCAGTAGTGAGCACGTACCCCGTAACTCACTCTTCCAAGACAGAACCAAAATTAAGACATTGCAAATTAATCAGCCAGGTCCCGCCCATACAGGACATGTGGTTGTACGGTTAAGGCTCAGTTCAATGGCGCACAAGATTAAGTCCTTGACAAGTTACTCAGGCGATCTTTCCACAAACCCACAACGTGTTAAATCCACACCCTCAATCCACCATCCACTCGCCTGAGTGAAAACCATTTTGTTTACAAGAAACCAATGACATCCCCTGTCATGGTACACAAGTTTTAACAACAGTGGCTAACCACCACAATTCCATATATCATTAAGTCAAGATTAAATCATTAAAACACATGTGATGATGAATCCATCGAGACTAGGCTTGACTAAGCACTAATACGATACCCATGTTGGTGATACAAATATGTCCAACTAAAATTATCCAAACTAGGGTGACAAAGGATTCATGGCATTCAAATGTTCAATGGAGGCATAATGACAACAGGTAATAACTAAACCCAAAACAATTGATATAAAGATAGCATGCAGTTGTATAAAACAATATACTTTTGAAATCATAGGATCAATATGATCAAAGGACTACGGCTTGCCTTGGAATAAATCCTGGGATTGATCTTGATCTTGATCTTGGTGTGCTTCTCCTTGTTCAAAACTTCCCGAAGTAGCAACGTCTACTCGCAAAATAAGCAAATAGAACAAATAAATATAAAATAGAGATAAAATCAACTCCAAAAATTAAATAAAAATCATAAATAAATAGAGCTCGAATTTAGATGAATTTACAAATTTGAATGGGCTCAATCGGAGTTCGGATGCGAAAGATATGGGCTTTGGAAGATTGAAAATAAATCAAAACCCTAATTTGGATTTTAATTTAATTTCGATTTATTTTCAAAGGAAAAAGGGGATTAATGCGTCGATCTTGTTGGGTCGCCACACGGTGACACGCAAGCAAGGATCTTTGAGGTGGTCTCTTGGCCAGGCGACAGGTGGCACGGCTCACCGTGGACCACGTCCACCGGCCGCTCGAGAGGGAGCAATGCGCCGACACTGGCGACACGCAGACCGCCACGCGAGGATGGGGTTGAAATTTGTGACGAGGCAAAGAAAGTCAAGCAATGTGGTGGCAAGGGAAAGCAGAGGAGCTTCGATCGAGGGCTTCTTGCGTGGCGGCGGCAGCGGCGGCAAAGCAATGGCGCGACGACAAAATGGGTTCTTGGGAGAATTGCGGTGAGGGGTGATGGCCGGGGTCGGCGACAGCGGCTCAGCGGTGGCGGCGACAATGGCGGCGGCGGTGATGACTCTGTTTTGTCGGACGGCCGACAACAGCGAAGAGGGGTTCTAGGGCGAGAGCGACGGGGTCACGGTGAATCTCTGGGTGTTGCGCACTCGGTGGCGGTGGTAGCACGGCCGTCGAAGGTCGGTCGGTGGCGGAATTCGACGGCGGAGGAGCTTCGGCCGTCGACGATCTTTCGGTGATAAGCGGCGCCGAGACGAAGCCGCAGCCGAGAGCCTAGGGTTTTGGGAGAGGAAGTTGGGCGAAGAAATTGCTACGGGCTCGGGCCTTAAATAGCCGAGATGGAGGAGACCGAGGGAGAGACGGCGGCGCTGTCGTGCGGCATCGGGACTCCGGGGAGACCGCGCTGAAGACGACGATGACGTGGCGACACGAGCGGGGCCACCGGTCAGGGAGAGAGGGCGAGGCGCGGCCGGATAAACTGCGCGCAGAGCGAACAGGGGGATCGGCGCGGTGCCACGCCAGCGGCAATCGCGGGGAGGCGGCGGCCGGTGGTGGGCCGCGGCGCGAGTTGGGCGAGAGAAGAGGTTGGTGGAGCAGTGATTGGGTTTCACCCAATTCTTGTTCGGAAAATAGAATAGGTTTTTCTTTTTATAAAATACTGAAAATCCAAATGGCAATTAGAAAATAGCAAATGCACTCAGAAAAATTCTAGAAAATTCTAGAAAATATATCTAAGCCCATAGAATCCAAATAAAATAATTTTGATAATAGTTGATGTTGGGATTAATCATGTTAAATTGTTTTGATCTCTGAAATTTCTAATTAAGCTTTAACTTTAGTAGATCAATTCAAATGGTTATTTTTCTTTTAAAACTTTAAAACATACCAAATTTTTGGGATGTTACATGCATGTTGGTGAATATCCATAGAGCTGCAAGTCCGTGCACTGGCGCGTGGTGTGCAGCTGAGTGTTATTCGTCATCAAGCGCTATTTATCCACGGTTTTACTCGAGAAGATCGGGCCACCTCGTATCATCATGGTATCAGATTCCAAGCCACTCGGTAGAATCTCTTTTTTCCTACATTTCAGTAGATTATTTTTCTGTCCTATACACCGAAAAAACCATAAAAATATATATCATATTTCGCCATAGTTTAATTCAGCATTTTTAGTGCATTTTGTTAGCTCTTAATCCACTCGTTCATAGTGTTTAGTTGCTGGTCGTGTTCCGTTCGAGTCTCTTTTTGTTTTCCCTTCCACAATTTTTTGTGTTCGTACTTGATTCCTGCTTTGTGCAACTAAACATTACTTATATCTGGTGGATTGCACGTTGTTTTATTCATGAACCCTTCGATCCGTTCGCGAACCTGTCGTACCTAATGAGACTAGTTTGTTGTTCTGCTCGAGGGACTGCTCTTAGGATTTTGAGACGCCAAGTTTTCGCGTCTGGTACTGTTTGCATAACTTGCTGTTAGTAGTTGGCCGTGAAAGAAACAAACAAAAAAGGGGTTGATTGATTAGCGCTGGCCGTGAGTGAAAAAAAAGAGAAGAGAGCAAAAGAAAAGGAGAACAAAAAGAGAAACAGAGAACAAAAAAAACAGAAGGCAAACTTTTTGGCTATAGTTTTCAATCCTTTTATTGGAGCCAGTTTATATACTTGTATCCGCTGCTATTCGCGTACCATAATTTTGAGCAATCTTGTGCCCTCATATACAACTTTTGAGCACTAGCTAGCGTCTCTCCTTGAACTGTTGCAATACGAGCGTTCGCCTCCGTACAGAATTTTTCTTTGTATCGCTCATTCCTTTTATTACAATAGTCCCATTATTATTGTGCGTGTGTTGATGTCGACTCTTCACTTATATTAATCGATCGGCAATTAGGCATTGTGAGTCTCGTTTGGATTGCTACCTAGCTCGACGATCTTTAAATTCTAAATTTGTTAGATTGTTTCCTCACCTAGCTCCACCAAAAACATCCGTGTCACGTATTGACTATCGTTCTTGATATTCGCTCGCGCAATCTTGGTTGGTCGTTTGCTGCTATGAGCGTAAGTTTTGCTGCTCTTAATTTACTTCGGAACGGTACAACTTGCTTTGTTTCAGAATAGTAGTTGAGAGATTCCCACTTATTTTCCACATATATTGTCACTTGGTATTTTTGCTTGTGTAAACATGTCAGGAAGCGAGCAGGACAAGGATCTGGACGACAACTTTACTGATCCAGTCACCAAGATGCACTACCATACACTTCGTGCCACGCTCCGGGACGAGTTCCGGGCTGAGGTGACAGTCTTGGCGACCTTGGGTATGTCAAACCAACGGGCGGCTTGGGAGAGATTTCGAAGCTATCCGAGGTATCGCGACAACCATAAGGTCTTGCCGACGCAATTGCCATGCTCACCGCTCGATGCGGTGGGTACACGTGGCGAGGCGGGGAGTTTACACCTCCCGTACGAGCCGCGCGACAAGACGGATGCGGAGGCTGCCGCTAGACGACAACACAAGGATGATCCACGCCTACGACAACTCGACGAATAGGTGCGTGTTCGTGAGGCGGCACAACAACGTCATGCTATTGCCGAGGCCATGGCGCGTCCCCCTACACAAGGGCGCGACCGTGGCAACGGTACAGGAGGAGGCGGCGCCCACCCGGGCGTCGATGATGGCATCCACAATGGCGCCTATGGAGGCGCGCATGTCGACGCCTATGGGGTGCCTACTATGGCGCCCGTGGAGGAGGCCGTGGCAACCGCCACGCTGACGATGACGGCGATGAGTCCGTATTCGATGACTATTTGCCGCGTCGTCCACATAATCAGTATGCACGCAATCGTTGGCACGATGAGGATGACGATGATCTGGTTGCAAAACCCAAGTTCACGATGCCATCCTTTGAGGGTACAACAGAGGTAGAGGTTTATCTTGCATGGGAGCTGAAAGTTGATAAGCTGCTCAGCATGAACTACTATTCTAATCAGCGCAAGTTGGATCTTACCGTTGCTGCTTTGGACGGATATGCTGCTACATGGTGGGAGCACTGTGTGCAACAGTGTATGGAGCGACATGAGCCCCGTGTTGTTACATGGGACGAGCGGAAGCAACAGATGCGCGTGCGCTTTGTACCTACACATTACAAGCGCTTCATTGCGTGAGAAGTCGATTGGGTTACAACGAGGTTGAAATCAGTTGATGAGTATTATAAAGAGATGGAGCAGATTATCATACATGCTGATGTGCGTGAGAATGAGGAACAAGCGATGGCTCGTTTTCTTGCCGGGATGAATTATGCCATTCGGCGGATCGTTAATCATCATCAATACAACAACATGGTTGAGTTGATGCATCAAGCACGTGAGGCTGAGAAGCAGGTCATTGAAGATGCTAAGTATGCGGTACGTTAACGTTATTCAGCGAGTACAACACCTCCGTACAACACAGACAGCCGAGCAAGCCCGCTCCATCGAGGGCAATTCCGCGTCTGTGATTCGGCCTGAGAGGAAGGCAGATATGCGCGCCGACACCGGCGCACCGACCACCGGCGCCAGCTGCTAGTGCGGCATCCTCGATGGGTTCTACAGGCCGTTCACGTGATCTGACATGCTACAAGTGCAAGGGAGTTGGTCATTTTCAGAAAGAATGCCCAAATAATAAAGTTATGATATTTACTGATGATGGGTATATTTCAGCTAGTGATGAGGAGGATACTACTCCGTTTTACGATTTTGCGGATGATCCTACAAAGCATGAGAGATTGGGTGTGGGCCGGGTCGCGGATGGACAACATATGCTAGTGTGCACACCTCGTGTATTAGCGTGTCACAAAGCGATCTTCCGCTACAATGTGCAATTTATTCGATCATGGGTGACGAGTTGGTGGTAAAGTGTGCAAAGTTATAGTTGATGGGGAAGTTGTCATAATCGGCGGCAAGGAGATGTGCACAAAATTGAGCTTAAAATATTTTCCGCATCATCATCCTTATCATGTGCGATGGTTGGCGATGTGGCGAGGTGAAAGTCATCATATAGTGCAGTGCACTTCAAGATTAGCAAATATGAGGATACCATTGTGTGCGATGTTGTGCCCATGTCGGTTTGTCACTTCTTTGTTAGGCGCCCATGGCAATTTGATCGTCATGTTTGTCATGATGGGCATACAAACTGCTACAAGTTTAAGTGGAGCGGCAAAGATGTGATTTTGTATCCACTTGCACCGACAGAGATAGTCAATGCTGATAAGAAGGAAGTTGAGGTGAAAATTGAGAGTACACCAAATAGCGAGATTCCACCTTCGGTGAGTGAGAGCCACAAGCCAAAATTGAGCGGTAGAAAGAAAAGTGAGGGAGAGAACGGTTTAGTAATGTTAGCCACCAAATCAGAGATGAGAGCTTTTTGTGAGAATCTCAATTTGGTGCACTTTGTACTCCTGTACAAAGATATTTTGCTTTCTACTAATGAATTAACGTCTCTTCCTAGTGGTGTCTCTCATGTTTTGCAGGAATTCAGCGACGTTTTTCCGGAGGAGGTGCCCGCTGGTTTACCACCAATCCGCGGGATAGAGCATCAAATTGATTTGATTCTGAGAGCGACGCTACCGAACCGACCATCATACCGCACCAACACCAAGGAAACAAAGGAAATTCAGAACCAAGTATAAGCGCTTCTCGACAAAGGGTATGTATGCGAAAGCTTTAGCCCTTGTGATGTTTCTGTTATTTTAGTTCCTAACAAAGATGGTACTTCGCACATGTGCATAGATTGTAGAGCGATTAATAATATCACTATTCGATATCGTCATCCTATACCTCGCTTAGATGATATGTTAGACGAATTGAGTGGTGCTGTTATTTTCTCTAAAATTGATCTGCGTAGTGGGTATCATCAAATTAGGATGAAAGAAGGGGATGAGTGGAAAACTGCTTTTAAAATAAAATTTGGTTTGTATGAGTGGTTTAGTCATGCCTTTTGGTTTAACTAATGCACCTAGTACATTCATGAGATTGATGAATCATGTTTTGAGGCATTTCATTGGGAAATTTATGGTCATGTATTTTGATGATATCTTGATTTACAACCATAATGAATCTGATCATATTGCCCACATTAGAAAAGTGTTACAAGTTTTACGCGATGCTAGGTTGTTTGGGAACTTAGCAAAGATCGTGTAATATTTTTGGGCTATGTGGTTTCGGCACAAGGAGTAGAGGTAGATGAGTCTAAAATTGAAGGAATTAAAAATTAGCCTATACCTCAAATTGGGAGCTTTCGTGGACTCGCTGGTTTTTATCGACGTTTCGTTAAGAATTTTAGCTCCATTGCTTCCCCACTGAATGAATTAACAAAAAAATGTGTTGAGTTTACATGGGGGGTGGCACAGCAAGCTGCATTTGATGAATTGAAAAAGTGTTTAACTGAGGCATCGTTACTTGTTTTACCCGATTTCACTAAGAATTTTGAAATTGAATGTGATGCTAGTGGAATTGGTATTGGCGGTGTTTTGATGCAAGAGGGTAGACCGGTTGCTTATTTTATCGAGAAACTCAAAGGTGCACAATTGAATTATCCGGTATATGATAAGGAGTTGTATGCTTTAGTGCGAGTTTTAGAAGTTTGGTAACATTATTTATGGCCTAAGGAATTCATTACACATTATGATCATGAGGCATTAAAATATTTCCAAGGCCAAGCTAAGCTGAACCGTCGACATGCTAAGTGGGTAGAATTTATCGAGTCGTTTCCTTACATTGTGAAATATAAGAAGGAAAAGGAAAACGTGGTTGATGATGCTCTTTTTAGGAAAAGTGTGCTTTTAAATCGCTTTGATGTGCAAGTTTCTGGTTTAGAGAGTTTGCGTGATTTTATATGCTAATGACCATGATTTCGCTTCACCTTATGCGCTTTGCAAAGATGGGCAAGGCTGGGACAAATTTCACATTCATGATGGATTTTTATTTCGTGCTAATAAACTATGCGTTCCAGAATCGTCCGTGCATTTGTTATTATTGCAGGAATCTCATGCCAGTGGATTGATGGGACATTTTGGACGTGAAAAGACATTGTCTATGCTGAGCGATCACTTTTATTGGCCTAAGATGAGGCGTGATGTGGACAGGTATGTACAACGGTGCATAACTTGTCACAAGGCGAAATCGAAGTTGCATCCACATGGTTTGTATACTCCTCTTCCAGTTCCTAATGCACCATGGGAAGATATTAGTATGGGTTTTGTTTTAGGACAGCCTAGGACTAAGAGGGGGATAGATTCTGTTTTTGTCGTTGTGGATCGATTTTCGAAGATGGCGCACTTTATTACGTGCCACAAGAGCGACGATGCGTCGCACGTTGCTGATTTATTTTTCAGGGAGATAGTACGGTTGCATGGCGTACCCAGGACCATTGTCTCGGATTGCGACGTCAAATTCATGAGTTATTTCTGGAAGACACTTTGGGGGAAGATAGGGACAAGGTTGTTATTCAGCACAACTTGTCATCCCCAAACTGATGGTCAAACAGAGGTGGTGAACCGCACACTTTCGATGCTGCTAAGGACCATGATCAAGAAAAATAACAAGGAGTGGGAGGACTGTTTGCCACGTGTGGAGTTCGCCTACAACAGAGCCGTCCACTCTACTACACAGATGTGCCCATTTGAGGTGGTGTATGGTTTCAAGCCTTCTACGCCACTAGGGGGGTGAATAGGCGCTTTCTCAATTTCTCGCCTAAATCAAATACAACACGAACTTTACTCCTTTAGCTATGAAAGTTAAGAAGATCAGTAAGTGCACAGTGGAAGCCTTGTGCTGAATTTGATAAACCCCTCAACCACACGACACAAAAGGAGAAAAGAACTCATTACAGGCTGATGCTGGCGGTCGGCCAGGCTACCACGGGCGATCGGCCGACGGTCAACCGGTGATCGGACCGGCTACTAACGGCGGTCGGACCGTTTGATATCGGTTCGACCAGCGATACTAGCGGTCGAAAAAGCGGCGGTCGGACCGCCGTTACTAACCGGTCGGACCGGTTCGATCGATCTTGAAAATCAAGCCCAACTCCAAAACGAAATTTGATCCAACTTTTGATTCAACCAATGAAACTTGACCAAATTTCGAGCACACCTCCCTAATGATATTAGAAACCTATTTATAGCGACGATCCTTCAGATCCACTTTGCAGAATCGATCTCTCAAGGTTTCACAAAAGAAGTGCCCAAACCCTAGATATATGAAAATCTTAATTCAAGACTTGCTTGTGGGGATTGATGATCTAGATGACTCTAGGAGTATTTCCACACATCAAAGCAAGATAAAATAGGTCTAGATACCAAGCATAAACCCTTGAATCAAGGAAGCACCAAAATCATCTAAAAGAGAGAAGAACACAAAGGGGACAATTTCTCTTTCAATTAGGCAGCACAAGATTGATTGAACACACTAGATGCTTACAAAGCCTCTCCAACAAGGAGGACAAGAGCTCACACAAGAGCACACTCACAATCTCTCCAAACCCTAGCTTCTCCTCTCCTCTCCTTCTAAACCCTAGAAAAAGCAAGAAGGGGGCCAAATGAATGCTTAGGGGGTTTTACATCTCCCCCCTTTCTATTTATACTAGAGGGCTAGGGTTTCACTTTTGGGACCCATTCACACATGGGACCCACACACACATAACTATTGAAGCAATCGCCTGCTTCACCACGTGTAGGTTGATCAGCGGTTCTTATCACGTCGTCAAGCCTCTTTTGTCCGAATCCCATCGGAACCTCCCAGAGACTCGCACCGATATCCGCACCGCTTTGATCCAACCAAATTGTCGAACTACCGTTCGATCCATCTTGCCCATCCTGCACCATGCTTGAGTCACAGGACCTCACCCGACATCCATGATCGTTCTGGACCTCAGCTCTCCAAGCGTAGTCCCGATCCATTCACCGTTGACGTCGTTGACCTGCAAGCCACCTGCACGGCAATAGACAAACAAATCGTTTCCGGGAACAAGTTCTTCACAACTTGACCCACGTTAGTTCCGCAATGCAATATGCACCAATAAAGCATTGAAGTTTACACTATAAACACCATCAACACACAACAATGCCAACAAGGCCAAGTCTCAAGTCATCGGTGATCGACCGCCCCACAAGGCCGGTCAGGCCGATTCGGCGATCCGACCGATCCCTAGCGGCGGTCCGACCGCCCGAAAAGACTTAGCCAAATTTTCAGCGTGAAAATCCGAAACCTTCTGGAAACTTCAACTGAATAGAGCTTTTGACTGGGAGCTCCAAAAATGATGTGACCACATATCAAACCCTGGAGCAAACCCGAAAACGCGACAAATTGCAAACCAACAAAGCCATTGCTAATTGACTCATCATCCTGAGATCGTGCACATATCCTCACGATATCCACAATTTGCTACCGCTTCCAAGTCAATCACGAACACATATGGAGCCGTCAAAGAGGGCTGAATATGCGAAGAAATTGCACATCAAGGTGAAAAAAGAAATTGAGCGTAAGGCGAAGTACTATGCTGACAAGACGAACAAGAAAAGAAAGAAGATGATTTTTCAGCCAGACGATTTAGTTTGGTTACACTACCGCAAGGATCACTTTCCAGATCGACGCAAATCAAAGTTGCTGCCACGAGGAGATGGACCTTTCAAAGTGCTTGAGCGGATTAACGATAATGCGTACAAAATCGAGCTTCTGGGAGATGACTATGGCGTGAGCTCGACATTCAACGTTGCTGATTTATCGCCGTTCTTCGGTGCTGATGATCTAGCGTCGAGGACGACGCCTTTTCAAGAGGGGGAGGATGATGAGAGCATCCCTACAACACCTTCTTGTCCTCCACCTAATGCTCATGATATACACCTTGAGTGCCGACAGGACCAATAACAAGACCACGTGCCAAGAAACTACAATCTCAGGTGAACTTGCTCCTTAATGAATATGTCATTGATTTTAATGAGAATTTTATACTACCTAAAAACAACGTTTTACTTGTGCTCAGGTTTGAAGAGTCAGCGATGGATGGAGATCAAGGATATACGGCCGTCATCCAAGGAAGCACAAGTCCATGGCATTAACAGCGATCGACCCATGAATAGTGCCGTGTGTGAGCGATGCCGCTAGCTAGAGTACGAGCCACGCTACAGTGTTGGGCAATGTGAGCGATGCTGCTCCAGTGTTGGATGCATGAGCGATTACTTTCTGATCCATGAATAGTGCTGCTGCGGTAGCGTGTGAATAGTACCACATGGAAAATTTAGTGCTGAATAGTTCTTAGCCAAGACTATATATTGAGGGGTAAACCCCCATTGTAAAGCAGACCACGTTTATACATAAGAATAGAACACAAGTTATTGCTTGCTCTTTCATAACAGAGTTCATGCGAGGACTTCTGAGAGAGAATTAGACGATCAATTGTTTGTTTTGCTTTTTAAGGTCAAGTTTGCTTTTCCGTTCGGAATTGAGGGCTTGGCGATCTCCGCTCGTGGTCTAGCGGCGATCAACCAGGTGCATTGTCGGGACCCGAAAATACATCTCAGGAACCCTCTGTGTTGGTGAATATCCATAGAGCTGCAAGTCCGTGCATTGACGCGTGGTGTGCAGCTGAGCGTTATTCGGCATCAAGCGCTATTTATCCACGGTTCTACTCGAGAAGATCGGGCCACCCCGTATCATGAGCTTTACAATTAAATTACACATCCAACATTTAATAGCTCACTAATCGATCAACTCATATCCATATCACCAAACTAGTCATGCACGACATCTACCAATCCAACCACATATGTGCCTCACCGATAGACTAATAATCATTTATGTACTAATCCATTCGAGGGTACAAATCTATCAACTCTGCACATAGGACTTAACTACTAAATACATAGCAATCCAAATATTTATCCACAATCAAATAATCCGATAATGTACTTAATCCGACATCCAATGAGCAACAATACTCATATATATAAGATATATAGTTAATCATCAACACATACGTCATCCATCAAGTAATAAATTGTAAAAATCTTTATGCGACATATCTCCAAAAATTACTAATCCAATGTGAGAAGAAAGATCCAATTAATTTATCCAAAGATCCCCACTAACTTCCATGCAACTTCAAAATAATATCGTCCGATGAAATAATGCAATCATATATTAATATAGCATCTACATCAATAATACACGTATTTGTTGCCACAATAATCTAATTACTCGCATTCACCAATATATCGATACATAATCACGCCTACGCACAAATACAACCTAACCGGAGAATTATACCGGTCATAAGCTATCAAATCATTTTTATAATTAAACATGCATAAATAGATGACATGCTCATGACTAATATGCAACATGCATAAGTAAATATCGTGAACGCGATTTGACACTAAAGATTTTTACCGTGGCACTAGGTATGCAAATAATCACTAGGCGTCGTCTTCTCGGCTCGCGTCCGCCGTAGTCGTGGCCGATCTCGTGTCCGCTCGGCCTCTCGTCCACGCCCACCGTAGTCATCGCCGAGCTCGTTCGCGTCTGCGTTCGTGTCCCGCTCCGCATCGGCTCCGTCGCTCTCTGCCATGCCCATAAACCCGTCTTGCCGACACCGCACTTAGGCACGGGACGCCATACCACCTTGCCTTGCTTAGGATGCCGCGCTGCTGCATGCATGACAGTCGCATGCAAGCGCCGCGCCTTCGGGCCGCTCCTCCATGCCGCCGTGCCACTGTGAGCCCCCACTGTCCGCTCCTCTGCCTCGCCTTGTCCCCGCCGGACTGCATGCCATTGCTCCTCCACTGCAGCGCCTTGCCGCTGGCCGCGATGCCGCAGCAAGTTGTGCCACCGCCCGAACACTACCATTGACGCCGCCGTTGCAAGTCGTGCGCTGGGCTACGCCGCCAAGTCGGCATCATGCCGCGCCGACACCATGCTTCTAGGAGCCGCCGACATACGCATGTGACGCACCGCCGCTGGACCGCCCAGCGAAGCCCGTGTCGCCTAAGCACCGATGCGGCCGTGCCTCCTTGCTTCGGCCTCCTCGGGCTCGGCCACTGCCGGGCTGTGCCCCCTTGCCAACACCGCGTCGCTGCTGTGCGCCGCTTGTTGGAAATTAATCTAGACTTGCTAAGTACAGGGTGTTAGAATCCATATTTTGTTTTGGTTTCCTAATGTGAGTCCAAGTAGGTTTCCTACTAAGAAACGAATTGGATCAAAGAATCCAATTACTTAGCCTATATAAAGACATCTATGGTCTTGTAACTTGAACATCAAGAGCAATAGAGCAAGAGATATTCAGAAAAGCTGCTGTTGATCCGGTGACACAAAAATTTTGTTGTGTTCTTGTGTTCGCGTTCGAGCGTTCCATTGCGTTCGCGTGTGTTCGTCTTCAGTTTGGGCCAACAATTGGTATCAGAGCAAGGTGCGAGGAGTAGGCATCTTGGCGCAGAGCGAACAACGCGTGGCTCGGTCGGGCGACGACGGTTCTCGGCGGTTGCGGCACTACCCCTCGGGCGCACAAGGTGTGGCGCGTCATGTCGCAGCAGATGTCGTCCACGCAGAAGTTCGTGGACAGCGATGACACCTCGGACACAGCGGCATCCAAGGCACCGGCGAAGGTGAGTTCGGTAACCTTCCAATACCCAATGCTCACTGAGACCAACTATGGCTCTTGGGTGGTGAAGATGAAGGTGTTCATGCGTGCACAAGGGGTGTGGGCGCGGTGGAAGGCAAAGAGTGGTCGATGGCGCAAGGACGGATGGCTCTCGCCGCTATATTCCAAGCCGTGCGAGGCCATGATGATGGTCTTGGCGAATATGAGACGGCCAAGGAGGCTTGGGACACTCTGAAGGAGATGCGCGTCGGCCCGACCGGCGTCAAGGAGGCCTGAGCGCGGACTCTCATGAGTGAGTTCGACGTAATGAAGATGAAGGAGGCCGAGTCCATCAATGACTTTGCCATGAAGCTGACCACCATCGTCAATGAGATTCGTGTCCTCAGAGACAAGATGGAGGAGCGCACCATCGTGAAGAAGTTTCTTCGTGCCATACCCGGAAAATTCTTGCCGATCGTCTCCACTATTGAGCAATTTGCTGATATGAAGACGATGACGATTGTGGAGGTGGTTGGGTGACTGAAGACATACGAGGAACGCACAAAGAGACGGCGGCACGATGAGGAAGGTGAGCATCTACTACTCACTCGTGACGAGTGGGAATACAGGTCCAATAAAAAGGGCGCCAACAAGAATCGCAAGTTCGACAAGGCGAAGATTATTGTTACAAGCGCCGGGACTACGAGCACTTCGCTTCGAATGCGTAATCCCGAAAAGGAGAAAGCGGGCGCATTTAATTGTGGCGATCTTGAATCTGAGCGGCGTTACTCGATGCTAAGTTGAGTCGGGGCGTTGAGGAGGTGTGTTCGCCGTCCTGAGTCGAGTCAGTTGAGTTGAGTATGAGACGTTGAGAAGGTGTGTTCGCCGTCCTGAGTTGTGTCCGGGATGTTGAGGAGGTGTGTTCACCATCCTGTGCCGAGTATCAGTTGGACAAGTCGTAGTTGAGATCGACTGCCGCAACAAGTTAGAGACGGCAAGTCTAGATTAGGGGGGATTGTTGAAAATTAATCTAGACTTGCTAAGTATAGGGTGTTAAAATCCATATTTAGTTTTGGTTTCCTAATGTGAGTCCAAGTAGGTTTCATACTAAGAAACGAAGTGGATCAAAGAATCCAAATACTTAGCCTATATAAAGACATCTATGGTCTTGTAACTTGAACATCAAGAGCAATAGAGCAAGAGATATTCAGAAAAGCTGCTGTTGATCTGGCGACACAAAAATTTTGTTGTGTTCTTGTGTTCGCGTTCGAGCGTTCCATTGCGTTTGCGTGTGTTCGTCTTTGGTTTGGGCCAACACCGCTGGCTGCCGTGCTGCCTCGGCTCGGGCCGCCGCGCCGCGCTCGGGCTCGCCATGCCACTACATGCTCACGGGCCACGGCTCAGTGCCGCTGGCGCCTGCGTCCAAGCCGTCGAGTCGCTCCCCTGTCGCCACCTTGCCGCTGCTACAGCGCTGCTGCATGCAGGCATGACAGCACCTCCAATCCTACGCAGGCTCCTCCACCTCTACTTGCCGCTGCATTTGCATGCATAGCTCCGGCAAGCCGCTGCTGCATGCTGGGCTCTGGGCCATGTCGCTGGCCGACAGTGCCACCAGCAGCAGTGCAGCACACTATATAGCGTCCCTTCCTCCCTTCTCGCAAAATATTCGAACAAACTTGCATGCGAAAACTAGTTATATGGTTGGGAGGCTTACGAGAAGATGAACACAAAGGTGTGACATGCATCGTGAGTTTTCAGATTTTTGGAAGAGTTTGGAAGGAGAGAAGTGGAAGAAATAGACATGTACTAAACTTGAAAGTAAAGAGATGACTAGAAGAGGTGTTCTCGGCTGTGTGCTAGGAGGGAGAAAAAGAAAAGAATGACAGGAGAGATGGGGTTGACTCTCGGCTAGGAGTAGAGTGGTTTTGTTAGGCTGGGTCGCTGGGAGTATGGCCGTAGGGAGATGATGCCTCTCGGCTGGGAAAAAGAAATGGATGGCAGTGGGATCAATGGCTTTCGGCTAAAAAAATTCGAATGAACAGTAGTTTTCTAGAATTTATAAAATAACTGAGGGTGTTCAGGTAATTTTTAGACATAGTTTCTTAGCTCCAAAAATCACAAAAATTTTAGAGGAGATTCCTGACATAATGTGTATGCTTAGGTAAAAATTTCAAGAATTTATCCAGCCTGTGATGCTCTCTACAAATCTTTAAAGTTTCTGTTTGCTTGAAAGATTAATAGCAATACAATTCTTTCTCTTTTTCTCCAACTCGCCCAAATGACCTCGCATGTGTAAACCGATTGCAGAAACGGAACAACCTCGAGATGATGAATGCAGTGGTATAACATGCATGAGGCGATTCTTGGTTTTTGATTGTGATTACGAGGAGAGATGTTGGGAAAAGAAATGGACATGCAGATGTTTTATCTGCGACTTCTTTTCTCTTTTCGTGAATTCGCACAAACTGTCATGCATGCAAAAACAAATCACAGAAATGGGTTGGTCGTGCGATGACGATCGCGATGATATGACATGCATGTCTTGGTTTTTAATTTTTGGATGAGATTTGAAGGAGAGAAGCAAAAAGGAGTTAGCAGGGAAGGAAAAATGGAGCTGACGGGAAAAGAAGGGACACGCGGTCACTTCGCCCGCGGTCGGTCGAACCGGGATAGAGAGCGATACTAATGCATGTATCATGATTTTTTGAAATGCATGCGAAAACAAGAAACAAAATAATTTAATTTAATTGCAGTCTCTCAACCAATTCGATTAAATATTGGTTATTATTATTATTATTATTATTTTGGTAGCTTTTTGAACAATTTGATTTAACTTTAATTGAACCTTTTAATTAATTCAATTTGATTTTAGAAGCAACATTTTAATTAAACACTTGAAAAAATTTAAAACACAGTCAAAAATTTAATAATCACCAAATTAAATATTAACATCGCGATCCTAAAAATCCGGGTGTTACAACCGGTCAGAGGGCATAGCTCAATCTCCCTCCCCTACGTACGTCACTCGAGAAGAGCCTTCTCTAGTAGATGCCCGTCTTGCACCAATCCTTTGAGCTCCTCTGTGGACAGCATTGACGATTTTCATCCCGCCATTGTCTCGGTTCAATGGTGGACTAAAGAATTCTCCCTTTCGAATGTTTGTGGAGCACGAAAGGCTCTCGGTGAATGGGGAAAGTAAAAATGGCTGGGGTAAATCGTTCCCAAGGAAGGATAAAAATCCGTATATATTTCTTTGGCGCATTTAAAACTCACTACCACAAGGATGTAACAACTGCACCTCGACCAATGGAGACATGATAACTCATATTTGGTCAAAGTTATCATGTATCACGTAATCATATCGCGTTAGAGAAAAAAGCAGTTGAAAAGTTTTTCCCTTTTCCCAAAGTTATCTGTATCACGTAATCATCGCGAGTAAAAAGTATAACACCTTTAAAATGGAAACTGCATTAACATGTGCTCCGAGAAGTGTTTATCTGATCATCAAAATTTTCCTTCTATCAATTTCTTGAAGATATCACTCCATAGACAAAATTGACTTCTGGGCGATCTTCCATGGATCATAACTTAAAAAATGGTAGAAAGGTCGACCAAAAGTCAATTTGATTTGTGAAATTTGTCTTTTCCACAATCTTACCTATAATACTCTAAGGGTTGATTATTTATTCCAAGGTTATCTACATAGATTTGAAGACTTTAATACATATAGCAAACTGGCTATTCGACCACCTTAAATAAAGGTGCTCAAAAAGTCAATTTGGTCCGTGAATATCGTCTGTTTTATGCTTCAACCCTAAGTAGAGGAATGCCAAAGCAATATGAGTTCATACTCATAAAAAACTTTGTGGATAGAAATCTCATCTCTCTCTAAACAACAGTAGTTCATTATCTATTCGGATCAAAAACGTCTAGAGATGAGAGCTGTATGAAAAACAAAAGTAAGAGGATGGAAGTCTCTAAAGGAATGTTTATTGTTCTTGCCCTTCTGATGGTTATTTATAGGGCCATAATTTGCGGTAAAATTAAATGAACAAAGATGAAAGCCCAACAGGTAATATTTTATTAGAGTCTATTCCTAATAAATTGTTGAAGACCAAAACATAATCGTCCCTTCGGGAATTGTTTTCATAAATATACACGACTCACACTCATTCTTAAGAAAAATAGTTATTTACAACTCACACTCATTCTTAAGAAAAATAGTTATTTACAACTCAAGTAAAACTATCTTCTTGACCAAGTTTGGTTCTGGTCAAAACCTCTTCAAGTATGTTATTTTCACTTAAAGTTGAGGAGCTAGGTGACGAGGATTGTTGACTAGTCAATAATCCAGTTGCACCTTTATTTTTATTATAATTAAGAAAGATCTTCTATTGGGTCCAAGTTTGGTTACTGGGCCCAAGATCAATCAAGCGATTAGAAGATGGGCCCAAGAGTCTTTGGATCATCCTCGAACCTCTCCCGGACGTCATATTGAACCTCCCCTAGAGGTCCTCTTATATCACTCTAGGACCTCTCCCTCGCAGAGCAGGTCCTCGAAGACAGTTACTCACGCGTGGTTAACGACAACCCACGTGGAGAAAGGGTATTGGCTGTTACAACTGGAGAGATACAACGTTCGTTATGAAAAGACGTGACCATTGGCATGAAGAGGAACCACTATAATAAACTGCCGATGTTTTGTAGACTATAAGAACGCAGCCTATGTGCCTTTGTAATCCAGATCCCCATCTAGACCCTAATCCACGTTTATTCACAATCATTCTCTATGTACTGAGAGCATACCCTTTGCAATATACATCACCGTTTTGAGTCCTTTTGCGAATAGATAGCAATCTCCATTTCTTTTTTATACTTTTGTTTGTCCGTTCTATGACGAGAGTCCCAGACGTCGACACTTTGCGAGATGGTATGTTGCCGTAGCACCTCCTCCACCTCACCTCACCTGCGCCGCCGCTACACGCCACCGATAGCCTCACCACCAGTGTCTGGAGGATCACCTAGCTTAGGGTTTCCATTTTGGCCCTTGGTCGGCACCACCGTGCCCGCTACCGCGGGCGACGAGCGCGACAGTGAAGCGCCCGAACGCACTCTTACTCTGTCTGAACGGGACCATCCCTGTAGCAATGTCATTAATAGAAAATCATTATCGGTTAGGGCTAAAGCAATGATTAGGTTTATTTGGCACCGAATTAAATTATTAGTGTGTGATTGTGTGGATTTCATGGGGATATGCTCCAGATCTTAGGATGATGTGACAATTGGCAATGGCGTTTACGGTTTGTCGTTTCACGCATTTTCGACAAAATTCTGAGCTTCTTGCTCGGCGGTCCGACCGGTCCTCCTGCACGCGATCCGACCGGTCCCAAATCGGTCGGACCGGCCATGAGGGGCGGTCGGACGGCGATGACCAAAGTGGTCAAATCAGTGGGCCAAAAATAGGTGTTGTAGGCAAGTGAGGGATCCCAATGCACTTGGTCTCATGATTTTTGGAGTCTCGATAAAAGTTCTATTGGTTTAAAGTTTCCAGCGAGTTTGGATTTTCGGGGTTGAATTTGGCTAAGTCCCAAGGCGGTCCGACCGCTCACGAGGAGCGGTCCGACCGGCCATGGGCGATCCGACCGCTCACTGGAGCGGTCGGACGATATCGACTTGAGCGTCGGCCAACCGTGGCGATGTTGATTGGTTAGGTCAAAGTCATTGGTATCGTGGCATATGGTTTGCATGATGCATGTTTTGACTAACATGGGTCAAGTTGTGAAGAACTTGTTCCCGAATCGTGTTTGCTTATGCGTGGTTGTGCGAGGTTGCTTGGTGGTCAACGACGGTCAGCGGCGAGGAGGATCGGGACTAGACTTGGAGAGTTGAGGTCGAGCGATCGGCGATGCGGGTGAGTCAACGACTCAAGCGTGACACAAGATGGACAAGGGTGACCTATTGGCAAATCCATGGCGCATGGTGAAGCGGTTTAGGTCAAAGGTTAAAGACGGCGCTTTGCGAAGCGTGCGTGTGTGACCCGTTTGTTAGTGGGCCTTAGCGGAGCCCAATGGAGTCAAACCCTAGGAGTCTAGGCCTCCACTATAAATAGGGGAGGTGGTGGTTGCACCACCAGCTCTTTCTCTCTCTCGCCTTTTATGTTTCAAAACCCTAATTGTCTTTAGGGAGTTGAGGTGGAGGCTAGGGCTCTTGATGGTTTGTGGTGAATTTCGTGATCCTTGATTGTCTCTTGATCCATGATGGTGTGGATGTAATCCGGCTTCAATCACGAAATCAATCTATGCAAGGTTTGCTTGAGATAAGTCTCTTTTCGTTCTTGCTTTCAATTTGGTGATTTTAGGGCTTTCTTTGATCCGCGAGTTTGTGATTGATTCTTTCCGTGAATTAGCTTGCTGTGATATGTGTGAATCTATCTAGCATCATCTTGATCATCAATCTCTCACGAACAAGCTTTAGGATCAAGTTTTCGTTCTTGCGGTTTTAGACCTTACATTAATCAATTGACAATTGCTCAAGATCGTTCCAAGAATTATCATAATATTCGATTGGAATAGGTCCTCAATAGCATATAGAAGGTGTGTGAAGTTTCATAAAGATTGGAGTTGAGAATCAAAAGTTTCACCTAATTGCAACCGTCATCGGTGATTTTCTTGTTGCGGATCGGTTCTGAGTCGGCGGTCGATCGCCCGTCATCACCGGTCGACCGATTTTGGAGCGGTCCGACCGCCAAAGACTAACGCCGGTCGGACCGCCCGCAATCGGTCCGACGGTTGAGTATAACGATCGACCGCCCGTCTTTGTGAGTCTTGGTAATCTTAGTTGATTTTGTTATATTGCTTAGGGGTTTAATTGGATTCAATACTAGTCTTCCATTTGTCTTGGTATATTGATCTTCATAGCTTTCTAATAGCTACTGGAGTTAAATTGTATTGAGTTCATAATTTGCAAACCAAGTGGCGTGCTCCTATTCACCCCCTCTAGTCGCCTTTACGGTCCAACAAGTGGTATCGAGCCGGTTAGTTCACTCTTGATCTTAACCGGTCCTTTGAACTTTGGCGATGGATAGATTCACTACAAAACCGCATATGTTCAATGGACAAGACTATGCCTATTGGAAGAATCGTATGCAGTATTCCTTGAGAGCGAGGACAAGCTATATGGGGCGTTGTTCGATCCCGCTCATTATTCTGAGGTTGAAACTCCCGCTACGTGGTTCTTTTGGCTAACAACAACAAGGCCAAGAATCTTTTATATGGTGCGCTTGGTAGACAAGAATATGATAGGATTTGCAATTTTGCATTGCATACGAGATTTGGAGCACTCTCGAAACATATCATGAGGTTCGTCCCAAATTAAGAAAGTCGCCAAACAATCTATAAGCGTGATTATAACAAATTTGAGAAGCGTCCTGGAGAGAGCATCGATGACATTTTCAGTCGTTTTAATAAAGTGATTAATCAAATGAAAGCGGTTGATATTGAATATTCTCAATCTGAAAATGCCACCCACCTCTTGGTTGCAATCAACACCAAGGAGTGGGAGATGAAGGCTCTTGCTATAGAAGAGAATGTTAATCTTTCTAGTCTTACTTTAGAATTGCTTTATAGTAAACTCAAGACTCATGAAATTAAAAGAGTTGATCATCCCAAGAAAGATAATTTAGCTTTGGTAGCGAGATCCTCACAAAAGGCTTTTGATGACTCTTTTGAATCTTCTTACGGATTTTCATTTGCTTGCTTATCTGCGATTTACGAGGAGGAACTTGAAAATATTCTGAGACGAGTTAGCCCTTTTAGCTAAAAATTCACACGGGCTTACAACAATGTGAGAAATAAAAAGAGAGGTGGTCTGTTACTTGCTATGAGTGTGGAGAGCTTTACCACATCAGGCCAATTGCCCCAAGCTAAAAGGTAAGGGTAAGCACAGGGAGGAGAAGACGACTTGGAAGAAGCCTCATGAGAACAACTCGAGTATGATCTTTGTCAAGCTCATAAAGGCCGCTCACCGGGTCCTTGCCGCTTTGGAGAGCAATCCATTAGTGATGTGGACTCAGGGGCGAAGAGGAAAAGAAAGGGAAGGCTAAGGACTTTCTTGGCATGTGCTTCATGGGTGACAAGCGACATTGATAATGATGAGGTATCTTTTTCTTATGATGAGCTTTCTGCTAAATATAATTCTATAGTTGAGCAAGTGCTTAGTCAAGATGAAGCGCTAGAATTTGTCATGACTAAAAATAAGAAACTAGAGTCAAAAATTGGTAAACTAAAACTAGAACTTGCAAATGTTAAGACTCTTGAACCTGATGAATGTTTATCTTGTCATGCTATGCATTCAGAAATTACCAATTTACAATCTGCTCATAATATTGCTTTACAACAACTTGAAAATGCTAGAACCGAGCTAATTGAAATTAAATCTGCTCCTTGTGAAAAATGCTTAGAGTCTAGCAAGTTGATTGCTTCTGATGTGATTGATTCTAGCCCTTGCACTTCATGCTTAGAAAAGAGCGTGAAATCAAAGATATCTTAGAAGTTGCTAGAGTCAAATATGCTAAGCTTAAGGACAATATTGAAAATACTACTTGTGCTTCATGTTCCGCTCTTAAGCTTGAAATTGCTTTGTATAAGGAGAAATCAATGGATAAAACTTGTGATGCTTGTGTTAACTTGAGAAAAGAAAATGCTTACCTTCATGATACATTAGAGAAATTTTCTAAAGGTAAGAAACAATTAAACATGATTCTTGACAAGTCTAAAACTCCTTATAAGAAGCAAGGTTTAGGATTCAATTCTTTTCAAGATAATTCAAACCCAAAAGTCATTCAAGTCTTGGAAAAGGTTTAATTGAATTCAAAACCCAACTTTGCAAAAACATCTTTTAAATCTGCGGGTTTTGCCCAACCTTGTATTAATTCAAATAGTGCTTCTTCTAGTGGTACCAAGTACCATTGCACTTATTGCAAGAAAGGTGGGCATTTGATTGAATCTGTTGGCGTGGGTTGAAAAATGATAGGAAAAATCTTGATAGAATTTCATTCGGGCAACCTAGAGCTTTTATGAGACATGATAACACCGAAAGGAATAAACACGGATTAGGATTTTCTCACATGCTAATCATCATGCTTCTACATATCCTAATTCTCATGTTCTTGATTCGTTTGGTCGACCATTGCTTGGTCACCGGTCGACCGATATAGTCGCCGATCGACCCATAATCTGGCAGCGGTCGGACCGCCTGAGCTGATTTAATTCCCATGTTAACAAACATTGCTCATAACAGATTTTAGATGAAATCAAGGATAACATACGCTTTGCATACTACTCGCAGACGTGTGTCTCGATCTTGGGTTCCCAAGTCTTGTTTAACTAACTTGATGTCGAGACACATCGTTCTTCAATGCCTTGATTTTTCGAGATTGCCGCGAAAGAGGAAGAGCACGTGCTTTGTTGACTCATTTATTCACGTCATATGACCGGAGACTCAAGATGGTTCACTTCCTTCATGCGGTCGACGGGTTTCAAGCATCTCGAGAACTTTCCATCGCCGAGCCGTTAAGCTCTTATTCGGTACTTACACTCTACTCTCTTTGTATGACATTTGATATTCTGTTCTTTATCCTTGTCCATTCGGGGTTTTCTTATTCTAATTGTGCGGGTCATCGGCTAGATAGGAAGAGTACCTCGGAGCTTGTCACCCACTAGATTCTTCTCTTGTATCTTGTTTTTATCCTCACCAAATCTTTAGACCCAACTAGGTTTGCCACCTTGAGAAGCGAGTTAGGGGTTATTTATCCTTATGGGTTGGTTTGAGGGGGAGTTTGATCTTTTCTGATCTTTCCTTGTTCTTTTGATCTTTTATTGTTCTTTTTATGAACTTAGTGATCTTTTTGAACTTTTTAGGTTTTTAGGCTTTTTAATTGCATCTCATTGTGTCATATTGCATTCATATGAAAAATCCAACAAGTGGTATGAACAACAAGTGGTTACAACAAGTGGTATGAAAAATACAAAAAGGTGCATTGTAATATAAGTCTTTACCTTATCTTTTAAAATTGATGAAGCTTTGCCTATTACCCTTTGGAGCTTTTGTATTTCAATTGTTGCTCAATGTCATATCTAGTTCTTTGACTTGCTAGAATTATCATGCTTTTACATGTGTAGCTAAGTCTTTGCTATATGAGCTAGAACCTTTTAAACAACTCAAACTAAGAAATTGCAATTTGTGGATGTTTTAGCGAGTTGCGCAATTAGTGCTCCTCTTGTGACATTGGCCCTGTCAGAATTGCTTTGTTAGCTCTTTGATCTAAAATTGACCATTACTTGAGCTTTTGTGTTCTTGAGATTCTAAAAGCGCTCATGTGCAAAATGAAAATCAAGATTGTCTTATGCTTAAATTGTGCCAAACTATTCTTACGAGGCCCTTGTCAAATGACATGAACTTGGAGATAGTTTGATGAACGAACGATCTCATGGGGACCGCTTGTCGAAATGACATGAACCTCAAGATTTGTCATACCTGGTAGAAGCTTAGAAAGAGTTTGTGGATGGCTCCTAGTCCGGATCTTCTTTACTAAGATATACCTTTAATCAACTTTTGGTGAAGCTTAGGATGAGTTTGTGGATGGCTCCTAGTCCAGGATCTTGTCACTAAGTTAGATCATTAGTCAACTTCAATATTCAATGCAAATGAGAAAAATATTGACAAATGGGCGTTTACAAAAGATTGAGCAAAATGATTCAATACGGGACTTGATTGACTCTTATTGTGGTCTTTGTTAGATTTTTGATCTCACTTTGACATTTTGACATGGCCAATTTCACTTTAGGATCCTGTTGATGAACTTCTTTGAATTTGAGCGTTGCTTAAATTGATCAAATCTCTTGCTTTACTTTTGAGCCTTTGTGCTTAGCTTTGATATATATGTCTTACCATGATCTTGCTAGCTTTGTCGGGCTTGATATCTTTGTTTGTGCAATATTAGAGATACTAGATTGTTCTTTTGGGTAATCTCCAAAGCTTCTTGTAATAAAAAAAAATTGAGAAATACAAAAATTGAAGCCACTCCATTGCACTTCATGCATATTCCTCTTTATGCTTCTTTTGTTTCTGCTTCTTTCTTTATTCTCTATTTGTTATCCTGGATGAGAGGAAGGCGTGATTCCTTGATGAATCCATTGTCAAAGGGGGAGAAGATGTGTTAAATGAAAAGATATTTCTTTGGGAGAAGATGTGTAATATTTCTTTGCTACTCTTATTTGGAGAAGATGTGTTAATGAGAAGATTGGGGAGAAGTTTATACAAAGGGGCGAAAATTTGAAATCGATGCTCATAGTGAGGGGAGTTCTTGAGTTGCATTCTTATTGTCTTATTGAATATTCGAACTTGAATTGCATTCTTTTATACTCACAATGATCATAGGTCAATTGAACAATTGTTCTTTCATATGGATCTCATGTGAGAATTTTGACCCTTTTTTGGAAATCAAAGTTTTGTGCTTTCTTTTGCCTTGTCTCACATGCCTATACTATTACGATGCCGGCTTGGTCATTTTCATTGCTTTTTCTTGCTCATGGACCAAGTTGTGTCTTTGTCTGGCTGCGAGTAAACTCGTTTTCAAACCTCTTACTTACATTTTACGGATAATTGCCAATGTGTTCATCAAGGGGAGATTGTGGATTTCATGGGGATATGCTCCAGATCTTAGGATGATGTGACAATTGGCAATGGCGTTTACGGTTTGTCGTTTCAGCGTTTTCGACAAAGTTCTGAGCTTCTTGCTCGAGGCGGTCCGACCGGTCCCAAATCGGTCGGACCGGCCATGAGGGGATCGGACCGGCGATGACCAAAGTGGTCAAATCAGTGGGGCCAAAAATAGGTGTTGTAGGCAAGTGAGGATCCCAATGCACTTGGTCTCATGATTTTGGAGTCTCGATAAAAGTTCTATTGGTTTAAAGTTTCCGAGGGTTTGGATTTTCGGGCTTGAATTTTGGCTAAGTCCCAAGGCGGTCCGGCCGCTCACGAGGAGCGGTCCGACCGCCATGGGAGCGATCCGACGACTCACTGGAGCGGTCGGGCCGATATCGACTTGAGCGTCGGCCAACCGTGGCGATGTTGATTGGTTAGGTCAAAGTCATTGGTATCGTGGCATATGGTTTGCATGATGCATGTTTTGACTAACATGGGTCAAGTTGTGAAGAACTTGTTCCCGAATTCGTGTTTGCTTATGCGTGGTTGTGCGAGTTGCTTGGTAGTCAACGACGGTCAGCGGCGAGGAGGATCGGGACTAGACTTGGAGAGTTGAGGTCGAGCGATCGGCGATGCGGGTGAGTCAACGACTCAAGCGTGACACAAGATGGACAAGGGTGACCTATTGGCGAATCCATGGCGCATGGTGAAGCGGTTTAGGTCAAAGGTTAAAGACGGCGCTTTGCGAAGCGTGCGTGTGTGACCCGTTTGTTAGTGGGCCTTAACGGGGCCCAATGGAGTCAAACCCTAGGAGTCTAGGCCTCCACTATAAATAGGGGAGGTGGTGGTGCACCACCGACTCTTTCTCTCTCGCCTTTTATGTTTCAAAACCCTAATTGTCTTTAGGGAGTTGAGGTGGAGGCTAGGGCTCTTGATGGTTTGTGGTGAATTTCGTGATCCTTGATTGTCTCTTGATCCATGATGGTGTGGATGTAATCCGGCTTCAATCACGAAATCAATCTATGCAAGGTTTGCTTGAGATAAGTCTCTTTTCGTTCTTGCTTTCAATTTGGTGATTTTAGGGCTTTCTTTGATCCATGAGTTTGTGATTGATTCTTTCACGTGAATTAGCTTGCTGTGATATGTGTGAATCTATCTAGCATCATCTTGATCATCAATCTCTCACGAACAAGCTTTAGGATCAAGTTTTCGTTCTTGCGGTTTTAGACCTTCATTAATCAATTGACAATTGCTCAAGATCGTTCCAAGAATTATCATAATATTCGATTGGAATAGGTCCTCAATAGCATATAGAAGGTGTGTGTGAAGTTTCATAAAGATTGGAGTTGAGAATCAAAAGTTTCACCTAATTGCAACCGTCATCGGTGATTTTCTTGTTGTAGATCGGTTACGAGTCGGCCGGTCGAGACCGCCGTCATCACCGGTCGAGACCGATTTTGGGCGGTCCGACCGCCAACTGTAGCGCCGGTCGGACCGCTGACAATCGGTCCGACCGGTTGAGTATATGATCGAACCGCCCGTCTTTGTGAGTCTTGGTAATCTTAGTTGATTTTGTTATATTGCTTAGGGGTTTAATTGGATTCAATACTAGTCTTCCGCTGTACTGGTATATTGATCTTCATAGCTTTCTAATAGCTACTGGAGTTAAATTGTATTGAGTTCATAATTTGCAAACCAAGTGAGCGTGCTCCTATTCACCCCCCCTCTAGTCGCCTTTACGGTCCAACAGATTGACATGCAGGACCAAGCCAGTTAATGGAGTTTATTTAAAACCCATTTTCCCCTGTGAGTCACCGATGTGTGGGACCGAGGCCTTAAGTGCACAGTCATCCCACTCCAAGGACTAAAGCACTGTGCTCGTGGGCCGAAGGTCCACGCACTATTCTCATGAACCGAGCCAATGACATGTGGACCCAATATGTATGCATGCTTTATTTGTCAAGTTATTTTTGTCAATTAGGGGTAACTAATCCTATTGCATGAATTCCATAAAAATTTTCATCCTTTGCCACTAGCCCAAGTTAATAATTCCGCTAATTAATTAGCGCCCATTGGATGTTATGAGTGCTATTTATGCTTACTCAATTTGATGCTTCGCAATGCTTAGCTTCCGGTAGATTGGGTAGTTGTCGACTTTGTCGATAACCTTGATCACATAAATCATTTTTATTATGCTATGTCCGGCAATCTGTGTTGTCGTATTTGGAAAACTAAAACTGAAAAATAAAAGGATTTGGACTTGGCGGGTGGTATGAATGGTGTGGTTATCGGGTGTGCTGGTTTGTACCCAAGTCAACAAGGATCGAATTACTTGCGCCATTGATCCAAGCATTATTGCGTGCATCCACACGAGGGGATTATGGGACCCCTCTTGACTTAGTTCTTTGGCGTGTGTTAGCTCGGAGTCGCAGGTGGTAGTTGTTAGGGAGAAAAATGTTATGTTGTTATTCGGAAAGTGCAGGGTGGGATCCGGTTAGGTTCCCTCGCCCGAGGGGCATCAGTAGTTGACTAAGGCTTTACCCCAAGGGGTAGTTGACCGAGACTTTACCGGTGGGTCCGACACAACATATGGGTCCTCCATAGGAGCCCTGTCTGCACACATAAGGGCGGTTCATGGAAGGTTTCACCCATATGGGCGGCTTTGAGCTTATACATCTCATTGGAAAATGTCTCGTAGGACTTAGCTCTGCCGGTATACCTAAGGAAGTGTGCTATATAGCTTGGCGAAGGAGCGGTCTGGCGTGTGGATAAAGTTGTACACCCGTACAGGGTTTAATCTACTCAAGTAGCCGCGTTCTTGATTATGACACGCTTGGTTATTTCCCGCAAGAATTAGACTCAACATTTTGGAATTTAAAACATAAAACTTGATCGGGTGGAATTGAGGGTGGGATTTCATGCTATGTTTGTGTGCTGCAGGGACAACCACCTATTGATGTTTAATTATTGTCTAATGTTAATTACTCGTTGTTATTTAAAGTATTAAAAATATTTGCACACTTGCAATTTAAATATACTACTTGTATTTAAATTGAAATATTACTTTGTGCTGGAAATAAACCCTATAGCCTTCTCCACTAAGTAGAGTTTGCATGTAGCTATGTATATGCTTGGTTAAATCTTACGAAGTACATTCGTGTAATCACTGTTTACTTTTATTTACTAATCTAGACAGTAGGTGTTGATATCGAATCGAGTAAGGAAAGATGCGCAGGAAACGTCAATTTGCTATGGTTTGAACCCTGTAGGTTGCCCTGCGGGTTATGGCAAGCCATGGGACACTAATGATGGTTAATTCATGGTTTTATTTTAGTTTATTTACTATTTTTCGCTGCGTACTTGATATTTGTAATACCCCGGAATTGAATCGGGTAATTAGAAAATAGCCGGGAGGAGAAAAGACAATTAAATGAGTAGAAATTCCTGAAAAGAGAAGGGGTTTTTCGTAAATCCTCGCGGGCTCAGGCATGACCAGAGGGGTCCATGTGGTGGCCGGCCAAAAAGGGGGGGTTCCAACCCCCCCCCCCCAAACCCTAAACTCCCCACTCTCCCTCCTCCTCCCCACTTTGAGCCGCCGCCTCTCCCCACCTCTCCCAGCTGTGCGCCGCCTCGTCAGATTTGGATATGTTATGTTCATTTTCTAACCTGATCACCTCTTAGAAAGTTGTAGATCTCGGTTTTATCCTTCTTTTGGCACTGAGATCACTTGATTTGGAGTCATAGTTTAGGAGTTATGGCCGTGTTGCTACGACTGTACAGGAAAGCTGACGAGATTTGCCAGTCTGCATGTCTAGCCAATTTATTTTTTTTTGAGGCCGAATCTGAAGGGTCACCCAACACGCAAGTTGTAGCCATTCCAGTAAAATTTCAGGATTGATAAAGAACATATTTTTTAGAGTTGGCAATCAAAAGTTATGAATTTTTTACCGTCGCTGTTTTGCTAACTGTAAGATTGCAGAGACAGAAAACTTAGAAAAACTTTACCTGAATATAAGAATTAGTAGGAGGCCGAATCAGGATACTTGTCCAAATAGACTATTATATATGGTTTTGTCATGATTCCAGAGAGTCCAAGATCACCCCATTCCGAATTGTGTAGCAAACGTTATGGTGGTTTTAGTACTCTGTCCAGAAAACCTGACGTGAAGTTGATGTTTTTTTAATTGGTCTGGTAGGGATATTACTTCGCCGATTCAGCAAGGCTCACCAACTAGAATTAGTTGGAGAATTTAATTATCTTTCTAGAAAGTCTAAGAACATCTTATTTGGACCCCTGTACTAATAGATATGGATTTTTGAAGTTGACTGTCCACCGAGGGGACAGATCGACGTTTAGGAGTTTGGGGTCGGGATCGAGTTAGGAGTTTTGCAAGTCCATGGTTGTTGTTATATTGGTTGTTTTGATCCGTTGCTGTGTCTTAGCATGTGTTATAACTGTTATTCTGGTGGTGGACCGGTGCAAGGAGCAGCTCATTCTGTACATCCCTCGTTCTCTTGTGGTTAAGGCAAGTACAGTAGTTGTAAATTGTGTGTGATCATTTGTTCATGTGTACTATGTTATGAGTATATTATGTTAATCATGGATGCTCGAATGTTATGGACATTGATGCCCGTAAATGCTAGAAGTATGCGTAAGTTTCATGTATGCATGAAGATTTAAAGTATTGACCATGTGCATCATGATATCATATTGGAGGCATGGTCACGTGGTGACCAAGCATTAATTGAGATCCCCGTCATGAATATGATGGGCTTTTGGGTCCCCATACTTGTGGAGTATGGGCTAAGGTCCCTGTGCTAGAAGGCACAGGCATGGGTGTGCATCGACGGATGCACACCCCGCAATACCAGTATATGCAAAAGAGAGAAAGAAAAATACATTTGAACAGTTTGCATTACATAAGCATGAGACATATTTCTTATTGGGTTACGTGGATGGATGTTGTTAATTACAGTTGTGTTGGCTATTGTCTTACTATTTGTACTTTGCTAAGTCTTGGACTCACTCTTGCTGATGTTGTGTTTTTAGGTATCTCGTTTGCGGACGGCATGCATGGGAGGGAGTAGGGTTGCTTTGGTTGCACTCGCTACCACATATTCTTGAAAAGATAATTATCATTTAGACCGTACCTTTATAACAAGCAAACTGCTTAAGGATTAACTTTGGCTATACTTGAATGCATTGGTTTATTTGTAATAATGAGAGTGGTAAATTTTAATTGTGCTTGCTTATGTTTAGCTGAGTAGATTATTTATGAATACTTCGATGAACTTTGGATGTTGAAATAGTGATAATTTTATAAGCATCTATTGGAATCTCCGGTAAACTTAGTTATACAAAGGAGGTTCTGCCGAATTTTTTTTGTAGTGTCTTGGATTTGTATTTGTGATATTGTTATTTTAGTAGCATCCCAGGCTCATGTTGGGCTGGGGTGTTACAATATTTTACCATGTTATTTGGCCGATCGTCCCTATGTATGAAAATTGAAGATTGTATGTTTATATTGTTGTAAAATATGAAGATTTCGGTATTGTAATAACTTGTGCATGTCTTGATATTGATGTTTGTAAAGGTGTATGTGTACCACTCCTAGGAGGTACATGATACACCGTGAGCAAAATATTTGTCTTGTGATGCTAGGACCAATTGGAGGGTTAAGCATTACAAAAAATCTTCCGGGGCTCTCATAGTGTGTCATGTATTGATAGCTCATTGTGCGTGCTCTATCTCTTCGTGGCATGATGCTGGTATTTGCAAATGTGTTTTGCAAATAGTACAGACTCATGCATAATCCTTGTAGCATGTGACTTTAGTTTGTGAATGTGTTTTGCAAACGGTTTGAGTCCATGGTCCTAATCCTTGTGACATAATTCTAAAGTTGGCAAACATATTTTGCAACTTGTCTTGGATCATGTTTTACCCCTTGTTTGCATGGTACTTCCTATTTGTGAATGTGTTTTGCAAAGTGTCATGGTACATGGATCATTGTAGCTGCTAGAATTTTGGAGCCAGTCTAACCGCCGCTGTGGTTAGATCGCAGGTAGATGCTGATGAGGACATGACCCCTATGGATACAACCACATTTGCTATGCTTGCTATTCCAATTAGAAGAGCTCGTCAACTTATTTATCAGGTAAATTCGTTTCTAGGGCTGAGTGTATTATTTGATAACTCTATGATGCTGCCTAACGGAGATTATTTACTTGTAATTAGGAATCTAGGACTACGACTAGTTCAAGAAGGTCTACGACCAGTTCCGTAGGGTCTATGACCACTTCAAGAAGGCCTACGACCAGTTTCACCAGTACTCGGCGAGCATAGTACTTGTTGGACACAATCTACGACCAGAGATAGCATGGGATCCTCAAGACCACCCCAGGATCAGTCCTAAGACCAGGTCTTCGACTAGAGATACGCGACATGAATAGTGGATAGGGTGTTGCGTCACCATTTTGGACTTAATAGGGCCTTGTAAGCGTGTCGAGATTGGAGCCCGGTTGTGTACGCCTCTTCCCATAGCCGCACAACCCTAGGTCGACCTCCTCACGTCCCCATATATATACAGTAGCCGTCATAGTTTAGGGTGGGTTTTTCTTTGAGATTATTCTGCTTAGCAGTCTCACCGCACGTTCGGTTGAGGAACCCCACATTGTGAGTTTCATTTTTATTCACAATACAATATCAAATTGTATCTTCCTTATTCTTGTGAGTTGCTTCGATTGCTTGCAAGAACAATAACCCTCGTGGTCGGGTCGATCGCGTGCAAGCGTGGTCGATAACGATAGTCGTGCGGGTGTAGCGAATTGCGAGGTGACGGTCTGCGGGTCAGAAGCCTCAAAGTGTCAACGTCCTCATGACGAAATCAATCAAACCTATCGGAAGATCGGGCCACCGTACCTCATCAAGTGGTAACATAGTAAAGGTTGCCCGTTAGGTAATCTCATTTATCCCCTTTTGTTAGTTGTGTTCCATCACCTAGAGTCCAGAAAATTACCCCACAAAAAGTTTTAGATCTTAGTTCTTCCGCTGTCCAAACCACTTTGTGCCTTTCGCAATTGTGTTTTCAGTTTTCACGTTGTTGAGTTCGAGTCCAACATCGGTGTCTTTGTTGCTAGTCTAGTTGTCGTGATCTAGTTTCTAGCGTCGAGTCTTTGCTGTTTTGGTCATAGTGTATCTCGGCTTGCTCTTGGTTGCATCCGTTGCAATTAGGGTTTGTCTGCTATAGCCGAGATAGAGACACCACCCCCATACGACCACCAATTCAGTTTCAACTTCTCCACCTAACTCAAAATCGACCACCTACTCAAGCAACACCCATTCAACCACCCACTCGGGATCTACCACTGGTCGGATTCGATCACCTACTCGGATTCGACCGTCCACTCGTCTCCGCCCAGACAAACCTATCTTTTTCGGTTGCTCTCGGACACCCCACGCACTCATCAAATCGCGTCCTGCCAAACAAAGCCTGGGAAGATTTTCCATAGCCGAAACAGAACTAACCAAAGTTCATAGAGAGAGAGAGAGTATCTTTTTTTACCTTTATACCGTTGCTCTCCGGAAAAAGTTTGTGACCCACTCACCTCATTGGACCCAGAAAAGGTAGCAGAAGAGTTTTGAGCTCGGGTCACGTTCGCAAAAAAAAAGGCAAAGAGTGCCAAAAAAAAAAAAAAGAAGGAGAAAACAGTTGCTTTGCGATTTTTGTTCCGTTGTGTTTGTATCTACCCCTTTTTTCAACTTGCTTGAGCTAGTTCGAGGAACGCGTTTGGGCCAGCAACTGTGACGAGTACTGTGGACTTTGATTCAGTTTTGCTAATCTGATTTCATTATTGCTATTCCTTGCTACTAAACATTGCTTGTCCGAGCTTCACATACTTTCGGCCTCAGATTTGGATCCTCACATTCGCCTCCACTGTGGCCATACATCCCACCTTCTCCGATCATACCACCTGCTGCAATTTGGTAAGAAACTCATAAGAACTTGGTAAGACACTTGAGAGTGTGTGATTCCACCTTCCACCACCTAGTAGTTGATAGGGATAATACATTTATGTTGTCTTTTGTCTCCTACTAACCATGGCAGGTGAAGAATTGGATGTTCAAGAGTGTGTTTTGTGGGAAGAGCTCACGAGAGTGTTGGATGAGCGCCACCATGCTATTAATGACGACATTGATAGGAAGCTTGCGAAAACAAATGCTACACTGCGACAACTCAATGATAGTATTGCAATGCTCAATGCACGTATTGATGGTTTGGCCAATCAACGACCGAACAATGGACGTGTGGAACCTCATAGTGCAACACATGACCATGAGTTTGACAATGATAATGAGATGCGCAACTACGACGCCCTTGATGCACAACAACGGAATCGGCTGAACTTCAACCGTCAAGGTATGAGAAGTAATAACTTTCAGCAACATAATGCACGTGTTAATGATGATCCATATGCTAAAGTCAAGTTCACTATACCATCTTTTGTGAGTGCTTATGATGCTGAAATATATCTAGATTGGGGATGACGGTAGAACAGAAATTTAATGCTCACTCAATTCCTGAAGTGCATAGAGTTAGGCAAGCCACAAGTGAATTTAAAAACTTTGCCATCATTTGGTGGAATAGGGTATGCAACGATGGATTAGCGCCTACTACGTGGGATGCTTTAAATGTTGCTATGCATAACAGATTTGTTCCACCTTCTTTTAAACGTGACTTGCGTAATAAATTACATCGCTTAAACCAAGGTAATAGATCCATAGAATAATATTATTAGGAGTTACAAATTAGTATGTTGCGTTGTAGTATTATTGAGGACAAAGAGGCTGCTATGGCACGTTTTTATGGGGGACTAAGACGTGAAATTCAGGACATAGTTGATTACAAAGAATATGATAGTGTCCCTAGATTGTTCCAACTTGCATGTTTGGCGAAAAGGAATTGCAGGGACGACAACAGAGGCCAAGAAACAATTTTGAAAGCACGTCTACACCAAGATCAATGCCGGGGCAAGTTAAAATAGCCTCACCTTCACCACACGATCTGCTGCCCCCTCCTCGAGTAGGGCACTTTCGGCAGCACCTCCGACAACATCACATGCACCTGAGGTAAGCAAATCTACTAGTGTGCAGACCCCAGATAGGAGTTCTTCTTCGGTTGCTTCCACGGGCCGTACCACCGGGATTGTTTGCCACCGTTGCAAGGGAATGGGCTACTTCATGAGAGATTGCCCAAGTCAGCGAGCATACATTGCGATAGAAGACGGTGGCTACATAAGTGCTAGTGATATTGATGATGAATACGAGAACTATAATTGTGCAGCGAGTATTGAGCACTCAAAGAGAGCTAGAGAACCATGCTGAAGAGGAGAATGAGCTGATTGAACCATCGACTCCATTGGTTAGGAAGGAAGATGAGGAGATGAATGCACCTAATTCATCTAAGGAGAGCTAAAAAGGTAAAGATCATGATGCTATCATCACTCAAGGTGAGTATGCTTATGAAGAATAACAATTGTCTACTGTTCATGCTATTTTAGAGCAAGCATTAGTGGAAAACAATTCTGATATGCACATGTTTCACGAAGAGAATTCAGACTGCATCGATTTTAGTGCACTATGTGATAAACTTGTTGATTTACCTGTTGACTTGAGTACACCATGTGATAACATAATTGAATTGCCTGTTGTTTTGAGCGATTCATATGATGAATCAATCACATACAATAATCATGTGGAATTGGTTAGATAAAAAGAAGTTTTTACTAGAATTTCTCCTACTGATTCTTTATGCTACATTATGTTGAAGCCACCGATGAAATTGTCATGTTTGAAATCCTTATCTAGTACGTACACCCCTGGATATAAGTTTAATTTGATTGGAGATTATGGTGTAGACAATCAATTTCATGTGTATCGAATATGCATAACTTGTGATCACAAAGATGAATTGAAGCTTACTATTTTGAACAATAATTTTTTTTGTACCGAATATTGTTCATTATGAAAAGAAAATAAACTTAAGTGATCATCCAATGCCTATGTATTCATCTCTTATTGCACCATCTAGTATTGACAATCTGCATAATAATGTTGAAGAATGGAAGAACTTTCAAATCTTTTCACCCTTGCTAGATGAATTTGCTAACACTCAATTGAAATATGATTATATAGATGAACTTTGTTTGATTCCAAAGGTTGTAGATTTGCTCATATGTGCTACTACTACAAGTTTACAACTTCAGAGATTTGAATTGTATAAATGCTTCACTTACATTTGCAAAACTAGTTGCAATAATTGTTGTATGAGAAATTTTGTTTTGCTCATTAACATATATGATTATTCTTGGGCTAATAATACAATAAGCTTTTATGATCGCTGTTGTTCTATAAAATTAATTGTGCAACAACGAAGAACAATTAAAACAGATGACACATACATAAACCATGCATACACCTTGGCTTCTTTGTTACCCTATTTTCAGCTTATCAAAAGCCGAGGACGGCTTTGTTTTCAATAAGGGGAGGATGATGAGGACATGACCCCTATGGATACAACCATATTTTCTATACTTACTATTCCAATTACAAGAGCTCGTCAACTTATTTATCAGGTAAATTCATTTCTAGGGCTAAGTGTATTATTTGAGAACTCTATGATGCTGCCTAACGGAGATGATTTACTTGTAATTAGGAATCTAGGACTACGACTAGTTCAAGAAGGTCTACGACCAGTTCCGCAGGGTCTACGACCACTTCAAGAAGGCCTACGACTAGTTTCACCAGTACTCGGCGAGCACAGTACTCGTTGGACACAATCTACGACCAAAGATAGCATGGAATCCTCAAGACCACCACAGGACTAGTCCTACGGCTAGGTCTTCGACCAGAAATACGTGACATGAATAGTGGATAGGGTGATGCGTCACCATTTTGGACTTAATAGGGCCTTGTAAGCTTGTCGAGATCGGAGCTCAGGTTGTGTACGCCTCTTCCCATGACCGCACAACCCTAGGTCGACCTCCTCACGTCCCCCTATATATATACAATAGTTGTCATAGTTTAGGGTGGGTTTTTCTTTGAGATTATCCTGCTTAGCAGTCTCGCCACACGTTCGGTTGAGGAACCCCACATCGTGAGCTTCATCTTTATTCGCAAAACAATATCAGATTGCATCTTCCTTGTTCTTGTGAGTTGCTTCGATTGCTTGCAGGAACAATAACCCTCGTGGTAAGGTCGATCACGTGCAAGCGTGGTTGATAACGATAGTCGTGCGGGTGTAGCGAATTGCGAGGTGACGGTCTGCAGGTCGGAAGCCTCAAAGCGTTAACGTCCTTATGACGAAATCAATCGAACCTATCGGAAGATCAGGCCGTCGTACCTCATCAGATGCTGGTCCAAATATTCCAGAGGCATTGCATCTTTGCATGTCTAGTTTTAGCCCAGCGATTGGACCACAATGTGTTTTCCGGTTTGACCGCTAGAGCAGTTCAAGTAACATTTTGTTATCAGTAGTCTTTTTCTAGAAAATGTGTTTTTTGTTCTCCCTAGAAATGGCAAAGCCGTTTGGCTGGTCCTTGCGGTCCAACTAGGCATTTGTTGTCGGTTACCTTTTTCTAGAGAGCATGCTCTTGTGCCTCTCTCTGGAAATTGCTAGGAGGTCTAACCGGTTACTGGGTAGCAGTCTAACCAACCCCTATGTGGGCGGTCCAACTAGTGACCACTGTAATGGCTAGTTTTCTAGCCATTGCAAAGGAGGTCGGTCCGAACGGCCATCACTTGGCGGTTAGACTAGCTTTCCCTGAATTTGCTGGAATCTTGTTCTTACGTCTAGTTTTTTGGTGTGGGGTGTAAATAAACCCTTGTGGTTGGTTGGGCAATGTTGTTGGTGCATCATTTCATTTCCTTAAGCTAAGCATGGAGAGGCAAATCCTTCAGCATGTGTTGCACTATGTGGTGGATTATGTATCCATCGAGCTTCGACACTTGATTCATTCAAGTAAGCGTCTCCGACTTATTACTCTTGGAGGTTGCCGCCTCCTAGACGGTTTGGATGACTTGTGTCGGTGATTTTCTCAAAGAAGGTTGTGAGAAGGCCTCGATGTGGTAACTAGTTCGGTGCTCACCATCTTTGGAGTAGAGAAAGAGCAACCCTAATAGATTCGAGGTGTTGGCTTAATTTATGAAGTTGATCAAATTCGATTAGGCTTACCTAATTGTATATTAGGGGAGACCGGCAAGTCTCCAAACACCACGATAAAAGATCATGCGACAATCGTGGTTTTCTTACTTGTGCTCATCTACATTGTGCAATTTATATTCCTATAATTAAATTGATTTACTTGTCACCCTACGATTGCAAACCTTGCTATAGACTTAAGTTGTTGGTGCACTTAAGTGACTAGCAGATTTAGACCTTATTTGTGTAAAACTATTTTGATTTACGCTTCTGCATATAAAACCCAGTTTTGGCCAAAGAGATTTTAAAAGTGCATATTCACCTCCTGTAGTCGGTCTCCTCAACCTTCAAGTGGTATCAGAGTTTGGTCTCTCTTTTATTATGCTTCACCGTCTAGAGAGTAAAGAATGACGACTATAAAGGTTGTGCACCCCCGTAGGATTCCACAATTCAGTGATACAAATTATGCTTATTGGAAGGTTAGAATGTCTACATATTTTAAGGCCATGAGCCCTCATTTATGGAGAATTGTTGATTCACGTTTTGCTAACCTATTGATCCACAAAACCCCACTCAAGAGGAAGAGCAAAATTTGTAATTCGATGCTCAAGCAATTAATGCTCTCTTTAGTGCCTTGAATGATGATGAATTAAATAGAGTGAGTAGTCTTTAGAATGCTCACGATATTTGGACAACCCTTATAGAAATTCGTGAGTGAACATCCTCGGTCAAGAAAGCAAAATTCAATACATTGAAGTTCAAATATGAGTCATTTACTATGTTGCCTCACGAGAACATCAATGAGATGTATTGTAGATTGGACAACATAGTGAATGAGCTTGAAGGCCTATCTTTTGATCTAACCGATCTTTATATTGTATGCAAGATACTTAGATCTCTATCAGACAAGTGTGAGACTTTGGTGATATTATTCCTCAACTCTTCCGATTTACCAAGAATGACTCATATCACTCTTATGAGCAATCTCATCACAAATGAGATGTACAAGAAAGACAATGAAGAGATAAAGGAGATGGCTTCGACCTCAAATAAAAGAATGCATGCATTCAAGGCCAAGCATGATTCAAGTGGAGATGAGGATGAGAAGTGTCAAAATGAGGAAGATGTGTTGATGATATATATGTCCTAGAGGTGATCATAAAGATGATTGTATCACATCTATGTTTATGATTTATAGAATATGCTCCTTGGATGAATTATCATTTATAAAGACTAATAAGTATGTGACTTGTTGGTGAAGCTCTTTGTTAGTTATATGATGCCAATCTAAAAGTATCCCTGGTCGGAACACTACTGACTTATCGACCAGCATATATATTGATTGATGATCATGTTTTACCAGTCATAGATATGGGGATATCGAATCAATAATATGAGCACATGTTAGATAATATGGTATTGGATTGACCCACCTTGAGACACTATTGAGATTGTTATGATTGTATGCGTCATTAGTTGGTCTCAAGCAATGATGATGTGTAATCCTTAAACATGATATTAGCATGATTTCCTACATATGTAATAGTACACTTAGGGGTTGTCAAATGCTACTCCGTAACTAGGTAGTTATAAAGGAAGCTTTCGGGTATGCTATGAAACATGCTGAGGGGTGTGACTAGTCGGATATAGGATTTACCCCTCCTAATATAACAAGAGAGACATCTTTGGCCCCTCGATGTGGTCGGACAAAAAAAATGCATGGTCGTGTCACTAGTGGTCGAAGAATCGACCACATGAAGTTATTCGTCACTAGATCGAGAAAAGATTGAACAGTCTATGGATAACATATATCTTACCTGGAGTTCAACTAGATATAGCGAAGCAAAAGGAGAATACACAAGTATGTCATTTTGTCCGACCAGATACGAACTGGTTGTATGGAGACACGGACTGGTCATGAGTTGGTCATACATGATCACTAACTAGTCGTAAGGTGTTGCGAACTGATCGTGACTAAACATAAACAGGTCGTATGGAGATACGAGCTGGTCGTAAGTAATGAGGACCTGGTCGCATATCATATTGCATAAGGTTCATTCGATATAGCATTTATGTTTGTTCAGGAGTCGTTATGTCTTGCTAGGAACCGCTACCGACTTGTAATCGGAAAGGAGTTTTCAAGTCACAACCGATTACACATGAACCTACAGGGTCACACACTTAATGAGTTGGAACAAACTAATTCGAATAGGATTTGTTATGAGCTCTTTATAAGGGGATGTATGGGGCTGTTGGGACGTGAGAGTTACACCACTGAAACCCTAGCCGCCATCTCCCCGAAAGCCCTACCATGTGGGTTGGTGCTAGCACACCAGCGTAAGGCATTGAATCTCTGGATGTGTGGATATCGTTAGAGGAACCGCTACCGACTTGTAATCGGAAAGGAATTTTCGCAATTGTTGCACACACTTAATAAGTTGGAACAAACTAATTCGAATAGGATTTGTTATGAGCTCTTATCGAGGACGATCCACAACCTATGCAAGGAACGTGATAGGTTCTTAGAGGAGACGATCGGTGCCGAGGATGTTGGATGATCGACTACACCACCACATCGACGTGCTCGATGATGGATCAGGCTGCTCCAACTATTCTTCTGCTACACTGCGTGTCTAGTGATAACAATCTATGATCTCTTACTTGCATAGCTTCTTGGTTTATGTGAAAGAATTTTTGAATTGCTTGCTAGTGTAGCCTGCCCGTATCCCTTCAAGATGATGACACTGAAAAATAAATAGTCACTCTCATGAGCAAAATGGAGAAACTCGTGAGGAGGTGTGGCTCATGAGGAAATAGAAACTCATCCTCCAAAACAAGGCACTACAAGACCCTCAAATACTATAATTGTCAAGAAAATGGACAAATTACTACAAAGTGTCGAAATGAGGAGGAAGATGAGCCTAAGTCATCATCAATAAAGAAGAATGATGGCAAAACAAGACACTTTGATGGGTTAACCATCAAAGATGATCCATCAACCACTCCAAATGAAAATGAGGCTCCATCCCTTTTTGACATGTCTACATGCTTCGTGGCAAAAGGTAATAATGAGGCAAATGATGATGGTGAGCCTTCTTATGATGAGGTAATGGATATGATCGAGGAGCTTAATGAATATATTAGGAAGGAGTGGGCTAAGTTTATAGTTTTGAAGAAATAACGAGACTCTCTTCTTAAATAATTATAATATACTAAAGGATGAGCATGAGTCTCTTCTTATCAAGGAATTCACTAAGCCCAAGGTGGATATAGGCGTTATATGTGATTTATTATATGACATGCCTTGTGTAGTTGCTAACCCTTGCATTGCATCTAAGGTTAGTGTGTCCACCTCTTGTGATGATTTGCTTTGTATGTCTTGTAGCTCAAATGTAGATGCATGTACATCATCTATGCTTTGTGAAACTATTCTTGCAGAGGAAAATGAAGAGCTTAAAGCCCAAGTCAAGAAATTGAACAATAACTTGGAAAAGTGCTACAAGGGAAAGGGCTCACTTGATGGCATTTCGAGCAAGCAACAACATTTGCAAGACAAGAACGGAATTAGCATTGCCCCCATAAAAGGAAAATAGAAAGAAAAGGGACAATACAAGACACTCAAAGAACATCAAGTGCTTTGGTTGTAATGAGAAGTGTCACTTTGCCTCGGTTTGTCATACCAAGTAGATAATAAGTCAAAATTATCAAGAAAGAGGCAAACCAGTTAGAAGCAAGGAAAGAAGACAAGACGTGGAAGTAAAAGTCCAACTTGCTATAATTACTGGGAAAAGAAACATATTGGTAAGGATTGTCCCATGAGTAACACTCCTAAGCCTATCATGTATAATGATCAATATTTTCTTAGGAATACTAAAAATGGCAAGATGATTGCTAGAAGTGTTGCTCACATAAAACAATTATTAGGGCCATTTGGGTGCCTAATTCTCTTGCGACTAACATTCAAGAACCTAACCGAGTTTGAGCACCAAAAAATGCTTAATTGCCTAATAGGTATTTGGAGAGGCTTTGGAGGCTTGACTCAATCATGAAGAGGTGGAGTCCACCTTATGCTAATTTGGAACCAAGCTTGAGAATGATCGTGTCATATCAAAAACCAATGACATCATCTCGGTAATAAGTATATTTACATTGAAGTATCTAGCCTCTAGCCTTGTGTAGGTTGTATTGCATGAAAATATTTTTGAAAAGTGTGTTCTTGCTCTTTTTCAAAAACTTCGTTATTGCAATCTTGAGTAAGATGGGTCCGTGGCACATTAAGCGGGAGTGCTAAATCATAATTATGTATATCACATACCCAAGTGTGCCTAAATTAATTAAGTGCTGGTATTTATTTTCAATTAATTGAGCCATTTAGCCACCACCCTTAGCAGCTTGGGACAAGGTTTGTAAGCCTAAAAATAAAGGTGGCCTGGGAGTAATTAATCTAAGAATTCATAACGAAGCTTTGTAAATGAAGCACTTGCACAAATTTTTCAACAAGAATAAAGTTCCCTGGATTCATCTTATTTTGTCTGCTTACTACCGACACAAATTACCCCAAACATCAAAACAATAAGGATCTTTTTGGTGGAAAGATGTTCTCAGCATGCATGATAAATTCAGAGGAATATCAAACTGCACAATAGTTTATGGTATTATGGCTCTCTTTTGGCAGGATACCTTGGAATTACAATCTTGCGTCATAATTGTTTCCCGGGCTATATTATTTTGCCAAAGATAAAGATTCTTCGGTTAGCAGTTATGTACACGTCAATGAAATCTCTAAACTATATAACACTCCATCGACAGTACAAGCTTCTCTATAATATAATCAGCTACAACATTTGATTGCTCAAATGCGTCTCTCCATGGATGGAAATTATGTTTTGACTTACATTTGGGGCGATGGAAAATACACTTCTCGAAAATATTACAGGCTCTACTTTCAACATCTACAAACGCCGCAACCATACATGTGCATTTGGAGAAGTAAATGTACCATGAAGCAAAAGGTTTTGCTTGGTTGCTAATTTCATATTGTCTCAACACTAAAAGACATGCTACAAAGGAGACAAATCACTATTCAAGATGATCATCATTGTGTTCTTTGCCAAGATAGAGTGGATGAGACTATGATGCATCTCTTTTTTTATTGCCCATTTAGCATGAACTGCTGCCTTTATCTTAGTATTAAGCGGCAGAGGTTGACAGATGTCTATCTCAAGATTTAGAATGCATGACTTTCTTTTCAGTACCCTTTGTTTATGGAGATCTTCATCATCGCATCTTGGCACATATGGAAGCAGCGCAATGGAAAAAAATTGAACACGACGATCCAACTTTTAATAGCTGGAGGGTACAGTTTTGTATAGATGTCACTTTACATTTGTTTAGAGTGAAGGAACCTCAAAAAAAACAAAACTTCTTAACTGGCTAGATTCTTTAAGCTGGTTTTGTCCTTTGAAGAGTTGTAATCCCCCACTACTTTTACATATCTTCCCATTTTATTATATTAATATACCTACCGGGGCCTTCCCCAACAGTCTTCTTAAAAGAAGTCCGAAAAATTTGTAACTATTAGTAATTTTGCGAAAAACTAGTTGGAAGATGTATACATATGCATTTCAAAGGTTTCCCAAAGGTTCTAGCTTTATAAAACTAATTTCAAGTAAAAATTAGTTTATAACCCAAAACTAGCTATATAGTATCTGCTTTTGGCCTTAAATTGCAAATGTGCCCAAAATCAATTGCAAAAGGACTTTGGAAGTGGTTCCAAAATGAAAAGCCTAGAGTTGGTCATTCTTAACTTTTCTTGTATTCAAAATATTTCCAAAAGACCAACACAACAAAAGTTATTTGATTTCAAAACTCATCCAAAATTCTAAATCGACCTAAGTGGTCACAATCTAGCACTTAGTGATTTTTGCCAATTGAGCCAAATATATTCACATATATTGGTCCATAAAGGTATTTAAGACTCATCCAACTAAATGGATGCCTAAAATACGATCATATGCTCAATTTGGCAATCGTCAAGAAAATTCATTGGAAATGAGTTTGTTTTGCAAAATAAAAGCATAATTTGATTAAAACTAATTGAAAAATGGATTTTGCGGACAATCGTAGTTTAAAATGCTCAAAATATGTTTTTATGTTGGCTGTGTGAAAATTTGGAGCAAATACAATACTCATCTCTCTCCCTCCCTTTTAGCTCTGCACTTGGTGTGCATTTATGTTATTTGCAGTCTGCAAACCGGTATGAGTGGCCCTAGTAGTCTGACCACCCGAGTCACTGATTTGACCAGACTAGTACTAGCAGCTAGGTTCTTCTTGCTTGAATCAGTTTCCTCTCTCCTCCCACCGGCCAGTCCTCCCTCAGCCCAACTCCCCCTCTGTCAGTCTCGCCCCTCCGATCATCGTCACCATCACCCGCCGTCGTCCACCACCACTGGACGCTGTCTTCCTTGTTGAAGGGTCTCCAAAGGTCCTTCTCCACCTCCTCTTGCATTCCTTTGGTTGGCACTATGATCTTGGATGCTCATCTCTCATTGCCATGAAACCCTAGGTGGAGGTGCTTCAAAATTCGACAAAGTTCCTAAAGTTCTCTTCTTCAAGCTTCATCTTCTCCACTCCTAAGCTGGGAAATTCTCATTTCTCTACTTGCATTGCACTCTTTCAAGTTTTCCCCAAATTTCTAGGGTTTGAAGTGAATGACCTTTAATTCCTTCAAATCGGTGGAAAATATTTGTTGAGCAAGTAGATCGGGTGTAGATCAATGATATCCTCGTGTGCTAATACCTTGATTAGTTATGTGATGCAAATCAAAATTGCTCCTATCATGTCCAGTCTTACTAGCACTATGCCTGTGGTCTGACAGCGTGCATTGACCAGTGTGACCAACCCTTACAGAGATCTCTATAGGTTTAGCATTTTGATCTCTTGACCATATGTCGAGTATTCATTGATTGATCTTTGTGCGCCCTCTCTTGCTAGTAATCATGTCTCGCCATTTGTCTAGATTTCATAATTTTCAAAGAATATACCTTATGGTTTCAACAAGCGCTGAAGGTCAACATTGGCCGAATCACTAGCTGGCCGGATCAAATTGAGTGGTAGCAGCGAATGGGTAGCATAGTGGTGCAAATTGGAGGCTACTAGGGTCACTGATGAACACATCGTTTTGAGTAGCATGTGCACCATTTGGGGGTAGCTAGGGTTTGACGTGCATGATGCGGTGGCGGCGGAAGGAGAATGTAAGTATAGTGTTGGGGATTCACCTTGGGGAGGAGGCGATTGGGATCATCCCTGTTAGTGATATACCTTAGAGATAATCATAGAGATGGTTATATAACATCTATATTTATGTTCCTTGAATGAATTATCATTTATAGAGAATAGGTATGTGACTTATTGGTGAAGCTCTTTATTTTTTATATGATATGGTTCTAAAAGATCCCAGGTCGGATATCACTTGTCGAAACACCTTTGACTTGTAGACCAACACATGTATTGATTGATGATCGCGGTTCACTAGTTATAGATATAGGTATATCGAATCAATAGTGTGGACACATGTTAGAGAATATGGTGTTAGATTTACCCATTTTGAGACAACGTTGAGATTGTCATGTTTCTATGTGTCATCAGTTAGTCTCAAACAATAATGATGTAAATATATATGTATGCACTCATTGAGGGGAGAGCACTCTATGTTTTATGGCTTCACTAGTATAGATATGTATTCCTTATCCACACATATTGAGGATCTTTACTTTGAATCACATCCTTTGAGTATATAAAGCTTTTGTGGTTGTAATATATTCAATGTTGATTTAAATTCAATTATATGCAACCATGTTATCAACAGTCACCAAAAAGGGGATATTGAAGGATCTAGACCCTCCATTATGTCTTAATGGTGTGTTTTGTGATTAATGACAACCGAATGTGTTGGACTAACATTCTCCATGAGTTGGTGAAATTGGTTTTGTCCCGGTTGAAGACGAAGACTTTGGATAGCATCATGTGTTGATGGTCATCAAGTCAGGGTTCAGGATGATAGATGACATCATGTGTTAATAGGCATCAAGGTAAGATCCTGAAGTGAAGGATATCATCATGTGTTGATGATTATAAAGACAAGAACCCGAACATGGACAGGAGATGATCATTATCAAGTCAAAACTCCAAGTGGATGCTCAAGGCAAAAGTATAACTAGCATAGTCTAAGGATATATTCTGTAGTAATTTAACGGGTCTCGGTGTTTGGTTGGCATACAAACTTTGCGGATTGGTCCCGCAACCTGAGAGTTGTTCTTAGGCAGGATAAAAAGGAACATGTTCTAGAGGGACCAATTCCTGATGTGCCTGCGGAGAATGCTGCTGGTGCTCTTAAAACAGCCTATAAAGAGGCATGTGATGAGTCCCTTGATGTTAGCTGTCTCATGCTTGCTGCCATGAACTCAGACCTTCAGAAGCAGCTTGAGAACATTGAGGCCTACGATATGATCATGGCGCTCAAAGGCATGTTTGAGACACAAGCAAGAACTGAGAGATATGAGATCTCAAAGAAACTGTTTGGGTATAAGCTAACTAAGGGTAGTCCGGTGAGCCCTCATGTGATCAAGATAGTTGGTTACACACAGAGCTTGGAAAAACTTGGTTTTCCACTTAGTCAAGAGTTGGCTACAGATTTGATTCTTGCTTCGCTTCCTACAAGCTATGGGTGGTTCATTATGACTTTCCATATGAGTGGCTTAGACAAGAATCTCACCGAACTGCATATGATGCTTAAGACTGCATAGGACAGCATTAAGAAAAGCAACAGTCATGTGATGATTGTGCAAAAGAGTACAAGTGATGAGGACATCCCTGCTGAACCTGCTCCTTCATCTCCTCTCATTGAACCAATAGGGCCGATTACAAGAGCACGAGCAAAGAAACTACAACAACAGATGAACTTGTTCTTTAAAGAGCATCATTCTGATGAGAATTTGCTACTACCTAATTCTAGTGTTTTGTGTATAATTAGGTATGAGGAGAGAATCGAGGTCAAAGCCATAGAAGAGTACTAGATGGAGCTACTACTTTGACCAGCAATTAAGGAAGAAATTTACAAGATTCACTAGTCATGTTATCTAGTCACGTGACTTGACCGTTTCAAGACCTGGCCAAACTCATGCCGTCTTTGTTTGTTGAGTCTGAACGCGTAGGAGAGTAAATTACGCAGTTATTCCGTTGTTGTCCGGCCGAATAGGATTTGGTTTCCATGTGGGGCCGAACGCGGGCGTGCTACCGACGACGCCATATATACTTGGATGTAACCTTTTATGGGGGGATCGAGGAGATAACAAAAAAAAGAAAACAGATTGTGTTCTTCTTGATGGTCGACGGCATCAATGGAGAAATTGAGAGTTCTTACTAATTGAGATCGTTCAACCTTTCCACTGGGAATTGGGAGCACGATAGGGCTTCGCTTGGTGGTCGTGAAGTCCGGCGCGTGTGTTCTTGCGAATTAAAGAGTGTTCGTTATTGCATTGGCAACGGAGCATCACTACGATTCGAGATGCTACACGTGAGTATCTTGATCCTACGTCGAGAAGATCGGACGACGCCCGTATCATCTAGTATCAGAGCGTGGTTGACTCGGTAGGATTACTTATCCCTATATTAGATTGATTTTTTTTGCTGTTCTTAATACCTAGAGTCCATAAACCGACAATCGCAATACAAAAAAAAAATCCAAACCTTAGTTTTTGCATCTGTTATTTCCTGTGAGTTTAGTTAAATTTTAATCCATTAGAATTTTTTTGTTTAGTGCTGATCGTAGTTTTCTTTTGCGTAGCTTAATCGTCGTGTCCACATAAACAAAAAAAAATGCATCTTTTGTTGTTCGGCTGATGCTTTCTTGTGGGATTGGCGCATTGCCGAACCGATTCGTGCTTTGGCTGCAACACATTGCCGAACCGATCCGTGCTTTGGCCTCAACGCATTGCCGAACCGATCTGTGCCACAAGAAAGTCACTTGGGAATATTTGACTTGTCACATCTAATAATCGACATTGCATCCTGCTGGCCGGAAGGTGTTATGTGCTGTTAGTCCAGAGCCTTCTGTATCTCGTTGGCCAAAACAGCTCCTGTATAATCGGCATTGCATCTAGTTACCAGCACAAGTCACAAGACCGAACAACTCCTGTTGCTTGCCCGAAACAACATTGTTCCATCTGACTTACCTTTTGTATCTCGTTGGAACCTACTGCATCATAGGAAAACAAAGGCTTGTTAGTGAGCCTCATATCTTTTATTCATCTTGAGACTAGTCTTGATAATTGCTTTAAAGGGCTGCTCTTATAGTTATTTGCACTTTCTGAAAGTTTGGCTTTTTGGAGTGAAAGAGAAGAAAATCCAATTTGTTCAACCGGCAGGCAAAAAAAAGGCTACCACCAGTCAACAAAGGCTGGGGTTAACAAAAAAAAGGCACAAGTCAACAAAGGCTGTGGTTAACACAAAAAAATCTCTAGCCAACAAAATTTTCAGACTGTGTACTTACTTATTTTGAGCAATCTTGTGCCCTTATATTCATATTTTTGCAATTGGCTAGCGTCTCTCCTAGTACTTGGTGCAAAACGAGCTAGTTTTCATCTTAATTTCAGATTGTATCTCACTAGCTCATTCCTTTGTTTGCATTGAGTCACATTAATCTTTGTGTATGCGTTCATATACTTCATTTAAACCTTTTGGATCAGCACTTAGGCAAAATATTCTAGCTTGGATTGTTATTTAGCTTTACAACATCAAGAATTTCATATTGCTAGGATAAACACCTCCATACCAAGCTTCGACCTAATGATATGAATTCCACTTTTATTTGGCATTGTCGTTTGGGTCACATAAGTGAGAAACACATGAAGAATTCCATGAATCTTGATGATGCGTCCATCTATAATGTTAATGCAAAGATGCTTCGACCTAATGATATGAATTCCACTTTTATTTGGCATTGTCATTTGGGTCACATAAGTGAGAAACACATGAAGAATTCCATCATCATGGACAATGCCAAATAAAAGTGGAATTCATATCATTAGGTCAAAGCCTCTTTGCATTAACATTATAGATGGGTGCATCATCAAGATTTAAAATAAACAACCCGTTCAAAACGGGGGCATAGTCATAAAACATTTCATTAAAAATATAGAACCACCATTGTTCTGTATAATGAATTTATAACCCTCTGCCATCAAACAAGATGCGGAGATGATATTTCTACTTATGGCTGGAACGTAATAACAATTATTTAGTTCATAATAAATCCTGAAGGCAAAAGTAATGGCAAAGTCCCGACGGCTAATGCAGCAACTCTTGCTTTATTCCCGACGTGAAGATCCATCTCGCCCCTTGTTATTCTCCTACTCCTTGTTAGACTCTGAATCGAATTGCAAATATGAGCAACCAATCCGGTATCAAATACCCACGAGTTAACATAAGAATCAGCAAGAAAAATATCTACAATATTAATACCTGAAGTGAAAGGTTTAGTCCCACCATTCTTTTTAGATCAGCCAGGTATTTCTTGCAGTTCCTCTTCCAGTGGCCTGTCCCCTTGCAGTAAAAGCATTCATTCTCTTGAGTCGGGCTGGACTTGGTCTTGGGTTTAGGCTTGTTAGCTTGGATCCCAACCGAAACCTTGTCCTTACCTTTGACCCAAGTCTTATCCTTCTTCTTGAAGCTTGTACTCTTTTGCACAATCATCACATGACTGTTGCTTTTCTTAATGCTGTCCTCTGCAGTCTTAAACATCATATGTAGTTCGGTGAGATTCTTATCTAAGCCATTCATATGGAAAGTCATAATGAACTGCCCATAGCTTGCAGGAAGCGAAGCAAGAATCAAATCTGTAGCCAATTCTTGACTAAGTGGAAAACTAAGTTTTTTCAAGATCTGTGTGTAACCAACCATCTTGATCACATGAGGGCTCACCAGACTATCCTCAGTTAACTACACCCAAACAATTTCTTTGAGATCTCATATCACTCAGTTCTTGCTTGTGTCTCAAACATGCATTTGAGCGCCACGATCATATCGTAGGCCTCAATATTCTCAAACTGCTTTTGAAGGTCTGAGTTCATGGCAGCAAGCATGAGATAGCTAACATCAAGGGACTCATCACATGTCTTTTTATTGGCTGTTTTAAGAGCAGTAGCAGCATTCTCAGCAGGTACATCAGGAATTGGTTCCTCTAGAATATGTTCCTTTTTATCTTGCCTAAGAACAATTCTCAAGTTGTGGGACCAATCCATAAAATTTATTTCATTCAGTTTTTCCTTATCAAGTATCAAACATAAAGCAAAACTGGATGTAGGTACAGCAGATGGTGCCATGATCTACAACAAAAATATGCAAAACTAAGACATATGTTCAAGAAAGGTAACTTCTATTAAACAATTTAATGAAGATACTCCCACTAAACACCATATTCCTCTTATGATATTTTAGTGATTCAAGATCCGCTATCAGTTAATCTACTAGTGAACTTTGGCATCACTGCTAGAGGATTAGTGAATTTGGTAAGCAACCCTTTGCTAATCATATCTCTATATGACTCTTGTTGTTGGGCAGCATCTCTATGCTCTGACTCCCAACCCTATGCCCCAAGGTCCATAACCGTTATGATGACCTTGTCAAGTAAAACCAACGCTTGCGTGTAAGTGTCCAACACAAATCCATCTAGTCAAGGAATATTAATGGCACTCTGCTTTAGCAAGACCTACCATTAAAATACAAGACTATAGATGGTGCGGCTAATTGGGAAGGCATCCATTTAACTTAATATTATCTAAGAGAAATTTACTTCTACCATGTGAAAGCATATCAAGCAATTAAATAACATGCATAGAAATAAATGAACAGGAATATAAGGGCATTCACATACAATCAAATTGCATTGTGATATAGTATGACCCTTCCTTATGGTGATCTCCATCGCCAAGCATCCTGTTCGCCATGTCTCCAAGTTGCCAAAATCTCCAAGTACTCCCACTAAGCCATTACTCCTAACAGCACTAGGGATAAAATTACAAGAAGTAAATTAGCACCACAAGTCGACACGCAGGCCGTTATACAAATATAGACAGCCTTGGGCTGCAATAAACATGACACGCTGGTCATGAACATTACACACATGCATGCATCTCATACATCATGGGTTATACTATTCACATCAATCCCTACAACAACGAGTTAGGCATGGAATAGCATTCTAACGGGCAACAAGAACACACACTATACAAAAGTGCGGTCCGATTACCCAGCACGGCGGTCCCGCTAGCTGGTTAGCGGGCGGGGTTTGAAGGGCAGCGCCCTCGAAAAAAATTCGAACATGAATCTTATTCACGTAACCAAGCCTTGGAAATCATCAGATTAATCATATTAACCCTATTCCGAACCGATCTGATCATTGCCTCGATATGACCACACACTGCGGCATACTCCGATGGTGGAATTCTAACCGGTAGGAGTATCATGCAATGTGATCGTGAACAAGCGCAATAAAACATCCGGTACTTAACGATCGCAACTCCGATTCGATCAATCACATTGATCTTCGCGTGCTCCAATGGATTTACGATCACTATCTGCCCCGATGGCGGAAACCGACCAGTAGAGGCGAGTCGTGATACGACCATGCAAGCACGATCACGAATAACGAATAAGAAACCCATCTTACCACCAATGCACATGGACGATCAAATCGACCAGCAGAAACAGAAATAGATCATATCTATAACTGCCACATATCACAATATGTGACAAATCCGAATCTAAAATTAGAATGCAAGGCTCTGATACCACTGAAGGGATCGCGACAATGCTACGCTAGCACAAACAAAAATTACCGCGTAACCAAGGAACCACCGCTAGTAATAGATCACGAGATTACCGCTAGACGCGCCGACTCGTAGCGGAAGTAGAGTCGTTGTAGCGAGTTGATGCAGTTGTAGTCGTACTCACGACGTGTCTCCTCCTTCGAGTAGTCGTACTCGATGCGCGTCTGCTCCTCCGAGTGGTCGTACTCACCACGCGACTTCTCCTCTGACTCCGGTGATCGTCACGAGTCGCGGATCGTCCTAGTGCTGATGCTACGCAACAACACCTTCGAGGTATCCACATGTACGAGGCAGGATCACCACGCGCTAGAGTGCTAGCACCGGCAGCGTGGTTGAGAAGGCGTGGCTATTAGGGTTTCGGGAGTTCTTCCAAAGATCATCCACACCTTACCCCATGCCACCGCCCCTCTTTATATAGGCATCCATGAGGCCCATTAGGAACTCGTGGCCTATACGAATTTGGATCACCATCCAAAACATATCCTATCCCTTTAAGTGTGTGACCCTACAGGTTCATGTGTAATCGGTTACGACTCGGAAACTCTTTTCCGACAACTAGTCGTTAGCGGTACCTAGCAGCACATAACGATTCCCAAATACATATAGAATATATCGGACGAACCTTGATGTAATATAATCTATGATCAGGTCCTCGTTACTTACGATTAGTTCGTATCTCCATAGGACCATATAGTACTTGGTCCTAACCTGTTCGTAACTCCTTACAACAAAGTTCTTACCATTTTGTAATTACGTTTGACCAGTCTACGATCAGCACGTATCTCCATACGACTAGTCCGTAACTGATCGAACTAAGCGACCTACTCATGCATTCTCCCTTTGCTTTGCCTCACGATATCTGGTTGAACTCCAGGTGAGATGATGTGTCATCCATGGACTATTCAATACTTTCTCGATCGAGTGTCGGATAACTTCATGCGGTCGACACTTCGACCATTAGTGGCATGGCCATGCACTTTCTTTATCCGATCACCATGAGGGGCCGGAGACATCTCTCCTATTATGATAGGAGGGGCAAATCTCATCTCGACCAGTCACATCCCTCCGCATGTTTTATAGCATACCCAAAAGCTACCTTTATAACTACCCAGTTACGAGTAGCGTTTGGCAACCCCTAAGAGTACTATTACACATGTAGGAAACCATGCTGATCTCAGGTCTAAGGATTATACATCATCATTACTTGAGACCAACTAATGACACAAAGATTCATAACAATCTCAATAGTGTCTCAATGATGGGTCTATCCAACCCCATATTCTCTAACATGTGCTCACATTATTGATTCGATATCCATATATCCATGACCAGTGAAATATGGTCATCAATCAATACATGTGTTGGTCGTAGAGTCACTGGTGTTCCGACCAGTGATATCCGACCAAGGATACATTTAGAATGACATCATATAAGTTAAAGAGTTCCACCAACAAGTCACATACTTATTGATCTGTAACAAATGATTCATTCGAGGAACATGATAACATATTATCAAAATCATGAACATAATGAAATATCATCATCTCTATGATTGCCTCTAGGGCATATTTCCAACAAATGCTAGTATGGGTTGTCGTACTATTAAAAGGGATCTTGCCTAGTAGCTTGAGTCTCATCGTGTGTTGATAGTTCAACCTCGCTTACTCTATCTCTACATGGCATGATGCTATTGCTTGTGAATGTGATTTGCAAATAAGTTGAGACTTATGCATTAATCCTTGTAGCATATGAATGTAGTTTGCAAATAGTTGAAGTCCATGCACGTACTCCTTGTGGCATAATACTAAAGTTTGTAAATGTGTTTTGCAAATTATTAAAGACCATGGTGGTGATTCTTTGGAGTTCGTGTGCTTTATGTATTGATCTCACGTGTTCGAGGTCATTCAATCAGTTTGGTTGTGTATCCCTCTTAATAAGCTTTCCATAAAGTATATGATCACTCAATTCCGACATCGGAGTCAAAAGTTATGACTATTTTTTTGTGTGTCGCCTGTGCTGAATTTTAGAGCTGGTTTGACCACGCTTTTGCCTGCCATATGACCGCCCTTGTGCCTATGGTATGACCGCCATGTAAATTGCAATATGACCGCCCTCCTGGTCTGACTAGGCCATTTAGCGGTCTGACCGGGGTCCAGTATGACCATGTTTTATATGGCAGTTGTTATTTCAAGAGAATATGTTTTTGAACTCCTTTATTTTGAGTTGGCGGTATGACCGCACTTAGTATAGCGGTATGAGTGACCTCACCCTTTTCTAACGGCTAGTTTCTAGTATTTAATGCTAAAGTTTATAGCCGTTGGCACTATAGCACGATATGACTGCTATGTAAAGTATGGTATGGCAGCACTTACTGAAAAATGTCCATTTTAGGTCCAATGGCTAGTTTTTGGACGTGTGGTTATTTAGACCCCCCCCCCTTGTGGCCAGTTGGACACTCTCTTGCACCCCATTTCACTCTCTTGAGCTAGTGCAAACATCTCTACTCAATTGTGCATATGTTGCACCTTTTGAGCAATGAGAGGAAGACTCTAGTTGCATGTGTTACATCTAGAGGTGGATTATGTATCGACTTGTGCATGTGTTGCACTTAGTGAGGGTCAAGCAAACGGCTTGGCTTATTACTCTTAGTATTTACCGACACCTAGTCGGTGTAGAGACGTCGTGGTCTGGTGATCTTCTCAAGAAACTTGTGAGATGGTCCGGCATGTTGTGAAGGTTGGAGCTCACCTACTCGAAGGGAGAAAGATCTGCCACTAGTGGATTGAGGTGTTTGACTTAATTCGTAGAGCTGGTCTAATACTAAAGTTTGCAAATGTGTTTGCACATTATTGAAGTTCATGCTTCCTTCCTTGACATGGCCTAAGTTTGCTCATTGTTCTTTTATTGGACTTGGACCATGGTGGTGATTCTTTGGAGTTTGTGTGCTTTATGTATTGATCTAACGTGTTTGGTGTCATTCAATCAATTTGGTTGTGTATCCCTATTATTAAGCTTTCCATAGAGTCTATGATCACTCAATTCCGACATCGGAGTCAAAAATTATGACTATTTTTCGTGTGTCGCTTGTACTGAATTTTAGGGCTGGTCCGACCACCCTTTTGCCTGCCGTATGACCGCCCTTGTGCCTGTCGTATATGACCACCATGTAAATTGCAGTCTAATCACCCTTCGGTCTGACCGAGCCATTTAGCGGTCTGGTCGGGGTCCGGTATGACTGTGTTTTATACGACGGATGTTATTTTCCAGAGAACATGTTTTTGAACTCCTTTCTTTTGAGTAGGCCGGTATGAGCGCACTTAGTATAGTGGTATGAGTGACCTCACCCTTCTCTAACGGCTAGTTTTTAGTATTCAATGCTAAAATTTATAGTCGTTGGCACTGTAGCACGGTATGACTGCCATGCAAAGTATGGTATGCCCGCACTTACTAAAAAATGTCCATTTCAAGTCCAATGGCTAGTTTTTGGAGGTGTGGTTATTTAGACCCCCCCCCCTGTGGACTGTTGGACACTCTCTTGCACCCCATTTCACTCTCGTGAGCTAGTGCAAGCATCTCTACTCAATTGTGAATATACTGCACCTTTTGAGCAATAAGAGGAAGACTCTAGTTGCATGTGTTGCATCTAGAGGTGGATTGTGTATCGGCTTGTGCATGTGTTGCACTTGGTGGGGGTCAAGCAAACAGCTTGTCTTATTACTCTTGGTATTTACCAACACCTAGTCGGCATGGAGACGTCGTGGTCTGATGATCTTCTCAAAAAACTTGTGAGATGGCACGACATGTTGTGAAGGTTGGAGCTCACCTACTCACAAGGTGAAAGGGCTGCCACTAGTGTATTGAGGTGTTTGACTTAATTCGTAGATATAGTTCAATACTAAAGTTTGCAAATATGTTTTGCAAATTATTGAAGTCCGTGCATCCTTCCTTACATAGTCTAAGTTTGCTCGTTGCTCTTTTCTTCGACTTAGACCATGGTGGTGATTCTTTGGAGTTCGTGTTCTTTATGTATTGATCTAACATGTTCGAGGTCATTCAATCAATTTGGTTGTGTATCCCTCTTAATAAGCTTTCCATAGAGTCTACGATCACTCAATTCCAACATCGGAGTCAAAAGTTATGACTATTTTTTCGTGTGTTGCTGTGTTGAATTTTAGGGCTAGTCCGACCACCCTTTTGACTGCCGTATGACCGCCCTTGTGCCTGTGGTATGACCACCATGTAAATTGCAGTCTAACTGCCATTTGGTTTGACCGGGCCATTTAGCGGTCTGACCGGGGTCCGGTATGACCGTGTTTTATATGGCGGTTGTTATTTTTCAGATAACATGTTTTTGAACTCATTTCTTTTGAGCAGGCCGGTATGACCGCAGTTAGTATAGCGGTATGAGTGACTTCACCCTTCTCTAACGGCTAGTTTTTAGTATTCAATGCTAAAGTTTATTATCGTTGGCACTATAGCACGGTATGACAGCCATGCAAACTATGGTATGGCCGCACTTACTGAAAAATGTCCATTTCAGATCTAATGGCTAGTTTTTGGATGTGTGATTATTTATACCCCTTATGGCTAGTTGGACACTCTCTTGCACCCCATTTCACTCTCGTGAGCTAGTGCAAGTCTCTCTACTCAATTGTGCATATGTTCCACCTTTTGAGCAACGAGAGGAAGGTTCTTTGCATGTGTTGCATCTAGAGGTGGATTATGTATCGACCTATGCATGTGTTGCACTTGGTGAGGGTCAAGCAAACGGTTTGGCCTATTACTCTTGTGTTTACCGACACCTAGTCGGCGTTGAGACATTGTGGTCTGGTGATTCACTGAAAAGACCAGATGGCTCTCACCGCCATAATCCAAGCCGTGCCGGAGGCCGATGTAATGGTCATATCCGAGAAGGTGACGGCAAAGGAGGCTTGGGACGTGCTTAAGGAGATGCACGTCGGTTGTTGGCACCGCCGATGTCTACGCACGCGCAAACACCTGGACACACACGAGCACACTGGAAAACTCCAAGGAGAAGATGAACACACAAAATGTTTTGGTGCTGCCCAAACTTCACAACCTTTTATGATTTTTTTAGTTGTGGCCCTCCAATACTCTATGCTCACGGAGAGCAATTACGAGGTATGGACGGTGAAGATGAAGATCATCATGCGTGCGCAAGGAGTGTGAGCGGTAGTGGAGGGCGAAGAATTGGTCAATGAGAAGAAAGACCAGATGGCTCTCGCCGCCATAGTCCAAGCCGTGCTGGAGGCCGTTGCAATTGCCATATCCGAGAATGAGATGGTAAAGGAGGCTTGGGACGCGCTTTAGGTTGTTGGCACCGCCAGTGTCTACGCACGCGAAATCACCTGGACTGCTGGACACACACACGAGCACACTGCAAAACTCAAAGAAGAAGATGAGCACACAAAATGTTTTGGTGCTGCCCAAACTTCACAACCTTTTCTGATTTTTTTTTCTTCTCATTTTATAAATGAAGAAACACTCTACGTTATAAGTAATGCAATGAAATGCTACTAATGTTGCTGTTTCTAAATATCATGATGTCTGTAATACCTCATAAATCTAGCTAGGTTGTATCGTTTCGAATGTCTGGGAATGTTATTCGAAAACGAGATTTAAAACTTTCCGGAACCGAATCGGTAAAAAGAAAGAAGTCGGAGGGAGTAAAAAAACAGTTTTAAATCGGATTTTTCCAATCGTGGGGGTATATGCTATTTCCGTCAAAGCTGGGCGATCCATGACCAGGTGGCCCAGAGGGCCGGCCGCCCATGTAGGGGCGGCCAAAAGGGGCGCCACTCCCCCAAACCCTAGCCGCCTCCACCTCCCTCCCCCTTTGGCCGCCACCTCCCCTCCCCAAAGCCGGCTCCCTTGCTGCTCCTTGGTGCCTCCTCGCAGTGGTGGTGCCATCTCCGGTGATCCCCGTCGCTCCTCCTCAAGATCTCCTCCGACATCTCCGTTCCCCGCCGACGTCGACGGTCGTTCGTCGTCTTCCGGTGGCCGGCCCTAAGAGAGGGAAGAGAGGGGAAGGGAGGAAGGCCCGTGTGCAGCGGATCATCGTCGTCCTACTGGTCTTCAAGGGTAACGAGCACCTCGATTCATTGTTTGATCGGTTTTTGTTGTGGTAGAGATCATTTGAGTCGCGTCAGATTAGTATTCCAGAATTTACAGATTAGTTCAGAACGTTGCACGACAAGTTACAGTACTGTAGAGGCCGAATCTGGGGTTTTGCCCTTCTATAGTTTTATTCCTGGGAACGTTAGCTTTTTTTTGGCACCGAGATCAGGAAAATCCGATCTGTAGTTTGGGAGATATGAATTTTTTATTACGAACTGTCCGGTCTGTCTGAAAACTGAGGTCAGTAGGTTTGTCCCTCGGTTTTGTTCAATTTAGGGGCCGAATCAGAACCTTCACCCAACTAAGTTATTGTAGCTCTCGAAATTATCTTTCCAAGTTGATAAGGATCATTCTCATTGGATCAGTATGCTAAAAGTTACGCCATTTTCTTTATTACTGATCTGTATTCTAGATAGACGTAGATGGGTTGTGTTTAGCTTATAATTAGCCCTCTGTTTTGGCCGAATCAGGGGATTCCGCCAACTAATGTTTTGTAGCCTGATCTGTTAAGATTCAGCGAGCACTGGTTTCAGGTCTTTTAGAGTTACAGATAATTAATGGTGAATTTTCTCGTACAACTGCCCGTAGATCGATAATCTGGACTTTTGGCGTAGAGGTCAAAACGAACATTTGGGCGTGTGGGTTGATTAGAGGGTATCGTAGAACTCGTGTAACTATGTTATACCCTGTTATCCTTATTCCGTGACAATGATTGTATAGGCGGTGAGGCGGTGAGTGGAAGGACACCTTCGTTGCTTCCCGATGCGTCCACAAAGACGGAAGGCAAGTGCAATGTTTAACTTGTGTGAATTCGATGAATGCATGATAATTTGGTAACTTATGAGTATTCCTGTCATTTGAGCATGATGTGGTAGAATTCAATACCTTCTTCTGTGATAAATTGAGATGAAGTTCAAGTTATGCATTTCATTCCATGCACACATATTTCCTTTGCCGTCCACGGGAGTGGAAACTTGATTAAGTCCCATTAATTCCAATATGGGCATGTAAGACCTACCATTCCAAAGTAGGCAGTTTTGGACATTCCGTATGAAACGTTCTTCATACGGACTTGGGTCTCCGCTCTTGGTTAAGGGCGGGCTTAAGTGAACACCGACGGGTGTGTCACTTGTTATACCGGTATAATCACGTGAGAGGTCAATTCTCCTTCAATGCATATATTCATACCATGCCTTCACAAACTCCTGAATGCAATTGTTATTATTTGGCATATTCTTCTGTTTCAGAACCCTTTGTGATATAATCATTGTGCTTGCTGAGTTTCGACTCACCCTTGTTTTTATTTGTTTGGGTGAATTCCGGTGATCTTGTTGCTAGCGGGAGGGAGTAGTCCAGCACGATCCACACACATGAATAAATCATACATTTATTAAGATTCTATTTCCGTTTATTTGGTTTAATTATAATGTGATGAATTGTAATAAATGTCACTTGGATGACCATCTTTCTCTCTATGGTTAATTCTTGTTTTAATATATTGATGAACTGATAGTAAACTCTAGATTGTTATCTGGATTATTCGTTTCTTTATCTTTGAATGCGATAATAATCTTAGGAGTTGAGTAGTTTGTTGGTCTGTTAGGTGGCATCTTGTCTTCCGAATAGACAGGGTGTTACAATGTCATTACATGCAAATAAACAATTAAATCAAAATTATAGCTAACAATATCGTTACATTGATCACAAATATGTACAGCAAGAAGAATAAGTCCGGAGCAAACACAAGAAGCCAATGACACGGTATTGCTGAATACAAAACAGGAACCAAGACGGATGGGGGTGAAGTTCGTCGCCAAGACGATTATGGTGCCCATACCCAGTTGGCATGGCGAGGCCGCACGGTAGATGCTCGCCGGGATGCACAGGCCCGCCAAACCTGAGCCGCCCATCGACGACGACGAGGACAACATAATGAAAATGTGGATAAGAGGGCCTCCTGCAGCCAACAAACTCATAGCTAGGGTCGGATGCCAAACCGAATGGGAGAGCTCAGTGTGAGAATGATTATGCTCAACGCAACACCATCCATTGCGGAAGGAAAGCATATATATACACCTCACCCTTACCATAACTGCTCAACCGACTTATAGCAACAGAATCGGGAGGTTGGAGGGAATATCGGTGGTGATACAAACAGCCATGCAAGGCTAGATATGACACGTCTAACACGCCCCTGTAGTCTTAACGTCGATGGATCGAACGTTGAGACTGGACCGAAACTCGGTGAATACAGACGTAGGTAGTCCCTTGGTGAAGATATCCGCGTACTGTGACGTTGTTGGGACGTGAAGAACACGGACGGTGCCAAGAGCAACCTTCTCGCGAACAAAATGGAGATCGATCTCAATATGCTTGGTGCGCTGATGTTACACCGGATTGGTCGAGAGATAGACTGCGCTGACGTTGTCACAGTAAATTAGTGTAGCCCGAGCAGGAGGTGCGTGGAGCTCGTGTAGAAGCTGTCGAAGCCAACATGTCTCTGCCACTGCATTGGCGACAGCCCGGTACTCAGCCTCGGCACTGGAGCGAGAGACGGTGACCTGCCTCTTGGACGACCAAGAGACTAGGTTGTCTCCGAGGAAGACGGCATAGCCGGAAGTAGACTTCCGGGTGTCGGGGCAGCCGGCCCAATCAGCATCAGAATATGCGATCAAGTCGTGAGTGGACGAGCGTTGGATAAGCAATCCGAGTTCCAAGGTGCCACGTATATAGCGAAGAATCCGCTTGAGAGCGGTAAGATGAGGCTCCCGAGGATCATGCATGTGAAGACACACCTGCTGAACGGCATAAGCAATATCAGGCCGAGTGAAAGTGAGGTACTGCAATGCACCAGCCAAACTCCGATAATCTGTCGGGTCGGAGACAGGAGCGCCTAAGGTGGCTGATAGCTTGGCACATGTGTCGATCGGCGTGCTGCAAGGCTTGCAATCGCTCATGCCAGCACGCTCCAAGATCTCAAAGGCGATCTTGTGTGGCCGAGGAGAGGCCGGTGGGCTGCCGAGTAACACTGATGCCAAGAAAGTGATGAAGAGTACCCAAATCCTTCATAGAGAATTCGGACTGAAGAGCACCGATCGTCCAGCTGAGTAAGGCGGAGGAGGAGGCCATCAGAACAATATCATCAACATATAGCAGAAGATAGACACAATCAGCCCCGCGGTGGTAAATGAACAAGGATGTGTCGCTCTTAGCCTCTTGAAAACCAATGGACACCAGAAAGGTGGCAAGTCTGCTGTACCAGGCACGTGGAGCTTGTTTAAGACCATAAAGTGACTTGTTGAGACGGCACACCTTGTTCGGATGAGTGGAATCAACAAATCCGGATGGCTGAATACAGTAGACTGTCTCAGCAAGGGTGCCATGGAGAAAAGCATTTTTGACATCCAACTGATGAACAGGCCAATTCCGAGAGACAGCAAGGCTCAGAACGGTGCGGACAGTGGTCGGTTTGACAACCGGGCTGAAAGTCTCATCATAATCAATACCAGGGCGCTGAGTAAAGCCCCGGAGCACCCAGCGAGCCTTGTATCTATCCAGTGTGCCATCAGACTTGAATTTGTGGCGGAAGATCCACTTGCCAGTCACGAGGTTGGCGCCGCGAGGGCGAGCAACAAGATCCCAAGTGTGGTTTGCCTGAAGGGCGGCAAACTCCTCCTCCATGGCGGCACGCCAGTTTGGATCCGCCAAGGCCGCACGGTACGTGCGCGGTACAGGAGACAAGGCGGACACATGCAAGCTCTCCTTGTGCTTTGGTTGGAGAATGCCATCCTTGCTGCGAGTGATCATCGGATGAGAGTTGACCACAGGCACGTCCGACGAGGCGCCAAGAACGGACGGTGGCCTCGATCCGCCGAGGGCAGCGTGCGCTCACGGCACGCAGCGTAAACACGCCGTCGGAGCGGACAAGGGCGAGCGCCACGGGTGCTGCGATGGTGAGGTGGACTGCGTTGGATTGATAGGCCCGGCGGTAGGGCCAGTAGAGGCGGCCCGAGGCACTGAGTCATTATGCGGCGAAGCACAGGTTGCATCGGGGAAGTCGGCCGGTCCAAGGCTGGGGGCAAGTTGTCGAGGCCCAGCGGAGGCGGCCCAAAGCATGGGGCCGGTCGGTGGTGCAGAGCAGGCCTCATCCGGGAGGCTGGCCGGCCCAAGTAGCTGAGGTGGGGAGCGGCCATAGCAGGCCACGGGCGGTTGGCAGAGGACGTCCCAGGCGGCACACCGAGATGGGCACCAGTGCCGCGCACGGCATGACGGGGTACAGTGACCCTGCTCACAGGAGCCTGTGAAACATCAGAAAAATCTTCCAAAAACTCATAGTCAGCAGCACTTGTGGTAGGACATGATTGCTCAGCAAAAGGAAATGATGTCTCATCAAAAACCACATGGCGAGAAACGATCACCCTGTTGGAGACTGGATCAAAACACCGGTATCCTTTGTGCTCAAGAGGGTAGCCTAAAAAGACACTTAACGGAGCGGGGCGAAAGTTTGTGCGGTGCAGTGGCAAAGAGATTGGGGTAGCAAGTACACCCAAACACACGGAGGTGATCGTAGGATGGGTGGACACCATGGAGAGCAAAATAGGGAGTGTGTTGGCTAAGGGTTTTGGTAGGGTGGCGGTTTATAAGGTGGGTGGCGGTGTGGAGGGCTTCGACCCAAAAAGAGCCGGGAATGTTGGCTTGAAAAAGAAGAGAGCGAACAATGTTATTGATGGAACGGAGCATACGTTCGGCTTTCCCGTTTTGTGGAGAAGTGTGTGGACAAGACATGTGCATTGTGACTCCTTTAGTGAGAAAGAAGGTGCGAGTGGAGGAGTTGTCAAACTCACGACCGTTATCACACTGGACACTACGAATAGTAGTGGAAAACTGAGTCTGGACGTATGCAAAGAAATGAGAAATGGTAGAAAAAGTGTCGGACTTAAGACGCAAAGGAAAAGTCCAAACATGATGTGAATAATCATCAAGAATGACAAGATAATATTTGTAGCCCGAAACGCTAACAATGGGAGAGGTCCATAAGTCACAGTGGATCAACTCAAAAGCAGCTGTGGTTCTACTAAAAGAACTAGTAAAAGGAAGACGGACATGACGACTAAGTTGACAAGCGTGACAAATGGTGGTGGAGACTCCATGGGGAATGACCGAGGAGCGAGCGAGGCGGGCGAGAGCATCATGACCGAGATGACCAAGGCGTCGGTGCCAAAGGGTGGTGGAGTCGGCGGTGAGAGAGTGCGCAGGAGATGACGTGCAGAACGGATAGAGATCACCTGAGCTATTGCACCTGGCGATCACGGTCCTGGACTGTAGATCCTTCACGGAAAAGCCAAAAGGATCAAACTCAACTGTGCAATTATTATCATAGACAAAACGCCTAACAGAAATAAGATTCTTGATGATTTGAGGGGAGACCAAAATATTGTTAAGTGCAAAGGAACCATGTAAATGGGTGGAGCCAACGGAAGTGATAGGAAGAAGAGAGCCATTGCCCACAATAATATTGGAAGGTGTATGTGAGGAAGGTGTATGAGAAAGGGAGAGGATACCGGCGTCGGAAGCCATATGAGATGTGGCACCTGTGTCCATGTACCAGTCATGCGCAGTGGAAGATGGCTGCGTCAGGGAGACGGTGTTGAACGCATTCGCCAGTGCGTGTTGATCCCATGTAGGCGCCGAAGTAGAGCTGCTGGTGCAGCTCCAATCTGCCGGCGAAGGAGGCGAGTAGTATGGCTGTAGAGCATGGGCCGCACCAGCCGGTGCACCCGTTGTCGAGCCTTGCCCTTGAAAAGCCGCCAGAGGAGGTGGGGCGAGGCGGGAGGCAGACCGGGATGGCCGCCCGCAGCACCAGGTGGACCCACCAAGGCAGCGCCAGCGAATGGCGCTTGGCCCAAAGGAGTAGGCGGCCGTGAGCCGAGGAGACCGCGGCCCAGTGGTCCAGGCCACATCTGGATCGTACCAGCCCATGGGTTGTGGGGGCCAGGCGGGATGAGTCTTCGGTGGCGGATGGAGCGCCCGAGCGTGTCTTTGTCGCCACCATTGCCGCGACGTCGGCGGTTATTGCGGGAGCTTCGGCCGCCGTTGCTGCCGCTGTTTTCGCCGTTACCACTGTGTCCGCCGTTGCCGCCGGAGCCAAACCCGGTGGCATGGGCGGGATTAGGAGCGAGACCGCCCCTGCCATTCTGTGAGCCGGCGGCTAGGAAAGCTGTCGAGGCACCAAAAGAATGGCTGCGGCTAGTGATCTCTTCAAGCAGGAGTTGCGATCTGGCTTCAACAAAGGTAGGAAACGGTTTTTGCAAAGGGAGAATAGTCTGCAGGTGGCGAAACCGCTCGTTCAAACCTTTGAGCAGCGTGAGGACGATGGTGCGATCGGTGACGGGCTCGCCGAGATCGGCAAGGCCGTCGGCCATACTCTTGAGCCGTCGGCAGTAGTCGGTGACGGAGAGGTCGCCCTGGACGAAGCAATGAAACTCCGCCGAGAGGTTGAGGGCGCGCTGCTCACGGTTGCCCAAAAATTGGTGTTCAAGACCTCGCCAGACGATGCGCGCGGTGGAGGAGGCCGACATCACGATCTCGAGGAGCTCAGTGGAGATGGAGCCGTAGAGCCACGCGAGGACGACACAATCCATCCGTGCCCAATCCGGCCGGTCCGGATGATAGGCATCGGACAAGACATGGTCAGCCAACGCGTACTTGCCGAGGATGACGAGGAAGAGACCCCGCCACTTCGTGTAGTTGGCCGCAGCGAGGTCAAGAGTGACCGGGACCAAGGTCTTGACGTTGAGAACCGCCACGGCCTGGGCGTGAAGAGAAGCCGTGGCATCATCACCGGGATCGGCTGAGAAGGTGGCAGCCTCTGGAAGAGATCCACGCGGTGGTGTGGCCGTCGGCAGGGGCGCCGCCAGGGGCGCCGTCATGGGGAACGTTGATGCAGAAGTAGTAGATGCCGCAAGAGACGCCAATACGGGAGCAGGGAGAGAGGCGAAGACTGCTCGGACCGCATCGGCAGTGGCGACGGCGATGGCGTCCGCGAGAGAGGCGGCAGGGGTGTCGGGGGAGATAGCCGCAGAGGCGGCCGCGCCTACCGCCGCAGCGGCTGCGTCGAGGGAGTCATCAGGCGCGGCCATGCCATGCCAGGCGCCTACGACGAGAGAGAGAGAGGAGCGGAAGCTACGGAATTATGCTCAACGCAACGCCATCCATTGCGGAAGGAAAGCATATATATAAACCTCACCCTTACCATAACTGCTCAACCGACTTATAGCAACAGAATCGGGAGGTTGGAGGGAATATCGGTGGTGATACAAACAGCCATGCAAGGCTAGATATGACACGTCTAACACTCAGCGGGCGGCCGCGCCGGCGGCAAAGGATTTGTCTATTGGTTTTGTGTTCACTTTTGCCCCTTTTTCAGTTCTCCATTTTCTCGACTTATTTTCATTCTCTTTCGCTACTTCCTAGTCGCCACAAATTTTTTTAAAACCTAACCATTTATAATTACACGGTACTAAACTAAATCTAAAGACAAAGGTTGTTTACGTGTTTGATAGCCAGTTTCTTTCTGAATTTCCAGCCACTAACGTGACATACAGCCCGCAATCATCTTCTCGGACTCCGCAAGGTGAGGGCCCGTACTGCAGTGCTGCAGTAGCGGCCAGGGTTGTCGGAGTCAGGAAGAAAGATTGAAAGAAAACCAGCAGTACTGCAGTAGCGGTACACTGACTTCAAACCTTCGAAGCAATGCTCATTCTTTGGACCAGGGCTGTATCTTAAACATGTGCAGACTGTGCAACTGCGCAAGGCCCCATCAAACATGGGACCCCCGTTTGGTGAGCTAGATGAGGTTAATTAGTGTGTAACTACTTTCTCTTCTTGAAAAATTCCAATCAAACTCCAAGCTGCCTATTAGCCGGTTATTGTTTCCATGTTCCTCTTCTTTTCTTGTTTTGTTCTTTGAGAAATTGCCAATCTAACTAATACTCCTCCGTCTCCAAATAAATTTGCTATAGCTGAAAGCATGAAACATAGCATTGAATCCGCTTCTAATAGCCCATTTATTTAAAGAGAATATAAGGGGATTAGAAGATTCCTTATTTGCCTCACCAAGAAACGGGGGAGAATCTGTCATCATCTTGCAACATGATTTTCGTGATTAGAACAATTTCGAATGGAAAACTTCACAACTACAAAGTTATAGATAACTTTGCATAATCCAATTTAGAGTCCGCATTAACCTAATTTGGAGTTCTGACGTGTGAGATATGGGGCCTACAAGGTAGGCTGCATTGAGAATCAGAGTACACAACTGAGTCAACTTCCAAAGAAAATTTGGCAATGAAGGCGGTGTTTTCATAAAAGCTCCACAATTATAAAGTTGAAGTACTATGAGTTATCTAAACGAAAAAAACAAATCACTCAATTTCAAGTTTGCGAGAGAAAGTTATGACCTCTAAAAGATTCGTTGCACAAAAGGAAAGCGGAAAACCAACTCAAATTCAAAGTGTACGTACTCCGAATCAAATTCAATGTCGTTGTTTCCAACCCTACCACGTCCAAACCACGACGCTCCAGCCCCTTGGCCTTTAAATAGGACCCCAGGGGTGTCCCTCTGTGCTCCCCTTCCTCTAGCCACCACCTCTTCCCTGTGCGTCGCCCCATGCTGCCCTATGCGCCGCCTCCCTTGTGCCTCCCTCCCTCCAAGCCGCCACCTCCCCTCCCGGTGCCGCGCCCTTCTGCTGTTGTGCTTCCAAAGGGAGAAGGAGAGGTACCAAGGAGATCCAGGAAAGAAGAATAAGAAGGAAGGGAGAAGAAGGAAAGAACGGGTTTCGCGGGGTTTCATTATCGTCGTTGCGTTCTACAAGGATAACTCCTATTAGTCCGTAGGATTTCCTTGGACTAGTCGTTGTTCATTTTGTACATCATTTTGCCCTAGGGAAGATTGGTTTTCAACATGCTCTAATTCGTCGAGTTTCGATGTAGAACTTTGCGAGGAAAATTAGAGGTATTTAGACTCGATTAAGGGTTTCGTCCAATTATAAAATATATAGATAATTTTGTTGGCAGAGATCATGTAGATGAACTGTTTTCACCTAGTAAATGAAAAAAATAAAATTTGGCGATAACTTGAATTAGATAGGAAATTTTGATTAGTTTCTATAACTGGTATCGTTCATATATTTTCAAGTTTTAGAATTAAAGATACGAAATTGTGAAGTGGGCTGTCCTAACAGATTCTGGGACAGTCTTTGGGGAAAGAAACGGGGGAGAAAACGGTAGAATCAAAAGTTTGCCATAACTAGGAAGTTGTAGGAAATTGTGTGAGGATTCCAGAAAGTATTGGTTTGCTAGATTTGGAGTTCGGGTGAATAAGGTAGAGCATTTTTATTACTGGGACAACGTGTAGTACATCCGATAGAATCAAGTTAAGTGTGTTGTTTTTGCATAGACATGCAAAGGCGATTAGTGTTTTGTTTTGGTGTTGTGGTGATGTATTTTTTTTATTATGTTTAAATTGTTTGTACAGGTCTTCTAACACCTTGTCACCATCCTGCCACCCGACTCCGAGCGAATAAGAGGCAAGTACATGGTAGAGTGGTGAACAATAGGTTGTTCGGCATTGTCATTGTTATTACTTATTATGTTATTTATTATGCTTTCATTAAGCTTATTCATATACATGACATTGATGACATTAAGTTAACAAGATTGTGGTATTAATGAGAATAAGATATTGAGTTAATAGGACAAGTTGTGTAAATGATTAATTATGATGTTGCATCATTTACATTCGTCATGATAGCAGTGAGACAAGTCGGTGAGAAAGTCATGTAACTATTCCGGTGAGGTCGGTGAGAAAGACACATGACTACTCTAGAGTGCTCTAAACAAAGTCTTACTTTTGTAGAGACTAGTTAAAGTCCTACAATATAGGGACCCATCCTAACGAAGATGGGGGAAAAGTGTGTCATCGACGGGTGAACACTCCGCTATATCAGTATCAGCTGATGAGATGCATATGAGAATGAGCATGATGGTGCATTCACATATATGAGTAAAGTGTTAAATTGTGTAAATTTACCTATATAAAATATGACTTGTTTATTTGAGTATAAGAATAGCATTAAATAGGTAGATGATGATAACCTTGATTATGGTTGATAAATTGTTGTTTATAGATTTATTATATATCTGTTGAGCGTTAGACTCACTCTTTCTTTGTTGCTGTTTTTAGATCATCATTGATGGCGATATACATGGGAGGGAATAGATCACAAACGTTACATGCGAAACAACTACACATTCAATATTTACTTTGAGTGATTCCTTATAAATCTAGAGAGATTAGCTATTTCCTTTAGAGCGTTATTCATTGACTTATTTATTGCCTAGAATAATCCTTGAGACTAGTTGGTAAATTCATTAGTTGATTAGCATTACTTTAAATGTTCATCTTGTGACCCCGTGGATAGATTTTAATCTTGATATGTTAGTTGGAATTTATTGTAAATTAATATTTAAATTGGTGATTAGCATATATTTAGTGACATTCTGGACTCTGTGTTAGACCGAGGTATTACACGTTTCCACCCACACATGTTTATTTTGTGACTGTTAGACCACATAACATACTTAAAGTACTTTACAAAATGTTTTTCCTGCATTTCAATACTTCATTTTTAGGGCCTGACTTTAGTTTTAGTACAGGGCCTCCAAACTGTCGGACACAGCCCTGCTTTGGGCTTTGCAAGATGATGGATGATGTGGAGTGCAAGTGACACCTGCATGTTACTCTGGCACATGCGGAAATCAAGTAGCGATGAAAATTCTTGATGTAAATATGATCATTCCCCAAAAATGTCATAGAGTAGTATAGTAGAAACAGGCCACAATACACTCTAAATGTGTAAATCAAGTAGCGATGAAAATTCTTGATATAAATATGATCATTCTCCAAAAATGTCATATGGTGGTATAGTAGAAACAGGTCACAATACACTCTAAATATGTACTATGACAACCCTACAAGGAAGTAGGTGTGTATTCTTTCCCTTTGTTTTCCCATGACACAAACAAGTGTTTGTAATCTAATTCCCTATCCTTTCTATCCTCGTAAGAGTTACAAACAGATTTTGATTACAGGATACATAGTTGCATGTTGTACACATCCGAGATTCCAAAAGCCATGTTAGAACATTACATAGCTGCACACTGCTGTTACTAGCAACGAAATTAAGGTCTTGTACCACCGAAATTTCCATCCAGAGGAGATATTATGTGCGTCAACAGTGTATATTGATCCAGTCTTGTCATCCTTGATTTTAATGCTGGAGGAGCCTGGGACCAGAAAGAGCAGGTTCGATATGAACTAAAATTCGTTGTCACATGTTGGAGAGAGAATTTTTTGCTATTAACATATTCCTAGTTCAGTATGATCTCCAACTCCAACGAAGTACAAAAACAAAAATTGCAGTATTTTTAAAAAAAAAAATTGCAGTATTTTTTAAAAAATTGCAGTCTTTTCATAGGAAAAGCACAATTTTCAACGAGTGAGAAACTTACAGTTGTAATCTGTCCATCCGATAACTTGATTTTCCAAGTCGTAAAGAACTAGTTTATTTGCAAGGACCAGATCTGAAAGTAAGTTGGTAAACATTAGATGCTATGTATAGATAAACAAAAAGGTTAGTAGTACAAAGCAGTGTGTACCTCCCAAAAGCACCATATCTTTCCCATCCTTGGATTGTAATCCACCGTTCTGGAACCCCACACAGTACACATTGTTCTGCAGAACAAAAACTATATATTTAGTATGTACCATGTACTATGACAATAGCTTACATTAATGTGACATTGTAATTTTAGCATTCATAATAATGGTAAACCATAATACAGAAAAAAGAACATAAGAAAAGTAGCAACTTATATTCATAATAATAAACAGAGTTGATGAGTTGCACAACTGTTTGTCCAGATTCCAGATAAATCAAACTAAATTCCAAAATTGTGACAAACTATTTTAGAAGAGTTTAGTGAGCAGCGCCTGAAAAAGCATCCCAATCTACTAGAAGACAGCGGTAAAGATAAAATAGAAATAGAAGTACAAAAGGGATCTTTTGGAGTAAGTCAGGAACAATACCACAGCTAGGATTCAGGTCAACCCAGATTCTGAAATCCTGCTCCAAATACATGGGCTGGAATGCAAACATAATTCAAAAAAGCAATATTTCTTTGTGTTGTATCCTAACAGAACAAAGTTAATCCTACGTAGAACGCTCCCTGGTAATTTCTGTAAGATATGTATATAGCTTAGAGTGTTCTTTGCATATTGATATACCCTGTACATGATATATCAGTCTTTTGGTTCATTAGAATAGATCAAGTTTCATTCCAACATGGTACCAGAGCAATATTAGGGTTCCCACTTGACCACCGCCACCGCCGGGCTGAGCTCCTCTAATCGGCACACACCTACTCTGCTCTCACTTCACGCGCATGCGCAGAAGCCCGTGCCGCCGATCCGTGCTCTGTCGCCTGATCCGGGCCGTCGCCGCCAGCCGCCCCGTTGCCAGATTCGTCCAAGGCGAATCCCCTATTTTTCCTCTGTTTCCCAACGCCACGCGCTCTCCCCGATGCCATGCCGTCCTGTCTATCGACAGCCCCCCGCCTCCCGAGGACGTCACCCAGGGCTCCCATGCGGGCCGCCCGAAGCTCGCACCGCCGCCATGCTCCGGCCTCCCTAGCCAGCTCTGGCCGTCCCGACACCCGGGCCATCCTGACCTCGAACCACGGCAGCCACCCCTCCGAATCGCTCCTTTGCTCCTGATGGCTACCACCGATCCTCCTTCGTCATCCCTCTCCTCGGTTTGGTTCAACGAGATGAATTTCCGAGGTGGGTTGTTCACCTGAGGATTCACCTCAACGGCTAGCGTCTCTGAGGTCATCTCACCGGCAAGCACCCCTATCCACCTCGCCCTACGCCATCAATTCTACCAGCTCTTCCTGCTGGTGAGGATCGGCTTAGGAGGTCACCAATGTTGCACTGGAGGAGGTCTTGGAGCTCTACCCGTCTGAGTTGCGCCTACGAGAGATGGCAGGATACCGAAGCTCGTGCTACCGCCATCCTAGTGGGTAGCATACCGTAGCCATCTCCATGGATGTGGCAGAGCGCCAACGACTCAGCTTACGTGGGAGCGCCTCCAAGCTCACTACCAGCCGATGAGTGATGCTCTGCACCTCTCCGTTGTGCACCAGACACATTCTCTGCAGCAGCATGATGCTACCGTAGATGACGTCTACCAGCAGATGTCTAAGGTGTGGTGTCAACTCAACTCTCTAGCCAAATGTCTGCGAACCTATCCCAGATATGTGCGGCTCCGTGCTCATCGGGAGACTTACTGTCTCCACGACTACCTGATTTATCTCTGGCTTGAGTTCGAGACTGTGTGCTCAGTTCCTGACTCGCCACCCGCGCCCGAGCTTGGTGGAGGCTCTCACGAGTATGCGTGCTAAGGAGACTGTCTTGTCTGCTTCAGCACCGACAATCGTCCCTCCAACTCCCGAGGCACCAGTGGTTCCTACCTCTACTGTGGGTTTCTACTTCATCTACTGCCAGCTTGATGGCCATAGGTATTATGACTGCTACAAGCGGAGGAGGAACCCGGGTCATCGGGATGGACGTCCCCCGAAGGGCTCTAGAGATTCCTCCCACTCAGGAGTTGGCGCCTCTTGGTAGGGCTCCTCCGGTGACGCCAAACAGCAACTCATATCCCTGCTCCAACGCCTCAATATCAGCTCCTCCCCGGACTCCTCGGGTTCTAGCCGTCTGGCTCTTCCTTCTCAGCAGTCTTCCTCACCCCCGTCTCCTCCATCGTTAGTATCTTGTCTTCGTGGATCTTAGACTCTGGTACTTCCTTTCACATGATACCAGACTCTACCGATCTCACTTTTGTGAGTCCCACACTCTTCCTTCTACTGTTCAGACTGCAGATGGTATCTCTCTTCCTGTTCAAGGCCGAGGCACCATTTCCACTTTTTTCATGTTCCAACAATCTCTCATATTCCTCATCTTACTATGCAACTTATGTCAGCTGGTCAGATCACTGATCACGACTATCGTATTGTTCTTGAGTCTTACTCTAGTTGTGTACAAGACCGCCGCACGGGGACTCTGCTTGGTACTGGCTCTCGGCGCCATGATTCGTAGCGTCTTTGGGAGCTCGACTGGCTACATATTCCTTCCGTTGTCTCCACCAGCTGGTCAGCCACTACTACTGCCTCTGGTTTTGTTGCATTCTCTACTACTTCCTTCGCTTAGTGGAATCATCGTTTAGGTCATCTCTGTGGATCACGTCTATCGTCAATAGTACGTCGTGTTATTGGGTCTGTTTCTAGGGACGCCTCTTTACATTGTATGTCTGCAAGTTTGCCCAGCAGCTGCAGAACCCCTATCCCTCTGGTGATTCTGTTTCTACTCGTCATTTTGATATGGTTCACTCCTATGTTTGGGGTCCGGCTCCCTTCGTTTCAAAAGGGGGTCATCGATACTATGTGATTTTTATTGATGGTTATTCTCGTCATACTTCGATCTACTTCATATCCTCTCGTAGTTAGGTTCTCTCTATTTACCATATGTCTGCCACCAAGGTTCGCACTCAGTTTGATTCGAGTACTTATCTGCTGCTTTACTTCGCTTTCTCGTTGAGCAGGATACTCTTCCCCAGTGCTCTTGTCCCGGTACTCACGCTCAGAACGATGTCTCTGAGCGCAAGCATCGCCACTTGTTTGAAACAGCTCGCACTCTCATGTTTACATCTTCTGTTCCACCTCACATCTAGGCTAAGGTTTTCTCCACTACTGCTTTCAGCATCAATATGTAGCCTTCCACTGTTCTTCAGGGTTCTACTCCTATCGAGCGTCTCTACGGTCGAGCTTCAGAATACAGTCACCTTTTGTTGTTTCAGCTGTCTGCTTCGTCCTTCTTCCACCTCGTGAGCGCACCAAGCTGACTGCTCAGTTAGTTGAGTGTGTTTTTCTTGGCTACAGCCTTGAGCATAAGGGTTATCGTTGCTACAACCCTATTGCTCGCAGGATAAGGATCTCTCGGAATGTCACCTTCAACGAGTCACAGCCTTACTACCCTCGTTTCCCTACTGTCATCTCAGATTCTCTTGTTTACTACTGTTTCGTTTCATCCTCCACCTTCTTCGCTTTACTCTCCTCCGGTTCCACCTATTACCCCTCCGCAGAGGTTCCTTCCCATTCTTTTGTTGAGATCCCACCCTTTCCCCTACACTACTCTCACCGTCCTCGGCCTACTCCTTCAACACTTGAGCATCTGTCTTTACTGGGCCCTGTTTCCAGTTCTTCTCTGTCCTTGCTAGATCCTGCTCCACCTTCTCCTCCCAAATACGATCTTCGTGATCGTCACACTGTCAGGCCTCCTGAGCGCTACAGCTTTGCAGCCGCTGCTCTTTCTGAGCCTACAACCTACCATGAGGTTGCTGCTCACCCTGAGTGGCAACTCGCGATGTCTGAGGAGATTGTTGCACATGACCTTGGGATCTTGTGCCCTTACCTACGCGTGTCACTTTCATCACTTGCTATGGCCTTCGCTCCTATCACTCACATGACCACTACTCGCACTCTCCTTGCTGTGGCATCTGTTCGACAGTGGCTCATCTCTCAGTTGGACGTCAAGAATGTCTTTCTCAATGGCGAGCAGCGTGAGGAGGTCTACATGCAGGCACCCCCTGGGTATTCTATCCCTGATGGTATGGTTTGTCACCTTCGTCGCTCTCTATGGACTCAAACAAGCCCCTCGGGCTTGGTTTGACTACTTCTCTATTGTCACTGCTGCCAACTTTTCCGCCAGTGATCACGACCCTGCCCTCGTTGTACACACCTCTTCTCGGTCGACGCTCATTCTATATGTGGATGATATGATCATTACTAGAGATGACTCTCAGCACATTGCCTTTGTGAAGGAGCGTCTTAGTGAGCACATCTTGATGTCTGATTTGGGTTATCTTCGCTATTTTCTTGGGATTGAGGTCACTTCTAAGCCTGAGAGCTACTACCTCTCCCAGTAGAAGTACATTTAGGATATAGTTGCTCACGCTTGTCTCACTGATCAGCGCATGGTGGATACTCTTACGGAGCTTAGTGTTCACCTTCGACCTACTGATGGTAAGCCTCTTGAGGACATCATACGCTACCGCCATCTTGTTGGGAGACTCGTCTATCTTGGGATCACTTGACCTAACATTTCTCACCCAGTTCACATCCTGAGCAGTTTATATCTACTTCCACTCAGCTCCACTACAGTCACCTTCGTGTTCAACGATATCTTCGTGAGACCATCACTCCTCGCCTTTTCTTTCCTCGCTCCAGTTCTCTATAGCTTCAGGCGTACTCTGGTGCGACTTGGGCTAGCGATCATTCTGATTGCCGATCTCTTTCTACCTATTGTGTTTTCCTCGGTCCTCTTTGATTGCCTGTTAGACCAACAAGTAGACTGTCATTTCCCATTCGAGTGTTGAGCCTGAGTTGAGAGCCATGGCGTCGTTGACAGCTGAGATCACCTAGCTTCGATGGCTACTTGAGGATTTCGGTGTTTCAGTTTCTGCACCAACTCCTCTCTTATAAGACAGTACCGGTGCGATCAACATTACTCAAGATTTAGTGAAGCATGAGCTCACTAAGCACATTGAAGTAAATGCTTCGTACATGAGATCATAGGTGCAAGACCAAGTTATTGCTCTTCAGTATGTGCTTTCAGATATTCAGTTAGCAGATTTCTTCACCAAGGCATAGACTAGAGTTCAGCATAGTTTCTACCTCTCCAAACTCAGTGTTGTAGATCCACATGAGTTTGAGGGGGTGTTAGATATTTATATAGCTTATGGTGTTCTTTGCATGTTGATCTACCCTGTACATGATATTGGTCTTTTGACCCATCGGAATAGATCAAGTTTCATTCCAAAACTTTTGTTAGTGGCTATGTTTTGGTTGAGGTTACCAGCGACCCACCGAATTTTAATTAACATGTACTTGAAAGATCCTCTCTCCCTCCCTCCCTACCTCTGAAATAGAATGTACTCGGCAAGTTCTGAAATAATAACATCTAGCAGAGATACTCTGGTACTTCATAGAAGTTAGAAGTCACAAAATGTTAGGATTTCGGTACTTAAGATGCCAACAGGTCAGCTGAGTAGCTGACACACATTACACCTAATAAGAAGTTTAATCTATCAAATCCAGAGATTCCAGATAATGATGAGCGTACTGAACTTAAGTCAAAACATGAACCTAGTGTGAAAGTGCACCGTATTGAACTTAAGAGGTAATATAATGAGCGGTACCAGGCAGGTATCATTAACATCTGTGTTACGGAAGTAACTATTTTAGGAGTATATTTAAGGGAGCATCTTAGGTTCCTTACTTCCTTAGATTATTCCTCTTGTATGTAGTCACGTAGATTAATTGATCAGAATATAGAAAAACTCACCACAACTTGTACAGCAATAATGTCAGGAAAAGGATTTAAAAAGGCTTATGGGTACAATTGTACAAATCAATACACAGCACAAAACAAATACTTATATCATATGTGCAAACAAAACTAGCAAGCAGCAAACATGCAAGCATGAACTTTAAGAATTTGAAGTCAATTGGTAAATTAGTAGCTGCAGTTCAACAAATTGTTCAGCGCACTTTCTTACATGACACAGGATGCAAATAAATAATGGACAACATAAGCTAGGACAACAATTGGGTTGTACACCTAAATTTCAGATGCAATACTAATGGCTGAACAGAATGTTGAACAGAATGGTTCCCAGAAAACCAGGCAAGAGAGAATATTACCCCATTTTGGAAAAGATAATCATGTGGATAAACATTCAGTGAAAGACCTCCCTCAAAATGAAAGGTGATTTCAGGGAATCCATCATCTACACTGCCAAAGAATTGGGTAGAAGAATTAGAAACATAAGAAAAGAAATATCAAAAGAAAAATAATCATTTTATTTATGATGTTACCATTCGCCCTAATATTCCTGTTTAGTAGAAAAAAGAGGCCATATGGGGAGATGATCCATTCGTGGTGAATGTGCAAAAGGCCATTGTAAATATGTACCATCTAATGTAAACCTTCATGGAGAGTGTATAACAGAGCATTATCAAGCATACCTTCCAGAATATTGGAAACAAAGGAAGTCTTGAAAAATCTTGAGGGATATATCTTGATGCTTATCAAATACCTACAAATGATCAAGAAGACAAAATGATTAGCACAAACTGCTCTCCACTATGAGGATTGATTCAGAGAAAAGCTTTCATACCTCAGCCAATATAGCCTTATAAACCGCTTCCGGGAGATACGCCAATGTTGTCCCACTATCAATTATGGTACCTTTAGTTTCATCTGTATCTAAAGTATTTGTTGGAAGCTGTAGCATAGTACCACCAACATCAATTGCTTTCAGGTTGACATTGTAGTGTGGCCTACGAGGTGAATATTCATGTGTGTTAGATCAGCCAATAGCTGTAGTATAAAATTATAATACAACTTGTTTGTCCTAGACTCAGTCTCCTACTACTAAACTATGACTACAGATGAGCTGTGGTTTGTCCTAGACTTCTACTACTAACCTATGCTACTAACCTATGCCTACAGCTCAAACTTTTGCAAGAATGTGATCTCTATTTCTAGCACTAGAAAACGATAATTCACATATAATTAAAAGTTTTGCTTCAGAACTCTATAAATAAATAAAAACACGAATTTTCAAGTGTAATGACTGTTAGGAATAGCAACTTCTAATACCAAGAGGCCAAAGGGCCAGTATAACCCCTCAAACTCATGGTGGATCAACAACACTGAGTTTAGAGAGGTAGAAACCGTGTTGTGCTGAGTCTGGGCCTTCATGAAGAAATCCGCTATCTGAAACTCGGAAGGCACATACTGAAGAGCAATCACCTGATCACGCACACAAGACCTAATGAAGGAAGCATCAACACCAATATGCTTGGTGAGCTCATGCTTCACAAGGTCACGGGCAATACTGATAGCACCTTTACTGTATGACAAGAGAGGAGTCGGTGTGGTGGCAGAAACACCAAAATCCCCAAGTAACCACCGTAGCCAAGTAATCTCTGCTGTCAAGAGAGTCATAGCTCGCAACTCAGCCTCTGCACTTAAACGGGACACTGCAGTCTATTTCTTCGTCTTCCAGGCAATGAGAGAACCACCAAGGAAAACACAATAAGCAAAGATAGACCGGCGATCAGAGGGATGGCTGGCCCAAGTAGCATCCGAATAAGCCTGAAGCTATAACGAGCTGAAGTGTGGAAAGAAGAGACGGCGAGAGATAGTCCCACAAAGGTATCGCAGAACTCGAAGAAGGTGGCTGTAGTGGACCTGAGTGGGATCAAATACGAACTGACTCAGAATGTGGACTGGATAAGTGATATTCGGACGAGTAACAGCAAGGTAGACAAGACTCCTAACAAGATGACGATAGCGAGTCGGATCAGAAAGAGGCTCGCCGTGAGAGGGTCGGAGGTGAACATTGAGCTCCATGGGAGTCTCAACAATACGCTGATCAGTGAGAGATCAACAAGATCCTGAATATACTTCTCTTGAGACATAAAGAAACCATCTGGAGTGGAAGTAACCTCAATCCCAAGGAAGTAATGAAGAGGACCAAGATCCGACATAAGGAACTGCTCACTAAGACGAGCCTTGACAAAGGCAATGTACTCAGAATCATCTCCGGTAATGATCATATCATCAACATACAGAAGAAGAAGAGTCCGATCACGAGACGAAGTGTGGAAAAGAGCGCAGGATCATGATCACTAGCTAAAAACCAGCAACATTGACCACAGAGGAGAAGCACTCAAACCAAGCACGAGAGGCTTGTTTAAGGCCATAAAGAGAGCGACAAAGGCAACAGACTATGCCCTCAGGAACAGAATACCCAGGTGGCGGATGCATGTAGACCTCCTCACACAACTCGCCATTAAGAAAGGCATTCTTGACATCAAGCTAAGAAACAGACCAGTGGCGAACAGACACACCAAAAGAAAAGTGCGGACAGTGGTCATATGGGCCACAGGAGCAAAAGTCTCGTCGTAGTCACGACCACGCTCTTGCTGGAAGCCACGAACAACAAGACACGCCTTATAGCACTCAAGAGAGCCATCAGAGCGAGTCTTAATTTTATAGACCCACTTACACGTGATGGGACGAGTGGGATGGAAAAGGAACAAGATCTCAAGTACCAGTACGCTTGAGGGCAGCAATCTCCTCAACCATCGCATGCTGCCACTCAGGGTGAGTAATAACATCCCGGTAGGAGACAGGCTCATGAGTAGCTGCACCAGCAAAACCAAAATGGCCAGGAGGCTGAATCGACTGGCGATCGCGGAGAGCTTTGCGAGGAGAAGATGACCCACCAGGGTTAGATGGAGCATCAGGAGAAGATGGAACATCAGGAGAAGATAGCTCATCTGGAAGATCCTTAATATGAGGTCGACGAGTGTAGAAAAGAGGGGAAAAATGTACTGTAGTGGGAGGAGCCTGAGAAGCCGCAAGAGACGAAGCAGGCGGCGACAACGGCGGAGAGACCACAGTAGGAATATGTGGAGACTCAATGGGACAAGTGGACAAGGGCAAGACAGATATGGGTGTATCTGGAAAGGTCAGACAAGACAGAATCCACAGAGGAAGCCGAAGGAGAGGCAGGACGTGGGTAGAAGGGACGAGACTCATCGAAAGTCACATCCCGAGAAATCCGCATCCGTCAACCAACAGGGTCCCAGCACCGATAGCCCTTGTGCTCGACACTGTATCCTAGAAAGACACACTCAACAGACTGAGAAGTCAGTTTGGTGCATTCTCGAGGGGCGAGGAGAACGTAGTAAACGCAGCCAAGCAGATGAAGGACAGAGTAGTCAGGAAGAAAACCACAAAGACGCTCAACAGTGATCTCACTCTGAAGAGCAGAAGAGGCCTGGATGTTGACGAGATAGGTGGCAATGGAAACAGCCTTGGCCCAAAAGTGAGGTGGAATAGAGGCGGCAATCATCAGTGCACAAGCCGTCTCAAGGGTGTGACGATGCTTGTGCTCAACGACACTATTCTGAGCATGAGCACCAGGACAAGAGAACTGAGCGAGAGTGCCCTGCTCAGCAAGGAAGCTGCGCAGGTAATGAGAGAGATACTCGCCAGCAGAGTCAGCACAAAAGACACGAATAGGAGTGGAGAACTGTGTGCGAACCATAGTGGCAAATTGTTTATAGTTAGACAAGGCCTCACTACGACAAGACATGAAATATATCCAAGTGTGGCGAGAGAAATCATCTATAAATATGATATAATATCGATGACCCCCTTTCGAAACGAAGGGAGTCGGACCCCAAACATCTGAATGAACAAGATCAAATGGACGCTAAGACACTGACTCACTATGAGGATATGGAAGTTGAATCTGTTTACCTAACTTACAGCCCTAACAATCTAAAGACACGTTCTCAGAAGGCCACGACGAACTAAAGACGACAGACGAGATCCACACAGATGACCAAGACGGTGATGCCACTGCTGAAAAGAGCTGATAGACAGAGTGGCAGAAGCGAAGAGACTGACGGCGACGGTGGCAGCGGAAGGAAGATGAAGCCAGTCAAGCTCTCAGAGACGCTGTGAGTCAAGGCGCCAATGGCCAGAACAAACCAGAGCTCCCGTGTGGTGGTTCTAAACACAAAAAGAGTCAGAGTCGAGAATGGCCCAACAACCAAGGTCAATAATCTGCCCAGCAGAAAGAAGTTGCATGGTAAGAAGAGGAACATGAGCAACAGAAGGAACATGAAAAGATGAGTTGCTAAGAGGCCCTCGACCAGAGATAGAAAGAGAGGTACCATCAGTAGTAAGAGCACTAACATGAGAATCAAGAGGTGTAATGAAAGACAGAGTAGAAGAATCAGCAGTCATGTGAAAAGATGCTCCAGAATCAAGAATCCACGGGGAGGTACCTGACTGTGTAGGGGTGGTTTCGCGATTCAGAAGAGTCGATGAGCGTAACTGCGAACTCGTCGAGGAGAACTCAAGCGGCAAGCGGCGTCGTGAGTCCGCTATCTCCACCAAGATGAAAACTGCCAAGGAGTCGATCGCACGCGTCTGTAGAAGCACCAATGCCAGTGTTAGTAGAAGAACGACGTGAAAGATGTCGCTGCTTCTTATAGCACTGGGACTCAATGTGGCCGACCTTGTCGCAGTAGGAGCAGTGAGGACGGCCACCGCCGGATTGAGGGCGGCCACCACCACCGTGATGACACGGAGGAGGCGGTGTCTTTGGCGTGGAAGCGATCGGTGTAGCAGGTGGACGAGCAACGAGCACGGAGGGGAGTGGCATCAGACCAGCACCACTCAGGCGAGTCTCCTCTGCACGTATCTCGGTAAGAGCCTCCACGAGAGTGACACGAGGGTAGCGTGCAAGGAGCTAGGCCCTCCTCTGCTCGAACTCAGGACGAAGTCGAGTAAGGAAATCGTAGACACGCTGGAACTCCGTGTCAAGACGCACTGACCAGCAAAGACGGACAAGAGTGACGACCAAGAGTGCGGAAAGAGTCGGTGGCGCTGCACAACGAGCTCGGCGTAAAAAGCGTCAACATTAGAATCACCCTGCTGAAGAGAGTGCTCTGGCGAGCGCGCATGTGCAGAGGGCATCACCAGAGGGCTCGTAGCGCTGACGAAGGTGAGTCCACATCTGGAAAGCCGAAGGGAGTCCCACAACCTCAGAAGAGAACTGAGGTTGGACATTGGCGATGAAGACAACAGCAGCCCGAGCGTCGTCGTCGTACCACTGAGTGTAGGCGGTCAGTCGATCCTTGTAGGAATCCAGAGCCTCTTGGTAGGCAGAGGCAGCCTCATCATTAGCAAGGCGAGCGGCCTCAAGAAGACCTTTGTCATTGGAGGGGCAGCGACAGCGTAAACCTGTCAAGTAGGGCAAGGCGGGCAGGTGACATCGCCAGAGAGGATGCCCGAGAGACGAAGACCACGCATGTTAGACACGAAGTCGGTGTAATTAACACCATCGAAGATCACCGGGCAGCGAGGGAGGGAAACGGTGCCCATTGGTAGGCGGCGCTGGACAGTGCAACGACCAAGGCAACGAAGTCTAACAAGGCGCCGGACGGCGCAGCGGTTAGAACAACATTTTTTTCTTCCTTGGTCCGGCTCAATTAACCGCCCGACCTACCAAAGCAAAGGCCCACACGGGCCCGCAGGGGGGGGCTAGGGTTCCCTCCTTGCAGCGGCGGCATCCTCACGGCGACGCGCGCACGGAAGACGGAAGAGGAGGCGCTATCTATTCGGCGCGGAAGAAGGAAGCGACCGGCGACGGCAAGGCTCGGCTCGAGTCCGCGCGCGGGCGGCGGTGATGAGGGCGGCTGGCGGCGCGGCGGCGGCTCGGGCAAGCCGACCTCGGGATCCTCAAGAGCAAGGCGGCGCGCGACGCAGATGACCCGGCCCAGCGTGAAGAGGCGAATCCGGCGTATTGGCGGCGAGGCGCGATGGATCCGACGACACGCGGGCAACTGAAGGACGAGGCTGACAGCAGAAGACGCGGCCGGCGGTGGAAGGTGTAGTCGGCGGCTGGTGGTCCTCCTGCGGCTGGTGATGGCGGCGGCTGGTGATGGCCTTAGGCAGAGGGGGGAGGGAAGCCGGCGGCGGTGGCTTAGGGTAGGGGAGGGCGAGTTGCGCGTCCGGGAGAGGTAAACCTAGTTGGCTCTGATACCATGTTAGGAATAGCAACTTCTATTACCAGGAAGCTAAAGAGTCAGTATATATATACAAAGTACAGGAGGTGAATTTGAAAATAGCCCCTCATAATAATGGGGAATAACACACTATACATATATCTCTAACAATGACATTGGAGGTTAAAACTAGCAGCTATCATTTAAAAGGGTAAGAAGGTCAATATATTGTTTACAGATAACTTAGCGCCAATAAAACTGTCAGACCACAGGTCATAATTGGATTTTGCCCAGCAAACAATTTTTTTTTTGGTGCAGTGGTCATCCTCTTGTTGGACAGCGTTGCCTGCATTGGTGCAGATGTCCTGGCATCAACAGAGTTACTTACCCTCGGGTCCTCAGCAGCAAGCAGCCGCACCACCATCATGTGTGTCGCCTCACCATTGCAACGACACCCAAGGAGGTGATGAACAGGATAAAGTTGAGGCTGAGGTAAGTGGCCAGGAGGAGAGAAGGCTTACACCATAGTCAGACAGGCAAGAAGGAAGAAGGCAGGGAATCGTGGTGCACACAGCAGTGGTTGGTGGAATTGGTAGCTGCCTAGCTGGCGTGCGATCAGACGCGGCATATTGCTAGCACGTGTTGCAGGCAGAAGCTTCTTCTTTGGCTGCCGTCAAGGCATGGAAGCCAGAACAGGCAAGCGCAGGCAGCAGGCCTGGACCAGGCAGGACTTAAATCACAGTGCTTAATTATTGCTTGTATACAAAGTTATTCCGTAACTAAAATCTTTAAGATTGGTATAATTTAAATAAAGATGGAGTACTGAAGCAACCCTATCCATTGACGTCCCTAGTGTAATTTTAGGAGTTTTCAGTACCTTAAAGTTGATTAGTTGTTGTATGAATAAAAATATTACAGATGTGGTCAAATTTCAGCACATTTCGGCTAGTTCTTTTTAATTCAAAGAAACATGACAATCCAATTTTTTTAAGCCAGACATCCCAAAATACAGTTAAATCATAAGCTGAAGAGACCATATTAAAAAAAACTCAAATAATTGAACAGCTACAGCAGCATTTTATTTGACTTGTAATTGGTAGTAGAACATAACCTAATTATTAATGCACTTTTAATTTGATAACTTGGCCAAGTAATTGGTGTGCGGTAACACGTGAACAGATAATGATATCATTACAATTGACATGACAACAGCAGTAAACACAAATGTGAGTGTGAGACATGGAGAGTCAACCAAATATTTGAAATGACATGCTAGAAAATAGAGGTACTGGGACACTCACGGTCACAGCTATTGAGTATTTCATAAAACAGATAAAATTAATAAAATGTAATGCAAAACTTCAAAAAAACCCAATACATGTTTATGATTTGAGTGTACTTTTTTTATGTTGGATGGAAAATACGATTGTCATGCTTCCAAATCAAATTTGAACACAGTAAACTAAGGTAAGAGTCCTAACCAAGGTTCAATGCAGGAACTAAGTACGTGTTCACAACCCAACAATCAGGAGTTGAGGGGAATGTTTAGGAAACACTGGTCGAAAGCTTTTATGGTGAGCTGGACAAGTCGCTACCATCAGCTAGATTGCTAAAGCCTATTTCATTAGCAAATATCCAAGTCCTGACCGGTTTTTTTGTAATTAGGAAAGCAATGTCCGTTCATACTTTTGCCCACATGTCATACACAGGAACTGAAGGAATCAACTTCTTGATGTAAAGTCAAGCATGAACCAAACACCACAGACATGTGTGCCAATTGTGACTCATAGAAAGGAACATAGTCCTATGCTAGACTATCGGAATGAATCAAATTAAACACACTAGTTTAAAAAAAACTATATTTAGAGAGCAGCCAAAAACTGATTCAAACAAAGCAAACATGGAACAGAGAGAAATAGACAACAAAAAAGAGTGTAACCAATTGGTACTATAAGATGACATACATGTTGGGCACCAACGGTGTTGTGTTCACTTTCGGCTGCACGACATTGCCAATAGCAAAAATCCCACCACCATTTACAGTGTCCAAACAATGAGAAAAAATCTTCCTAACTTTTCCTGCTGCAGCCAGCTGTGATAGCATCGATGAATTCGATTGACCAAAACCAAGAATCCCGTCAAGGGCCTGGCTTGACGATCCCAAATCCCCACCTGGCTTAGCACCACACCTACAAATAAAGTCAGACTTATCAGCTATCAGTATTCACGTATCAGCTATCACTATTCACTGCCAAACGAATGACGGGCTTCCACATGCCATTGTTCTTAACAACTCACCCAAATGTGACGCTCGCATTTGCCAAGGTGGTCTGGCCATCGCCGGACACCTGATTGTACTGCAAGAAGTCCGTGACAAAGAACCCGGCCGTGGAGCTCCCGTCTCCGTATGTGATGCTGTATTGGCAGGGCGAGCTGGAGGTGCAGGAAGGCAGCACGCCACCGTTGGTGGCCAAGCAGAACTCCTGGTCGCACGCCACTGTGCTCCCGCTCTCCGACCCCCTCGGATCGTACAAGGTCAGTTCTATCTACAACCAACACGGACATCAAGAACCATCATTCCAAGACTCCCCCCAAATCAAACGTACACACCAAAACAACCATCCAATTCGCCAAGAAATTGCAGTGGGGTGGAAGGAAGGACGGATGAGAGCGGTACCCCGAGGCCGCTCTTGCGGGGGCAGCTGTCGCAGGAGATGCAGTTGACCCAGACGATGTCGCTGCCGGTGTCCACCTGCACGTAGTAGCCCTTCGCCGGCGTGCCGATCGCAATCTGCGTGAAGTAGAGCCTGCGCTGTGCTCCCCAATCAGACACGCGCGCGCCAAGTAGAAAGAGCCTACGCCTTTATTCACACTAGAAAGGAACGCACGGTGAATTGATTACCCGGTGTCGGTGGGGAGCCCGCTGCCGCCAAGGGGGAGGTCGACGGCGGCGAGGACGCGGCCGCGGCGGTTCCCGTCGTGCCTCCGGAGTTCCGCGAGGTGGCCGTCCCCGCCGCTTCCTCCGTGGCGCGGGAACTTGCGGCGCACCTGGAAGACGCCGGTGGCGGCCGCGCGGCCGGGGGCGAGCGCCGACAGCGCGAGCAGTAGGAGGAGAAGAGGGGCGCGAGGATCGGCAGCAGCCCGGGACGGCGCCATCGATCGTGCTTCGCTTAGTTGATCCTCCTCCCCCGGCGACGGCGAGGAAGAGGAGAGGTATCCCGTGTCCGCGTTTGGGGAAGGCAGCGGAAAAGAGGGGGAGGTGGAAAAGGGTAGAATGGAAAGGGCGTTGCTTTCAACGGTCGGCATTTAAATTGAGCGGCTGGTATTCTCAGTTTCCCGTCCCCTCGTGTTTCTCCCCCCAGCGATTCGTATATACGTGGGGAATTGTTATTTAACTTTTGATAGTTTTTAATATAAAAAATTATCATTTTTTTGTTTGTGTTGTTAATACGTTGTTTATTCATCTAAATATTTTACAGTACATATATGCACGCACGAATCGATGGATGGATCCAAATCAACAAGTTGTACATGTACAACTGCATCGACCAACCAGTACGAAGTGCAAAGGTATTTTTGTAGCTCCAACGCCTGTACGTACCTAATAGATGACACCGAGGGAGACCTTGGTTACGTCTAGGTTCGGGTGGTCGACGCCAAGCTCCCTCACCACAGAACATAACGGGTTCATTACATTATTGTATTTTGTTTATATATAATTTTATTTTTTATCTTTTTTTTTTGCTTAACCTCTCAAAGTGCATGTAAAAACCATAACGAGTTCATCACATTGTTGTATTTTGTTGGTACCTAATTTTTTATCATTGTTTTTACTCAACCTCTCAACGTACATGTCAGATTTTGAATCATGTGATGGAAATCTGAGTTATTAAGACTTTTAAAAATAATTATTGCGACCAAGAACCAAAATTATATAAATAATTTACTGTAATTCATGTATAATTGAGTTATTTTTTTGTATTTGTTTTTGCTCAATCTCTCAAAGTACATGTGAGGTTTTGAATCATGTGATGGAAATATGAGTTATTAAGACTTTTAAGAATAATTACAGTGATCAAGAACCAAAATTACATAAATAATTTACTGTATTTATGTATAATGAATTTGTAAATAAACTTTCAGAATGTAGCAGTTTTTTACAGAGAAAATATGTGAATTCTGTGTAGACAGACCCTTTATATATGAAAACTTTGAAATTAACATTCATTTTCAACTTTTCTATATGTTGTTTGTAATAATCTTTATAGTTTTGACTCGTAGGTTTGGCTAATCAACACTGCAAATTTGAATAAAAATAACGAGGTCAGCGTAGCAGCTCAATTTTTTTTAAGACAGGTTGTTTCAAATTTGATTGTAGTTTATACTTCAATCGGACGTTATTAACTTAGGCCCTGTTTGGTACAGCTTCCACTCCCAGCTTCTCAATCAATTCTCGTGGAGCCGTGCCAAATATCTTAATTCTCAAAACCACTAGATTCTGCTTCTCGCGATGAGCTGTCTCGAAAATGAACTAGCAACGAGAAGCAGCCTTCCAGCAGATTCTCGTGAGAATCCAACCTTCAGAAACGAAAATACTCTTTGAAATTGAAGGTTTTTACCCGTAAATGCTACTGAGTTACACAAATATAATTAAAGTATTACACCTAGGGGTGACATGGTCTATTTACCTCTAATCCTCACTTATATGATTTTTGGAGCCAACCTACTAGCCCCAAAAACCATATGAGAGAGGGATTAGAGACAAATAGACCATATCACCCCTAGGTGTAATACTACAATTGTATTTGTGTAACTCATTGGCATTTGCGGATAAAAACATTCAACTTCAAAGGGTATTTTCGTTTCTGAAGGTTGGATTCTCATGAGAATCTGCTGGGAGGCTACTTCTCGTTGCTAGTTTATTGTCAAGACAGCTCCTCGCGAGAAGCAGAATCTAGTGGTTTTGAGAATCAAGGTGTTTGGTACGGCTCCACGAGAATCGATTGAGAAGCTGGGAGTGTAAGCTGTACCAAACAAGGCCTTTGTAATGAGTAGGTATTCCTTACCATACACTTCTTTAGTCTCTGCGTGGAGACCATTAGCGCTAATATCTTTAAAGCTTAAGAGAGTGCTAGTTGATTCTGGGTACAATAAGGCTTCTTCAATGATCAATATTATGCCTATCGGGAGTATAATTGTAGTTCTTCCTGAGCATATTATACAAGTATCATTGTCTGCGATTATCGTAAGGCTACCAGCATTCTTGCTGATCGACTCAAAAAATTTTATCTCTCTTAATATGGTATTCGTTGTGCCGCTATCTGCTAAGCATACTTCCTCCATAGGGCGTCACAAGCGTTCTGATATATAAAGTATTTATTAATATAGGATAGGAAGCAATCCATACACATAAGTAAAATACTTCAAAGCATAACACAACTTGCTTTTATTAATACGGGAAAAAGTCTTGCAGGATTCATCATAAGAATTTATTGCTTTGCTCTCCTAGAGCTTACAACCATTATTCAAAATTCAATATTCTATCGCAATCATAAACTACAAATGATTAAAAAAAACTAAGTGCAGTGTGTACACTAGATCAAATCAACGAAGTATGAAGAAAATTCACCATTTGAATTTTTATTCAATTTTATTAAAGCTTAATGTGAACTTTAGCACCAAAAATAATTTAATGTGATTAATACCAACATCAACTATTGTCAAAATTATTTTATTTAGATTCTATGTGCTTGGATATATTTTCTAGATTTTTTCAGAATTTTCCTGAGTTCATTTGCTATTTTTTTTTTATTTCTATTCGGATTTTCTATAATTTTCTAAAAAGAAAACATATTTTAATTTCCTGGAACAGTGTTGGTGTAACACGCCAGCCCAACATAAGCTTGGAATGTTACTGAAATAACAAGTTAAACACATACTTAGTTAGAAATTGAAAGTCTTGCATTGGTCAATTAAGGACTTAACTTTGTACGCCATTGAACTGAGCCTTACTGTACAACCACATACTTGGTATGGGATGGGCCTAACTTTGTAGGTTATGGAATCTTGCCATTGATAACTCAGGTTGTAAGTTAGCTGTGTGATTGGTGGAGGTGTGGACTTTAGGATAGGTCACATCGCGGGACGATTCGCCGCGTCCCTGTCCAACAGTGTGTGTCGTACCAAACGCTGTGTGTATCGGTTGGACGACAATAAAGCATATCGGGAGTGTCAATGTTTAAGATGAAGTTTCTGAAAGGTTTTGTTATGGTTAGTGCTAGCTACACTGATTGTATCTTATGGGTAAAGTGTACAATCTCTGCAGAGTGTTTAATCAATATATTCGAATAGCCGCGTCCGCGGTCGTGGACATGCTCGGGGATATCACACGAGGGGTAGATTTTCATAAAACCTTTGGCAAGGGAGCTGTGTGATCTAAGTCATATGGCTGTGTGAATAACTTGTTCAGACTGTGTGTTCTTTATGAAATCAAATGATAAATTAATATTGTTTATTTATTTTGAATTATGTTTTCAATCTATTATTTGTACTCAATTGCAAATGTTGTATTTCTGCAAAAGAACCGCAGAAGCCATTCTTTTGGAATAAGCCATCATCTATAAATTGTATTTTGTGGTATGACTTGCGAGTACGGTTGTGTACTCATACTTGCTTCAAACAATCAACAGAAGTGGAGGAGTCTTCGCTTGCATTTGAGGAGGAGTTTTACGAAGGTGTCGATCGTTAGGGTCTCGATCCCAGTGAGTTGCCTGTGGTAAATTGATGGGATTCCGCTGAAGTTTATTTCTATTCTGTTGCTGCTATTTTACTTATTGTCAGCCCTGCGTGGCTTAATAAATGTAAACTCAACCATAAGGTCAAAACCATTATTTGCTATTCAAATTAGTCATTTATTCTATTAATCCTCTTGTGTGGATTGATATTGATCTATGTTGACACTGTGTGCACTAGCGTGATTATGGACTAGTCCAGAATACACAAAGGGTCCAGAATTGCATTTTTGGGTCCCGACAGCGCTATAATTGCACGTGGGTGCCAGCGGACCGATTAGCGCATGCGGGTGCGCGCACGGCGGCGACCATCTTTGGCCCGCCACGGGCGGCGAGGCTAGAGTGGCGTTGCTAGCGGCCGGGGCCGCGCGCGATGGTGCGCCCGTCTTGGGCTCTCATGGGAGATGGAGCCGGTGCGACGGCGACCATGCGTAGCGGCGGCCTTCTTGGTGGCCGAGACGCGCGTGATGGCGGCCGGGTGCGACAGATTGCGGGCGGCTCGGCTTCATGCAGATGGCCGGCCTACTCGCGTCGTGTGCTGTGATACTCTGAAAAAAAATAAAATTAATATTAGTATTAATCGCGTCTTAAGGGTCGGAGAGTAATTAATTAAATAGTAACAATAAATAATTAATTAAAAGCGTCTGAAGGGCTTGTGCGTAATTAAATAAAAGAATTTGGGAAAATAGAATTTTGAATTTTGAAGCTATATAAATGAATTTGGATTTTCTAGAAAACCTAGCGACTTTTTATTTTTCCACCGCCACATCAATTTCTTCTTCTTACCGCTTTGATTTTCTTTTCTGTAGAAGGCCTTCTCCTGCGCTGTCTTTTCTCCCTGCGTTGTTGCCGGCTGCTGCCGCTCCTGCCGTGGTTGCATGTTCTTTGGCGCCGTATTTTTCCATCCGCCGAGCCGAGTCCTCGCCGTCCTGTCTTTCTTGCTTGCCTGCGTTGCGTGGATCGCGCCGATCGCCGCCTAATCTATTTTGTTGCCGCTACCGCTTTGCCGCCGCCTATTTGTTCTTTGCGCTTTCTTCTGCCGCCAGCCAAGTCTGCCGAAGTTGCTTTGTCTGCTTCTTGGCTTTTTCAGGGGCAAAGCCGTAGCTCTTCGCTGCTGCGCCGCGCTACCGACGCCGTCTTGCGCGCAAGTCTTCGCTTGTCTCGTTGTCTCGCCGCTGCGCTGGCCGAGCCGAAGGACTGCTGCAGCCGTGAAGCGAAGCCAGCAACCAAGACTGCTTCTCCTGCGCGCTGCTGTCTGTTGTTGTTTTTCTTGGCCGCCAACTGCCGAGCCGATTCTTGTCGCTCGCTGCCACGATCGCTGTGATCCGATTTCTTGTGGGTAACGATCCATAATTCCGTTCCGTCTCTGTTTCGCTGTTTATTTAGAGATTAGAATTTAGATTAATTAGAGAGGATTCTTTAATTTGTAGACGAAATGCCGATTAATGAATTTGGTTAACCTGCTGTTCGGTTGTACGCTTTATTCGGATACCTTAATGGCGAATTGTGAAAATCTCATCTACTAGTTAATTGTAGATAATTTCGATATCTTTCTATAGCATATTTAATCATGTCAATCGGACTAGTAGATTTCGAGTTATGATTTTCGGAAGACCGCTGTTTTTACGGTTGTCGTCTTTCGGCGCTGTTTTGGTAGACTGCGGATTAAAAATAGTAAATAGCTTAATTAGAGTTTTTGATCTACATGAAAGTCGTAGATAATTGTCCAATGGTTCTGTAGAATCTGAGAACGCGAATTTTGGTCGAGTAAAACTAAAGTTATGAAATTTGGAAGACCGCTGTTCCGAAGCGGACAGACCGACTTTCCGGGTTAAATACGGAGGGTTAGATGATTTAATTGGAAGTCTTCGTAATCTAGGAAAATGTGTATAATTTTACAAAGAATCCAGAATGGGGTGGTTTGTCGTGATCGGACTTTCGAGTCAAAAGTTACGTTCGTTTTAGTACCGAGACAGCTATGGGTAACTTTTCGCTACCGAGTAACGTGTGATATTTGGGGACGTGTAGGAGCGAAGCATTTTGATTGCTATTATTGTTGCTGTAATTTGTATTGAAGTTGGTGTATTTAATATAGGAGAGGCGTCGTGCTTGTTGCCGTCTTCTAATCAAATCGTGCGTCGCAACTAGTAAAGGCAAGTGCATGGTAGACAATGATCAATGATCGATCATCGTTTTCTTTATCTTCTATTACCATTATTGTTGTGCTTTTATTTGGTTTAATTGCAAACAATGAATTGGTATGATTATATCTTTGTTGACAAGCATGATGAAAAGTTGGATATGATGTTTATGTTGGAGTTTTGCATATTTTGTATACATAAGCATCATTGCATTTGAGAAGGTGATCATGATGATCACAACTCCACGAGTGGAGGAGGTCCCGATCCTTTTGGAGGAACGGGCTTGAGAGTGAATGTTGTCGCGAGCATTCACTCACGCTATACCGGTATACGCGAAAGAAGTGCATGTGGACATGTAGAATAGAGTTGCATTCATAAATGAGATTAATGACTGAGAATGTTAATGAAAGTGCCTGTGATGATAATGAAGCTATTGATTGCTGTTGATTTATTATTATCGTTGTACATCGATGTGTTTGCTGAGTCGTGGACTCACCCTTGCTCTACTGTTGTCTTTAGGTGATCTTCGAGGATGCCGTAACTGAGAGCGAGTAGAGCACATGGACATCACATGATCATTCGCCATGATAATCTTTTCATTCAATAATGGTTTACACTTGGACATGTTAGTTATTGAATAATGTTTAGGACATCAATTGGACTAGACTATTTGCTTTATTAATTTGGACTCATTGGTTGATGCTGCTTTAGGATATCATTTGGACTAGACTATTTGCTTTATTAATTTGGATTCATTGGTTGATGCTGCTTTGGATTATTTGCCTGGTTATAATTTCCCATTGCTTATTTATTGTCGCTTGATCCATAATTATACATGTTCGTTTGTGATCCATTGATATGTTAATCGATAGTTCCTTGCTGAAATTTTCTAGTGTGTCGATAATTATTAGATTAAAGTGTAGTGTGGTGGCATTCTAGGCTCAGTGTTGGGCTGGGGTGTTACAGTTGGTATCAGAGCGGGCTTTAGGTCCGTGGTGAATAGATTAACAACTTAGGCAAACTAAAATTGTTAAAATTTGTTTTAGTTTAGTAAATCAACTAAAATTTGCTAATGGTTAACTAACCTAAAAATTTGACACACTAGTGCACAGTAGGTTAGAGAGAGGTACGAATATAGTTTTACGCTTCCGTTATGTGGTTTATTGATGTATGAGTTTATTTTGAGCTTTGAACTCATTATATAATGTTGATTGTGATTGATAGCTATGTCGAGGGATAGATGACGTGGTCGTGGTGGCCACGGTCGTGGAGGTCGGGGCATGGCGTGGTTCTGTGGGGCCCCCTCCTGAGGCAGTTGAGATCGTGGTTGTGGCCCTGGGTTTTACCAGGTTACACCACCATTCGTGGTATGGGAATAGAGAGGTAGCTACTTTGATTACAGTAGTTATAGGTATTGTGTGTGAGTTTCTTTATAAAAGTTGTTCTCTTCCTTGAGCTTGAATTTTGGGCAATTCTGGTTATAGTTGCGGTTGATGAATTTTCCTTGAGATAGTGTTTACAATACAGCGGGTGATATTTCATTGGTCTCCTTTGGCTCCATAAAGCCATTACTTGTTCTCATGACTGTTGATCTATTGTTGCTTTGTGTGAACATCGGTTAACAGCAAGATTGATCTTTTCGTGGGAGTTCCGCCCTTCCTATTGGAAAATATGACTTATTTATTCACTTGGTATTCGGATCTTGAAAGTTTTCTATTGCAAGTTCTTTAACATGTGAAAACTTTGGCTTTATGTATTTCTTTTGGATTATTTAGTCTTTGAAGTTTAATGCCTATTTTTTTACGAAAAGAGTTAAAATCCTTTTGTGTTGACTTGTTATGTTTAAGCTAGAGGTGGTAAACATAGAAGTTCTTTGATAAGGTATGAGTATCAGGTTGGATCTGTAGCGTGATGCATGATTGGTCTTAACCCAAATCCTTAGAATTGAACTTGATTAATTTGATATTGTCATAGAGTAATTACGAGTCGAGTAGTGACTAAGAGTATGTCCATACCTAATTGGAGTCATAAGAGTTATTAAGAAGTATGGAGCGTTGATGGACCTGGCTTGGACATTAAAATTGGTTAGTTTGTTGAATTTATTGGATTGGGTACCAATGGATTAATCTAATTGTGTGTAAAGGAAACTTGAGGAGATGCTAGGTTATTGCCTTAATAGATATTATTTGTGGTGTTATCTTTCTTGTAGACACTTGGTGATCATATTTGGTTGATAGCTTTACATATACCTTAGTATGATTAATTATTGGAATTGTGTACAAAAGGTTGAATGGATTGAATACGGTGGATCTAGAATTTACAGGAGGAGTTCGGATAGTTCTTCTTTATAGAATGACACGATGAATTTGATTATAGTGTTGTTGTGACTTTGGATCGAGAGAAGATTTTGACTTTTGAAGTTTTAGGGTGATTTTGTTGAAAACTAAATGTGAGGAGGAACAAGCTGAATATGTGTTGGTAAATATTCAAGTGATTCGCAAATGGAAATAGGTAGCGACTAGACATCATAAGAAAGCTAGTTGATAACAACAATGGTTGGAGTACAATTCTTTGAGTGTTAAAGTTTGGTGTTGAGCATCACTAAGAGTTGAGTGGTGTGTTGTAATAGGTGGCTTATACCTAGACAATTGTGGAATAGTCGGACAATAGCATATCCGTGATGAAAGGGTTTTGATAAAACCTTTTAATTTGTGTAGTGGATCCTTCTAATATAAAGTAGTTGTTGTAGTGAGGTTGTATGGTTACGGTATAATCTCATTTTGAAGATGTGATGGTAAAGTAGTGCGGAACAGTTTGGTGAACTTTTCGGGCTTATTAATGGAAGAGTTGACGATAATGAATCATGTTAAGAGTGTATTATTCTTAATGTTAGTAAGATTATGCATGTAAGGGATTGTGGCTTCGTGTGGTGATGATTCTTTTAGAAAGAATGTAATTTGATCGCCTTTCGTAATATCGTTTAAATGAAGGGTTTGGAGTTTTGAATTCATGAATTTTTGGAGTTCATGATTTATTTGGTAGATGAAATTGGTTTGAGCAAGTGACGAGTCGGAAAGCTTTATTGGTTCTTAAGTGATTAATGTGATTTGGTTTTTTTTTTTAAAAAAAAAATCTTTTTTTTATTTGTCTCTTCTTTTGAGAAAGGAATAGTCGATTTGTTTTACAAAACCTTAAAGAGTGTATATTGGGAACTGGTTAATAGTGGTCAAGTTTATGATGTTGTGAGACCCTGGGTTGCAAGTTAATTGAGGAACATTAGAAGATGAATTCATTTCATGATATAAATCTCATAGAGAATTGGATCTAAAAGGAATTATGGTCGTTGGGACAAAACTGATTATATTGTTACAATTAGTAGAACCTATAGTGAATAGTGATCCAAGAATATTTGTTCATGATGGTGGAGTATTGGAATTATCGAATAGTTGGGATATTGTGATGGTATACTTTGCAAGGTTATGAAGGTGAAATTGAATGGTGTGGTTTATTGAGGGTCCAAGATTAGTGAAGTAAATCGTTTTGGGCAGTCAATTGATTAGTGATGATGGTTGATATTAATGATTGAGGATATTGTTTGGATTGTGGGAATTCTAGGCAATGAATATGCGGTTTCTATCAAGTATACGAAGTCACTTTAGGAGTCTGGTATTGAATTTGAGCATGTGTTTTATGCTAGAACCTTGGTTGCCCAATGATCATGTGAAGAAGTAGTAGAACAAAAGTGGATTCCAAATAGTATGATGATCATTGATAGAATCCTTTGGTTTTAAATCAGTGTGTGTGTAGAGAATTTCAAGTTGATTATCCTTAAAAGATTGAGTTGAGGTGATTGTGGGTGTAGGCTTTATTTGAGGTGTTGGGAATCATTTGTCAAAATAGTTTCTTTGGTAGAGGAGGGGACTATAGTATCTTTTTATGGGTTAGTAGAGTCTCTCTAAATGGGCGCAGTTGTTGCTCTCAGGTTGAGCATCGCTTTGAGATTACCAGTTAAGAGGAATGAGTTAGTGTGATGATTTGAAATCCTATGATTTGAGAGAGAGTTTATTCCTAAAAGAAAAATTGAAAAAAAAAATTGATTCCTCGGGTAGTGAAATGCCCTCTTGATTCTTGTTTGAGCTGTGTTTATGATGAGAGGTCATTTACAATTTGAGTTGGCTTTACGTTGGCATGTGATTCTTTCTAATTTAGGGGAAGAAAAAAAAAGGTGATTGATTTTGGCATTCGAATGTTTTCTCTTTTGGCTTACGTGGTGTTTATTTGCAAACAGCCTATTTGGAAAATGGAAAGGTTCTTGTGATGAATCTTTGATTTTTGATTTGACTATTCTGAGGGGGAGTTGGTAACGCGTGATTGCGATGAGAATCCTTTGTTTTCAGTTGGGTTCTATTTATAAAAGAGTTTGCTCGAAACTAGCCTGGTTGTGCGTTCCTGGTTAAAGGAGGTACTCCTTGCAAATGTGAAGTGGTTGATTGGGAGACAGGACAGGAGTTCAGTGTGTTATGTACAGATTGTGTGGTTTGGTACCAAAACGAAGTTTGGCCCAAGTTACATTAGTTTGTTTCTGGAAGTTGTGGAGATTTTTGGAAGAAAGTGTATCGTTAGGACCGTCTCGTGTCCAAGCGCAGGGCACACAACATTTTGTATAACCCGATGTCAAGGTAGTATTTGAGAGATCCAGAGCATAAGACTTCATTAGAGCCATTGACTATTGAGCAAGACCTCACAGTTGAGTCGCGTCCGGTGCGCATTCTGGAGAGGTCGGAGCGAGTGTTGAGGCACAAGACGTTGGTATACGTCAAGGTCTTTGTGGGCGCATCGATCCGAGAGAGCGACTTGGGAGTTGGAGTCTCGCATGCGCGAGCAATACCGGAGTTGTTCACGTCGGGTATGTGTTATTTTGTTGTTTAATTTCACCGTGCGCTTTTTAGTTGAGTAGAGCGGCGAGTAGAATTCGGGTCGAATTAGTTAAGAGGTAGAATGTGATACTCTGAAAAAAAAATAAAATTAATATTAGTATTAATCGCGTCTTAAGGGTCGGAGAGTAATTAATTAAATAGTAACAATAAATAATTAATTAAAACGTCTGAAGGGCTTGTGCGTAATTAAATAAAAAGAATTTGGGAAAATAGAATTTTCGGAATTTTTGAAGCTATATAAATGAATTTCGGATTTTCTAGAAAACCCTAGCGACCTTTTATTTTCCACCGCCACATCAATTTCTTCTTTGCCGCCTTTGATTTTCTTTTCTGCCAAGGCCTTCTCCTGTATTGTTTTTTCTCCTGCGTTGTTGCTTCGCCCGCTCTCTGCCGTGGTTGCATGTTGTCTTGTAGCCGTATTTTTTCCATCCGCCGAGCCGAGTCCTCGCCGTCCTGTCTTTGCTTTGCTTGCCTGCGTTGCGTGGATCGCGCTAATGCCGCCTAATTCTTTGTTCTTGTTGTGCGACACCTGCCGCCAATCTATTTGTTTCTTTGCGCTTCTTCTGCCGTAGCAGTGCGTCTTGAAGTTGCTTGTCTGCTGCGGCTTTTTCAGTAGCAAAGCCGCCCGCTCTATTGTCTTGCGCCGCGCCACCGACGCCTTATTTACAAGTCTTCCGCTTTGTCTGTTGTCTCGCCGCTCTGCGCTGGCCGAGCCGAAGGATCGCTGCACCGTGAAGCGAAGCCGACAACCAAGATCGCTTCTCTGCTTGTATTCATGTTGTTGTTTTTCTTGGCCGCCAACTGCCGAGCCGATTTGCTGATCGCCTGCGCCGCTGATCGCCAGGATCCGATTTCTTGTGGGTAACGATCCATAATTCCGTTCCGTCTCTGTTTCGCTGTTTATTTAGAGATTAGAATTTAGATTAATTAGAGAGGATTCTTTAATTTGTAGACGAAATGCCGATTAATGAATTTGGTTAACTCGCTGTTCGTTATACGCTTTATTCGGATACCTTAATGGCGAATTGTGAAAATCTCATCTACTAGTTAATTGTAGATAATTTCGATATCTTTCTATAGCATATTTAATCATGTCAATCGGACTAGTAGATTTCGAGTTATGATTTTCGGAAGACCGCTGTTTTTACGGTTGTCGTCTTTCGGCGCTGTTTTGGTAGACTGCGGATTAAAAATAGTAAATAGCTTAATTAGAGTTTTTGATCTACATGAAAGTCGTAGATAATTGTCCAATGGTTCTGTAGAATCTGAGAACGCGAATTTTGGTCGAGTAAAACTAAAGTTATGAAATTTGGAAGACCGCTGTTCCGAAGCGGACAGACCGACTTTCCGGGTTAAATACGGAGGGTTAGATGATTTAATTGGAAGTCTTCGTAATCTAGGAAAATGTGTATAATTTTACAAAGAATCCAGAATGGGGTGGTTTGTCGTGATCGGACTTTCGAGTCAAAAGTTACGTTCGTTTTAGTACCGAGACAGCTATGGGTAACTTTTCGGTACCGGAGTAACGTGTGATATTTGGGGACGTGTAGGAGCGAAGCATTTTGATTGCTATTATTGTTGCTGTAATTTGTATTGAAGTTGGTGTATTTAATATAGGAGAGGCGTCGTGCTTGTTGCCGTCTTCTAATCAAATCGTGCGTCGCAACTAGTAAAGGCAAGTGCATGGTAGACAGCGATCAATGATCGATCACTGTTTTCTTTATCTTCTATTACCATTATTGTTGTGCTTTTATTTGGTTTAATTGCAAACAATGAATTGGTATGATTATATCTTTGTTGACAAGCATGATGAAAAGTTGGATATGATGTTTATGTTGGAGTTTTGCATATTTTGTATACATAAGCATCATTGCATTTGAGAAGGTGATCATGATGATCACAACTCCACGGGAGTGGAGGAGGTCCCAGTCCTTTTGGAGGAGCGGGCTTGAGAGTGAATGTTGTCGCGAGCATTCACTCACGCTATACCATATCTGTGAAAAGTGCATGTGGACATGTAGAATAGAGTTGCATTCATAAATGAGATTAATGACCGAGAATGTTAATGAAAGTGCTGTGATGATAATGAAGCTATTGATTCTTTGTTGATTTATTATTATCGTTGTACATCGATGTGTTTGCTTGAGTCGTGGACTCACCCTTGCTCTCTGTTGTCTTTAGGTGATCTTGAGGATGCCGTGAATCGAGAGCGAGTAGAGCACATGGACATCACATGATCATTCGCCATGATAATCTTTTCATTCAATAATGGTTTACACTTGGACATGTTAGTTATTGAATAATGTTTAGGATATCAATTGGACTAGACTATTTGCTTTATTAATTTGGACTCATTGGTTGATGCTGCTTTAGGATATCATTTGGACTAGACTATTTGCTTTATTAATTTGGATTCATTGGTTGATGCTGCTTTGGATTATTTGCCTGGTTATAATTTCCCATTGCTTATTTATTGTCGCTTGATCCATAATTATACATGTTCGTTTGTGATCCATTGATATGTTAATCGATAGTTCCTTGCTGAAATTTCCTAGTGTGTCGATAATTATTAGATTAAAGTGTAGTGTGGTGGCATTCTAGGCTCAGTGTTGGGCTGGGGTGTTACATGTGCGATGCAGCCGGGTGTGCGGCTCCAGGCTGGCGGCGGCGTGGGGCGGCAAGGCTTCGTGCGGGCGCAACAGGATAGCCATGCGGGGCCGGTGGTGGCGCAGCGCTCCCGTGCCCTTCTTCTTTTTTTTCTCTACTGTGATGCTCCGCCCGTGCAATGGCTGGTGGCCGGCGGTGCAGCTGGTGGCTGTAGGGCGGTCGGTGGCGCATCCGGGCATGCCACGCGGCTTCAGGTCGACATCGGAGGTGGCGCTCAAGCAGGAGTAGCAGCGGTGCATCCTCAAGCGGCTGTTTTTTTCTATCTTTGCATGCGATACTGTTCATATGCATTTGTTGTTCATGCGTAAATTACTGTTCATGCAATCCATCGATCGGCTTGGCCGGTGACTTCAAGTCGGCTCGTGGTAGATTAGAATGTATTTGCAATCCACAGCGCAATCATCATCTACTCTTTCATGCAATCTACTAGTCGACATTGTTCCGGCGACTTCAAGTCGGCTCGCGGTTGATTAGAGCGGATTTGCACCGTAGAAAAAATAATCTAGAAAGCCAAATTTGCAGAATTAAAAGCAAGATAGAAAAAACGATTCAATCTACGAGCTTCATTCTTCGACGGTTACCTTTCGATCCGAGGAGAGTCGATCGTGCTGATAATGTGTTGAGAAACCGTTGCTGACGAGTCCAGTCCGAACGATTACCTCGTAGATAAATTCAGAATCGTAAGAATGATGCAAGAATATAAGAACGGAATAACATATTGAACACAGAGATATGAGGGAACTTCTGGCTTCTCTTTATTACCCTTATGAAAACTGTCGTACAATGGTTGGGGTCCCTCCTCCTTTATATAGGCTACTAGATGGATGAGTAGCCCACCTTGGGCTAGGACTCCCGGCCTGGGCCCAGTTTCTTAACAAGATGGACTATACATAGAGTACTAGTACTACTCATAATAAGCAACTTGAATTGAAAAGGTTCTAGCCAAAAAAAATGTCAAACTGATTATGATAATATGCGTTTAAAAATGAATTGTTCCAACAGCTAAAAACCGTTGACAAGATCAATCAGAGGCTCGGGTTTCTGGACGTAGTGAAAGTTTACTAGTTAGTGTTGAAAACTATGGGTTTGGCCCGGCAGGCGGTCTATGGGTGGGCGTCTCACTCAAACCCTAGCAGGGTCTTTAGACTATAAATAGGGGGCGCTAGTCATTATAAAAGGTTGATCGCTTGATAAAGGAATAAAAAAGCGAGAACACCCCTACACCTTTGTTTCTTTGTGTGTTCAACCTACTATTTGTTCTTACATTGTTATGTGCGATTCAACCTACTATTTGTTCTTACATTGTTATGTGCGATCCTCAACACGTTATCAGCTCGATCGACTCCGGCCTACCTCTAGGCCTACTCTACTCGGATTGAAAAGTAACCGTCGTAGCATGACGCTCGTAGATCAAATCGTATTTTCTAGATCGCTTTCAATTATGCAAATTTGGCTTTCTAGAGTTTTTCTACAGTGCAAATCCGCTCTAATATACCACGAGCCAACTTGAAGTCGTCAGCCAAGCCGATCGGTGGATTGCATGAAAGACTAGATGAGGATTGCACTATGCATAGTAGATTGCAATTCTGCTCTAATCTACCGCGAGCCAACTTGAAGTCGCTAGCTAAGACGATCGGTAGATTACATAAAAAGAGTAGATGATGATTACATAATTCATGGATGAACACATTAAATAGAGAAAAAAATTCACCGACCTGAAGTCGTGCAATCATAGGCAGTCGCATATGGGCAAATGTGCTTTCGTCGCGCTGCCCGTACGGAGTCACACATTTGTGCCGCGTCGGCTGAAACCACCGCCGTGTCGCGACGCCACCGACCGCCGCGTCACTGGACGCCGACGCAGCGTCTTGCGCTACTGAAGCCACCATCGCCTCATGGCGCCCGCGACGCTCAGAGCGCCGCCGCCACAAGCCCACACCACCGTAGCACCGTCGGCCACACGCTCGTGCCTACACGCGGCCACCTCGCACCGCTTCGGCCGCGCTGGCCCAAAGCTGCACCACCGCTGCCCGCACGCGCACCCGGCCACCCGCACACCGCCAGACTCGCACTAGAAGCATCGTCGAAGGCATCATGGGGCTCTACCCCCCGCGCAACCCCATTCCAGCCGCCTCTTCGCGCAGCCACACGGCCAGAACTACACGGCGCCGTCCTCCGACCGCCCACCGCATGCGTTTTCCCCGGCCTGCAACCGCCTTTCACTGCGCCGGCCGCCTCGCGTCGTGGAAGACCATCTCCATCATGCCGTCGAAAGGCCATCGCCGCCTCACATGGCGACGACAAGAGAGGACACCGGCTCCGCCTCTAGCTGGTGGCCTAGTACATCCATCGCACCCACCGCGTCGGTCGTGCACTCGCCGCACGCACCGTGCTGCGCCTCCGTGCCCGCTCGCCCTCGGCTTTGCGCGAGCCCTCCGACTACCTGTACGCGCCGTGCTTGCCCAGCCTAAAGCTGTCGCCTAGTTGGGGAACAGGGAAGGGAAACCCTATCCCCTCCATTGCGCCATTTTGACCAGGCCTTTTGGGCCGGTTTGGACCAATGATCAATGGGCCCGACCCAAGTATTTTCGGGAAATGAAAAAACAAAAAACCCGAAAAGAAAAGGAAACATTGCAGATAAACCCGCAATTTTCTGAAAGTTATGACAAAATAGTTTGGGAAATACATTCTTGCATAATAGCCCCATAGAAATTGAAAAATTGCATAAAAATTTCTCATAATTAAAATTTAGCAGTTTAGCCTTGGAAAATTACAGAATTCTACAACAATTCATATTCCTACAAAAAAAGGTCCTCGGGAATTCAAATTTTTAATCGTTTTGAGCATTTGAAGCATGCTTAACTTTGTTATTATTATTTCTATGCAATTTATATATTGTATTTACTATTTGACTATCTATAATGATTTATATTACGTTTAATCATTGGAAATAGTAGTGAATCATGACAAATGCATAGAAAAATGCAGGATCACGAACTGGGAGTTTGAAGAGAATTATGATAATTTTGTAACCATTTTATGAAAATTGCCAGCAGTAATCTTATGAACTCCTTGCATAAATATGAAGATAACTAGTATCACAAACTTGGAGTTCGAAGAGCTTGCCCAGCATGGCCGGAATTTGTACCAGTCTTCAACTCTGTGACAAGGTAATCATGGATGAGCAGAAGATTGAGAAAACTCTCTCTACTTTTCACCCTAATACAGTGAAATCCGCACACAACTATCGTCAAGACGGCTACAAAGAATATGCTAAATTGATTGACATATGCAAGTTGTGGAAGCTCAAGATGATGTTCTCAGGAAGAACTACATCTCACAGCCGCCTAGTAGCAATTTTGACCATAAAGCCAATGCTAACAGCTACAAGATGAGGAAACCTCTCACGAATGAGAGGGGCAAGAAGGGTAAGGTCGTAGATCGCATGTGATTGATATTTTTTCAGCCTAAGAAGAAGGACAAATGACAGCATGAGGCACACCTCGCTATTGCAGGTACAAATGATCCACAGCTATTAGTTGCACTCATGGATATGTACAACCCAGTAGTAGTCCCCATCACCCCTCCTTTAGACATTACAGCGGTCGTAGCCGTAGTTGCCCAAGAGGATAAGATCGCCATGGAGCAGATTGAAGCAGAAGTTTCTAAGTACTTCATTGTTTCAATCTAGTGCACGCATTACACTTAGATCTTTTTACAGTCACTTGCAGTTTGTAATTGTGATGGAACTTTGAATTATGGTTATAAGGTCTAAGAGAGCAAAGCATTAAATTCTTATGATGAGTATTGCAAGGCTTATTTTCCCTTATTTATAATAGTAAGTTATGTTTTGGTATTTGAAGTATCAGAACGCGTGTGTCGCCCTATGGAGGAAGTGTGCTTAGCGGATAGAGGCACAATGAATACCATCTTTAGAGAGACAAATTTTTTAGTCGATCAATAAGAATGCTGGTAGTCTTACGACAATTGTAGGCGGCGATACTTGTATTATAGGCTCAGGAAGGGTTACAATTATACTCCCGATGGGCACAACCTTGATCATTAAAGAAGTTTTGTTGTACCCAGAATCGACTAGAACTCTCAAGGATATTCGCGCTAACGGTTTCCACGTAGAGACTGAAGAAGAGTATGGTAAGGAATACCTACTCATTACAAAGCGTGAAAAAAGTAGAAAGGGGTATTATAACAACTTCCTTCATATGAAACTGAGTTATACTACACTAATATTAAAGCACCTGCAGCCTATACTGTCCGAAAAAGTGTATTTAGAATATCTAAACTTTTCTATCTTTGGCATGATGGATTAGGCCACCTAGGTCTTAGGATGACGAGAAATATATTTAACAATTCACAGAGACATAATATCGATATAAAGAATTTCCCGAATCAGGAAGATTTTGTGTGCCCCGCATGTGCTATCGGAAAATTATTTACTAGACCTTCTGCTTGAAAGTGAAGGATGAAATCCCTGCATTCCTGGCCCGTATACAGGGAGATATTTGTGGTTCTATACAGCCCCTATCAGGGCCATTTAGGCACTTTATGGTGCACATCGATACTTTCTCAAAATGGTCGCACATATGTTTATTGTCTACGAGAAACCATGCATTTGCCAAGATAATCTCGTAGATAATTAAAATTAAAAATAATTCCTCTGATTATCATGTGAAGTCCATCATAATGAACAGTGCCAGAGAATTTACTTCAAAGGCATTTGGCAATTATTGCATGGCAATGGGAACTAACATTGAGCATTACATACCGCATGTCCACACCCAGAATGGACTAGCAGATTTTTGCAGAATTGTAATTTATGAACTACATGTTGGGGACACGCGGTCCTGCACACAGCAACTCTCATCAATTTTACACCATAGGCATATAACATCCATTCACCTATGCAACTAGCGCAAGGGTCAACACCAAAAATTTATCATCTTCGCATATTTGGGTGCACGATTTATGTACCTATACCCCCACCACAATGTACTGCAATAGGACATCTCCGAAAGTCTGGGATATACGTTGTTTATGAGACAACATCCATAATCATATATTTGGACCCTATGATGGGAGATTTGCATACTGCCCGATTCGCTGATAGTATAATTGATGAGGATAGTTTTCCATCATTAAGGGGAGGAAATCAACCCCTTGATGAAAAATATCAAAAAATAACATGGCAAGGTACGAGAATCTATGCACATGACTCACGCACTAGTGAAGCAAATAGAGAAGTTCAGAACATAATTGAAGTCTAGAAGATAATTGAAGTCCAGAAGATAAGAGAAGTCCATAAGATAATTGAAGTCCAGAAGACAATTGAAGTCGAGAAGATAACTGATTTGCAAGCCTTAACGAATCAACTGTCTGACCACTTTAGTGATTGGAAGAGCGTAACCAAGTCTCATGTGCCTGCACGCAATGCACAAGAGAGGGTTGAAATACCGAAGAAAGAAAAAAGTATCCATAATCCCGTCCTAGGGCCTCAAAAACAACGAGAACTTTAGCTCCCTCAAATCCGAAGTAACCGGGGACGTCTGGTGAAAAATGATAAGAAGGACTTGACACAGCCGATCACTGAAGTTCCCTGGAACTAGAATGGGAGCCAGTTGAGAGCTGGTATCAGTATGGAACCTTCAGGAAAGGCATACTAGATTTGAACATTCCTACGAAGAGAGATATCAGCATGGATGTGTGTGAAAAGGCTAATGGAACTTGCCCCGTAATTGGAAGCAGCGATGGGCAAGTAGAAGCATTAGAAGAATCGCACTATGAAGAAATAGCTATAAACTTTGTGATCACGGGAGAATCTATGAATAGTACAACAGCCAATGTCGACATTTATTTTGTAAAGAAAATTGCCACAATCATCGATCTCGATCCAATGCGTACACCGCTCGCTGAATGTAAGAAAATATCAGATTGGGAAGATTGGAAGAAGACAATAGAAACTGAATTATTATCTCTGAATTAAAGATAGGTGTTTGGACCTATAAGCTGCATACCCCCTATGTGCACCCCGTAGTGCATAAATGGGTATTTATTCGAAAGAGAAATGAAAATAATGAAGTTTTAAGCAAGGCTCATTACATAAGGTTTCACTCAACATCCATGAGTTAATTATGAAGAAACATATTCCCTGGTCATATATTACCTTTAGATATTTAAGCTTGAATTTAGAAATAAAATTGATGGATATGGTAACTGCATACCTTCATAGAAAATTTGATTTGGATATTTGTATTAAGGTATCTGAATGTATCCCTATCCCGAACCAAGACAGAGCAAATATAAATCTGTACAGTGTGAAACTCAGAAAATCATTGTACGGACTAAAGCAATCAGGCAGAATGTGGTATAATCGCTTAAGCGACTTTCTATGTAAGAAAGGCTACACGAAAAATGAGGATTATCTATGTGTATTTATACGACGATCCCAGTATGGATTTTGTATAATCTCAGTATATGAAGGTGATATGAATATCATCGGAACCTTGGAATATATTAAGAAAGTAAACTCTTACCTGGAGTCGTAGATCGAAATAAAAGATTTGGGTAAAACCAAATATTGCATAGGCTTGCAAATTGAGCATGTCCCTAAAGGGATATTAGTGCATCAGTCAACCTACACTCAAAAGGTGTTAGAAAGGTTCGGTTTTGAAAATGCATACCCTTTGAAAGTATCAATGGTAGGGAGATTTTTGCAGCAAGATAAGAACCCCGTACAGACCTAGAGAAGAGGGGGGAGTCTTGGGGTCTAAATTCACATACTTAAGTGCAATAGGAGCATTCATATATTTAGCAAACTGTACTAGACCGGATATTGCATTTGTCGTGAACCTGTTAGCAAGGTATAGTGCAGAACCTACCAAAAGGTATTGGCAGGGAATAAAGGGCATCTTCCGATACCTCCAACGAAGCAAAGACTTTGGTCTGTTCTACAGAAAGAACCAAGACCTGTCTATGAGTAGCTATGCAGATGTCGGGTACCTGTCGGACCCGCATACAACCAAGTCGCAAACAGGCCATGTATTCCTATGTGGTGGAACTGTAATTTCATAGAAATCGTCTAAGCAAAGTCTTGTATCAACTTCAACGAACCATTCGAAAATCATAGCATTGTACGAGGCCTCACGAGAATGTACTTAACTTCGACGGATGATTCACCACATCCAGCAGTCATGTGTATTGAATACCGCGTAAACTCTCACTATTATCTATTAATATAATTGTAACACCTGATCCAAAATCTGCTCAATGCCCAGCCCACCTGGGGCGGACCCGCGCACACATAGCACATCACTTACACTTTCGTCCTCGCTTCGTGTAAAAGGGTTAACCCGGAGGTACTACGTTTGGATCCAACAGGCATTATATACTACTACAACTCACTTGGGACAAGCAATGTGGGATTAATCCCACCACACAACTCCTCATGGACCACACTACGAGCAGGCCGGGGTATTACATTCACCCTCCCTTAAGGGCTGACGCCCTAGGCAGCATACTGCATACGTGTCAAATGCCCAGAATCACCCCTCGGTACACGTCCGTGCGCCCAGTACCGACACATATGTCATGCCATGTGTCCACTCTGTGCCCACATGTGCCATGCGCCATATGCCCGCGCCCCTGTCCCGCACGCGTCCATGCAGCGAAGGTTGATTCTCTGATATCATCTGTAACACTCTGACCCAAAATCTGTTCAATGCCCAGCCCACCGTGGGGCGGACCCGCGCACACATAGCACCTCACTTACATTTTCGTCCTCGCTTCGTGTAAAAGGGTTAACCCGGAGGTGCTACGTTTGGATCCAACAGGCATTATATACTACTACAACTCACTTGGGACAAGTAATGTGGGACTAATCCCACCACACAACTTCTCATGGGCCACACTATGAGCAGGCCGGGGTATTACAATAATGCAGCTTGTGTTGCACAAATGCAACTGGGTTATTTGAATAGTCACCTCACAAAGCAGTCAATCCCAAGTTCTTTCTATGCTCATGAATTGCAAAGAATGGATGAAATTAAAGTACTACATACTAAGTCATGTGAAAATCTTACAAATTTATTCACTAAGTCATTTCTAGCATCTAGCTTTGAAAGGTGCATAAGTGGAATTGGAATGATGAGACTTGGAGAAGTGCTGAATTCATAGGGAGAATCTTCACGAACTTATTATTGGAACTTGATCACGAAGATTGAGTACCCAAAGAATAAATCCTGAAAATTAAATAAAATTAGGTGAATTGTACTCTTTTTTTCTTGTCGAGTTTTTCTGAAGTTTCTTGGCTAAGGCTTTTAACGAGGCAATTCGTGCAACACAGCAGAACGTGTATCATGTACTCTTTCTCTAAAAAAATTTCACTGGATTTTTATGAAGTTTTCACGAGACATGATCATGTGAGGATGGGTGTCCACGGGGGAGTGTTGGGATACTATAAGCTTGGCCCAGCCAAACCCTAGCAGGGTCTCTAAACTATAAATAGAGTGTACTAGTCATTGTAAAAGACTGATCGCTTGATGGAGAAATAAAGAAGGAAGGACACCCCTACACATTTATCTCTTTGTGTGTTCAAACTACTATTTATTTTTTTATTATTCTGTATAATTCTACACATATCTACAATGTAATCGATCAACTTAACTCGTCAGCCACCGTTCCTCAGCGATTAACACTTTTTTTTTCTTTCTTTTTCCAAGTACATAGCATACACGTACTTGGAATTCACGCACACGGTACATTTGAGTGTGCCAAACCAAATCGTAACAAATCTAAGACGCAGATTAGATGCACCTCCCTGTATATTAGGGTACGCGGTGGTGCGATCTCCACAGATAAATAACCCCCATCGGTTTGCAAATGTTGACCTGTAGTAGCCGGCGCGTGGATTTGCCTAAATTTTGATCGCACTGGGCACTGGGCACTGGGCACTGGACACTGGACACTGGACACTGGGCAGTATCCTCGAGAAGAAGAAGAAAAAAAGATTATTAGGGTCACTGTAGGCACAGTAAAATCATTACGGACATAAATTAGAAACGATACTTTATAATATCATTATAAGCATTAATTTCTTCGCAGATTAAACTAAATGACATCGTGATCAGTTGACCCTAACCCTTGAACGCTGGATCCTCCCCTGAGCTAGCTGGAAATATTTTCTTTTATTTGTTTTAGGTAGACTACTACTCGTCAGGTCAACTGTACACATATAGCGAAAAATACAAGGAAAAATATCCGATAGGGGAGGGCCTCGATCGAGGGCCAATCCCATCAATCTCCCATCAATCATTGATTTTGTTTGATGAGAGAGGAATGAACGGCCGACGTTCTTAGCAAATTTCCTTCCGAAAAATACTAAGCAGATAAGACTTGACTTGCTGATTAGTGAGTGGTGGTGACAGAAATCGCTAGACTACAAATCATCTTGAGCTTTGGAGTACGATTATAGTATTGTTTTTTTTTTTACTTCCAGATAGAATTAGAAACTTGGACATTGGAGTCCACTGCCAGTTCCAAGAAAGGAACACGTGGCAACCATTAAATCGAGACGTGCTGTTTACAACTTGTCGCTTGACTAACTTGACCCAGCCTCTCCCTCGTCGTTTTATTACGTCAATCAAAACTTGACCTTAGCATCGAAGGCTTCGGACTCTAGAAAATTTGTCTCCAGCGACTTCGATCAACGATTAACTGTTTTCATCAGCAGATGGTTATCATTTATGTTACGATAAATGGGAATGATTTTTGTACCTCCTCGCAGTGTACGAGTGAGTTCAAGCCTATTTTTTAGTTGTTGGATGCTGGCCTCCTGTGACTGCTTCTCTCTTTTTTTTTCTTTTAAAAGTGGTTGTTTGAGGAATAAAATGTAAAATTTTAGAAGACTAGTTTCGGTAGGATTTATAGGAAAATCAGTTTTAAATTGTTATTATGTTATTGCAGATTTTTAGGTTACCTTGTTTGGATTAGAAAAACTAAAACTAGTTTTCATTTATACTCTGTTTGGTTGAGATAAAGCGCCAAAATGCATTTTAGTAGAATCTGATAATGTTTAGATATGAAACCTTCTAGCCATTGGATCAAACTCCCCTGCCATCGATGATCCGTCTGATCTCTCTGCATCAACCACTCTCTCATCGCCTTGATCACTCACTCACTCGTCACTTCTCATTCTCTCTCCTACTTTCCCTATTCCATTACCCTCCTCCCTCCATACCTCACCGTCGATGACAAGCACATCGAGCAACTCCCCGGCTCCTCCTCCTCTTCCCGATTGGCAGCGGCGAAGGTGTGCGTGATGCGAGGCGTGACGATGCCTATTTCGCGAGCAAAGGCGGCGGCACAATGGGGCGAGGCCCGATTCATCCTCCCCACTAGTTGATTCGGCAAGCAGCGGGCGGATCCGGTCGTGCTAGCGAACGCAACGAGGAAGGCATCCGTTGCCACCACTGCCGCAGTATTTCATCGTTGAGCTCTCTGCGTAGATTCCCCCGCCCGACCACCGCTCGTGGTGAGGGGGGACTCCTTCCACATGTCGCGGTCCAACATGATGCTCACCAAGCACACTTCCTCGTCATGGCCGCATGCGAGCTCTAGCCCTGCCTCCAATCCGCATTGATTTTGGGCATTTGATGCTTTGAGTTTCATATTTGAAACTAGACAGTAGCTAGAGCTTGGCCACACTAAAAATACATAACAAAAGTCTAAAAAATATCAATAATAGAACACTGACAAATTGCAAATATTTCAAACCAGAACGAAGGACTTTAAAGATTAAATGATAATCATCCTTTGTAGTTGTCCAAACAAAATCAAAACATATAATATAATAATTAATCATGTTGGCTTGGTTGAGTGGTACGTTGTCGATGATTAGTCCGCAACAGTTGAGCAATGCTTGCTCGAATTCTCTCACTGGTAGCTTGTTCATCATCTCGTATATATTTATTTGACTTTTTACTTGTTGATCACTATGGTCACCATCTGCTTGTGTTCCCAAGTACCCATAAAGTCCAAACAACTCATCATTATGTGTTTGTGATCAACTCATCATTCTGTGTTTGTGATCATGGAGTCGTGGTCTGTTGATACATGAAGGGGTTCCCGTGATCGTCAATACGCGTTGTAATAGACAGAAGGAGGAGGATTTGACAAGGGGTGTGTAACCGGTGTTGAAAGTAGAAGATGAATTCTAAGGAGATCGAAGTTGCGAGAAAGACTGAGGAAGGAAATGTACGGAAAGCTACGGAGAAGAGTATTGTGACCATACATGGGGGAAGTGGATAATCCTCTTTAGTCACAAAAGACGATATGAGAATTACATTATAAAACCTTATCGTGATGGGTTTGATAGGTCATACGGTTGAAATGAGATCATCATAGTTGAAGCTGGAACTGATGCCAAATGATGTGAAGCTAGAAGGGAGTGAGAATTAACTGAGTTGGTTTAAGAGAGCTCAATTAATTCTTAAGACAAAGGAGGTAGAGCACTATCTGCAGGAGACCTGCGCCAGCTTGCAGACAGGGGGGTACTGATTGGAGGGTGTGGAACACAACCAACTCTGTGGTGGTGGCATGGTTGTTTACTTCGGTGTCCCCATCCATTGCTAGAATGGTGGAGGCGATCCCAAGTGTAATGGTGATGTGGAAGACGCTAGGGAACATGTACTCTGGGCTGGCAATGTGATGATGATGGTGGAAGTTCAGGGCAAGGTAGATGCTCTGAAACAGGAAAAGAACGTTCAAGAATATGCCAGTGAGATGAAGCAATTATGGGCATATTTGGATCAATATGATCCACTGCAGCTGATGTGTGCTGGTGATATTGAATTTGAGAGCAGGAGGGCTTCAATATGTCATCAGATGGTATTGCCAACTATGCAGGAGGCTATTTCAACTATGATGGTCGAGGAAACTCGACAGAGAGCGACGGTGGGTAGCAACCCTATAAGATTAGCGTATGCCATAGCTGATGATAGGGAGTGATACAACTATAAGTAAACAAGACACCTGAGTTGAGCATGTTCTCTCTCACGAACTGGAGGTCATGAGAGTGATTGGATTTGTCGTGATGAAAGATGCAGCAACTCGAACTTTGCAAGGAGTACTGAGTGTTACAAGTGTGAGACATCTCGCCCTAGTAAAAGTGGTGGTGGGAATAATAGACCTACTAAAAGACGTCAAAGTGGAGGTAGAGGAAGAGGTGGCCCTAGGGGCAATGCAATCATAATAGAGGAGAAGATCGCATAGTTGAAGAAGTGGCAGAAGGGAGAAGAGGATTGGGAAGATGGTTGGGACTAGATTCAGACATAATGGGTTATGGTAGTGGTAGAGGTGGTCGAGATCAAGACTAGGGGCGTGTGGGTAGAGATGGTAGACACCGAGACTGAGGGCGTGTAAGTAGAGATAGTGGAGGCCGGAGTTGGCTGAGGTATGAGGGTAGAAAAGGATGAGGTTGGGGTCAGGGCAGCTGGTAGATGGTGGAGATAGATTTGGTGATGTGCCTGGTAGTATTGGTGATGAGCAATTTTTGATTTTTGTGATAGTATTAGCTATAGAGTCGATGATAGGTTTGGTAAAGTATAGTAATAGTATTGCAATATGTAACAAGATGGCTATGATTGTTATATCTCATACTCATCTTGAGAGGGAGTGTTGAATATATTAGAGTTTAGGTAAGAGTCTGTTAGACCATGTGGCTAAGTCTAAAATAATTTAGCTGATGAATAATTGATAATGTTCTTTACTGATGTTATTTGAGGTGTGTCATGTTGTGTGGACTTATGTCGGTCAAGTTGGGAAGAACTTGTGCCGGAAAAATATGTTGCTTTGGTCTTTGCATGTGCAGGGTAACTCGGAGGCAATCGTGGTCCACGACGATGCTCGGGAGATGACTTGGTGCGAAGTCATGGTCCAGAGGGTCGAGGATGCTGGAGGAGGCGGTCGAGCTCGAGTTGGAGAGCAAGGAGATTAAAGATGAATAATGCGTATTAGAGCTACGAAGGTGCGGTCCGGAGACTACAATACGTGATATATTTATAGGGTGTCTAAAACATGATATTTTGTAATAAGGTGTTAAGTTCACATATTGGGTCCTAGGTTTATTGGGCCGTATGTGGGTGTTTATATGCAAACGCTAGAAGACCTGTTAAGAGTTCTAGGGTGTGTGTGTATATATATATCGGCTATTAGGGTTGAGTAGCACGGGGTTGACAGAATTTCTTGAGCCACTATTCTGTGCCGGCGGCGGCTTTTTTTTTTTTTTTGGAGGCAGGGGCGTGATCTATCTCTAGGGATTTGGCATGTACGTTCGTCTCATGAAGGGCGCCCCGGCTGGCCGATAGCTGCAGAGAAAGTCAGAGAAACTGTGGCCAGCACTTTTGCTTATAGAAAAGAGTGGGTGTTGCTTTTGTTGGTGTTGATTTGTGTTTTGATTGATGTGACCTTTGCTAGTTTTTTTTATATTTATTTTGAGCTGTAATCGGAAGTGCTGCGAGGGACTACTTGCACTTCTTTTGATGTATGAAGTTTTGGTGCATGCATGACGTGAAGGCTACTTGAGTTTTTCTCATGAGGTGCTACATGTTGGAGGGACACGTCGAAAATCATTAGAAGCCTACGGATGCTTTTTGGTTCCTAAGGGAGAGCAGGTGCGGCGGCTGCAGGATCAAGTTATCAAAGTTTCCTTGAAAGCAAGCTCGGCAAGTGCGGCGGCTGGTTTGGCTGTGTGCTTTCTGAACTTGAATCAAGATTTATCTAGAGGATTCGGCTGTGATTCTTGTGTCATGTGTGATAGCCTTGGGAGGTCAAGGCAGCCGACTGTGGTATCTTAATTGCTGCTGCTGATTTCTGACGTGAGAAAACAATAGAGTTTCTGTTGTCTCTTAAGTGGTACTGAAATTGATATCAAGGGTCAAGTTTCTGTCACTGGTTGCCGGCTGGAACTCACGGGTGTGAAAGAGCTTCACAATCATTCACCCTATCTAATTGTCTTCAACAATTCTACAGAGTCTAAGTTGTATAACAGTGCGATTACGATATTTAACACTAGAAATAGAAGACATGAAGATTCCAGTAGAGACACAATTATTCTCTAGAAATCCAACGCTGGTTCAAAGTCCTATTAACATGACCGGTGACAATGCAAGCTCGTACTTCACCCTCCATCTGTCATCAATCACGGAGAGCATACCATGAAAAGTCGACAAGGAGCTACTGTTTGTGTTTGCAGGTGAAAGGGCTTCTGATAGAGAAGAAGGTGGAGATGACGGTCGACCCGGACCTGCAGAGCGGCTACGTGGAGCACGAGGTGGAGTCGCTGATCCAGGTGGCGCTCCTCTGCACACAGGGCTGAGGGCTCCCCGATTTGGACCGGCCAAGAATGTCGGAGGTGGTGAGGATGCTGGAGGGCCGGCGATGGCCTGGCCGTGCGGTGGGAGGAGTGGCAGAAGGTGGAGGTGGTCCGGCAGGAGGCGTTGCTGGCCCCGCGCCACAACGACTGGATGGTCGACTCCACCCACAACCTCCGGGCCCTGGAACTGTCCGGCCCGAGGTAACGAAAAGAATCGTCTTTTGATTGACAAAGCTCCATTGCAGAAAGTTCTCGTTTGTGTATCTGACAGACAGATAGCTGGTCCTGTTAGTGGCAGATTTGAAGGGAAGAAATGGTTTACTTTGGCCCTTCCCCTGGCCTCGGTAATTTTAGTAGTAGGCTGCACTTGGTTGTCAGTAAAACGGAAGGAAAGGCATACATTGCAACACGTTATGGCGTCTGTGATGGCGGAATCAATGTTCTGTATTGTACGTAAACTCTATTCGAATCTTGATCGGTGCTAAATTAACAAGGTAGAATACGTCTGTACAAGATGTATAGACTCGACTGACAGTCAATTTTTTGTTTATTTATAACTTCATCATCATACGTAAATTATAGTAAACTATTTATGTAATTTATATTCTTGGACACTGTAATTATTCTTGAAAATCTTAATAACTCATGTTTCCATCGTAAGATTCAAATTTTAACATATACTTTGAGCAAAAACAAAGAAAAAAAAATCTTATATCAACAAAAATATGGTATTGCGGTGAATCTGTTATGTCCCGAAGAAAAAAATTATAATAAATTTAGAGTCAATTCATTAGATAAGAAGAAGTGCGAATCTCAAAGTATATCGGATGAATAAAAATTTGACTATTTTGAATTTTTTTTAAAGTCAAATGCTATTTAGCAAAATCGAAATTAATATCTAGGCAATCTTTTCTGGGCTTCCGGATTGGCTGCTCGGTCACCTGCGTGTGGTTTATCCAACGACTGACGGGCTGGGCACTCGCAGGCTGGATCGTGCAGGTTATGCTATGCCCTATTCAGTCAGCATTGCAGCAGCAGCTGTGCGCGCTCATGCATGCCTGGGTGCCCAGGTCGTCAGACCTCGCTCTGCGTAAACAAAACCACCGCTATTATACTGTACGTTGTTCAGGCTTCTTTCCGGTGAGGAGGCTAATTTCTCAGTCGCGTTCTCTGTTTTTTTTTCTCCTCCTTTCTGGCAGGGCCAGAAAACAGCGCAATTAGCCATCGTATGCATACAACACTGAGTGCCATTCTGACAACACATTAATTGACATACCAAAGGCAAGTGACAAAACGATCGACAAGGTTCACGCTAAGCCCCCTAACTAATTACCAAGGAGAGCAAAATTAAGCAGAAGACAGAGAGAGAGATTGTTTGTGTGCGTCTTACCTGATTACGGGCACTAGAGGAGGGTCGGGACGTGGAAGAACCTGCCGCGGCACATGCAGAGGTAGGCGATGGGGCAGGACTCGGCGGCCTCGGCGCACCGGCCGGAAGCTCACCATCACGCGCTTGCACGGGAAGCACGGCCCGCACGCGTGCGTGTAGTCCGGCAGCCGCGACCCTGTCACCGCGCTCTCCTTCACCATCCCCTCCCGCGCGGCCTGATGGAGCACCGTTGTTTGGCCTTCGTAGTGGATGTCCCCGCCTGCAGTGGATGACAATATAGTAGGACCCCTTCCAAATTTGGGAATATAGACCGGCGACCAAAATGATAATTAAAAAAAAGTATGCAACATAGTAGGATTAGATGCCGACTGAAGAAGCTGGATAGAAGGATTCGAAGAAGAAGAAGACGACGACGACAAAGAAGAAGAAAATTAGTGTGAGCAAAGAAGACGACAGGAACTTTCGGCGCCACACAGCCTCTTGGGCTAAGCTGTAATACCAACTAAGCTTGAGCAAAGCTCAAACTTAGCAACATGAACTGGCTTTGTCAACATATCAGCAGGATTTTCATGAGTGCTAATCTTGCATACCTTTAGCTTACCCTTTGCAACAATATCTCTGACATAATTATATTTAATCTCAATGTGCTTTGTCCTCTCATGAAACATCTGATCTTTAGTGAGATAAATTGCACTCTGGTGTCACAAAAGCATTAATGCAAGAATCAAATCCAGCAAGCTCAGCAAACAAACCTTTCAGCCAAACTGACTCTTTACTTGCTTCACAAATAGCCATATATTCTGCTTCAGTGGTGGATAGCGTAACAACATCCTGCAAATGTGCCTTTCAGCTCACAGCACAGCCTCCAATGGTAAATACATAACCTGTGATCGACCTACGCTTATCCAAATCACCAGCATAATCTGAATCAACATAGCCAACGAGTTCCTTTTCAGTCCTGCCAAACTTCAAACAAGCATCCGATGTGCCTTGCATGTACCTGAAAATCCACTGAACAGTCTTCCAATGCTCTTTACCAGGATTAGCCATATATCTACTGACCATACTCATAGCATAAGATAGATCCGGACGAGAGCAAACCATGGCATACATCAAAGACCCAACAGCACTAGCATACGGAACTCTGGACATGTACTCAACCTCCTCATCAGTGCTAGGACATTGTGAAGCTGACAATTTAAAGTGAGGTGCAATGGGAGTACTAACAGGCTTTGAATCATGCATGTTGAAACGATGAAGCACTTTCTGAATATAATTTTGCTGACTAAGAAACAATAAACCAGAAGCACGGTCTCTAGTAATTTTCATACCTAGAATTTTCTTAGCAGCACCAAGATCCTTCATCTCAAATTCACTGCTCAACTGAGCCTTCAATGCAGTGATTTCTTTCTTGCTCTTGGCAGCAATCAGCATGTCATCAACATATAACAGCAAGTATATAGGTGATCCATCAACAACTTTAATGTAGACACAGCTATCATAATCAGATCTTTTAAAGTTATTTGATAACATAAATGAATCAAACCTCTTATACCACTGACGAGGAGACTGTTTCAAACCATATAAGGACTTCTTCAATTTGCAAACATGATCCTCCTTACCAGGCACTATGAACCCTTCTGGCTGGTCCATGTATATCTCCTCCTCAAGATCTCCATGCAAGAATGCTATCTTCACATCTAGCTGCTCAAGCTCAAGATCACGCATAGCAACAATACTAAAGAATGTACAGATTGAGCTATGCTTCACAACTGGGGAGAACACATCATTGTAATCAACACCCGGAATCTGACTGAAACCTTTAGCTACTAACCTTGCCTTAAATCTTGGAGGCTCACTAGGAGATAGACCCTCCTTCCTCTTGAAGATCCATTTGCAACGCACGGTCTTCTTATTTATAGGCAAGCGCACCACATCCCATGTGCCATTTTTCTCCAGGGACTGCATCTCTTCTTGCATAGCTGAGATCCACTTCTCATGATCTCCAGAAACAATGGCTTCAGTGTACGTAGCCGGCTCATGAGTGTTCTCCACCTGTTCAGCACAACTAAGAGCATAATGAATCAAATTACACTCTTCAATTAATCGGGATCGAGGACCACAACTCCTCTTTTCTCTGCGAAGTGCAATAGGCTGATCGTCTTGTTGCAAAACAGGAGATAAGTGCTTGAAAACGATCAATAGTATCATCAATAAATTCATCTCATCGATCATCCATGTGCTCCACCTGCACGCTCATATTCTCCGCTCATCATCGATCATGCGTTCGTACAATATCTATGGGTAAACCGTCATTAAACATCACAGATTCATTAAAAACGACATTCATTCATGAAGGTCTTTCTTGTTTCGTGATTCCATAGCTTATATCCTTTTACTCGTAACCATAACCAAGAAATGACACTTAATAGCTCTAGGCTCCAGCTTTTCCATTATCAACATGAGCATAAGCGATTGCAACAAAAACTCTCACCGTGAATAATCGGCGGATGTACCGCACCATACCTCAATGGGAGTTTTCTTGTTGAGTGGAATAGAAGGCGACTGTTGATCAAATAGCATGCGGTGTTGGCGGCCTCGCCCAAAAACGCTTGCTCATCTTTGCGTTGGACAAAGATGCAACGAGCCTTTGATATGATGGTTCTGTTCATGCGCTCACCACACCATTCTCTGCGGGGTGTGCGGGATGGTGTGATGCCTCACAATGCCTTCCTTCCGCAATAATCATTAAACTCATGCGAGCAAAATTCACCACCATTATCGATGCGAAGTAGCTTTACCTTATTCTCGGTTGCCTTTCTATCATTACTTTTCACTCTCTAAAAGCAAAGAAATGTATCATCTTTACCTTTCGAGAAAATAAGGCCACACTTTTCTAGAGTAATCATCAATGATAGTAAGCATATAATTTGCACCACCATACGAGGTCTTACGAGAAGACCCCACAAATCAAAGCATGTACATACTCAAGTATACCTTTGGGCGATGTAATCGAGGCATTGAACTTTACCCTCTTGTGCTTACCAAAAATGCAAAGTGCTCACGAAGTTCATCTTACTCGAGTGCGACCATCCAAAGAGTTCCTCTTCATCAATTACGCCATACCAAGTTCACTCATGTGTCCAAGACGCTTATGCCGAGGTTAGTATTATTATCGAGACGATGAGCGGTAGTAGCGGAACCACGCAATGTACTTCCTCTAAGCACATATAACTTGGCGTAATTCATATCACCAACCATGTAAACAGAGAACCTCTTGATACCTTTAAAACTCCTCCGGCGAAGTACTTGTACCCAAAGATCATCGAATGTCTTTGAGGAGATGAGATTTCTTGCCATCCTTGGTATATATCGCACATTGTCCAGCGTGCGAACCATGCCACCATGTGTCCTGATCTGAACAGATCCAATGGCCACGATCTCACATGGGTTGTCATCTCCCATACGAACGACATCTCCACTCTCCACAGGCTTATAAGAATTAAACCATTCTCTGTTAATGCAGATATGAAACGAACATGCCGAATCGAGTATCCATTCATCATGACCAGCAACACAACCAGCAAATACGACAAGGCAATCTCCAGAATCAATACTATCAGCACCGGAGACAACAGAGGCATTACCTTCAGATTTATTTTTCTCCTTATTCTTTACCTTATAGCAATCCTCGATGAAGTGGTTCGTTTTCTTGTAGTACTTGCAGAACTTCTTATCCCTGGACTTAGAACGTCCTCTACCATGCTGGCTCTTGTTGCGATTGTTGTTATCATAGGACTTCTGCTCAGATCTGCCCCTGACCTGCAACGCCTCGCCCTTGGAGAACGACGGCTCACCCTGCACCATACCTTTCATCTTCTCCTTACTCTGGAGCGCCTCATAAACCTCTGCTAGGGTTAGTTCATCACAGCTTAACAATATGGTGTCACGGAAATTTGAATATGAACTGGGCAGTGAGCATAGTAACAGAAGACCTAAATCCTCATCATCAAACTTTACCTCCATGGATAACAGATCGGCCACGATCTCCTTAAAGACCGATATGTGGTTCATCACCGATCCTCCCTCCTGCAACTTGTGCGAGAACAACTTCATCTTCATGTGCATCTTACTGGTGAGATCTTTTGACATGCAGATCGATTTCAGTTTCAACCAGAGTTCTGCAGCTGTTTCCACCTGCAACACTTCTTGCAAGATATCATTAGAAAGATGAAGTTGAATGAGCGATAGAGCCTTACGATCTTTACGTTTCTCCTCAGGAGCCCATTGATCCTTCTTCTTCTTCCCGAAGCAATCTAGGGCCTCATCCAGATCCTGTGATTGGGCGAGTATCACCCTCATCTTTACTTGCCACAGCGAGAATCTCGTCTTGTAGTCGAGTAGCGGTAGATCAAACTTCATCGACGCCATCGCGATGCCCGATCTGAAGAACCTCAGCTCTGATACCACTTGTTACACGTGACGGCGGAGGAACGACGAAGTAAAACACGATCAATTGCAGAGAGACACGAGATTTAACGTGGAAAACCCTCCCAATGCGAGAGGGAAAAAACCACGGGCGCCAGCCAGCAACAATCTTCACTATATCGGGGTGAGGTTACAACGCCGGGGATTTACAACTCTAATTTTCATCTCCCAAACGGCGGCTTACAGGAAATATATATATCAGGGAAACCCTAATTCGACTAGGAGCCCTAAGCCTCCGGCGACGGGCCTCCGCTACGCTCCGTCCAGAAACTGGCCTAATTGATATATAGAATTTGGATCACAAATCAACACACGCGTGCGTGCAGTCCGGCAGCCGCGACCCTGTCACCGCGCTCTCCTTCACCATCCCCTCCCGCGCGGCCTGATGGAGCACCGTTGTTTGGCCTTCGTAGTGGATGTCCCCGCCTGCAGCGGATGACAATATAGTAGGACCCCTTCCAAATTTGGGAATATAGACCGGCGACCAAAATGATAATAAAAAAAAAGTATGGCAATATAGTAGGACTAGATGCCGACTGAAGAAGCTGGATAGAAGGATTCGAAGAAGAAGACGACGACGACGACGACGACGACGACGAAGAAAATTAGTGTGAGTTAACATCTAGCACGGCGCACCGATCAACTTACTTGGTGTTGCTCTGACGCCCTGGGTCACGCACGAGCTCATGACCAACACAAGGGCCAGCACCAGTGCCCCCCGGGCTCCCACGCAAGTAAACCTCCTCATTGCCTTGTAGGCCACAGCACCACAGCGCTATCCGTACGTACGTGTACGTGTACGTGTACGTGTACGTGTACGTGTACGTGAAGTGAAGAGGAAGAGAGCAAGATATGTCAAGGAGAGACAGAGCAAGCAGGGAGAAAGATGAGCTAGGAAGACAGGCTAGATTGCGAGCGCGTATATATACGCACATCAAGTCATCAAGACTTGGCGCGCGCGCGCGCGCGTGCAAGATCAAGTGAGATCATAAAAAACCGAAAGCGCCGCGCGGCTCACGGGATCCTCGATAGGATTCGCATGGAACCCTTGTGTTGTGTGCGCAGCCAAAGAGCACGAAGACGGCGAGGAGGAGTATATGTGCTGGCTACTACAGTATGGTCGCTGCGCGCGCGCGTGATGTGACGGGGAGCAATGGCGAAGAGCTGCTTCGCTCGGTATAATATTTATGGCTTCGTCTCAGCACTGGGCGTCGCAGCCAGGAATGCGGTTATTGCGCCATCCCAGAGCCAGAGGAGCAGCTGGGGGGTGATCGGCTGTGAGAGGAGGACGACGCCTCCCGTGGATATATATTACTGCACTACTGTTCTGAAATTCTGATCGCGAGTACAAAAAAAGATACTCTGCTGTGTGTTTTGGTTTGGTTAATGTACAAGTCTAATCAAGCTGAATCGGCATCAATGCATCTGCGAACTGTTCTTGCAATTTAATAGCACGCATGTAAGCTGCATGCATGGACTGGCTACTAGGACGCCGGCATGTCTGATGCAAAACTCCTGTATGTTTCTGATGCAGAGACGACACTTGTTTCATGTGCACGGATCTAATAAATGGCATTCCAAGATTTTCCTTTTTTGTTCGTGGATATATCCGAGCTTCTGCATACGTTCTTTGAGTTTTTTTTTTAAAAAAAAAAACTGGATTGTTTGTTCAGTTTAAGTTACATGGATCTGGTACTTGCTTGCTAATGTAGTTCAGATAGTCTGTTACTAATTTGGAATAAAACATGCCGGCTATGAACTGAAACTTGTAGTGATGCTTCGGTTAAGATTAGAATCTATCCTTCACCTAGTTTATTAAGAGCCGGCCTATTCGAGTGGCCTTTACTGTCTTTTTTTTTGTACACAGCACGACACTCTTTGGATGGACATAGGCTCGACTTTTGCACTCTGATCCAACCTAACCGAGTCTTTGGAGCAACAGAGGTATATCGAATTAGGAGTTGAGGGGCATCATTCGTATGGCAGATGGGTCATGGATGCATGGAGGCTTGAGTTGAACGAAGAGGCAGGCATTGCCCTGGTCTTCAATAATGGGGCTCGTTGAAAGGCCGAGGAGATGCCCTCTGCAGTCTGGAAGTGTTCTTTTCTTCTTCTGAATTATTATGAACCTACGCAGTCTTGGGAACCTCAAATCTGCCACTTCTATATTAAGGAGAAAAACAGTATAGTACTCTTCTGAATTATTCTTAAGAAAGGAAGAAAAAAAACATTCTTCTGAACTTTTGGCCCAATGCTGACAGTCGTTCACTTTTAGTTCGCAGCTCCATCATATGAAATAGACCTCGATTGCGAATTCACGATGTATGGTAAGCAGTAGGCTTTGTAGCTTCCTGAAGTTGATCCTGCATGGCAACGTATTGGATTCTCCTCATTTACACAAAGCTATTTGTAGTAGATAACCCAACAAGCCGGATCCGTGGCGCAATGGTAGCGCGTCTGACTCCAGATCAGAAGGTTGCGTGTTCGATTCACGTCGGGTTCAATACCCCGATCCAATTCCGGATTCTTTTTTAAAAAGTTAAATATTTTGGAATACTTCATACTTGGGCCAACTTTTTTTTATATGGACGATAATAGATTTACCTCTTTACCTTTTTGGTCAATAGGTTACAGGCCTCTTTCTTCGCACTGTGGATCCTGTTTACCCGCCTTCTTTTTTTTGTTTTTCTGGAGTCCCTGCCCCTGGCTGAGTGTCTGGTGGCAGGCATCCATCCCACCTGAGCCAGCTGCAGATTTTGCGCAATAACTAGTAGGTTGTTTGTGTGTTCTAACACAACCTTAAATCTTCTATAAATAATATTTTCCTTTAACACATAAAGTGAATCAAGCAATTAAAAGATGGTAATATATACGAGCATCACATTAGTGCAACATGATAGAATAAGAACTTTGTGTGACAATTCTGGAAATAAATGATAGCAAACAGTATTTTTCTATAGTTTACTTCTATACATGAATAGCTGATAAATGGGCTATATCGACCAAGTCCAATGAAGAGATACAGCACCGCACGCGGCAAATAAACTAAATTAGAAATGATGGTCTACAGCAAGTCAGCACATGCCTATTAACACAAAACATGCCCCAGTAAACAACAGGGGCACCATGACAGTATAAATAACTCGAAGAGCGTAGATATTCTGAATTCTGACGGATATGACACACAACTTAAGCAGCCAATGACAAGATCAAATTGTAACAAGTAGCAAATCAAGTGGGTGCAGATATTCTGACTGATAAATGGCACATAACTTACCATCATAAACACTTCTCTATCATAATATAGTTAAATTAGGATTCTTCTTTTATGGGGGAATTTATATATATATATATATATATATATATATATATATATATATATATATATATATATATGTGTGTGTGTGTGAATTAATTAAAAAACAGAAATTCTCAAGCCAAGACGATTACCTGGAATCTTTTCTTTACAACATCAAGAGGATGGTATGCAGCTTTTGAAAATGCTCCAGCTGCAAGCCACAAAGAAATAGTTGGAAGCTTGATGCTGAGTCATCCTCACTTCCTGAGTTAAGATGTGAATATCTGTATCATTCCATGCCTACATGAAGGAAAATGCAGCCAGAAAAGTTTAAGCATAACCAGCGTTCGCAGAGACCCACACCAATCAAAAGTTCACTGACAAAAATAAGTTGTTTTCTTGACAAGCATTAAGCACGTCTTTTACATGAAGAAATCGTTGCACCACGAGTAGTGCCAGATTGCCTATCTGGGCATGTTGTTGATTTTAGGTCTTCAAATGTACCTTTCTTGGTACCTCAATATCCCTATTTTCAAGAAGGACACAAATAAATGGTTTGTTTTCAAATATTGTCGGATTATTGAAAAACCAGCAACCAATGGCATGACCTAATAAGTAAAATAAATCTCAACACTATTTCTTAGCCATAACCAGCCATGCGATACATTTGTGAAGAACAGTATTAAAGTGGTAGTAATACTTGGTGAGCTAGGCCAAAATACAAACACATTTGTGAAGAACAGTATTAAAGTAACAGATATTAGAAGGACTGAAGTATTAGTAATACAAACACATATCTTAACTAAAATACAACACACTGACCATGTTCTCCATCAGCCAAGGTGAAACAATCAAAATTTCAACCGTGACAAGATTAAACATATAAAACTACAATACTTACAACTGAAGCTGAATACCTCAAAGGGAAATTTTAGTGCATCAGAATATACGAGGCCAAAGAAGTGAGGCTAATCATTCGGCATGAAAAATAGAAGGAACATTGATGTTTGTCACTTTGAAATTGCAAATATCCAGTGCACTAAAATCCTATTGTACGCGCGATGTGATGGCGTTTGACGTTCGGGCTGCGAGGCAAACCGCTGGGCTGGGCTTGCCCTGTCCGCAAGTGCAACCTTCCCTTCCAGCATACCCCGCCAGCTTAAACACGCATGTGACCTTTGAAGTCTGTGCTCGTTAGCTGCTTGTTACTAAGTTGATTTGTGCTTGTGATGTAATGTGATACCCAACCGTGTCAATTAGCCACGTAATGCATTAAATTTGATTCACAAGAATCGATCTAACCGCAGATTGATTAAACCGCGAGAATACGAGATACACTGTAAAACTCAACAAATCGACGAGATCAATCGATGTTCATACAACAATCTACGACATATGAACTCGCTCACGCTATGGTAGCTCCACTTGACCACGACCAAAGTGAAGATAATCACCCTGCAATTCAATTAAGAACAAAAAAAAAAAAATCAATAGAGGTATCATAATTCCAAGGGAGCAGCAATCAACTAGCACAAGCCTTGGAACGATGCAAAAGAGCAATCTAATGTTTCTTCAATTTTCATGATGCTACAGTATAGCACCCTCCCTAGAGTATTAAGGACGTGTGGGACACTCCCCCACACATGGGATATATCCAAACTAACTCTATTTGGCCCAAGTGGTCAAACTAGCTTTTAAACCTAATCGAAAACTAAATTATTTTAAAACGTGGAAAATAATTCTAAAATAGATACATGACCCATTTAGGACATCTAAAGTCATATGGAATGTAAGCCCATCAATTAAATCCACACTAACCCTTCAATCGGGCTAGAGTGCTCAATTCAGCCTTTTGAACTCTTTTGGCCCAATTGGAGTAGTCGGACTTGGATTCTTGTTTTATGGCCGCATAGGTATGGTGTGGGACTCTATTTGGCCCATGTGAGGTGTAGGAGTGGCCGCATGGGCCTCCCTCTTTGGCTTGACTTGGGTTTGGGCTTGCCTTCGGCTAGGCTTGATGATAAGGACCGTGCCTGCACTCTCTTTGTTTCATTCTTCGCTCTTTGGTCTGCCTCCCTCGCCTTCATCTGGCCCGCACTATTTTTAAGGCTTTCAGCATACCTATATTCAGTTGTAATCGAATTCTTTCAAGCAAACTATAATTATAAATATTAAGTTTAGTTTTAACCTTGTGTTTGGAATCTTGATGTTCAGGTATGTAAGTCATGAAACTCAATCCTCGTCATGTGATGTCAAACTACATTCTGCTGAAAGATGAAGGGGATGCGCACACACGTTGACAACCACGGCCGCCAGTGGCGTTGCAATCTCAAAGCACAACATGTGGAACCCTGGCGGCCAAAAAACTATCGACAAGAAACTCAGGTGCTACAGACGACCAAGAAAATGATGGCCCTTTCAATGTAAAATTGTGGATTTCATGGGAATATGTTACAGATCTTAGGATGATGTGACAATTGGCAATGGCGTTTACGGTTTGTAGTTTCACGTGTTTTCGACAAAGCTACAGGTATTCTGGACAGGGGCGGTCCGACCGGTCCTTGCACGGCGGTCCGACCGATCCCAAATCGGTCGGACCGGCCATGTGGGGCGGTCGGACCGGCGGTGACCTAAAAGTGTTCAAAACAGTGGGCCAAAAATAGGTGTTGTAGGCAAGTGAGGGATCCCAATGCACTTGGTCTCATAATTTTTGGAGTCTCCAAGAAGAAGTTCTATTCGTTTTAATTTCCGAAGGTTTGAATTTGGGAGTATGAATTTGGCTAAGTCCCAAGGGCGGTCCGACCGGCTCACGAGGAGCGGTCCGACCGCCAAGGAAGCGGTCCGACCGCTCACTGGAGCGGTCCGACCGGTTTCTACTTGAGCGACGGCCAACCGTGGCGATGTTGTTTTGTTAGGTCAAAGTCATTGGTTTCATGGCATATGATTTGCATGATGCATGTTTTGACTAACATGGGTCAAGTTGTGAAGAACTTGTTCCGAATTCGTGTTTGCTTGTCATTGTTGTGCGGGTTGCTTGGTGGTCAACGACGGTCAACAGCGAGGAGGATCGGGACTAGACTTGGAGAGTTGAGGTCCAGAACAATCTACGATGCCGGGTGAGGTCAACGACTCAAGCGTGACGCAAGATGGACAAGGGTGACCTATTGGCGAATCCATGGCGCATGGTGAAGCGGTTTAGGTCAAAAGGTTAAAGACGGCGCTTTGCGAAGCGTGCGTGTGTGACCCGTTTGTTAGTGGGCCTTAACGGGAGCCCAAGAGAGTCAAACCCTAAGAGTTTTAGGCCTCCACTATAAATAGGAGGAGATGGTGGCTGCACCTCTCTCTCTCTCCTTTTCATGTTTCAAAACCCTAATTGTCTTTAGGGGAGTTGAGGTGGAGGCTAGGGCTCTTGATGGTTTGTGGTGAATTTCGTGATCTTTGATTGTCCACTGATCCATGATGGTGTGGATGTAATCCAGCATCAATCACGAAATTAATCTATGCAAGGTTTGCTTGAGATAAGTCTCTTTTCGTTCTTGCTTTCAATTTCGTGTTTTTAGGGCTTTTTTTGATCCGCGAGTTTGTGATTGATTCTTTCACGTGAATTAGCTTGCTGTGATATGTGTGAATCTATCTAGCATCATCTTGATCATCAATCTCTCACGAACAAGCTTTAGGATCAAGTTTTCGTTCTTGCGGTTTTAGACCTTCATTAATCAATTGGCAATTGCTCAAGATCGTTCCAAGAATTATCATAATATTCGATTGGAATAGGTCCTCAATAGCATATAGAAGGTGTGTGCAAAGTTTCATAAAGATTGGAGTTGAGAATCAAAAGTTTCACCTAATTGCAACCGTCATCGGGCCGATTTTCTTGCTTTGGATCGGTTCAGATCGCGGTCGATCGCCGTCATCACCGGTCGGACCGATTTTGAGCGGTCCGACCGCCAACTTAACGCCGGTCGACCGCCCGGCAATCGGTCCGACCGGTTGGGTAGAGGTCCGACCGCCCGTCTGTGAGTCTTTGCAATCTTAGTTGATTTTGTTATTTTGCTTAGGGGATTTAATTGGATTCAATACTAGTCTTCCATTTGTCTTGGTATATTGATCTTCATAGCTTCATCATAGCTATTGGAGTGAAATTGTGTTGAATTCATTATTTGAGAAAAAGTGAGCGTGCTCCTATTCCCCCCCCCTCTAGTCGCCTTTTCGGTCCAACAAGTGGTATCAGAGCCCGGTTAGTTCAATCTTGATCTTAACCGGTCACTGAACTTTGGCGATGGATAAGTTTTCTACTAAACCGCATATCTTCGATGGGCACGACTATGCCTATTGGAAGAATCGTATGCGCGTCTTTCTTGAGAGCGAGGGACAAGCTATTTGGGATGTTGTTAGAGCCCCGATGGTTATTCCTGAAATTGCTACACCTGCTTCTGCAATTCTTTTGGCTAACAACAATAAGGCTAAGAATCTTTTATATGGTGCACTTGGTAGACAAGAATATGATAGAATTTGCAATCTTTCAATCTGCGCATGAAATTTGGAACACTCTCGAAACATATCATGAGGTTCGTCCCAAATCAAAAAGGTCGTCAAGCAGTTTACAAGCGTGAATACAATAAATTCGAGATGCGTCTGGAGAGAGCATCGATGACATTTTCATCGCTTTAATAAAGTAATTAATCAAATGAAAGTGTTGATATTGAATATTCTCAATCTGAAAATGCCACCCATCTCTTGGTGCAATCAACACCAAGGAGTGGGAGATGAAGGCTCTTGCTATAGAGGAAAATGTTGATCTTTCAAGTCTTACTTTAGAATTGCTTTATAGTAAACTCAAGACTCATGAAATTAAAAGAGTTGATCATCCCAAGAAAGATAATTTAGCTTTGGTAGCGGATCCTCTCAAAAGGCTTTTGATGACTCTTTTGAATCTTCTTACGGATTTTCATTTGCTTGTTTATCTGCTATTCATGAAGAGGAGCTTGAAAGTATTCTGAAATAGAGTTAGCTCTTCTAGCTAAAAAATTCACACGGGCCTACAATAATGTGAGAAACAAAAGAGAGGTGGTCAGATGACATGCTATGAATGTGGTGAGCTCAATCATATCCAGCAAATTGCCCCAAGTCAAAGGTAAGAGCAATCATAAGGAAGGAAAGCCAGCTTGGAAGAAGCCTCCTTTCAAAAAATCAAGGTATGATGCTAATAAGCTTGTGAAGGCTGCTCACCGGGTCCTTACCGCTTTTGAGGATCAATCCTTGAGCGATGTGGATACCGGGAGTGAGGAGGACAAGGAGGAGGAGATCCTCAAGGCAAAAGAAAGGGAAGGCCAAAGACTTCACCGCATGTGCTTCATGGCTGACACGGACGACATTGATGATAATGAGGTATCTTTTTCTTATGATGAGCTTTCTGCTAAATATGATTCTATAGTTGAGCAATTGCTTAGTCAAGATGAAGCGCTAGAATTTGTCATGACAAAGAATAAGAAATTAGAGTCAAAGATTAACAAACTAAAAGTAGAGCTTAAAAATGCTAAGACTCTTGAACCTGATGAATGTTTATCTTGTCATGCTATGCATTCAGAAATTACCAAGTTACAATCTGTTCATAATATTTCTGTACAACAACTTGAGAATGCTAGATCTGAACTAAATGAAATTAAAAGTGCTCCTTGTGAAAAATGTTTAGACTCTAGTAAATTGACTGCTTTTGATGTATTTGATTCTAGCCCTTGCACTTCATGTTTAGAAAAAAGAACGTGAAATCAAAGATATCTTAGAAGCTGCTAGAGTCAAATATGCTAAGCTTAAGGACAATATTGAAAATACTACTTGTGCTTCATGTTCCGCTCTTAAGCTTGAAATTGCTTTGTATAAGGAGAAATCTATGGATAAAACTTGTGATGCTTGTGTTAACTTGAGAAAAGAAAATGCTTACCTTCATGATACATTAGAGAAATTTTCTAAAGGTAAGAAACAATTAAACATGATTCTTGACAAGTCTAAAACTCCTTATAAGAAGCAAGGTTTAGGATTCAACTCTTTTCAAGACAATTCAAAGCCAAAAGTCATTCAAATCTTGGAAAAAGGTTTAATTGAATTCAAAACCCAACCTGCAAAAACATCTTTTAAATATGCAGGTTTTGCTCAACCTTGTATTAATTCAAATGGTGCTTCTTCTAGTGGTACCAAGTACCATTGCACTTATTGCAAGAAAGGTGGGCATTTGATTGAATTCTGTTGGCGTAGGTTTAAAAATGATAGAAAAAATTTTGATAGAATTTCATTCATGCAACCTAGAGCTTCTATGAGTGATGAGGACATCCCTACCATGGATATAACCGTGCCTACACACACAACTCAACCACAACCAGTACAAGGACCTCTTACCCGAGCTCGTGCTCGCCAACTTAATTATCAGGTGAATTCGTTCCTAGGATTATATACTACTGAGAATAGACCGCTACCTAATGCAAGTGATTTAATTGTGCTTAGGAATATGGGAAAGGACCACGGAGAGGCATGTGGAGTCGTGGAGATGTATGGAAGGCATAATGGAGATCATCACGTCACTTTGGGTCCAAGACAAGCAAGAGTTCGAGTTGGGCTCGTTGAGTCGATTCGGACTACGGCGTCGGCAAGACTAACTTTAAATCGGCGTAACTTCTTCATACGGACTCCGTTTGGGCGTTTACGGACTTCGTGGAAAGCTTATCAAGTCTACTTTCTAACGGATCCAACCTCATCATCAAATTCTGTCCGAGCCGCCGAAATTATCAAAGGAGTCCGTGTCAGTATGAGAGTCCGAGTCGAAGGTCTTTGCGCCACCTCTACTTTGGCCCACGGCCTTGTAACCCTAGGGCGTCGTCCACCTCGCCGGCCGCCACCTGGTCGTTTCCCTATATAGGAGCCGCCGGCTCCCTCGCTTGAACTCGGATTTCGTTGAGTTTAGGTTTAGCCATTGTGCAAACTCATTCTTGATTGTGTCGAACGACCACTGTCAAGACGACCGGGATCCCATCTTTGCTATTCGCAATACAATTTATGCTTCCTTCATATTCGCAATATCAGATTGCCTATGTCTTATTCTTGCTAGTTCTTCGATTGCTCGCAGGGATTGAACTTCGTGTTGGTGATCGCGCCTCCACGTGAGTCAATAACACTTGAGTTGGTTCGTGATTGCTAAAGCGCAAAGCGTCGTCGTCTGCGTTGTAGTCGGATCGTGAGAGTCACCGCCACCAAAATCGATAGTTATCAATCTCATCGAAAGATCGGACACCTCGTTTTCATCAATGAGACATGGTAACACTGAAAAGAATAAACCTGAATTAGGATTTTCTCTCATGCAAATCATTATGTTTCTAGATATCCTAATTCTAATGTTTATCGATCAAGCGGTCGGCCATTTGATCATGATCACCGGTCGACCGCCCTTGACTGCAAGACAGTCGAATAGCCCATGGACGAGTTAAGTCTCATGTTAATTTAAACATTGCTCAGAATCAATGTTAGATGAAATCAAGGATAATACTTACGGTTTGTATACTCCTTGCGGACGTGTGTCTCGATCTTCGGATTCCTAAATCTTGTTTATCTAACCCAAAGATTGAGACACATCGTTCTTTGTTCCTTGATTTTCGGGACTACCGTGGAAAGGGAAGAACACGTGGTTCGTCGACTCGGGTGTTCACGCCACATGACCGAAAACTCAAAATGGTTCACCTCTTTCACGCGCAGCGGTGATAACTTCATCACCTTTGGAGATGATACACAAGGGCGAATTGAAGGAACAGGATCAATTAGGGTGAACAACAAATTCATTCTAAAGAATGTCGCTCTTGTGGACAAGCTTAGGTATAATCTCCTTTCTGTTTCTCAGCTTCTTGATGATGGGTATGAGACTGTTTTTAAGAAAAATGCTTGTCGTGTGCTTGATTCTACTGGTGAGCTTGTGTTTGGAATCTCTAGAGTTGGTAGAATTTTTGGAGCTGATTTTTCAGAATCTCTTGCTGGATCTCTTAAATGTTTGCTTACATCTTCTTCTGATTTCTGGCTTTGGCACCGACGTTTGGGGCACATTGGTTTTGATCATCTGACACGAGTTAGCAACCTTGATCTCATGAGAGGTTTGCCCAAACTCAAAGATGTCAAGGATGCTGTATGTGCGCCCTGTAGGCATGGCAAACAAGTTGCCGCCTCACACCCTTACAGTGACTATGGTTATGGTAGCGGACCGGGACAGTTGCTTCATATGGATCTTTATGGTCTGCTAGAGTCCCATCGATCGGTGGAAAATGGTATATTCTTGTCATAGTCGATGATCTTTCTAGATATACTTGGGTGTTCTTTCTTACTTCAAAAGATGAAGCTTTTGGTTATTTTCATGACCTTGTTCTTCGTTTGGCTTCTGAGCTTCCTAGTGCTTTGAGAGCGATTCGCGATGATAATGGCACGGAGTTCAAAAATGCTTCTTTTGCTTCTTTTTGTCTTTGGCGTGGTATTGAGCATCGTTCTCCTCTCCACATGTCCCTCAACAAAATGGCGTGGTGGAAAGGAAGAATAGGACCTTGGTCGAAATGGTTAGGACGATGCTAGGCAGTATAACACACCGAGGAGATTTTGGGCGAAGCTATTGCTCTCGCTTGCTATATTGCAAATCGTGTCTTTTTGAGACCTTCTTTAGGCAAGACTCCTTATGAGCTTCGTTTTAGTAGAAAACCCTCTGCTTCGCATTTTGAGTTTTTGGATCAAAATGTTTTATTCTTAAGACAGCAACTTAGATAAATTTGAATCAAGAACTTTTGATGGGTTATTTCGGGTTATCTGCTCATTCGAGGGTTTTCGGGTTTTAATATCGAGACTAACATTATTCAGGAGACTTGTAATGTCATTTTGATGAGACTAGCCACGAGCTAGATCTATTGCTCTGAGATGATTTACAGTGACAGAGAGCATTTTGTGGAGGAAGATGAGGACGGCTAATATCATTCCTTCACTTTGCTCTTCAAGCGCCCATATCGATACAAGAACACGCTACGTCTACTTCACCTTGATTGAGGCTCCTGCTGCATCTTCATCATCGCATACTGCGGAGGTCGAAGAAACCAGATCTCACCCGGCGCTCCACTTCGCATTCAGAGACAAAGATCCTCGGAGCATGATAATAGGTAATCTACATGAGCGAGTCACTCGCTCTGGTATAATGATCCAAATCTCTACTCTCATTCGGCTTTTGTTGCTTCTTTTGAACCCCGCGATATATCACATGCTTTATCGATTCTAGCCGGGTAAATGCCATGCATGAGGAGTTAGAGAATTTTAAAAGAAACAAAGTTTGGAACCTAGTAGAACCTCCTAGTGGTCATAATGTTATAGGAACCATTTGGGTGTTTAAGAATAAACAAGGTGAGGATGGTTCTGTGGTTAGAAATAAGGCCAGATTGGTAGCTCAGGGTTTCAGCCAAGTTGAGAGGTTAGATTTTGATGAGACATTTGCTCTGTTGCTAGACTAGAAGCCATTCGCATTCTCGCTTGCATTTGCTGCATCAAAAGGTTTTAAATTATATCGATGGATGTTAAAAGTGTCTTTTAAATGGTTTCATAGATGAGGAAGTGTATGTTAAGCAACCCCTGGTTTTGAGGATCCTAAATATCCAAATCGTGTTTTCAAGCTATCTAAAGCATTGTATGGTCTTAAACAAGCCCCTAGAGCACAGTATGATAGACTTAAGACCTTCTTGCTTAAAAATAATTTTGAAATGGGTAAAGTGGATAAAACTCTATTCATTCTTAGGCGTGACAATGACTTCACGCTTGCTCAAATTTATGTGGATGATATTATCTTTGGTGGTTCCTCTAATGCTCTTGTTTCCGACTTCTCGACACTATGTCCGAGGAATTTGAGATGAGTATGATGGGAGAGCTTAATTACTTTTTGGGACTTCAAATCAAGCAATGCAAGGAAGGAACTTTCATCCATCGACGAAGTACACTAAAGATCTACTAAAACGCTTCAACATGGGTGACTGCAAGCCAATTTCCACTCCATGGCAACTTCGATCGCTTTTTGGATCCGGATGAGGAAGGAGAAGTCGTGGATCAACGCGAGTACCGCAAAGATGATCGGCTCCCTTCAGATTTGACGGCCTCGAGACCGGACATTCACTTTACGGTATGCCTTTGTGCAAGATTTGAGCGTCTCGAGAACTTCCCATCGCCAAGCCGTTAAGCGCATATTCGTGTATTTACACTCTACCCTCTTATATGGCATTTGGTATTCTGCTCTTGACTTTGTCCATTAGAGGTTTTGATTCGATTTTGCGGACTGTCGGTTAGATAGGAAGAGTACCTCAGGCACTTGTCACTTCCTAGGCACTACTCTTGTATCTTGGTCCTCTAGGAAGCGGTCTTACATTGCACAATCCATCTTGAAGCGGAGTATGTAGTCTGCGCTAGTTCTTTGTCAGAGCTGATTTTGTGGATGACGTCCACTTTGAAAGATTATGGGTTAAACTTTGCTAGTGTTCCTCTTTTCTGTGATAACACTTCTGCTATTAATATTGCTAAAAACCCAGTGCAACATTCTAAGACTAAACACATAGACATTCGCTTTCACTTCCTTAAAGATCATGTTGAAAAAGGTGATATTGTGATGCACTTCGTAGAGTCCGAAGCTCAATTGGTAGATATTCTTACCAAGCCTTTAGATCAAACCAGATTTTCCTCCTTAAGAAGCGAGTTAGGGGTAATTTATCCTTATGGGTTGGTTTGAGGGAAAGTTTGATCTTTTCTTATCTTTCCTTGTTCTTTTGATCTTTTATTGTTCTTTTTCTGAACTTAGTGATCTTTTCGAACTTTTTAGGTTTTTAGGCTTTTTAATTGCATCTCATTGTGTCATATTGCATTCATATGAAAACTCCAACAAGTGGTTACAACAAATGGTATGAAAAACCCAAAAAGATGCATTGTAATATAAGATTTTCTGCTTATTTTTAAAAATTGATGAAGCTTTGCCTATTACCCTTTAGAGCTTTTGTATTTCAATTCTTGCTCAATGTCATGTCTAGTTCTTTGACTTGCTAGAATTATCATGCTTTTACATGTGTAGCTAAGTCTTTGCTATATAAGCTAGAACCTTTTAAACAACTCAAACTAAGAAATTGCAATTTGTGGATGTTTTAGCGAGTTCGCAATTAGTGCTCCTCTTGTGACATTGGCCTGTCGTAATTGCTTTGTTAGCTCTTTGATCTAAAATTGACCATTACTTGAGCTTTTGTGTTCTTGAGATTCTAAAACTGCTCATGTGAAAGAAAAAAATCAAGATTGTCTTATGCTTAAATTATGCCAAACTATTCTTACGAGACTGCTTGTCAAATGACATGAACTTGGAGATAGTTTGATGAACCAGACGATCTCATGGGGATGCTTGTCGAAATGACATGAACCTCAAGATTTGTCGCCTTGTAGAAGCTTAGAAAGAGTTTGTGGATGGCTCCTAGTCCAGGATCTTCTTTACTAAGATATACCTTTAATCAACTTTTGGTCGAAGCTTAGGATGAGTTTGTGGATGGCTCCTAGTCCAGGATCTTGTCACTAAGTTAGATCATTAGTCAACTTCAATATTCAATGCAAATGAGAAAAATGTTGACAAATGGGCGTTTTCAAAATATTGAGCAAAATGATTCAATACGGGACTTGATTGACTCTTAATGTGGTCTTTGTTAGATTTTTGATCTCACTTTGACATTTTGACATGGCCAATTTCACTTTAGGATCCCTGTTGATGAACTTGCTGAATTTGAAGCGTTGCTTAAATTGATCAAATCTACTGCTTTACTTTTGAGCCTTTGTGCTTAGCTTTGATATATATGTCTTACCATGATCTTGCTAGCGCTGTCAGGATTGATATGCTGTTTGTGCAATATTAGAGATACTAGCTTGTTCTTTTGGGTAATCTCCAAAGCTTCCTGTAATCAAATATTGAAAAATACAAAAATTGAAGCCACTCCATTGCACTTCATGCATATTCCTCTTTATGCTTCTTTTGTTTCTGCTTCTTCCTTTATTCTATATTTATTATCTCTGGATGAGAGGAAGGCGTGATTCCTTGATGAATCCATTGTCAAAGGGGGAGAAGATGTGTTAAATGAGAAGAGAAGATGTGTTAATAAGAAGATATTTCTTTATTGGGGGAGAAGTTTATACAAAGGGGAGAAACTTAAAATTTGAAAATTGAGGATCATAGTGAGGGGGAGTTCTTGAGTTGCATTCTTATTGTCTTATTGAATATTCTGAACTTGAATTACATTCTTTTATACTCACAATGATCATAGGTCAATTGAACAATTGTTCTTTCATATGGACCTCATGTGAGAATTTTGACCCTTTTCGAAATTAAAGTTTTATGCTTTCTTTTGCCTTGTCTCACATGCCTATACTATTCGATGCCACTTGGTCATTTTCATTGCTTTTCTTGCTTATGGACCAAGTTGTGCCTTTGTGCTAAAATCATGAGTAAACTCGTTTTCAAACCTCTTACTTACATTTTCCGGATAATTGCCAATGTGTTCATCAAGGGGAGATTGTGGATTTCATGGGAATATGTTCTGAGATCTTAGGATGATGTGACAATTGGCAATGTCGTTTACGGTTTGTAGTTTCACGTGTTTTCGACAAAGCTACAGTATTACGGACGGGCGGTTCGACCGGTCCTTGCAATGATCCGACGGTCCCAAATCGGTCGGACCGGCCATGTGGGCGGCTCGGACCGGCGGTGACCTAAAAGTGTTCAAAACGAGCTGGGCCAAAAATAGGTGTTGTAGGCAAGTGAGGGGATCCCAATGCACTTGGTCTCATAATTTTTGGAGTCTCCAGTAAGAAGTTCTATTCGTTTTTAATTTCCAGAAGGTTTCGGAATTTGAGAGTATGAATTTCGGCTAAGTCCCAAGGGGCGGTCCGACCGGCTCACAGGGAGCGGTCCGACCGGCCAAGGGGCGGTCCGACCGGCTCACCTGGAGCGGTCGACCGGTTTACTTGAGCGACGACCAACCGTGGCGATGTTGTTTTGTTAGGTCAAAGTCATTGGTTTCATGGCATATGATTTGCATGATGCATGTTTTGACTAACATGGGTCAAGTTGTGAAGAACTTGTTCCCGAATTCGTGTTTGCTTGTCTGTTGTTGTGCAGGTTGCTTGGTGGTCAACGACGGTCAACGGCGAGGAGGATCGGGACTAGACTTGGAGAGTTGAGGTCCAGAACAATCTACGATGCCGGGTGAGGTCAACGACTCAAGCGTGACGCAAGATGGACAAGGGTGACCTATTGGCGAATCCATGGCGCATGGTGAAGCGGTTTAGGTCAAAAGGTTAAAGACGGTACTTTGCGAAGCGTGCGTGTGTGACCCGTTTGTTAGTGGGCCTTAACGGGAGCCCAAGAGAGTCAAACCCTAAGAGTTTTAGGCCTCCACTATAAATAGGAGGAGATGGTGGCTGCACCTCTCTCTCTCTCCTTTTCATGTTTCAAAACCCTAATTGTCTTTAGGGGAGTTGAGGTGGAGGCTAGGGCTCTTGATGGTTTGTGGTGAATTTCGTGATCTTTGATTGTCCACTGATCCATGATGGTGTGGATGTAATCCAGCATCAATCACGAAATCAATATATGCAAGGTTTGCTTGAGATAAGTCTCTTTTCGTTCTTGCTTTCAATTTCGTGTTTTTAGGGCTTTCTTTGATCCGCGAGTTTGTGATTGATTCTTTCACGTGAATTAGCTTGTCTGTGATATGTGTGAATCTATCTAGCATCATCTTGATCATCAATCTCTCACGAACAAGCTTTAGGATCAAGTTTTCGTTCTTGCCCTGTTTTAGACCTTCATTAATCAATTGGCAATTGCTCAAGATCGTTCCAAGAATTATCATAATATTCGATTGGAATAGGTCCTCAATAGCATATAGAAGGTGTGTGCAAAGTTTCATAAAGATTGGAGTTGAGAATCAAAAGTTTCACCTAATTGCAACCGTCATCGGTGATTTTACTGCTTGAGATCGGTTCAGATCGCCGGTCGATCCGCCGTCATCACCGATCGACCGATTTTGGGCGGTCCGACCGCCAAGACAACGCCGGTCGGACCGCGACAATCGGTCCGACCGGTTAGGTGTGAGGTCCGACCGCCCGTCTTTGTGAGTCTTTGCAATCTTAGTTGATTTTGTTATTTCGCTTAGGGGATTTAATTGGATTCAATACTAGTCTTCCGCTGTACTGGTATATTGATCTTCATAGCTTCATCATAGCTATTGGAGTGAAATTGTGTTGAATTCATTATTTGGGAAAAAGTGAGCGTGCTCCTATTCACCCCCCCCCTCTAGTCGCCTTTTCGGTCCAACAAAAATAGAGGGGGGAAGGCTTGCCTCAACACATGCCACCGTAGGAGAAAGAACAATCCAATGGTCGTAACAGAGACAATGATGTTGTTCAACGTGATGCTCCAATGGAAGTTAAGTTTTACAGACAAAGATCATCTGATCCCACCGAACCTATTTTAATTTGAGGAATATAATGGGTTAATGACATAAACAAGTCACTCCTCATGATCACAAAATCTATAGGGATTAATTGATTCGATCATCCACCAAAATCCTTGGATAAGAAGTGTTTCTAAAACCATACAGGCAGACACCCAAACATCAGCGCTGGCACAGATGGACTACACCGTTCTCCCGTCATTAGCTGACTTTAGCCGACAGTCCGTGTACAGATGTTCGGGCCATATCCTATATTTGTACTTATTTAACCCAATAATAGGAAAATATATAACTTGCCATCAAATTACTGATTGCTTACAAATATGCAGGCCTTAAATATCTTGCACTTTGATGATGTATAGTTTGCCACTGATTTTTCTCGATTTTTTTATAGAACTGTCTCCAATAGTTTAACATTGTGTATTGCGGCAGTGTCTAATTTTTCATCTATTCACTGAATATAAGCTCCGTATTGACTGCAACGACGGCAAGCCAATCAAATGGGTTTTTACCTTTTTTATATGTTACTCATAGTATTTGTTTTGTTGGCAATATACTATATTCGTAGTCTCACCACACGTACACATCCATAGGTGGCGGGCGCGCACACAACAACACAAGCCGTCCACCAAGCAAACACATTACAATTGAGGTGCACACATGGACTGTCAGATAGTGCACATGTTAGTGCAAAGGATATTGATACGGCTCGAGCGTTCGGACGCATCGAATGCCAGCTCACTCTACTCACTCCTCGGCCCATATCCCAAAAGAAGAGTACCATAAACACACACCAACACACACCAACACAAGCCATCCACCAAACAAAATACATTACAATTGTGGTACACACACTGACCGTCAAGGAGGGTGCACATGTTAGTGCAAAGGATATTGATATGGCTCGAGACGCATCGGACGCTAGCCCACTCTACTTACTTCTCAGCCCATATCCCATCAGAAGAGCACCACAGACACACAACCACACAACCTTATCTGTCTACACCTCCAACTGTCGTCACCCACATCCCCAATGAGCCCGCACCACTCTACCTCCCCGAGCTCTGCCTCCACCAGATAGCTGCAACCTCTGCAAATCAGGATGGCGAGGTCCTGGCGGCCTATCCCTAACAACCCTTTCCTCTCATGTGCTCCTCTCCCCAACATTCCCATCCCTCGCGTGTTCCTCCTCGGGGTCAGTTGCGCTCCGCCGCTGCAGTTGACCGCGACCTTCGAGAGGTGTGATGACATTCTGAGCTTATCAAAAGAATAGGCATTGGGCCTAACCATTTCCTCGCCCTGCCAAATCCTGGCACCAATGATGAGGCATCGTGCCACCACCTCCTCCTTTTCATCCGATTTCGTCTACTCTCCTTGGTACTGCTACCTCCTTCCATGGATTTTGTTGCATGTGCTTTCTCGATTTGTTGCAGTAACATTTCTTAATTATTGAAATAAGTGTTTTATTTTGTTGCAACGTGTACTCATAAAAATATTGTAGTAAGTATTTTTGTTACAATTGTTTTGATGATTTGTTGCACCAAAGAATTTTTTTTTTGTTACAATTGGGGATGTGATTGTTGCAACGCTTTGCTACTATGGTTTGTTGCCACCGAATAGGGTTTTATTGCAACGCTTAGTAATCATTGTTGCACTCGCTATCATTTGTTGTTGTTGCCTTTTGTTGGTTGATCAAACGTTTATTTCGTGTTTGTTGCATCCAAATCAAAATTTATTGCAAATTTAGAAACTAATTGTTGTACTTCTGTATTTTTTGTTATACCGAATCGAACGGGTAATATCGATATCTTAAATGAGATATGATGGTTGAGTTACACGTACATCCGCCGCTAGTCGTCGCTAGTGCAAACATGGTGTTATTTTGGTAAAAGCACAACGAAAAGTGGACAAAAACTCATAGGCTCCAGAGGCGTATCAACCACCCAGCCGGCCAACCCTCGTTTCACATGCCCCTACTTTCACGGCCCAATAGGAGATTCACGCAAGCACAACCCAACTATAGCAGCCCATGAGCAGAGGTAGGTGTACTTCTCGCTCCATAGTCCAAACTCAACATGCATATCTTCTCCCGATCGCGGCGTCGTTGTAGCCCAGCTTGCGAGCTGCCTTCTTCGTCTCCCGCCTCGCTAACATTGCTGGAGCTCGGCAGCTCGCCTAGTAATTTTTAGTTGCTCATTTATTTGATGTGTTATCGTTTGTAGGAATTAGGAATATTACAAATGAAGAGCAAGAGGCTATCAAGCTATTTCCCTTCAAAGTCCAATGAAGCCACAAGAATAAACCAAAGGAACACGAACAAATCTTTGTTAATTAGGTACTCAAATTATATTTATCTACTATGCTACTGGAACATATCAAACAAGGGTCATGGGTACATCTTTTTTTTTGCAAAACACCCTTTATGTAGTAGGTAAATATGACACACACACACACACACACATATATATGTATATGAAAAATACATCACATTTATATCCCTAGTACATACCACTCGCACACCTCCCTCTCTGCAAAGTCAATAGGTTCCAACCCAACACTTATATCTCTCAGGTTGTCAGGCAGCGTTGGAGCACGAATTCACCAAGCAACCAGGCGTTGCGTGAGGCGAGCAGGCGAGGACAGCTCTGGGGCTTTGGCTTGACCTCGGTGGCGGCATGTGAAAGGCAAGATAGCAAGTGCCAAGAAAAGTGGAAGGAGGCTTGTGCCAAACATAGCCTAGCCAGGGCACGTGGGAGCCGTAGTCCTAGGAAGGGGTTGCGTCAGGGCTGGTGAGGTAGGCCGCACATGTTGGCAGTAGCACATGTGCATTCCCCATTCACCAAGCACAAATCCTAAATTCCTAATTCAACAAATTATTCTTAATTATTTTGCAATTTCTCTAAAATAATTGAGATAATGTGTCTAATACGAACAATCTGTACTTTGATTACTATTTTTTCTATTGTCGATGTTTACGTTTTCCATTGAATAATATTTTGTTAACTCCGAACACCCATCTAAGAAATTATGATTTGCCACTACTACGCTACATTATTAGCTCAAGTCGGCGCTAGTTTTAGGCTTTTAGAATTTAGCACGAAAAAAGCAAATTAGTTGTTCCACCACTGATGTTGCTTCCCCTGTTGGCCTGTTGTCGACGAAGGGCACTGAAGGGCATCATGATACACACGGAGGCCTCAGTTCGATTGAACGGTGGATGCTCAGTTGCTCAGCGGGGTTGATGTTGGATCCTAAGTCGCACCACGGCCCAATGAACCCACCTGGTCAACCCGCGATGGATAACTTGCGCAGACACGATGGCCGCCGGCTGGGGTGGACCAGGGGGTAGCCAAAGCTGGCACCCTCTAATGACGGATGCTCACGGTGTATCCCCTGGCACCTCTAGTCCAGTCACGTTCAGACAGACTACCGTTGGCCGGTAACTTTGCATTCGGCAAGCCACAAGCAGATGAGAGCATTTCCTAAATTTTGGTTCTAGATCCGCCACTCACCGCCGACCGGCCTCATTTCTCAAGCGTCGGATCAACTCCAAGCTGGTATACCAAGTTGAACAATTAAACAAGCGGCACCGGCTTGAAATCATATTTTGGCTGCAGAAGATCTGGCTCACACACACACACACGGAAAGAAACAAGGGATTAATTCATACTATACCACTCAAAGGTTTGCAAAGCTTGTGGTACCGCTCTAAAGAATTTTTGTTTGCACAATACCACTTCAAAGACATTTGAATTCACATAATACTATTATCCCCCGTTTTAACTCATTTTGTAGCTTTAGAACTATGGGAAATGACGTTTCTGCCCCATCGAACTAGATTGTGCATTGGCTTGGTTCCACCCTGGTCGGTGCTTTGGCTCAACCAGGCCATAAAGGTCGTATTCTTTGTTCCCTCCTATTCACCCACACTATCCTCCTCTTTGTTGGGCGCTACTACTGGTTGAAAGGAGTAAGAAGAAGAAGCTAGAAACACCTCATCGAGCGCTCGCAAGAAACACCTCTTTATCTTGGTGACTGCCCAAGTGCTATAGTGATGACTGACAAGTGCAGTTAACGGAAGAATATCCACCCCACTCATTAGCCAAACACACCAGGACCATTGTCTCTCCATGTATGCCGACGATGTGGTATGGTTTATAGACCCAACAAATGAAGAGCTATCTGCCACAAAAGCAATTTTGCTTTTGTTTGGTAGCCTCAGGACTGAACACTAACATTGACAAAAGCTAAATACCGTTCAACTACCAGCACATCGACCTGTCAGAGATCACTAAAAATTTCCCTTGCCCGGTACGCTCTTTTCCCCGCAGATACCTAGGTTTGCTACTTTCAGATAGAAGGTTAAGAAGAGTAAACTACCAACCCTTTATCGATATTGTTGGACCGAAACGACAACTAGAGGGCGGGGGGGTGAATAAGAGTACTATTCTTTTTCGACCCTGGACGATTTCAACTTCTTCTCTTCCTCAATAGCTTATAAAAGCTATGAAGATCACATAACACAATCACAGTAGAAGTCTTGCGTTAAAACCGACGAACCCCGAGACACAAAGAACAAAACCACCAAAAACTCACAAGGTGGCACACGACCGTTCTGACCTCCCCTTGAAGGTCGATCTGACTGCTCGAGGTGGCGGTCTGACCACTGGTGCCCTGAGCCCAGCCCAAGATGATCACAAGACCTAACTTCTACTCCGGTGATCCAAAACCTCTGAAACCGCAATCATAGCTCGTCAAGTAGGCCAAGAACATATTCCAATCAACAATCAGGATGATAGAAGCCAAGGTTGCACGGATTTCTTAGATGAGGTCAAGAGGGTACAAGAACCGGTAAAATTCAAATTTTGACCAAAAAACTTGCTCAACATGAACACTGAAACAACCAAATGAACAAGCAAAATCCCAAAAGACATCAAAGAAAGAGCAAGAACAAGAGAAAACTCATCTTGGGCAAAACTTGCTTGGATTGATTTGAGAATATTGTTGGTTTACAACCACTCCACCATGGAGGTCAAAAGCTTAACACTTGAGCACTCAATCAATCCATCTCCCACAAACCCTAACCTCCTCTACTCTACTTTTCCCATAAATCATAAATTAGGGTTTTCACTTGGAAAGGCTTAAGAGGCACAAATCATGCATCTCTCCTTTTATAGTGGAGGCTATGCCAAGAGAGAAAACCTTATCGGGCATCTGTTTAACTAATACACAAAAGGGTCTACACTCACGTACGCTTCTCAAAGCAGATGACGAACCGAGCTTCCAGAATCCTTCTCTTTATGATCTTCATCTTCACTTGACCTAAACATATTCTCCTTGTGTCGTCTTGCGCCTTGGTTTCTCCAATGGTCACCAAGGCAGTATTTTGGGGAAGATACCAAAATAGTCTTCTCGATGCTTCTACAAATACCGAGTTCAATCGTCGTTAAGCAATCTTGTGCTTCGCCATGTGTAGGTTGGTCAACGATTCTATTTATATCGGTAAGTATCTCCCATCCGACTCTCACTGGAACCACCATGGCACTTGCACCGACCCCCGCGCCGCTTGATCCAACTTGTCGCATCGAACTTCCCATCCAGTCATCATTGTCTATCTTGCGCCATACTTGAATTCAATGACTTCACCCGACATCCTTGATCATTTTGGACTCCAGCTCTCCTAGCCTAGTTAAGATCATCCTCGCCGTTGACTTTCATTGAACAGCAAGTCTCCTACCTAACAATAGACCAATAAATTAATTCTGGGCACAAAATCTTCGCAACTTGACTCATGTTAGTCAAAATATGCATCATAGAACACATATACACTGAACCCATGAATTTAACCTAACCCATGAAGATCATCGCCAGGGCCTGATAATGTGTTGGGAAGGCGGTGATTGTCATGGGTTAGGTCAAATTCATGGGGTTTCAATGCATATGTGTTGCATGATGCATGTTCTGACTAACGTTGGTCAAGCTGCCAAGAACTTTGTACCCAGAATTGATTTCTTGGTCTATTGTTGTGCAAGAGACTTAGTGGTCAATAACGGTCAACAGCGAGGAGGATCGGGACTAGGCCAGGAGAGCTGAGGTCCAGAACGATCAAGAATGTTGGGTGAAGTAATTGGACTCAAGCATGACCCAAGATGGACAATGATGACCAACGAGAAGTTCGGTGTGACGAGTTGGATCAAGCGACGCGGGAGTCGGTGCAAGTGTCATGGTAGTTCTAGTGGGAGCTAGATGGAAGAGACTTGCCAACATGAAGAGAGTCATTGATCAACCTACACATGATGAAAGCAAGTAATTGCTTCACGTAGATTGCACTCAGTCTTTGAAAAAAGATTGAGAAAGGGTATTTTGGCATCTTCATCAAAATACCACCTTGGTGACCTTTGGAGAAACCGCACTACAAGACGGCACAAGGAGAGGCGGTTTAAGTCAAGTGAAGATGAAGATCATGAAGAGACATATCCGGGAGGCCTAGTTAGTCAACCACTTTGATAAGCGTGCGTGAGTGTAGACACGTTTGTGTGTTGGCTTAACGAGTGTCCGATAAGATTTTCTCTCTTGACCTAGCCTCCACTATAAAAGGAGAGGTGCATGATTTGTGCCACTGAAGCCTTTCCAAGTAAAAATCCTAATTTGTGATTAGGGGAAAAGTAGAGTAAAGGAGGCTAAAGTTTGTGAGAGATGGATTGATTGAGTGTTCAAGTGTTGAGTTTTTGTCATTTATGCTGCAATGGTTGTAAACCAACAATCTTCTCAAATCTATCCAAGCAAGACTTGCCCAAGATGAGTTCTCTTATTTTTGCTCTCTTTTATGCCTTTTGTGATTTTGCTTGTGATTTTGGTTTTCTTGGTGTCCATTATGTGATTTTAGCTTGTTAGGATATATGGGAATACATCTAGGATCATCTTAATTATCATCCACCCACGAGCAAATTTTTGGGTCAAAGATTGAATTTTCTCGGTTCTTGTACCCCCTTGACCTTATCTAAGAAATCAGTGGAACCTTAGCTTCGACCGTTTCGACCGTCAATTGAAATTGGTTCCTGGCCTTCTTGATGAGCTATGTTTGAAGTTTTAGAGGTTTTGGATCACCGGAGTAGAAGCTAGGTCATTTGGTGATCATCGCAGGGCTGGGCTCAGGGCCTTAATAACATTTGGTGATCCCTCCAAAGTTTCAAATCCAGAAAAAACCCTTAAAATAAAAGAGGGAGGGGGGGTGGGCCTCTCACTGATAGCTGAGGCCACCGGATTTAATTATCCTTTTGATTTATTTTTCAATTAGGAAACTTTATTGTGATTAACAAGTAGGGCCATGTGGATTTTAATTTCTTCTTTTCCAATTAAAAAAGACTATGGTCCCTAACAGGTAGGGCCACTGTACATACCAACTCGCTTTATGGGAATAATACATGAACTGAGGGCTCATATGTTCTACAGACTGGTAAAATAGTGTTCTAATTAGATGAGTTCGCGCGCGGGGACTTTCACATACAAAATTACATAGGAGTAAGATGGCTTGTAGTTGTAATTGTAATGGCAGGAGCTTATAAAAAGAGCATGCACAACATGGATTGGATTGGATAGTAAGCTGGAGTCAGGTGCATGAAAGCCGCAGTGCATAGCTTTCCGGTTTCCCCTCGGGACTCAGCTCCCATCATCGGACATCCCCCAACCTTACAAAACCCTCGAGCGCAGAGCCCTCAAAAGGCAGGGGAGGGAAAAAGCAAGAGAGGCCGAATCCAAAGGTACACGCGCGCTTTTGATTAGAAAGACAGAAAAAGGGAAACACAATAGAGGAGAGGAGAGCAAAGCGCGCGCCCCTCACGCACATGGCCCCCCTCGCGCGCGCCATCACCCCTGGAGCCGGTAGGAATCGCCATCGATGGCGACGAGGCTCGCTCGTCTCGTCGCAGCTCCCAATAATCCTCCCCCCTCCCCCGCGGGAGGAGAGAGAGAGACTGAGATTGAGGAGCGCTGCCGCCCAATCCCAATCATAGATTCGCCGGGCCGCGGAGGATCCCGAGCGCCCACGTGCGGGCGCGCTAGGGGCCGCTCGATGGTGCTCCGACGGCCGGATGGGAGCTGCGTGCTTTGCACTGCACCCGTTGTGGGAAGCTGGTCCCGGCGCAGCAGCGTGGGACCAGGGAGATAACGGGGTGGTGGGTTGGTGGCGACGTCGATATGCTCCTGTCCTGTGCGATGCCTCTGCTCTGTGGAATCAAATGCAACAAACTTGTTTGCCCTTCCCTTCCCGTGGAAAAGCAAGGCAGATCTCGCTCCCGTGTTGTTTTCAATTTACTTAAATAGCTCTGCTGGTTCTATTATGCGGGTACGTACACCTGGAGTAAACTACATTTGAAACCGGAGTAGTTTCGCTTTCGTCGTTGGCGCTGGTTAATTTTCCAAAAACGTGGGGTTCTATGTGTAGAGACGTGATGTTCACCTGCCAACTTTTCGAACCAGCAATCAACTTCGTCCACCATGGTCAGTATCGGCTTAAAGTCGCAACTATACTCGTCATCGATTTAAGGTGTGTGGCGGAGCCAGAAATTAGTAACAAGAGGAGGATGTGTGTGCGTTCAATGGAAAAATATGTGTCACGATCCGTGAGATCTCGTGTGTCTTCGATAAATTTTAAGTGTGTATAACGAACGTGCACATGTGTGAGTGATGGGAGTGTGGTGTGTGTCGAGAGTATATAACTACCTTGTATTCTATAAAAAAAGAAGTTTCAAGAGCAACGGCATGTGGTGCATTAAAAATGTTACGCAGTTTTCACAACATACAAAGTGCTATAATATATTTTTTTCAAGGATTCACATTACCACATAATACATGTGTCGTATCGTACCAAAGCATATCTAAGTTCGCCACGAGGTTACGCCGAAATGAGGGCCGCCAAGCCTTAAGATTTAGGCAACGATTCACAGTGAGTAAAAGACCTTGGCAAGAGGTGCTCTACGCTGAAGCCCGAGTAGCCTAGGGCTTGCAAATATTTGCAGAAATACTACATGTGTCCCTCAGCGTTGTACGTGTGTTAGGAGCTAGCTTGGTAAACAACACCCTTGCATCCATGCTATACACAGTAAAGTTTGTATTTTTGACTCATTTCTATTTTGTTGTATTTTAAACTTACAACATAAAATAGTTGCATTCTAATTTCACACTCATGTGTTAAAAAACTAAAACCTAGAAGACGGGGAAGCAGTCTAGCTATTGTAATTGATTTCACTAACTTACATGGCATCATGCTTCGAATGTTGCCACCGTTTTATTAATTTTTGCTAAAAAATAATAGTAAAGTTATATTTGATCCTCTTCGACAAAAAATATTTTTAATTGGTTCCCTCGTTATATTTTTCAGGTTCGTACCTGAGCACTCCCACGGCGTAACGCCATTTGCCCTATATGCACCGCTACCCCCCATGCGCCGAGAAAAGGTACGTAGAGATATGCTACTGGGGAAATCACATTAAGGATTACACAATTATAGGCTAGAGACACTACATTTGGTCTATGTACGTTGAGAAGCAAGGAAGCACGTATCTCAATCTCTCATTTGCCCTTTTCAAAATGTTGAGCCCACGCGATGGTTGAGTTTAACTTTTTTAAATCACATAGGTCGTTCATGTTTGATTGATCTCGGCTAACTGCCGAGACCGAGTTTTACGGGCCAAAGCCCACCTATGCGTTCTGATCGGGGGCGGTTCCAACTGCTCGATTTTGGTTTCGGTCCCGGTCATCTCAGCGCTAAAAAAACAGGGGATTGATCAGGGGTTTGTGCGCGCAAGTTGTTCAAATCCAAAAAGGATCCCGCACACGTCCGATCTATAACGAACGCTGAGGTGAACGAAGGCCGGACCGACAGCTGCTGAATCACCGCCGCCACATCGTCACCATCGCGACTCGGTACGCCTTCTGGCGCTCGGATCTCGCCGACCGATCAAAGCATCAACCACGATGACGTCTTCATCATCGGGTATGTGTTAACGCTTCCGCACTAATGTTTTAGTTAGGTGTTCTTTGATTGAGCTAGGGTTCATGTTATTAGACATCTTCAGGCTTAGATCTAAGACTTACAATGGTATCAGAGCAACCCTAGACTCATATTGAACCCGATCTCTCTCTCGGATCTAACCTTTTGTCGGCTCGGGTTAGCATTTTAGAAGGAGGGGACTTAAGTTTTTGAGAAACCCTAACGAAACCCCGAGCATTCAAACCCCCAAATCAGAAACCCCGAATCGGAACCCGAAAACCCTAAAACCTAAAAATCTTAGATGGATCGGAAGAGCGGCGAACACTTACGGTTTTGGGAGATCTGAGTCTTCTCGGTCTCGGCGCGCCAGTAGCTCCACTCGGCAGTGCGCGCGACCTCGATGCTGCAAGCCGGCGGGCGAGAGTGCGGGGGCCTCTTGATCTTGCGCCGCCTCGCTCGCTCTTCCGCTCTCCTCCTTTCGGCGAAGGAGCGCTGCGCGCTACTCGCCCGCCAGCGCCTCTCGTAGCATTGCAGCCTGCGAGCTTCGGAGGAATGAGCGAATGAAGTTAGGGTTAGGGTTTTCCGCCGTTTCGGCCGCCTTTTATACCTTGCGCTTTTCGCTCTCGGCCATCCGATTGAATCCGACGGCTCGCATCGCTCATTCGGCCGAAGCATTGCGCCGCGAATGATCTCGGCCGTTAATCTCGAGATCCGACGGCTGACGTTTAACAATTGGGTCATGGCCATTGTTTTGGGCGGGTGACTCACACACGATCGCGGCCGAGCCAGAGAATGATGTCTTTTCTCATTTTGCAAAAATGTTTTTTCAGATTATTATTTATTTATTTATTTTATGTATTGTTTAATCTAATGTTGATTACTCAACTTTGTAAGGCAGCACAGTAGCATTCCCATTTTTGTAAAGTCCTTTTATGATTAAGTTTTATTATTATTTTATTTATTTTGTGGACTGTTTTAATTATTGATAATTTCTCATGGCTTAGTATGAATTAGTCTCTGATTAAAATTGAACCAACGAGATATTTTAATTGGAGAATTTTATGATTTATTTTGGCATTATGTATACACATGATTACATACTGACCAACGTTGTTTGTAGTCATGTGTCGCCACATTAATTGTTAAAGTTCTTTTTTATTTTCTGCCCAACGGTGGTATAAACTAGAACTGTATTTTTGCATGTTATTAATCAGACCAACGTAGGGTTAATTGCATGCAATACTTTTTATGTTATTTCTAATTTTTCTCTGTATTTTAATGTTCAGCAATGAATGCTTCAAATGTTGCTGCTACAATTGACAACATTGAGCAGCTTACGGGGAGCAACTTCCCCGCTTGGAAAGAAAGAATTTCAGTTGTCCTTGGAGTTTTAGACCTTGATTATGCACTAAGAGTGCCCGCTCCGTTCCCCACCGTTGGTGATGACAATTACGATGAGAAAAAGAAAATATATGATAATAATGCTGAAAAATGGGAGCGGTCTAACCGTCTATCACTAATGATTATGAAGACCTCTATCTCAGTTGGAATCAGGGGAGCAATCCCAGATTCTAAAAATGCTAAGGAGTATCGACTTGATGAGGAGAAATTCAAAGGCTCCACTAAGGTTTATGCCGTACTTTAATACTGAGGCTTTTATCCACTAAGTATGACGGGTCCAAGAAGATAAGAGAGCATATCATGATGATGACCGATATGGTTTGGAAAACTCAAGGGCATGGACATGGAGATATCGATGGTTTCCTAGTCCACTTTATTATGACTTCTCTTCCTTCAGTACACCGCTTTTAAGATAAACTATAATACTCAGAAAGATAAATGGAGCATGAGCGATCTTATCGCCATGTGTGTCCAGGAGGAAGAAAAGATTAGGACCGAAAAGAAAGACTTTGTGAATCAAGTTGGCGGTCCTAGCAAAAGAAAGTTCTCAGGGGACTTCAAATCCAAGAAAATGTTTTCTCTCCTAATTCGGATAAATCGGGGCCTAAGGTGCAAAATACACCTAAGCCCAATGTTGCTCCTGCTAAAGCACCAAGTGGGAATGCATGTCACTTCTATAAGGAGCCAGGACATTTCCAGAAGGATTGTGTTGGTTTCCTAGAGTGGCTCGCCAAGAAGGGTAATGATTCTATAACATTCGTTGATGAAACCTTTTATACTAATTTTTCCCTTAAATCTTGGTGGATTGACTCAGGTGCAACTGTGCACGTTACCAACTCTTTACAGGGGTTCCATACCGTGAGAACACTAAGAAAGGGGGAGCGAAGTCTTAGAGTCGCGGATGGAAAAGAAGCCGAAGTGGAATCAGTTGGATCCGTTTCCTTAGTTTTAGATAGCGGCTTCACACTTCGTCTTAATAACGTAGTATTTGTTCCTTCCATTAGGAGGAATTTAATTTCAGTATCTTTATTGGACGATGATGGATTTAAATGTAATTTTGGTAACAATAAGTGTGTTATCGCATTTAATTCAAATAATGTTGGTCTTGCTGTTAGACAAGACAAGCTTTATATGCTTTCCCTTAATGAATCACCGATATCTTTGAATGTGTGTGATACTATGCGTAAAAAGAATAATGAGACTTCTTTGAAACTGTGGCACTGTCGTTTAGGCCACATTTCGAAGGGGAGAATGTAGCGTCTCATTAAGGAAGAGATTATCCAACCATTAGTTTTCTCTGACTCAGACCACTGCATTGATTGTATTAAAGGAAAATATGTAAAGAAAATAAAGAAGGGAGCAACTCGCAGCTCAGGACTATTAGAGTTAATTCATACTGATATTTGTGGTCCTTTTCCTGTGACATCAGTGGATGGTTTTGATTCTTTCATTACATTCACTGATGATTTCTCCCGTTATGGTTATATTTTTCCCATTAAGGACCGATCTGAATCACTTGATAAATTTAAGATATTTAAGGCTGAAGTTGAAAATCAGCACAACCTAAGAATTAAAGTGGTAAGATCGGACCGTGGGGGAGAATATTATGGGAGACATGCCCCTTATGGCCAAATTCCTGGCCCTTTCGCTAAATTCCTTCAGGAAAATGGTATTGTTGCCCAATATTCTACACGGTGAACCTCGGCAAAATGGGGTAGGTGAGAGGCGCTGTAGTACACTTATGGATATGGTGCGGAGCATGCTTAGCTACTCTAGTTTATCAAGCGATTTATGCATGGAGGCCCTAAAGACAAAGATCACATATTCTTAATAGGGTTCCCGATAAATCGATTACCTAAGACACCTTATGAATTATGGATCGGAGAAAGCCGAGTTTGAAATATTTAAGAGTATGGGGTTGTTGTGCTGAAGCTAAAATATTTAATCCACATATTGGAAAATTAGATCTTAAGACAGTAAGTTGCCATTTCATAGGGTACCCTGGAAGATCTAAAGGGTATCGGTTTTATTGTCCTGATAGAACAACTAAGTTTGTAGAAACAAGGCATGCTGTGTTCTTAGGAAATAATGAGGACCTGGAGCCTAGGAAAATTGATCTTGAAGAGAAGCGGGTTTACGTTCCTTCACCGCTTATCCCGAGTTTTTATTCTGCACTTGGTGGTTGCACCTCCAGTACCAAATACTGTTGATGCACCCACTATTGAGGTCTCTGAAATTCCTAATGTCATACCTAATGATGAGCCTCAGCAGTCTCCTGCGCCTCAGCAACCTCTTGCAATAGTTGCTGAACCTATTAGAAGATCACAATGGAGAGAAGATCGCCATCCCAAATGATTATGTTGTTTACATGAATGAGGATATTAATGATAGAGGGAAGGTAGATGATCCCACCTCTTATAAGGAAGCAATGATGAGTGAATATTCTCCTAAATGGCTTGATGCCATGAAGGATGAACTAAAGTCTATGAGCACTAATGATGTATGAGACTTAGTAGATATTCCTGACGAAGTCAAAACAATAGGCTGTAAATGGGTCTACAAAACCAAACATGACTCTAAGGGAAATATCGAAAGGTTCAAAGCAAGACTCGTAGCAAAAGGCTTCTCACAAAGAGAGTGGATTGATTATAATGACACTTTTTCTCCTGTCTCAACTAAGGATTCGTTCAGAATCGTCATGGCACTTGTAGCTCATTATGATTTAGAGCTACATCAGATGGATGTTAAGACGGCATTCCTTAATGGCGATTTGCAAGAAAATATTTACATGACTCAACCGGAAGGTTTTGTCGTGGAAGGCAAGGAGTATATGGGATGTCAACTTAAGAAATCTATTTATGGCTTAAAACAAGCATCGAGGCAGTGGTACCTCAAATTTGATAAAGTTGTAAGGAATTTTGGATTTAAGGAAAATGAAGTTGATAACTGCATATATGTTAAGTTCAAGGGGAGTAAATTCACCATCTTAGTGCTTTATGTGGATGATATCTTATTGGCTAGCGATGATAAGGATATCTTTGTTTGAGACCAAGAGATTTCTCTCATCCAATTTTGATATGAAGGATCTCGGTGATGCCTCTTACGTTCTTGGCATTGAAATTCACCGGAACAGGTCCAAAGGAGTATTAAGTTTATCTCAAAAGGCATACGTTGACAGAGTACTAAAGAGATACAATATGCATAAATGCTCGCTCACTGCTCCTATCGTTAAGGCGATAAGTTCGGACATTTCAATGTCCAAGGAACCAATATGAAACCGATCAAATGAAGTCGGTTCCTTATGCTTGGTATCGGAAGCATTATGTATGCTCAAGTAAGCTGCATACGACTTAGCTTTTGTAACCTAATGCATGGCGGATATCACCAAATCGGGACCGGACCATTTGGAAGGCCGTTAAGAAAGTCTTGCGTTATATGCAAGCTACTAAGCATCTCATGCTCACATATAAGCATCTTGATAACCTTGAAGTTGTAGGTTATTGATTGATTTTGCGGGATGTGTTGATACTAAGAAATCCACGTCGGGTTATATATTCACACTCGTTGGAGGAGCTATCTCGTGGAAAAGCTCCAAACAATCTCTTCTGCATCTTCAACGATGCAAGTGAGTTTGTGGCATGTTATGAGGCTACTTAAGGTGTCAGTATGACTTAAGAACTTTATTAGGCCTTAGAGTGGTTGTGACATTTCTAAACCACTCACCTTATCTTTGCGATAACGAACCCGAGTCTTTTATGTGAGTAACAACAAGTCAAGTGGTCTTGCCAAACACATTGACATTAAGTATCATGTTGTGAAAGATAGAATCCGAGATCAAACCATTAGTATCAAGCATATTAGTACTAAGTCAATGCTTGCGGATCCGCTTACTAAAGGCTTACCACCCAATATATTTCGTGATCATGTTGCCGGCATGGGTTTATTGGAAAGCCTCTGATTCTGGATAAAGGACCTTAAAACAAACCAACTCCCATTAAGTATTATGAATATCCATTTTAAAATGTGATAGTATACTATAGGTACCGAGGTTGTATGGCACTTCATTGGCAATGCCACATTACCTTGGTATTCTGCTTTTCATTTGAGGATGGACTTATGTTGTTAGCCTTACGATCAAAGGGAGAATGTTGGATTGATCTCGGCTAACTTGAGACCGAGTCTTACTGGGCAAAAGCCCACCTATGCGCCCTGATCGGGGGCGGTTCCAACTGCTCGATTTTGGTTTCGGTCCCGGTCATCTCAGCGCTACAAAAACAGGGGATTGATCAGGGGTTTGTGCGCGCAAGTTGTTCAAACCCAAAAAGGATCCCGCACACGTCTGATCTATAACGAACGCTGAGGTGAACGAAGGCCGGACCGACAGCTACTGAATCACCGCCGCCACATCGTCACCACGCGACTCGGCCGACGCCTGACGGCGCCGAGATCTCGCCGACCCGACCGAAGCATCAACCACGATGACGTCTTCATCATCGGGTATGTGTTAACGCTTCCGCACTAATGTTTTAGTTAGGTGTTCTTTGATTGAGATAGGGTTCATGTTATTAGACATCTTCAGGCTTAGATCTAAGACCTACAGTTCATCATGTACATGGCCAAAAGAGGGAGACACGTGGAAGGGAACACCATATTGCGACATGTGACGTAATTACCGATACCCACTAGTACACAATAATCTTATATCACACCTTGTAATGATGCATCTCAAGCTGAGCAAACATATGTATACAATTCTATTTTTGCATTACCACTATAAACTACATGGCAACATATATGGATTCTATATTTACCGTCATATACAAGAAATCATGGGTGGTAGGCCCAAGGATACAGAGGTTTGTCAATCTCATAATAATTTAATAATAATATATATATATATATATATATATATATATATATATATATATATATATATATATATATATATATATATGTGTGTGTGTGTGTGTGTGTGTGTGCTTACGACTTTACTCTTCCTAACGACAGAGCATCAACATTCATTTAAGTACAATCTAAATGAATGAACTCTACGAAATTCGAGGACGGCTCGCCACCTTCTTAATGACAGAGGTCATTGACCCAAAAAGAGAGTTTCACGTGGCTGATACTGAATAATTTTTTTAGTGATAAACAATATTTTCTCATTGTATCTGTAACCTATTGTAAAAATATTATGATAATTCATCTATAATCAATATGTAAATTTATTTATTTGTGATATATATATATATATATATATATATATATATATATATATATATGTGTGTGTGTGTGTGTGTGTGTGTGTATTTGCTTGTATCTGTTATCTGTATATTATTTTAAGAGGGCATGAATAGTATTTTTTTTAGGTTAGCTGAAAACAGATTTTTTTTATATATAGAGCGAATTACCACATTAGGTTTTGTGGTATAAACCGTTTGTGAACGCCTACTATCACAGACGGTTCTGTGCACCAACCGTTTGTGATATGTAGCCCGTTATAGATGGTTGGTAAATACAACCGTCTGTGATGACTGACATATCATAGACGGTTTGTGGTCGAAGCTGTATGTGATAGTTGGAGTTCATAGACGGTTATTTATACAAATAGTCTATGTTGTGACTTATTACAAGCGAGTCACAAATCGTCTATGATAATCGTCTGTTATCATAGACACAATAAATCATACGGTTTAGAAACCTTCTGTGATGAAGGTTTAGAATCGTATATGATGACCCTCTGTGCGGTAGCATATGCCTTGGCGGCTGATGTCCACAGATGTCGCTGTGAAAGCTTAGGTAATGCACATACCTTTTGCCTTTCAGCACAACCATCATTCAATTATTTCATCGATTTAAATTAAAGTTTACAAAAACATTAGGAAAGATGATCCATTAATTCAAAAGAAAAAGCAGAAAAATTAATCCACGTCATAAAATTGGACCAACCCTTGTACGGGCTCCAAGTGAGAAATGATAGATTCGATGCTGTAACCAGCTGTCTGTCCCTCCGCCGGTGGGGTGCACCTAGCAGCGAGTCAGTCAGTCAAGCAGGCGGGCTAGGCTAGCACAGAGCCACAGAGGAACCCCTGACTGGTGGGCCCCACGCACCAGCGTAACCCAGGTCACCAACCCAACCAACGCCTCGCTCGCCCCTGACCAAACCCTAGGGTTAAATATCCCACCCACGTTTTGATCCCCCTCTCTCTTGTCTCTCTGCCGCACGCACCCCCTTTCCGAAGACCTCGCGACGCCAAAAGGAGACCACCGCCACCCCCCACCCCTGCTCTCTCCATTCCCGAGCTCTCGCGGCAGCCGAGCCCGAGCCCGAGCCCGAGCCCTACCCCCCGAGCTAGGGCTTGGTCCTGGTCTCCGCTTCCGCCCCTTGCCGCCGCCGCCGCCGCCGCCGCCGCCGCCGCCGGCGACATGGATCTGCCGAGCCTCGCCGTCGTGCTGCGCGCCGCGCTCAGCCACGTCCCTGAGGAGCGCAAGGCCGCCGAGGAGAGCCTCAATCAGGTGAGCAGCTCCGCCCCCCCGCCTCCTCCCCCAACAAGACCCCCGCTCCTTCGCGGGGTCCAATCTACTGTTTGATCGCGAGTCGCGGCGCGCTCCGCGTTAATTGGGGCCTGTTCGGGGGCTGGTGATCTGTGCGAATCTGATAGATGCCGCGGCTGCTCGAGCCTGAGATGTGCCTGGTGTGTATAGTTTTTTCCCCGTGGGTTTTGGGAGTTAGCGGAGGGGCTCTGAATATTCTGATTGGTACAGGGTGTGTGTGGTTTCGTACTCGTACTCGTGCAGGTCTTACCATGGTAACTGCGGCGATGGTAATTTGGTACTGTCGTATACTGTTGGAGCTGGTTGGGTTGTTAGGGGCATTAAGTTCCGGGTCACCAACAGTAATTTGAGTTACATCTCGCCTTACTGGGTGCCAAAAGGGTTGGTAGCTTAATTAACTGTTCAATCATACAAACTAGCCGGTCAAGAGATTCAAGTGGACTTGATAGGCAACTGAAATATGTGAAAATTTGACCTTTTTTTTTGCCTTCGTCTTAGTGTCGCGAAGTATTTATGATATATTCTTTAAGTATTCGTATGCGCATTAAATGGGTAAATAAGCAACATTGAAGAAAGTTGTCTCTCTGCTGTGGTTTCCTCTTTTAAAGGCTATATATTTGGAGTTGATAGGAGCCAAAGTGGGTTTATGGTGTGATGCCAAAATCCTTGGTAGCATAACTAACTGTTTAATCAAGTACAACAGATTCATATGCATTAGTTAGCTAAAGATATGCAAAGATATAATTTTTCTCCATGTTTGTGAAACTTAGTGTTTTTTTTTTGTTTTTTTTTTTTTGCAAGAAGGAACATAACAGTTCCGACATGAGCTCTTGTGAGGAAAAATGATATCTTTATTCCGTTTTTCTATTTAAAATGCTATTTTTTGGTGGCAGTTGCCGAGGATCAGAGTAAGGTTCACACATGAGTAATCATATCTATTCACCGGTTCTGTTTATGTAATAGTAAATTTACAAAAAAATATTTTCTTTTAACTTTGGCAACTAAGCAGAAATGCTGTTAACTTTCTTTTGGCAATATGTATTAAATGAACTGCACAAGTGCGCATGCTTTGAATATATTAATCAAAATGGTGCTCTGGGCAGGCATTACATGTGGATTCACGCAATGCTCTGTTTTGTCTGATGTTATTTTGTGAGCTAGTCCATTCAATTCAAAGCCATCTTCGAGACTGTGTTGCCACTTGTCCGGACCATAACACCAAACATAAATCTGTATCTTCTTTTATATATTTTCATGTTGGCAAGGTGGTTGTATTAGTCGGTTTTTTTGAACCCCTGAGAAGTCCTTTATCAGTACCTGACAGGCTTATTAAGGCATCGCCTAAGCGTTGCTTAAGGCGGTAAGGCGCTGCCGGGTGCTAAGGCGTCTCCCCGGCTTGCGTCGTCCCCGCCTTGCCGCCTTCTCCCCGCGCGGCTCCTTCTCTGGGCTCCCCGTCACCGTCGCGCAGCTCGTCGGCACCTCCTCCCCGCGGTTCTCCGTGCCCTGTCCGCACCTCCTCTGCTCGGAGCCTTCGGTGGAGAGGGAGGTAGAAGGAGAGAAGAAAGGAGTCGGGAGCTCACCTGGATCTTGGAGTTCGTCGACAAGGTGCGGGGGCCACCCGTCGCCCTCGCCGACTGCTTCCTCAAGCCCGTTGCCGAGGACCTCTGGAACGACGACGACGACCCCCTCCACCGTGCAAAGCCGCCGCCTCCGGATCTCCCGCCACTGCTCCAGATCTGTGCCACCGCGCTGCGCCTCCACGACGACCCCACCGAGTTGTCGCGACTGCCGTGACCGTCGATTTCGCTCCCCTACCATTGATTTCGCCTCACTGCCACCCCTTCAGATCGCCGAGAGGAGGCAGGGGGAGAGAGAGATGTGGGAGATGGGGATAGCTGAGAGGAGAGGCGGCTAGGGTTAGCCGGTTAGATGTTGGGCGGTGGGGGGGTGAGCTGGGCTGGGCTGGCTTGATGAGTTGATGGGCTGGGCTTTTCACGTTTTCTTCTCCTCCTTTTCTTTTCACGTTTGCAGCCTCCATTCTACGTTTGGCGTCCTCGTATGGCGTCCAGGCGGTACCTTGCGCCTCGCCTCGCCTTAGCGCCTTAATAACATGGGTACCTGATCTGTCTTGTCATGATGGTGATGCTTAGTAATTTGCTTCATTTGAAGACAGACAAGGGAGTGTAGTGCACTGTACCACAAGCTAATATACTAGAGTAACGACCAGATAAGGTTAATTCTGGAGAGGATTTATTCTTGTTCAATGTTTCTTAGTTTCTTACTTTTACTACCTCCAGACTCCAGTTCAAGTTAGATCTAGTTAGCAAGAGACGTGTATACAAGTAATAGGGGCAAACATATGCCAAAAACTAGGGCCATTAGCTCCTGTTCTATGTGCATGGAGCTAAAACAACATCTAAACCAGAAAGTAGTTATTTATTGCTTGTTGTTGATAATATATTGCACTTTCACATGCTTTCCATTTGTCCTTTTGTTTTGAGCAATTGTGTTGATACTTTTGCAATTCCTGCAGTTCCAGTACACTCGACAACACCTGGTTAGATTGTTACAGATCATTGTGGATGGAAGTTGTGATATGGCTGTACGACAGGTTGCAAGCATTCATTTCAAGAATTTTGTTGCGAAGAACTGGTCTCCTAATGATCCTGGTATGTAGAGCTTTGTGGTTGACCATTTATTTGCTTATGCCTTCTAATAACTGAAAACTTTATTTTTATTCTTTCTATAGATGAGTCCCAAAAAATTTCCGAAAGCGATAAGTCCATGGTCCGTGAGAACATACTAGGTTTTATTGTTCAAGTACCTCCTCTATTAAGGTAAGTAGCTTTTTTCAGCCCACATTTCTTATTTTGCTAATGGTTGTAAAAGGTTTTACTTTAGTGACTGGCTTTTGCATTCATGGTGATAACACCCACAGTATATTACTATTAAGTGTTGCAATCAGATGGTTTTTTAGGCATCCTATTTTGAATTTTCTTATCTTAACGTTTTTACTGCATGGTTCTGCCAATTACCATAGTACTGTTCCCACCATGGTTATCCAAGGTGCCCATGAAAGGTGAGGCACCTGAGCACCGCCAAGACCCCTAGGCGATACCTTGTGTGTCTCGGCAAGCCTAAAGAAAGGGAAAAAAAAAGAGAAACGTAAAGGTGGAAGAAAAAATAGAAAAGGGGAAGGAGGAGAAATGGGTGGGCTGGCCCAGCACCCATCTAACCCTACCGCCCCGCCCTCCCCCGCCCCCCTCAATCCTAGCAGCAGTTGCCTCCTCCTCCTCCTCCTCTCGCCCTAACCACGGTGCAGGCGGTGTCTCTCTTTCGTGGTCGTTAGGGCTGGTGACAAGGGGCAAAGGGCGATGGTGATGGCTAGGGTTAGCTCTCACTCTTGATTTGCCTCTCCGGGTGGAGTGATTGGCCATGGTACCCTCCCAAGCCACTTGAACGATGGTTGTCATGACTCATGAGTATTATTTAAAATTAAATCATTATCCATTTAATTGCAGGATTTTGCAGGATATACCACTCCAGAGACGGCTTATCAAGAAATACCACTCCATGTTTCACCGACATGTTGGTGAGACATGGAGTGGTATTTCCTGAAATGCCAATCTTTGGAGTGGCATATCCTCAATTTTCCATTAATTACAGTCTGCAATAAATTTGTACTTAGGGCCAGTTTGCGGATGCTGCGCCTGTAGAATATAGTTAGTTACATGAATATTTACTAGTTTAAGTAATATTTTGCTGTTTTGGCTAAAAAGTTCTTACAACTGTCATATCCAAAAGTAAAAAAAGTGCTTTTGAAAAGCCACTGCAATGTCAAATGGAGCCTTATGATATATGTTTAGCTAACGCCGCCCTGATTGTACACCATATAATGAAAGGGATGTGAGTATTAATTTTGTAATGGCTCAATGCAATGTAATGTTTACACTGCTTTTGCTTTCCATTTCACAAGAACATAACGTTAATGCCTGTCTGGTTTAGTTTGTTTAGGCAATTTGGGTAAATTTTTTAGTAGAAGCATCATTTCTAGCGTTTTTGAACTATAATATTGTAGTACCTGCCTGCACATTTCTCTTAATGAAGTTGAAATTCTGTGCACTCTTGTGGTGAAAATTCTAGAACTGCCTTATTATTTATTAAAGAGCTTCATCAACATGCTGAGACACCTTTTTCATTGGTTATTTTGTAGAGCACAGCTTGGAGAAAGTATTAAAACAATAATACATTCAGACTATCCAGAGCAGTGGCCAAGTCTCCTTCATTGGGTTACACACAATCTAGAATCACAAAATCAAATTTTTGGAGCTTTATATGTGCTAAGGGTTCTTGCCAGGAAATATGAGTGAGTATGCGCATTGTTTTGTAATTCTGTTTCCTATTCTTTGTATGTTTTATACTAATTTTGTTCCGACCATTATTAGTGGCTAGTTGATTTATTTTGCCATTTTTCTTCCCATTGTGCAAGTATTGTTCTGATCTGAGTGCTCCCTTTGTCATGAATTTGTTTTTTTTTCTTTCATCATTTGCTTCATTCTTGTTGCATTATTCTGATTGTACTTGTAGTCTTGTACAATGACCCTCACATATTTCTGTTTAACATGTCGAATATTGTTCTTTACGTTTTGTAAGGGATAACAAGAGAAAGCCCATATTTCTCACCAAAAACCAAGAGAGATAGCCTATAAGTTCTCTCTAATTGAATTATTTTGTTGTTTAGCGATGTCATGATGCAACACGGTGCCCGAATTTGTTATACATGAGCTAGCATACTATAAATTACATTGTTGGGAGTTGGTTGTGTGCTCATGGAGTGTCTGGATATCAGGGATTTTCCACTGAACTGTTCCCCCTTCCTGCTCTGGTTTGACATTGTTTGTCATCTACGAGCTTGCCATCTTTGTAAAAATATGACCTATCGTTATGGATCACACTAGAAATAATAAAGGTAACAAAAATCAATAAAAATAATGAAATTTATAAGGGCATGTCATCTGCACTGGTTGTCCACGTTGCTGGTTGTACACCATTGGCTGCTGTGTGTCATCAGCACATCACTAGCCATTACATATTGCTGGCGATTTTACCTTTGTAAGTCTTAAAAGATTTTTCTTTTCATGAGTTTTGGACTGTTTTAAAAATAACTTGAACAGTTTTAAAGTTAATGGTCAAATCCAGATGGAATGGTAAATTCATGAAAGCTGTAAATTCTTAAGTCTGAGTTAAGGAAGTATGAACTGTTAGAAGGGCGGCAGAATCACAGACGACCTTATACACTTCCCCTGAAAAAAGAACTTGAGGGTTTTGTGTTTTCTTATTGTTGTGCTGTCCTTGGACAAAATCATTGCTTCTTGTGTTACTGTTCTTGACTGATGCCCCAATCTCCATTTTTATTTTGAAGGTTCAAATCCGAGGAAGAGAGGATACCTTTATATCACATTGTAGAGGAAACTTTTCCTCGCTTGCTAAGCATATTTAGCAAACTTGTTCAGATTGTCAATCCTCCAATTGAAGTAGCTGACTTGATCAAGCTGATATGCAAAATATTTTGGTCTTCAATTTATGTATGTTATGTGCTGATTATAATAAAACGTTTCTTATCAATTACTTTTTCTGTACTTGTTTACACATGTAGTGGTTTTCCTTTCTTGCTTTATGTTGTGTAGTTGGAGATTCCGAAGCAACTCTTTGATCCAAATGTCTTCAATGCATGGATGGTTTTGTTTATAAACTTATTGGAAAGGCCAGTTCCAGTGGAAGGCCAACCATTGGATCCTGAGATCAGGAAATCTTGGGGTTGGTGGAAAGTTAAGAAATGGACAATCCATATCTTGAACCGCCTGTACACCCGGTCAGTATTCGGTAAAGCTCAGTTTTACCTTATGTAATCATTCTATTTGTTTACCTTTCTGTCCACTGTTTACAGATTTGGTGATCTGAAGCTTCAGAAACCAGAGAGTAAAGCTTTTGCTCAAATGTTTCAAAAGAACTATGCTGGAAAAATTTTGGGATGTCACTTGCAGCTGCTGAATGCAATTCGTACTGGCGACTACTTGCCAGATAGGGTTATCAATCTTATTCTTCAATACCTCACCAACAGGTTTGTGTTTGGAAGATGGAAAAAAATCATTTTCAGCAGCATTTTGTGCTTGTGAAGTGGCCTTCTGTGCTGCTAGCATCTCACTCCCTTTGCTTGATCCTTTATTTGTCTCTGCATATGTTTGTCTGCATGCATACACAGTGCTCAATAATTTACCAATGAGTTTAGCTCCATTAAAATACCATGCTGCATTCTTGCTCCATCATTCTTGTGACTTTTTTGCTCGATTTGTAGCTTTCTCATGTGCTTGATGCTATAGGCATTGTGTTGTAATACTTCACTTGGTTGAATTTTGGATCTAACTGGTAGCATTTGACCAGAGATTGATTGATTGCCTAGACAGGCAATTGTCCAACTAACCTTGATTGGCATTGGCAAGAAAATGTGTCCGATAGTGTCCCCAAAATCTTACTTTGCGGACAAGCTAGTGATAAAAGGGACAAGCTAGTGATAAAAGCATTAATAATGGTGCGCAATGCGTGTATCCAAATTGGTACATGCTGCACACACTGAAATCTCACCAAAAGATCCTTTTTTTACCATTTAAATAACATTTACTGAGCAAGTTAGTCGTATTTTACCATCAAAAGCAAAATTTTGAGCAAGGAAAACAAAAACTGACCATGCTGCCTTTCTCTTAAAAGTTAAGGATCCAAAGAACCTACCTTGCCAGGTACAGCTATGCCCAAATGGGCTCTTTGGCTCGTCTGCTCAAGTGAGCAACAACGAAGGTGGAGATCCAAATGTGCCTCCCTTGGATGACTATTTATTCTGAGGGCCATTTCAGTTGTGGCTTCATGATTTTCTTTTAGTGCAGTTGTTGTGTCCATTATTTTGTTAGGTCACGAGGCTTGTACAAAGTTGATTCATGCTGTCCATATCCTGCTTTTGATCCTGAGTTATTCGACTAATTTATATTTTGTTGGAAGGCTTTATCAGTAATTGCATAGTTTGTATCTTGCAGTGTTACGAAGAACAGTATGTATCAGATGATGCAGCCTCAAATTGACATCATTCTTTTTGAGATAATTTTTCCACTTATGTGCTTCAATGACAATGACCAGAAGTTATGGGATGAAGATCCTCATGAATATGTTCGGAAGGGCTATGGTGAATTTACATGATAATGACTTATATGCCCTTTGTTTCTGTCTTAGTTCAGTAGCATAGGTTTTTTACTTATAATATTGTTATTTATGTATAGATATTATTGAAGATTTGTACAGTCCTCGAACAGCTGCTATGGATTTTGTGAGTGAATTGGTAAGAAAACGAGGAAAAGACAATCTCCAAAAGTTTATCCATTTCATTGTGGATATATTCAGGAGGTAAGTTTTGCTTGTCATTTGTATCGTCTTTGTCAACTCTGTACACTTTCTAATTGATAAAATACTTAACAGATATGACGAGGCATCCGCTGAAGTCAAGCCATATCGCCAAAAAGATGGTGCGCTTCTTGCTATTGGTACATTATGCGATAAGCTCAAGCAGACTGATCCATATAAATCTGAGCTTGAGCGTATGCTTGTCCAACATGTCTTTCCTGAGTTCAATAGTTGTGTTGGACACTTGCGTGCAAAGGTAGAGTACTCTGAAAGTTAATTTTGCTCGCTTCTTTGTTACTGTGGATGCATTTTTGCATTATGAACGAGTATTATTAAATATTAGGGTTTTCCATTTATATTATGGTCGCTTTGGAAAATGAGTCATTCATTGGTCAATAATGGAATGTAAAAGATCAAATTCAGTTTAGAGTATAACATACACAATTCGAAGTTTGCCATGATAGGTACCAATACCATTCAATAAAAAATCTTAGCTGTAGTTTTAAGCTGAGCAGTTTTTTCTCCCCACTGGACCATCAAATGTGATCTAGACAATTATTATTTTCTCTACTTGGTGAATATCATTGTCCTTGTTAAGTTGTTCTTTGTGTGCTAGTGGAATTGTAACTCATTGTTGATTCTGATCTGTATGGGCTTATTGCATCAATCTGACATATTGTATCTAATAGGCAGCATGGGTTGCTGGGCAGTATGCCCATATCAACTTCTCGGACCAGGACAATTTTCGGAAAGCTATGCACTGTATCGTTGCTAGAATGCGTGATCCAGATCTTCCTGTCCGGGTTGATTCAGTCTTTGCACTTCGTTCTTTTGTTGAAGCATGCAAAGGCAAACTTTCTTTATCCACTAAATACCTTAAATTACCACTAAATTGTGGGCATTACTGCAAATTATTGACTAGAATTTGCCTATGCAGATCTGAATGAGATTCGACCTATACTTCCTCAACTCCTTGATGGTATGCAAAAAGTATTGTGTATAATTTTTTAAGCTTGTGATTTGATGGTAGATTAATACATTGGCTAATCATGTACTGTGCAGAATTTTTTAAACTGATGAATGAAGTTGAGAACGAGGACCTTGTGTTCACACTCGAAACCATTGTTGATAAATTTGGTGAAGAGATGGCACCGTATGCACTAGGATTGTGCCAGAATTTGGTGTGTGCTTTTTTCTGTAGTTTTAAGCTTTCTATTATTTTGTGCTGCCTTAGCAAAACATTTTGCTTATTACTTTTAATAGGCTGCTGCCTTCTGGAGATGTATGGCTAGTTCAGAAGCTGATGATGAAGCTGACGATTCTGGTGCTTTGGCAGCTGTTGGTTGTTTACGAGCCATAAGCACAATTCTCGAGTCCGTTAGCAGTCTCCCACATCTTTTTATCCAAATCGAGCCAACTTTGCTGCCTATAATGCGCAGGATGTTGACTTCCGATGGTCAAGGTATTGTACTGTTTAAGGATACTTTTCAGATTCTTCTGTGGACATTGTAGCTTTTAATTAAGTTTTTTCAACCAAATGCAACCTACTGGACACCAAAAATGCGTGTAAAATGTTCGAGGTTGCATTTTCTGGCACAAATAAAATTAGATTTTTGAGTTTGCAAATTATGTTAATTGCATTATGAAGTTGTGCTGCATAAATTTCTTATGGACTCACTAATGATGGTGTAATTTATGATTTACAGAATTAGTTCTGCTCATTAAAACAAACAACCAGTCAACCATTACTTGCACGAAAATGACTGTATCAGGGTTGCAAATTTCCTCTCCAAAAACAAATAGGCTCATGTGCTGAAGGGCCAACTATATGTGACAGTGTTGGAGGGGGAGAAGGGTTTCTTTTTGAAGCTTGTGTTAGAGTATCAAAAACTAAACAGAAGATTTTGGACTAAGAAAACCTATCTTGGAAGAGAACCAAACTTTCTTTTGGCAAATAAAAGGTTGTGACTTGTGAGTGCTAAAAGTGAATTCTTTTCCTTAGGTTATGAAGTATGCCTGAATCGCCTGATTACACTAGCAGTTTTTTTAACAAAGATTAGACAAGTAGTTGTGACTTAGAAATTACAATACATGCAATTTTTTTAGACAGAAGTGCTTCCAAATATACCTTGTCCGTTTCAGAAACTAGCTGAAGTTAGAATTGGCTACATAGCCTAGTTAAGGCAATTTTCCGAACTAAGATAATGTGAACAGAATAGCTAGAGGGTTTTGGGTTCTTATGCTGTCATTGTGTTTGCAATAATTATTTTTTATGATTTGTTTTGTTATTTTATGTTCGTATACTTAATTTCCCCCATCCTTGGCAGATGTTTATGAAGAAGTCCTGGAAATTGTCTCCTATATGACATTTTTCTCACTAACGATTTCGTTGGACATGTGGAGCTTATGGCCGTTGATGATGGAGGCTCTTAATGATTGGGCAATAGATTTCTTTGAGAGTATGTCTAAGTTTATAATACCATACTATTAAATTTTATCCTTACCCTTTTAGAAGGTTAATTTTTATCTGAATTTTCAGATGCCTTCACTGCATGCTTTTGCATCATGGTTGTATTTATTATCGTTGTGTAATTTCTCCTTATATTTGTGATATTTCCATAATATTCTTTTGCGGACCTTCATATGCTTGGCACATGGAAAACTACATGCATTGGTATTAATTTGTTGAAGCAAGCATTGGTTAATCTGTTCTTGGTAGATTGCTATGGTGTTTTTTTCATAGTTAACAATCTGCATATTTTCATCTTTTTTAGGCATTTAGTCTTCTTACATAAGCTATTAAGCTTTACATTACACGATGTAATACCCCGACTTGCTCGTAGTGCGGCCCATGTGGCCAATGCGGAGACACAAAGCGAGGACAAAGTGTAAGTGGGGTGTTATGTGTGCGCGGGTCCGCCCCACCTTGGACTGGGCATTGAGCGAATTTTAGGCTAGAGAGTTACAGATGGTATCAGAGCATCAACTTTCGCTACACGGCCACGTGTGGGACAAAGGTGTGGGCATATGGTGCATGGCACGTGTGGGCCTGAAGTGGACACATGACAAGACATATGTGCCGGCACCAGGGATGGAAATCCCGGCCGGTTAACCGGCCTTACCTGTGGGGGCCGGGATTTCCCGGCCGGTTTTTCCGGAGTTTGCAAATTCAAATTTCAATTTGATTGATTTTAAGCAAAATTTAAAGAAATTCGACCGGGAAAAACTGGTAACCGCCCGGTTAGGTACCAGCCGCCGGCCGGGAATTGCGTCGGGACCGGTTTTTGAATCCTTGGCGTCACTAGGATAAAAACCGTTCCGGACGAATCCGCTCGAGGTCGGAACGATAATCGCCGATTCACGGTTTTCCCAGGAAAAACTCGGTTAAATTTCGTTTGAATTTTCTTAAAAACCAACCGAAATTCGAAATTCGAAATTTGAATTTGCAAAACCCAGGAAAACCGGTCGGAATTTTGAATCCCGGACCCTGGCTGGTAATCGGTAACCGGCCACTGGCGGTTACCGGCCGGGAATTCTATCTCTGGCCGGCACTGAACGCACGGACGTGTACCGACTACCGAGGGGTGGTTCTGGGCATTTGCTGCGTATGCGGTGTGCTGCCAAGGGCGTCAGCCCTTAGGGGGTTGAATGTAATACTTCGGCCTGCTCGTAGTGCGGCATATGTGATCCATGTGGAGTTCTGTGGTGGGATTAGTCCTACATTGTTTGTCTAAAGTGAGTTGTAGTAGTATATAATGCTTGTTGGGTTCAAACGTAGCATCTCCTTTTACACAAAGCGAGGACGAAAGTGTAAGTGTTGCTTTGGCTGTCATCTTGACTGAGGTTTCTTGCATTTATATGAGGGAAAAACATCATCTGCCGTTCATTTGGTTCTTCCATTTATCAAGTTGTTTAAAGGTCCTGTTGTCTGCAAATGAAACCTTAAAAACAAGTGCATTTTACGTTTAAGAGAAACTGTTTGCAGCTTGATCTTAGCGTTTTTAATCTTTCCGAACAGATATTCTTGTTCCATTGGATAATTACGTTTCCCGGGGCACCGATCATTTTCTTGCATGCAAAGACCCTGATTATCAGCAAAGCTTGTGGAATGCTCTATCATCTGTGAGTGGGGCTAAAACTCTCTTGCGAAGTTAATATGCATGGCACTAGCTTTTGTTGACAATTGTCAATTTTAGATTATGATGGACCAAAACATGGAAGATTCTGATATTGAGCCTGCTCCCAAGCTCATCAAGTGGTTTTCCAGAACTGCAAAGGCCATGTTGATCAATGGGTTGAGCCTTACCTGAGGCTTACAATTGATCGGTTTGCGTCGACACAGAAACCATATTTGAAATGCCTCCTTGTACAAGTGGTAAGATGCAATATAAAGATGCCTTTTTTTTTTTTTTTAAATTTCTGGCTCATGCTAATCAGCCAAGAGCCATGATTGTTGTATTGAATTTCAAATTCTGCTATAATTTTTATGGGTGTCAATTGTTATTTTCTTTAGTTCTCTGTTGTTTTTCAATACTGGCTAGTAAGGCCTTGTCCCATTCACGTGGAGGATCAACTAGCTTCCACATGGATGTACCGGGATGGTCTGGGATCATGACCCATTTTCCATGTTGATGGGCTGGGATCCTGGGCTATCTCGGCTCATCCAAACGAAGCCTAAGGGAAAGTATCTAGTGCAAACTTGTCACCCAAAGATGGATTTGCAATAAGATATTTCCTTGACATGTCATGTCATGTATGTGGCCTAAAATATCTTATTATCTTAGAACCATGGTTACAAACTCAGTACCGAACTGGTTCTTGCAAACAGCCTGGTAGCCTGTTATCAGTGGGAACCTGTAAGGATACTGGTTGAGTTGGTTTTTTAAAAATCACATCTATTCTACATTTGAAACTGGTTATCACTGACACCTGCCAGTTTCCAGTGGTTATTGGCCTGGTTTTTAGAATATAATTGTTCTAAATCTCAATTGTAGATGAACCAATTTGTTTATGTATAACAGTCAGGTGCAATGTTGATTGGTAATTGGCAGTAACCGCCAACCGGCTTGTTACCACCAAATTGTTCCCTGCTTAGAACTTGTTACAACCAAATTGTTCCCTGCTTAGAACTAAGGTGGTAACAAATAAAAGATACAAATGATGTCAAAATCATAACTACTGTACTAGTACTGCACAACCCTAAAATCCAAATTTTAAACCATAAAAAGCACCATTAGTTCTCAAAATTTTAACAGAATGCTCTAAATCCCATATGATAAACTGCAAAATCAGAAAAAGAGAACGGATAGTCCAGAACGACAGTAAATCTTCTTCATCCACAACAGTTTAACAGTTTAACATGTGCATAATATTTAACACCGTTACCAAAAACACTAGCAGTTCTATCACTACCACTAGCTAGCTGATATATCACACTGCAATTACTACTATAGCATTTGTAGCTGTGTTAGCACCTTGTTTTGGGCATTAAATAGCTTTTAAGGTGACAGAGTACACTTTACTCCCCTAAAGTATCATATTTGTCAGCTTAACCTCCTGATGTTCCAGTACCTGTTCACTTGACACCCGAGACTGGTTTTGCTTAGCAGTTTTGATAGTGTGGATGGTGGTATTGCCACTTGGAAACACACATGGATGCTGAAGCTGTTTCAGCATCTATGTATGATGCCATGGCGACAAAATCGGGTTCGTGGCGTCCATGGTGGCAAAGCCACTCTCAAAACCGGCCTCAGGTGGTGAAGTGATCCAGTGTTAGAAGTTCAAGGGGTTAAGTGGAAAAAAAGTTCCAAGGGTTAAGCAGACAAACACGATACTTAAGGGAAGTAAAGTTGATTTTTCCGTCTAGGTGATGAAACTGGACTGGTGTATAGGTTTTTTTTGTGCCTTCACCAATTGGTGATATGATTTATGATATTATGATAGATTTATCTGGATCATGGTTAAAAAAACCAACCAACTATTGTCTGGAATCTGGATCAACAGCTGGCTAACTCAGCCAGGGTTGCTAACCAGTTCTTTCAAATGTTATACTTGAAACCTAGTTACCATCTATTTTGAACGATTTGAAGTTTTGAACCAGGTGGTGAGGTAATTGTAATTCAATACATTATCTAGCAATATTATGTAGAAAGGTGTGGGGGAACGTATTAACAAAAATAAAAGACAGCCGGCTTATTGCCTGGGACCTTGTTCCCTTTTATTTGTTTGATCTTGTACAGATGAATACTTAGGCAAGATGATCATTTATGTTCACATTTATATATTAACATTAGTAGGGTTCACATGCAAGATAGGGTTTACTCATCAGGGACTGAACTTTATGTGTTATCTATTTACTACACATATACCTAAGAACCTTCATGTGCTACTTGCAGATTGCTAATGCGCTATACTATAATCCTTCATTGACACTTGCAACTTTACATAAACTTGGGGTTGCGACAGAAATTTTTAACCTTTGGTTTGTTATGTTACAACAAGTGAAAAAGAGTGGTATGCGAGCCAATTTCAAGAGGTACGGTATTTTGTAAGTTCTGTAAGGTCTAATTTCTTCCTAGTATGGCCTACCTACGGTGAACTGATATATTTTTTGTATTGCTTTATTTGCAGAGAACATGATAAGAAGGTTTGCTGCTTGGGGCTGACCTCGCTTATTGGCCTTCCAGCAGATCATATTCCAGCAGAAGCTCTAGATCGTATTTTCAAAGCAACACTTGATCTGCTTGTTGCTTACAAAGATCAAGTTGAAGGTGGAGTTCGCATCCATTTTACTGCATTTTGTTTGTTTTGGTGGTTGCCTTTGGAGGATATTGTTGTTGAGTAATTTTTCAGTTGGCGGGCCCCATATTTTTATATTACTGAATACTGATTAGCTCCTTGCACTTGATGTAGTGAACTTGGTTAACTTACATGTAATATATGTTGGTTTAAACTTTGAATTCTATTAGAATAAGTTTTTTTTTTGTTATTGTTTTGCTTATTTGCTGAGTGTGGTGTCCTGATGATAGTTTTGACTTATCTTAGTGGGGGTTTCATTCTCTCTCTCTCTCTCTGCATTCTATGGTTATTCTGTCATCTTTAACTTTCCTAGCTTAAGTTTATCATTTATGTTGGTCTTTTCTTTTTTCAATAAGCAGAATCTAAGAAGCAAAATGCTGCTGCTGCTGCTGGTATGGATGGCTTCGATGCTGATGAAGAAGATGATGATGAAGTTGAATCTGATAAGGAGATGGGTCTTGATGATGATGAAGATGGCGATGAAGTAAACAGTGTTCATCTTCAGAAACTAACTGCACAGGTCTGTTGCAATCTTTGACTGCTAATGAATGTATCACTGGGCTCTCAACATTATTCTTTCATTTTCTTTTCTTTTAATAGTAAGAATCATTTGCTACCTAAGGTACCTGTTTGTTTGTGTGGATATTCATGAATCATTTGCTACCTAAGGTACCTGTTTGTTTGTGTGGATATTCATTTCCTGTTCAGATTCATGGCTAGTGTTTATGACATCATAATATTTTGTTGAGGATATATTGTCTGTTCACTTCTGAAGCTCTGATTTCTTTTGTTGGTGCAGGCTAGAGGCTTCCAGCCAGTTGACGAGGATGATGACTCGGATGATGATTTCAGTGATGATGAGGAGCTGCAATCACCAATTGATGAGGTGGATCCGTTCATTTTCTTTGTTGAAACTGTCCAAGGTATCTTTTGCTATCAAATGCTTCATTCCTCCGAATAACATTTGCTGAAGCTCTTGACAAGTGAGTAAACTTTTGCAACAGGTTTACAAGCATCTGATCCGGCCAGGTTCCAGAACCTCATGCAAACTCTTGATTTCCGCTACCAGGGGCTTGCTACTGGCATAGCTCAACATGCTGAGGAAAGAAGAGTTGAGATCGAGAAAGAGAAGTTGGAGAAGGCAAACGCACAGTTATGACTCTCATGAAGCATAGGTGGTTTGTCTTGGATATCGTTGCCATTTCGCCGGTGTGTAGAAGTGGTGGGTCAGTATTCCTGTGATTTGGCGATCGTAGGTATTGCGTTCTGGAGCCTTAGTCTGTACCGTTCAAGGCAGGCCAATTTTAGGCTCGCAAAATTTTTATCCTTGCGAGAGGTGAAGCCGATGATAGAGCCCTTCTTGGATAATCTGTCACCGGTAGTCATTTTCGCGGTGGCCCGTGGTCGGTGTCTCGGTTGTGTGAGCGTGACACCGGAAAAGTTTCTCTTCTTGAGGACACTTGTTTGTCTTGCTGTTTGGGCCACGAAATTTTTTTGGGGGGCTTATAAGAGCAATTGTTGGGGAGCCCCCTGTAGTGGTGGGGTGCATCTCCGGGTCACAAGTTTTTAGGACGGTTCGGTTCGGTTCGGTGACTGTAGAGTGTATATGGTTTGGTGCTTGTCTAGGCATTACTGCGCAGTTCCAATGGGAAGCTGCGATATATGATTTATTTTTGCAAGAGGTGATGTATCTTTGATTCTTTTTTTGGCAATTTATTTAAAAGGGCAAACAATTTTTTATTGTTCTGCTGCATAAGTTTGCTTGATTCGTGTACGTTCTTATGTTTCGTTAGGGCTGTCGAAGTGGTCTACAAATTGGGGTGTAGTATGTCCGGTTTGGTTGTCGTTCATTGACAGGATGTGGGTGCGAAAATAAATTGCTTGTTGCATCCGGATAAATGGTGCTCTCTGCGCCTCTGCCTACGATGGATTTTTCGTTGGGAAAAGTACTTTTATGTGACATTGTCGTGGAAGGATGTGGTGTTGCGGAGAGCTAGTAGGAAAATCAATTTGTCACGTTCAACTGTAATCACGCGTTCAGAATGAGGTTGGCTTGGATCCAGGAACAGAGCTCAGCGGAGCAACACGTAGCAGTACTGTGGCCTTTGCAGCTTTGCGCAGCTTTGCCTCCTTTTTTTCTTTTTCCTGGAGAAGACAATCACGAGCTGGCTGTGCATACTGACATACATGATACATATGTGTATACACGTACGTCACGTCGGTCACGGCGCCAATAATTCGAGTCGAGTCCCACTGCTCGAGGCCTATAAAAGTATAAAGGTCAAAGTAGAACTTGCCCATACAGAGCGCGCGGCCCCGTCGGTGTACTGCGCTGTGCGCGTGACCACCACGCGCAGCTTTCCAACAGTCGCATGCAACTTGCATGTTGCTGCTGCATTTGCGTACCGCAGCACAGCGCGCGTAGCATAATAGCATAATGCAGAGTCTACTCCACTCCATGTGGGTGGTGTTGGAACCCGGGGGGAGAGAGAGAGAGAGAGAGAGAGAGACCTAACGTTACCCAACAGTCAGTGGGCGATGGAAAAACAACACTGATAGATTGAGGTGACGGAGCTCCACACCGGCACGGCCTACACTACACCACATGCAAGCGTGCAGTGCAGGAATTTTTTTGCGCAATTAGCACCGTTGCAATCAGTTTTTTTTAATAAAATTTTTGTCGTGACAAAATTGTTAATTTGGTGTCTTGTATGCACTGTGGCCAGCAGGACGTGCTGTCAATGTGACACGTGCCCTTGTCCAATCCGAACGTACCTCGTCCGCACGGTGGTCGACCGGAAGTACACCATGCCCCCTTGTCCGGTCCGTGGTCGGCCGGACGCCCCTCCTCCGGCTCGTGGCCGGTCGGACGCGGAGCCTCCGCACGGTGGCCGGCCGGACGAGGGCCCTCCGTACAAATATTGCTCGATCACTGTTCTCCCCCCTTGCGCAGAGTGCTCTGGCTCAACAGCGCATCCGGGATTTCTGCGACCAACACGACTTGTCCTCCCTCCGCGTGCGACTATAAATACCAGACAGAGCACTCGCTCATCCGAATCACGTTTTCGTTCTCGCACTTGGCCTACACCACACCACATGGATGCGTGCAGTTCAGTGCCGTGCTACCGTGATCACACGTTGTAAATACAGGAATTTGTACCACAACCCTCTAAAACTTGCACGATTGTGGCATCAAGCATCTTGCTATTTCTAGCCGGTATAACGAGGCTTGGGAATCAAAATTTCAAGTTCAGGGGCACTAAAGCTGGGATAACCACGCAAGTTTAGAAAGCTACATCGTAATTTTTATTCACAGTCTTTGTGAAGGTTGTTCCTCATTTATGCGAGAGTAGAGTGGAACTTGGGTGTATTTTTGGTCGCCCGAGGCTGGTCTAAGCACGATCGAATGGCGGGCGGTGAACACGAGAATCGCCCGTAGGGTGGCACGGCACGACACGAAAAAGGCGCAAACTTCCCGTTCTAGTATAATCCCCCCTTAGGTGTAAACCCAATCGCTCCCCACACCGGCCTGGCCCAACCAATTACCCCTTTCTGCCACCCGACCTGGCCCAACATCCCTCCCAGCCCCCCCCCCCCAACCCCTTCTCCCGAGCCCTGGCTCCTAAATTTCCAAACCCTAATCATATTCCCTGATCCCAGCACACAGATGTCTTTGTCTTTCTAGACGACGACTGTTGTCATTTTTTCAGGCGTCTATAGTCACTTAGGGCTGAGTTTGGACTGGCACGACACGGCCGCGACAAAGTGGGCTTTGGATCCTGCCTGAGCTTGACCAAAGACGAGACGAACCGATACAGTACGACACGACAGAGTGACCGGTCCAAAGCACGGTGAACCCGTGCTGTACTGGATGACCCAATGCCCTAAGCAGAAGGATGGAGATCGGTGACAACTAATCAGAGGCTACCCCACGCATGTACAGCTCTGCCACTGCATGGATGCCCTATCGGGTAGCGATCGATGCGTCCGCTCACTGCTCATGGAGGCTCGTGCATGCCTCTCCCTGATTATTATGGTCACAGAGCCACAGAGGTTACTATATTTATCCAAGCGTAGAGGCCTACATTTGTTTGTCAGCACGTGTTGCTACCTAACGATGGGCTTGCAGGTGGATGAGTGGGATGCACAGTGCTCAACTGTTCATTCACTTGCACATCTATTTTCCTCTCGTGATATGAAATTCCATGGCTAGTCATTGAAAGACGGCCATCCCTGAATTCTGGTCTAGTAATACTCCTCGGAGGGTGTTACAAATTTTTTTTTAAATCTGTTAGTATATATATATATATATATATATACTGTCGCTTTAAATAACCTATTGTTAAAAATATTACATTACTTATGCATTTCTTCTTCTTTGTAATCTTGAAACTTATAGCTCCATGTAACATGCAGAAATTCCTTCCCGTTAAAGTATACTACTTATGTATTAAAAACGGGGCTTGCTTCATAATTATTCACTTTACATAAACAATATTTTATTTGTGCCATTCGAGTTTCGCTACTTTGAGTATTATAAAGTTTACCCTATTTTTATCCAGTCCATCAATTAAGGGTCCGTTTAACTCTTAGTATTTTTTTTTCACATTTTAGTTTATCATATTTAACATATATTTTTAAATTATTAGATATAAAAATTCTGTCATTTTTTTTATGGATTTTATGTCCAACATGTGATATTGAAAGAAATTAATGTGTGCTATTTGAAAACATATATGAACAATTAAGTAGGACCCAACTTAAAAGTTACTTATTTTTGAATTGATTCATCTGAGTTAATTAATTGTTTAGTTTCATTCATTGAGTTACATTCTAAGAGCATGTACAATGCAAGATATTTATACATGGGTGCTTAAAGAGAGATAATATAGCCACAACATCAAGCACCCATGTAAAAATCATTTTCTCCAATGCAAACATATCTTTTGTCAGTGCTTAGATGGTTGTATTTATTATTATTATATATAGTTATAAACCTAAGCATCTGGACAACTACTCTACGTGTCGCTCCACCGTTGGACAATTTAAAATAATATCACTATTATTTTAATAGTTCGATGTAAATAATTGTGGGGGAATAAATAGTAATTTTTGTAGGCAATACATTTAGCAAATCTTTTTTGTAGGTTGTTATTTTTTTTTGGAAATAAAAGGATAGTGACAAGGTTGGTTGATCCGTTTGTGATTTTCGTAGATTCTCAAGGGTACGGAATCTGTTAGACTTGCAATAACATTTTATGATTGTTGTACGTTGTTGTAGTGCGATAAATTTCTGAAGAATTTTGTGCGGACGATTGAGGTAGCAATGAGTCGTAAGTAGTAAGGTAAGTGATTCTTGTGACACGTTAGGGAATTCATACACGGTGGATAACTTTGGAGAAATGGCGCAACGATAACAACACATCAGCTGATCCGACAAGGGGGTTACAAGGCACACAGGCTAACGAACCAAGGCCGGTATACACATGCCTTTACGGAGTTAGAAATACATGGGACATATGGACGAAGAGAGTCGAACTACTGTGTGGAATGTGGCCATTTGCCGCTTGGCGTTGTACTACTCGCCTTGCACCTTAGCTTCCGCCGCGATGGCCCTCTTCCACCCCCTCTTGGCCTCGCGTCGCCTGGTATGCTCGCTCTCCTGCTCCTCGTGCAGCCTCTCCCGCCTCTTTTTCTCCTCCATCTCAGCCTGCAACTCTTCGAGGCGCCTTTCATGGCCCTCACAATCCTCCTTGGCCCACCTCTTCCATGACAAAGACATCCACATGTCGTGGGGTGGATCTTGTCGTCGATCCAATGGGTGAAGTCACATAGGCGTGGCGGAGGCTGCGGTGGGAAGAGGCGTGGTTCGGCGTAATGGGAAGCAAAATAGTGGTGTGCACTGAAATGCGGTTTCATTATCGACTGCTTGTGGCTCAGCGTGTCAAACCTGCGGTCGGGTAGTCCACGTAGAAGTTTGGACAGCACCAATAGCGCTGCCCAATGGACCACTCGTCGGTTAATTTGACGCACTTGCAGGCGTCTCGATACCGACAAAGGGGTGGCGGGGGGCTCGACCCGGAATCGTTGGGAGTATTGCGGGCGACCTCTTTAGATCAACGAGCTCCGGAGATGGGTGGTGAGTGTAAGGCTACTGACTAAACACCCTGCAGCAAGCGTCGGTATGCTGGGGAGTCTCCTAGTCCTTCAAAAGCTCACGGATGTGCTCCCATTCCTTCTCACTTTGTCCATGTTATCTAGGTAGTGTTGTTGGTGTGGAGTTTACGGCCGAGTAGCACCGTGTTTATAGCGGGAGGGGACGCACTGTAGCGGCTCTATAGTGGCGATCAGTGGTCTCTTCGTGCTGCAGAGAGTGGTCACGTCTGCTGCGAGCGAGTCACGTCATGCTTTGCAGAGTGGTCATGTCTGCTGCGAGCGAGGCCACGCCCTACTTTGCGAGTGGGACACATCCTACTTTGTAGAGCGAGGTAATGTCCGCTTTGCGGAGAGTGATCACGTCTGCTTTGTAGGCGAGATCACGTCCTACTTTGCGAGCGAGGTCATATCCTACTTTGTAGAGCGAGGTCACGTCCTACTTTGCAGAGATATGTAACGACGACATATTGACACTAACAATGAAGTTAAAGTTTGCAATTACGATATAATTTTTGCAATTACGATATAATTAGTTCCACACTTCGTACAACAAGCAAATCACTAATAGAAGTACAAGTTAGAACATGCTAGCATTTCTAATCTTAGTAGCACTACACAAACAACAAGAATTAGTGCTGCACTTCACACCGGTGTTCCTACCTATCGGCAGGCGCCTTGGAACTTCTCGTAGTGTGGCCTTCCTGGCCGCAACGTCTACCCTCGCTCGGCTTCCCTTCGTCCATATTGTTCCTAATGCGACGACTTTGCCGACGGCCCTTCCCGCCCTTCAACAGGTCAAGATCCAAAATCCAAGTCCTCTGTGCCATATCCAATGTGGCAAAGTTGCTCACAACTCTTAAGCCTCTTAGCTTGCTGCACCACACATGCAACACCCTCTCCTTCATGAAGTACTCCGACATGAAGTTCGATGGGTCCATGTTGATGGTCCCGCATGTGGCGAGGACATGAGAGCATGGCTGGTGAACTAGCTTTGGCTTGTTGCATGTGCATCTAGGTTCATTCATATGATCTCCAAGGCACACCTCGTCGGTAATAAGAGAGCGAGCTGTCCCAAATCTGGCTCTGTCCCGAAAGAGCATGTCGAAATGATGCTCCATATTGCCCATCACGAAGGCTGTGTGCGACCGATCCATCTCGGTCTTGGCCTGCATGTATATTGTAATATTTGAGCAGTACAGTGCATGTGGGTTGGCTGCATGAAGTGCCCTATTTGCACGCCTTTCCCTGAAATATCCGATTGTACTGTGCAGAATGCCTTCCACGATGGCGACGAGGGGCTGAGGATGGAGGCCCCTATGAACCCAGTTGTACACCTTTGCAAGGTTAGTAGTCATTATGGCATACCTTGCTCCATCCCTGTCGTGCAGCAAAGACCTCTTCTCCAATGGCTCAGCCCCAATCCAATGGGAGAAGCACTTGATGTCCCTCGAGGTCCTCCGCATCGCACGGGGAGGGTCAAGCTCCCGCACTGGTGCGAGGCGTTCAGGTTGCGCCACCCTAGGAATGGGCGAATGCTTGTTCCTCTCGATGATGTGCTTCCTGGTGTGGTCCTCCAACATTTCTCACAACACATTAAATTTACACTGCGGGAACTGCTTAAAGAAGTTGGCTCCCAGATGGCGAATGCACCATCTATTCCTCATGTCTGGCCAAGGGAACGGCTCCTCTGGGTCTTGCTGAAGTTTTCTGATGGCCATCATCATCCTGGGGTGACGATCATGGATTATGCAGACATTAGGACGTGCCCCAACTACTCCCTCCTTCAGATGTCGAAGGAACCACAACCACCGTCGAAATTCTCACTTTCCATGAGCGCGACGGCTAAGGGTAGAATCGATTGTTGCCATCAACATAAATTCTTTGTCGATGTCGGCCCTTGTATTTCTCAGTTAAAAATGTCTTGCCGAGTGAGATCATGGGCAACATGTGCCTGAAAGCATCAATGCATGTACCGAAGACTAAGAAGACCCTCTGCAATACCATGAAACCTAGCGGTCTTTTGGATGGTTTATCCTTCAAACATTGTATGTGCCTAGGTTCCTGTCCTGCAGCACATGGAGCATGCGAGGAAGGTTGTCGTAAGATGCCTCGAAAGAACCAACCCTCCTTTACAAAGCCTTCTGCTTCGCACGCCATGCCTTCGTGTAGCTAATCTTGTACTTGAATTTCTGCTCGATAACCACCATGATGTGCTTGGCCTCCAGGCCCTTCTTCTTCACTATCTATTCGTACATGAGATTGGCTATGAAGGTGGACATTAGATTGCGATGCTTCAGCAAAACACTATTGAGCACGCAGGAGTGCCCATCCACCTTGGAGACAATCTAGTGAGTCTTGTACTTGGGCCTACTTGCGTGCATACACCAAGGACAACCGACCTGCTCGTAGACCACGGTGTACTATTCCTGGCTGGATTTGAGGACCCAAAACGTCTGCTGCATCGACAAGGCTTATAGCTTAATGGCATCCTGCAGTGATCCCTTGTCAGCAAACATTGCATGAAGCCGAACCTCCGTACCATGGTACTCCCATAATTATTGGTGCTCGTCGAGCACAACGAGACTCTCAACGTCCACCATATTCCATTCCAGTGGGATGGGACCTTCGTCCTCATCAGAAGAGTAATAGCCATCCTCTTCTAAAGCTTCCTCCTGGGCCCTAGCCGTCAAGTCATCGATCTCCATCTGACGCACTATGCTATGTCGACATGGTCCCTTGCATCCACCTACACAATATTCATTTTGGATACTAGAGTTTGTATGGTATCCTTCTAGGATACGTAGAATCTGTTCTGGATATGAATAGTCATTTGCTCTCAATAAAAGGGCACACTACTACAAAAAGGCTAACACTGGACGCCGTATCACAGACGGTTGACCAAAACCGTCTGTATTAAATACAATCATAAACGATTTTGGTTTAGCGACCGTTTGTGTTACTAGCTGCACTAAAAACTGTCTGTGAAGAGGTAATATCGAAGGACCGAAATGGCAATGAAGGGGGTGAATGGTGCCTAAAATTAATACTCCCCTTCACTTTGTATTTAAAACCCGACCTACAAAGATCTCTCGAAGATCTAAAGAAAGTAAATGAAGCAAGATCAAATAACAAAAACAAGTTTCAGTCGTTCTTCCGAAATCGGAAGTTCAGGCGATGGATTGCGGAAGTTCCGCTGAGGTAGTTCCGATTGTATATCGCGGAAGTTCCGCTGCGGTACTTCCACGCATAAAATCGAAGCTCAGATTATCCCGATCAAGAAACGAGCGCTCGGGTTTTGCCCAAAAATCAAACTACTTAATCTTGAGTGCTCTTCTCGAGTCAAGTTTTACAGGACATCATCCTAAACACCATCTTGACCTTATGGAGAAGAATCGCAACCAAAGATTCAATGTCGAACCAAAACGGATTTCTTGAAGAAGGGGCAAGAAAGACCAAAACCAATGATAAGCGAGATTCTCGATTCTTAGAGCATGAAACTTTGAGGAAGTAATAGCAATACCAAAGCGATTCTAGATATGAAGTTTCATGCTATATCATAAAACGAATCAAAAGATATGCCAAAACCCTAGATATTCAACATGAGCAGAGAGAGAGAGTTGCAAAATCAAATAATCGAAACCTCAGTTTCATTTGATTGAAACATGGATTCTGAGTAACATAAGAGGAATGATTACAATAGGTTTGATTCATACTCTCCCTCTCAACAAGCTCTCAAAAGCAAAACAAATCCTTTTCTAGAGCTAACCTAATTTTCTCTCAAAAGTCTAACCCTAACTCTGTGGTTCTTCCCTATTTATAGCCTTTGCTAATGGGCCTCCAACCCATTAAGCCCGCTACACCGAACGGAACCGCCTCCACTTTTGCCGCTTGCGAAAAGACCCTTCGCCCCTTGCGCACCTTCCGAAGCCTCCGTACACCTTGTTGTGCGACTACTTAACCGCTTCAAGATTCACGCCGTCTTGACACATCCCGACGTTCGACCTCAACGCCTCCTGCGCTTAGTCCGGTCCACGTGTCTCGCCACGACTCCATCTTGATGCCTGCGATCAACACAGACAAAACACATCACATAGCATTGCACAATATCATAGCATAAACTTTTGTATAAGACTCAAACTCATACAAGATCAAAATCACAAAATAATCTTCTACGCGATTACGGACACAATCGGAAGTTCCGCATTTACCACGGAAGTTCCGATTTTAAATTATCCGATTTGTCGGATTATCGGAAGTTCGCGCTCAACAACTGCGGTACTTCCGATATCCGAACAACCGACTTTCCGATTTTTAATTCCGATTTGGTATCTCGAGAGAACACTCAATGTCGGATTATCGGACACTCGCTACCCTTGTGCGGAAGTTCGATTTCCTTCACCAACTCAAAACCGGGAAAATCGGAAGATCCTATTTCCAACGCCGGTAGAGTTCGATTTATCGAACTTCGCTCCATACACAGTGGTAGTTCCGATTTCCCGACTCATTTCGAAATAGTCCAAACCGAAAAACTCAACTCTCAATCTAATCAACACACTTGTCAAATACTCATCACTCAGTGGAGGACCTCTCACATGGTCTCTCAATCTCCCCTTGATGAGTATATTGACAATTACCAAAAGCATAAGATGAGTTTGAAATTACAGTCAACCAAGGTCTAAACAAGAGTAGTTAAGCTCAAGACCAAGTTGACAAAAGAGAAAGACTTGAGATGAGATGAAAGAGCAATTTTCGCACAAAACTCAAGGCTTTTCTTCAGAAGGCTTTTTCTCACAAAAATTCTCCCCTTTGGCAATAAAATCATCAATATGTAGAAAAGGGAGGAAAAAACTATATGAAGTTCATTTTAAGCATTAGGAGCCAAGTAGATTATCCAAAATGATTATTAGAGAATTACACCAAGCCATAACACAGAAGAATGCTATCAAGATCATGACAATTGATGTAGAGAATAGCTAAGACAGAAAAACCATAATCTGATTAATGATCCAATTCTTTAGCAGGTCAAATAAGTCAAGATTGAAATCTAGCTAAAGATATCCAAGGATGATGCAAGCCATGTCAAATAATCTAAGTTGAACCAAGAAGACTCATACTGAACAGTTTAGAGTGCTACCAGTTGAAGAAGGACTCATTTTATCCGAACTTGGTCTCTTTGAAGATAAGCAATTTTAGCACATTTTCTTTTTCGAAGACTTTTTATGGTTTTATCTCAATAAAGCAAGCTCGGACTAGGTGCCATCCACAAGCGCCTCCTAAGCTTCAACCATTTTTTTAGCCATGTGCTAGATCCCAAGCCTTATCGACCACTCAAGCAACAGACTTAAGGAGGTGATCTTAGGTCATCCAAGGCTCCTCTCGAGTTCATGCCTAGTGCAATGGCAAGCCGTCTCATGAGAAAGATTTGGTGAGATCGGTTTTTCGCACAAAAGAGATCATTTTGCTTTTGAAGTTTTTAGACCGATGATTAGAGATAAGTCATGTTTTTAACAAACCGACATAGCTTACTCAAAAGTTCAAAAGAGATTCAGGACTCAACTCGACCTACTTGACATGGCGAAAATCATAAAAGGATAGTTTCAACGAGACTAGTCTCAAGAGCTATCATGAAGATTTTAATTCAAGTTTAGCATTTTTCAACACCTTAGCATGGCAAAGACTAAACTACACATAAAAAGTCATGATAGATCTAGCAGTTTAGCATAAATCATGGCAAGATGTAAAGCAGTGAAAACATATCATAAGGGATAATAAACAAGGCTCCATTTGATTATAATGCAATGCGGAATGAAATGCACAAAATTCGATTCCCTTGAAATGAGATGCATCTTTTAATTGAGGTTGAGTTATGACAAAATTAAGAGTATGGAATAACTAAGAATAACTCCCACAACCAAAGGAACAAAAGCGAGAATCGATAAGTAAAGCAGAAAAAGCGATCCTTTAGAGCATAGAAAAGATATAGAAAACTATCGCTCAGACGGGTTCTTATCTACCCCATATGATTCTAGGACTATCACCGATCGACTCATACACTAAGGAGCAAACACTGTCCTGTCTACCCAAGGGTGGCCCGACCCTGCTAGAACCTATAAGAGTGAGTAAGCTCTACTTAGAGAAGGAAGCGACTAATAAGCGACATCCTAGAAGCACAAGACAAGAAGTAGCAATCAAAGCAATTTGGCAAGTGAACCACTCTAACCTATCTTTGGAAGGACTTGACCCAAAAATGAAACGAAAAGAGAAATATGATATAATATAATATAATATAATAGTAACACAAAGCTCCCCCTCACAGTGATCCGTAAGGACAAACCACTAAGCTCTCCTCAGAATGAAAAGCGAGAGGCTATCCGGAGGCTTAGTGAAGATATCACCAGCCAACCGTGCTCACTCTCCACAACCGAGCACAATGTCACCCTTCTCTACATGGTCTCGAAGAAAGTGATATCGATATCAATATGCTTGGTCCGAGAATGTTGCACTGGGTTCTTGGCAATGCAAATCGCAGACGTGTTATCACAAAGAGTGGAGCGCAATCGATAGATAGTGCAAAATCCTGCGGTCGAGACCATCAAAGCACTTGACTACGACAGCGGCGGCGCGACAGCGTGCTCGGCCTCTGCGGTGGGCTGCGCAACCGGATTGCTTCCTCGGCGACCGAGGAGACAAGAGAAGTGCCAATGAATTGACAAGTGCGAAGTGCTCTTCCTATCTATCCTCTGACCGGTAAATCGCATCGGAGAAGGCTCTAAGAGATAGACAAGAGGAGGAGGAGTACCGGATACCATAGTCAATGGTAGCTCGAAGGTACCGAAGATGCGCTTCACTTTGACGGTGAGATCTGCGAGGAGAAGCTCGAAACCGAGCACAAAGACACACGAGAAAAGTGTATGTCCGGTCTCGAGTACGTGAGGTACAAGAGAGAGCCAATCATGCTCCTGAAATCCTTTTGGTCAACGAGTTCGCCGTCTTCATCCGGATCGAGAGCATTTGTAGATGCCATTGGAGTTGATCTTGGCTTTCCATCATTCATGTCAAACGCTTGGGAGGTCTCGAGTGTATTTGCCTTGATGAAGAAAGGTACCCTCCGAGTCTGTTTGATTTGGAAGCCAAGGAAGAAGCTCAACTCGCCCATCATGCTCATTTCAAACTCCGAGCTCATGACATCGAAAAGCGGGAAACGAGAGCATGCGAGGGCCGCCAAAGATAATGTCATCCACATAGATCAGACGACGCGGAAGATCGGTGCCAAGGCGGCGGATGAACAAGGTTTTGTCAATTTTACCCATCTCAAAACCATGGCTCGTGAGATAGGACTTAAGCCTTTCATACCAAGCTCACGGGAACTGCTTGAGTCCATACAAAGCTTTGGAAAGCTCAGTAGACATGGTTAGGGTATTTGGGGTTCTCGAAACCGGGAGGTCATCTCACATAGACTTCTTCCTCAATAAGGCCATTGAGGAAGGCACTCTTGACATCCATCTGGTAAAGCTTGAAACCCTTAGAAGTGCAAAGGCAAGCGAGATTCTAATGGCTTCAAGTCTAGCTACTGAGGGCAAAAGTCTCTTGAAATCTAGACCCTCAACTTGAGAGTACCCACTGAGCTACCAAATAGCCTTGTTTGAATGACTAACCCATCTTCACTTTGCTTGTTCTTGAACACCCATTTGGTCCCAATGATATTGTGACCTTGAGGGGCTCAACAAGGGACGGACCTTGTTCCTTTCAAAGTTTTCCAATTCCTCGTGCATGGCGTTAGTCCATGACTCATCGAAAAAGAGCATGACAAGCGTCTTTGGGCTCAAGCGAGGCAACAAAGCGAGAATGGAGACAGAATAGAGACATGCGCTTTTTGAGCAGTGACTCGCTCAAAGAGATCTCAATTATCTGCTCGAAGGATGGTCCTTTTGAATGTGTCTTGGAGGTCGGGGTGAGATGAAGAAGTGGCCTCTACCTCATTAGCGAGGCGAGATAGGGACAGAGCCACTAGCTTGGAAGAAGCGAGAAGGTAAGGACTGATCTCCTCGAGGTGCGGTGGAAGAAGGCACCTCAAGAGGAGGAGAAGGAACTGGATCGGGTAAGCAACCCTCATCTCCATCCTCCTCATCGTCCACAAAGATGGACTCAGACTGCTCTAAGGAACCTGAAATATCAGGCCTAGTCCCTGGACTGGCCTCATCGAAGGTCACCTCACAGGATTCTAACAATTTACTAGACTCGCAGTTCCAGACTCTATAGGCACGAGAAGAAGTCGAGTAACCCAGAAAGATCCCATCACAAGATCGTGACTCGAACTTATCTAGGTTCCCAGACTTCAGAATAAAACACTTGCAACCAAACACACGAAAATGCGAGACGCTGGGTTTTCGCCCATATCTCAACTCATAAGAAGTGCGATGCAAGAGTGCCCGAAGAAAAACTCTGTTAGAAACATGACAAGCAGTAGCAATTGCCTCATTAAAACTTCCTAGGTGTAGAGTACTCATCAAGCATCGTCACAGCCATCTCGACCAAGGTGCGGTTCTTCCTCTCCACAACGCCATTTTGTTGGGGGCGTATGGAGCGAGAACGGTGCTCTACACTGCCTCACCACAAAAACTCTCAAAGTAGGAATTCTTGAACTCGGTGCCATTATCGGTCGAATTGCTCGTAATGCACAGGGAGCTCAACAGAAGCCTACTAAAAGACCACGAAAAGAGTAAGCGTCTCATCCTTGAGGCTAAGAAAACACCCAAGAATACCTCGAGAAGTCATCGACCACGACAAGTACGTACCACTTCCTCCCTCTTGTTGCACTCTAGTTTGGTCCCATCGTGTCCATATGGGCGATTGACACAGGTGCATCTGTCATAGTCATCAGATGGCGGAGGATGTGAAGCGGCAACCATTTTGCCGTGGCTTGGCAAGGAGCACAAACAAGATCCTTGACCATTTTGAGTTTGGCAAACCACGAATGAGATCGTGGCCGCTAACTCGGGTCGATGATCAAATCCTATATGACCAAGTCTCCTATGCGAGAAAGTCAAATCACGGGATTGAAGCAATTAAACACCGAGAGGATCACGGAAGACTCGGAAAAATCAGCACGAAAGATCCTCCCATATCGAGAAATCCATAAACTAGACTACAGAAGAATCAAGAATTTTGCAATTGTTTTTCTTAAAGCTCACCTCATACCGTCATCGGTGGTGAGAGACCGAAAGCGATTATCTGCAGCTTACTTACTAAGGCAACATCTTTCAAAATAAAGAATTATTAATGCTCACTTTACCTTTAGCGATGGCGCGCCCAAATGAAGCATCTCAAAGGTGATCGTCTCATCACCCGAGGCGGGCTAGGGAAGAAAACCAGCGGACTCACGGTCATATGACGTGAACAACCGAGTCTACAATCCGGACCTTTCCTTCCCAAACCGCGAACCACGAGTCAAGCAGAGAGTAAAGTCTCGATCTTGGGGTGAATCAGCGATGATTTTGGCACCCAATCTTGAGTAACACGACGAACAGATGAAGTAGTCAAGCAAGGCCGACCTCTATCTACCCTCGCTCTCACTCAACAAGTCAAAGATCTCGGCTGTTCTTTGGATCCGATCGCTATTGGAGAGCGAGTCGAAGTGCGATAACATCTTGATCTCGCCATGGTAGCTATCTCGAAAGGAAAACGAGATCTACCCTCGGGGCGACGGAGATTACGACCAAAGGGAGCATGAGGACGAAAATCGAAAAACTTCGGAAAAACCAAGTCCTCGATCTTGCCCAAAATCATCGATGGAACAAACCTAGACCTCATGTTGGTCTTAGGTGCACTCAAGATCAGGGGCGACCACGAATGTGCCTAAGAAACTCAACACGGTCTCTACGCGATCTTGGCGCGCTGAAACAATGATCAACTAAATGTCCATCTTTACGGCAGAAGGTGCAATGATACTTCGCCTCGAGGGCGAAGCTGCGGTGGAATCACCTTCTTCGTCAAATCCTTTGAACAAAACCCGCGATTTAAAATTGACTTTCTCGATCCTGGCTTAGTTTTGATCACACCGGTGCTATGGTTTTGAGCACGACGGTGGATGCTTCCTCATATCCTCCCGGATATCATATCCTAGACCACGATTAAATCGCAAATTTTAGATTTGTCTAGAATGAGATTGAGCTTCTTCTTGCCTCCTACAAACCTCTCGAGTGTTCATAAGATCTTGACACTCCCGAAAGAGAGAGGTGCAAGAAGAGCGAGGGGAAGAAGGACAAGAAGGTAAGGGAAGCGAGAAGAAGAACCAACAACAGAGGAAAGATTGGCTTGTGCACGCACGGACTTTGAGGGGAATCCTCCTCTCTGCAGATTGGTTCACGTTGCTAGGCGTCTCTACCAAACCCTTAGACTTCTTCCACACACAATACAAGCAGATGATTGTGTCTCTAGAAGGTCCTTAGTTAGCTTCACACATTTTTCATCCAAAGTAATCAAATCACATTTTAGTTTATTACATTGCTTGCATGGTGAGCTAACAAGATCCTTAGAAGCATCTTGAGCCAATTTATTCTTGTGATCAATCATTTCTTGAAGCCGCTTGAATCTGATTCTAGTTCAAACATTAACTTAGGACAGTTTAAACAAGAAACAATAGGCTCTAGTAGCGCAGCTTAGAATTCACAATTTTGTGATCTGCCTGCTTTAGGTTCATCTTGAGATTATTACAATTTTCACAAGTTTCAGTGCGGATCAAGCAACATGGTATAAAGACCTCTAAGCGAATTGTCCTTAACCTCACATGAGGTGCAAGCGGTAGCCTCAACAAGTGGATGAAGGAGGTGCTACCCTACTCATCTCTAATTCAAAGAAGAAGGCTAATGTTCTCTACCTTAATCATGTCAAGTTCGGAGGACACACTATCATGTAAGGTCCTTAGTTTTTCCATGTCATCAAGCAAAGCACGACAAGTGTCACAATCATCACGGGAGGGAGCGGATGTAAGTAAAGTAAGCTCCGTGATAGTCTAGCTACTTCCTTCTCCAACACGTAACACTTAGCCCTAGACTTAGCATGAAATCTACCTAGCTTAAGAAAAGCATCATTAAGCTGGTCATAAGTGGGACTAACCTCGTCGGTCGGAGTATAGCTCATTGTCGCTCGATTCGCCCCGAGGGCCATGAAGCACATCTTGGGAGAAGTTGCCGTCGTCCTTGGGATCATGATCGTCCTTCCCATCATCGTCCTCCACCCTCCACCTCGCCGGTGTCCGGTTAAATCGAGGGCGGTGAGGACGCGATGGAGCGACTTCTTTGCCTTCCCAAAGTTGCGGAACTTCTTCTTGCCTTGATCAGTCTTTGAGGGCTTCGTGTTGCGGTTCTTGTCGATGTAGTCGTTCTTGCTTGGACCGCCATAGTCACCTTTGCCCTTCCCAAGCTTGGGACGGTTTGCTCGGATGTGGTTGGGGCCACCACACTCGAAACAAATCACAGGACCTCCTCTTTTACCATCCCTCCTCCTCTTGTAAGCATGGGAAAACTTCCGAGCTAGGAGGGCTAGTTGTTCATCCTCAAGTCGCTCTAGCGATCATCGGTTATGTCACGAGAAGCGACTAGGGAGAACCCACGTGTCGACTCGTAAGAAGATCCGAAGTGGGATCGGTGACTAAAGCCATCGATTGTGACTTCGACCTTGAGACAATGTCAATCTCGTGAGTCTTGAGGCGAGTAAAGCGCATCAAGAGTCGTCGGTCGAGAGGTCCGTGCTATCTTTGATGGTAGTCACTTTCATCTCCCAAACACGAAGATCAAGTCGCGAAAGCATCATCGGCGTTATCAGAGTCGGGTATGTAAGACCGAGCCGCTCGGAGGTTGCTCAAAATCTTGTGAAAACGCCGAAAGCACTCGTCAAGAGATTCACGACAAGCATCTCAAATTCTTGTATTCACGCTTGAACTGGTCTTGTCTAACCGTCTTAATCGAGTGGTGCCCTCATGGTATGCATCGAGGTCACCCGGATGTAAATGGCAAAATCAAATGAGAAATACGATCAAACTCATACGCTTAAACCACGAATGATTATGTTCCTTGCCTTAGCATTTGCCTCAACATCGGCCATGTTTCCGGCATTGATGTTCTCATCGGCGAGAGCAACAAATCTAACCTTCACCTTTCTCCGGATGGCATACCCACGAGCACGGATGTAAGTTTCCATTCGGCTCTTCGGAAGGGTAATCCGGACCATCAAAAGCGGAGGCTTGGTGGAATACTTGTCCGTTGCCATGGCTCAACCGACCGGTTAAGATCTATCAAGAAGAGCTAACCGCTCGATACCAATTGAAGGACCGAAATGGCAACAGAGGGGGTGAATGGTGCCTAAAAATTAATACTCCCTTCACCGTATTTAAAACCACCTACAAAGATCTCCAAGATCTAAAGAAAGTAAATGAAGCAAGATCAAATAACAAAAACAAGTTTGTTCGTTCTTACGAAATCGGAAGTTAGGGCGTTAGATTGCGGAAGTTCCGCTTGCGATACTTCCGCAGTGTATATCGCGAAAGTTCCGCTTGCGGTACTTCATTGCATAAAATCGGAAGCTCTGATTATCCCGATCAAGAACGAGCGCTCGGGTTTTGCCCAAAATCCAAACTACTTAATCTTGAGTGCTCTTCTCGGTCAAGTTTCACAGGACATCATCCTAAACACCATCTTGACCTTATGGAGAAGAATCGCAACCAAAGATTCAATAATCGAACCAAAACGGATTTCTTGAAGAAAGGGCAAGAAAGACCAAAACCAATGATAAGCGAGATTCTCAGATTCTTAGAGCATGAAACTTTGAGGAAGTAATAGCAATACCAAAATGATTCTAGATATGAAGTTTCATGCTATCTCATAAAACGAATCAAAAGATATGCCAAAACCCTAGATATTCAACACGAGCAGAGAGAGAGAGTTGCAAAATCAAATAATCGAAACCTCGATTTCATTTGATTGAAACATGGATTCTGAGGTAACACAAGAGGAATGATTACAATAGGTTTCAGTTCATACTCTCCTCTCAACAAGCTCTCAAAAGCAAAACAAATCCTTTTCTAGAGCTAACCTAATTTTCTCTCAAAAGTCTAACCCTAACTCCGGGTTCTTCCTATTTATAGCCTTTGCTAATGGGCCTCCAACCCATTAAGCCCGCTACACCGAACGGAACCGCCTCCACTTTTGCCGCTTTGCGAAAAGACCCTTCGCCCCTTGCGCACCTTCCGAAGCCTCCGTACACCTTGTTGTGCACGACTACATAACCGCTTCAAGATTCACGCCGTCTTGACACATCCCGGCCGTTCGACCTCAACGCCTCCTGCGCTTAGTCCGGTCCACGTCTCGCCACGACTCCATCTTGATGCCCTGCAGTCAACACAGACAAAAACACATCACATAGCATTGCACAATATCATAGCATAAACTTTTGTATAAGACTCAAACTCATACAAGATCAAAATCACAAAATAATCTTCTACTGCGATTCTCGACACAATCGAAGTTCGCATTTACCACAATGGAAGTTCCGATTTTGAATTATCCGCATTTGTCGGGATTATCGGAAGTTCGCGCTCAACAACTGCGGTACTTCCGATATCCGGAACAACCGACTTTCCAGATTTTTAATTCCGATTTGGTATCTCAGAGAACACTCAATGTCAGTATTATCGGACACTCCGCTACCCCTTGTGCGGAAGTTCCGATTTCCTTCAGCCGAACTCAAAACCCAGGAAAATCGGAAGATCCTATTTCCAGCGCCAGAGTTCGATTTATCGAACTTCCGCCCATACACGGTAGTTCCGATTTCCCGACTCACCCGAAGCAGTCAAACCGAAAAACTCAACTCTCAATCTAATCAACACACTTGTCAAATACTCATCACTCAGAGTGGAGGACCTCTCACATGGTCTCTCAATATCACAGACGGTTCGTGTTGAAAACCGTTTGTGAAGTATCACAAACGGTTCTTAACAAGAACCGTCTGTGATACTTCACAGATGATTTTCAACATGAACCGTCTGTAACTTTTCGTCCTTATCATAGACGACGTGTATTAAAAACCATCTGTGATAAGTGTCTCTCAGATTTTACCATGACTTGAAATGCCTAACTTCCCGTCCTCATCTCAGACAGAGTTAGACATTTCAAGTCATAGTAAAATCACAGAGGTAGGTATTTTTTCAAGTCATGGTAAAATCATAGATGGTTCATATTGAAAACCGTATGTGAAGTATTAGAGACAGTTCTGAAGAAGAACTGTTGGTGATATTACATCACAGACGGTTTTTGTTTGAAACCGTCTGTGATTCGCAGCGCGGGAGGGCGAAATTTTTTGAACACGTGCGCGGGAGGCGAAATGTTTTGGCATTGTCCTTGTATATTATACCCACCACGTCTTGTCTCCAATTTGTCTCTCCCCCTCCCCTCCCCTTGCTGAGCTCTGGCGACCGCCCTCGATTCCTGGACGCTGTTCGGTAAGGAGACAAACGTAGCCTGCTGTTTAACAGCACCTCCGGTGAGCAGGCGTTGCGGCTTGACCAGTACCACCAGATCTGGCCGCCCTCTATCTTGGCCTTAGGTGAGCACACATAGTTTTGCCCCCAAATCCCCGACCTGGTTTCCTTCCCACTCTGATTTCATCCCCTGCATCCTGTCAGATTTCTTTCTCAATGAGGACCCCCCATCTGTGGTCGACAAGGGAGGCCGATTTGGTTCGAGATGGATGCCTCTACTCGACCTCGTCCTCATCGGAGAGTGAGCCATTGATTGAGAGAGAGAGAGAGTATCATTTAATTACCTTCTTGTAAACTATCTGAGAGACCATGTGAGTAGGGTCCCCATTCGAGTGATGAGTATTTGACGCTGTGTTGAAAAGTTTGTGATTGGATTCATTGCGTTTGCGGCTCTTTCTTTGGAATGTTTACATCTTGTGCGAAACTTACGGTTCGGAATGCGGAAGTTAGATAATCGAACTTCCGCCTGTAAAACGGAACTTAGATTATCCCGACGATTGTGTTACGGTGTGTCAATGTGCGGAACTTCCGCTCTTGGGAACGCGGAACTTCGATAAACGACAAGTGTGTTACGATTTGGCGAATCGAAACTTCCAACCTGGGAGTGCGGACGTTCCGATAGTCGGAACTTGCGCCATGGTAAATGCGGAACTTCCGATTGTGGGCAGAACTGTGCAGAAAGGCATAGTTTTGATTTTGAGTTGTGAATTGATTTGAGTTAAATGCAAATGATGATTCTATTATCTTGAGCAATGCTATGTGATGTGTTTCTTGTCATCTTTGGTTGCGGGGCATCGAGGCAGTCATGGCGAGACACGTGGAGACCGGACTAGGCGCAGGCGTTGAGGTCGAACGGTAAAGATGTGTCGAAGATGGCGTGCACTCGAGGCGATTGCAGTCGTGGACAACAAGGAATGCGGAGCTTCGAAAGGTGTCGAGGCGAAAGGTAATTCGCATAGCGGCACAAGTGGAAGTGGGCTCCGTTAGGGTTTAGCCGGCATAACGGGTTGGAGACCCGTTAGCCAAGGGCTATAAATAGAGGTGAACCCCTGGTTGTTTGGTTGGGCTTTTTGAGAGAGAAAATTAGGGTTAGCTTTAGCTAAAGAGCCTTTGGAGAGGTTGTTTTGCTTTATAGCTTTAGTTGTTGAGATTGAGAGGATGGTCAACTTCTTGTAATCATTCCTCTTTGTTTACCTCTGTAATCCTTTATTTCGAGCAATGAAATCTTTCTTTGGTTCTTTGAATATGCATCTTTTCTTCTCTCTGTTCTTGGCTTGAATACCTAGGGTTTTGGTGAAATTTTTGATTCCTCTTATGAGATGGCATGGAACTTGATATCTAGAGTCTTACTGACATTGCTAACATATCCTCAAAGTTTCATGAGCCAAGAATCTAAGTATCTTGTGAATTGTAGTTTTTGGTCTCTCTTGTCAAATATTCAAGAAATCCGTTTTTGCTTTAATTAATGGATCTTTGTCTGCGATTCCTTCTCAATGAGGTCAAGATGTTGTTTAGGATGATGTCCTGTAAGACTTGACCCGAGAAGAGCAACAATCTTTGAGTATTTCGGATTTTTGAAAATTTCCAGTACGTACTGTTCTTCGGTCAGGACAATCGGAACTTCCGCTGTCTACAAGTGGCGGAACTTCCGCACTGAAAGCCGGAACTACCGCTAGGTAGAATCGGAACTTCCGATATCCGACAGAACAGCCCAGTTTTGTTTAAACCTTTTGGATTTGATTCACTTCACGTCTCTTGTTTTTCAGAAGATTTTGGATTGCTGTGTGGACACTTGAGAGGGGAGGATCTTAATTTTTAAGGCACCATTCACCCCCCCTCTGTTGCCATTTCGGTCCTTCACTATCGAAAGAGCATGTCGAAACTATTGTCCAGCAATTGATTGGTTTGGCTCAAAATTCAATTTTTTTTGCAATACAAAAACTATCACTGGCGATTTTTTACTAAAAACCGTCTGTGATAGTCTATTTTCACGGACAGTTCTGAACAAGAACCGTCTGTGATAATTGACTATCACAGACGGTTATTGTCCAGAACAGTCTGTGATAGTTTTTTTCACCGACGGTTAAAAAACCGTGTGTAATGATCACATAGTATCACTGACCCATAGAGTTAGACGGTTCAAAAAATCGTTTGTGATGACGATTTTGAACCATCTATAATTATCTTTTGTGTAGTAGTGGCACCCCTGTAACCAGTTTTTTATATAGAAGAAATAGAAGTGCGAAAACAAAAAACACTGCAGCAGTCGAGCGGCACAAAATTCTTTCTGGGTTTCTTGCATTCATGATTTCTAGCTTCCAGCATGTGTGTGTGTTTTATGTAGTGCATGTGTTCCATCTACAGACTGGCCGACAATTGCTATCAATGCCCTGCGCTCGATCCGACGATGTCTCGATCATCTTCCCACTCACCTTCCCGGCCAGGGATGCCCAGCAACATCGGTGAACGTGGAAGCGGGTTCCGTTAGCGGCGGCGGTGGAGAAGTGGCGATCCATGGTGTGGTGAGGGATACAGGTGGATCGGTCATCTACCCGATGCTGACACGAACCAGCTATAGAGATTGCGCTCTCATGATAAGGGTGAACCTATAGGTGCAAGGTCCGTGGGACGCGATCGACCCTGGCAGTGCTTACTACTGTTACGACAGGATGGCGTTGTCCACCATACTCCGTGTCATTCCGCCGGAGATGCTATCAACGCTCGCCATCAAGAACACCGCCAAGGACGCATAGGACTCCATCAAGACAACTGCGCATGGGAGTCCAGCGTGTGTCTTGGCGAAGGCATAGACGGCTGTACAAAGAACTTGAGGTGATCAAATTCAAGAGCGGTGAGTCGATGGATGACTCCGCGATGCGGCTCACCGGCCTAGTCAAGAACTTGGAGATACTTGGGGACAGGTTGGAGGAAGACCGTGTTGTTAAAAAATTCCTCCGTATCATGCCGGCAAGGTATACTCAGGTAGCGATCTCAATTGAGACGCCCATTGACTTGCAGACGCTCTCGGTGGAGGAGCTCATCGGACGACTAAAGGCCGCATAAGAGCGCTACGACTAAGACAACACTGATGGTGTAGGCGGGCGCTTGCTCCTCATAGAGGAGGAGTGGCTTGCGTGTATGAAGCAACACGAGCATGGGCAAGGCTCATCTAGTAGATAGAAGCCCATCGATGGCTATGCTGCCAGCGGTGGCGGTGGTGGCACTGCATCTAATGGAGACTGCGATGTGTCGAAGGACAAGTGCCGTAACTGCGGCAAACTTGAGCCTTTGGGCGGAGATTTTGCAAGTTATGGTGCAACCAGCAGGCCAACCTGACATTGGTTGACGACGACGGGCCCACGCTGCTCATGGCATAGGTGTGCGCTCCATTTGAGGCCACCGAGGGCATGATCAAGGACGTCGTGCTCAACGAGGTGCATGCTGATGTGTACCTAAGACGTGAGGAGGACTGCCACATTGATGTGTGGTACCTTGACACTGGGGCTAGCAACCATATGATGGGCTGGAAAAGTGTTTTTATTGGGCTGGACATTGGTGTCATTGGCTCTGTCAAGTTCGGCGATGGCTCTACCACCGACATCCGCAGACGTGGCATTGTTTTGTTCATGTGTCACAATGGAGAGCACCACGCACTAACGGGAGTGTACTACATCCCTCGGTTGCAGAGCAACATCGTCAGCCTTGGGCAGCTCGATGAGAACGACTGTCAAGTGCTGATCGAGGGAGGCATGCTACCAATCCACGATCACCAGCGGCAGTTTCTCGCTAAGGTAAATCGTGCGTGCAATCGATTATATATTCTCTCCCTAGACATAGCGCATCAGGTGTGCTTGGAGGCACTACTTGACGACGACATATGGCGCTGGCCTGCTCGCTATGGTGAACTCAATTTTGAGGTGCTCCGGAAGCTGGCATAGTGCGGCATGGTGTGAGGACTACCAAAAATCAACCATGTCAACCAAATTTGCGACAGCTGCATGGCGGGGAAGCAGCGACACACTCCGTTCCCACAAGAGGCCAAGTACCACACGGAGAAACTCCTTGAGCTGGTGCTTGTTGACTGTCTTGGTGATCACGCTAGCGACACTGGGTGGGAAGCGCTACTTCCAGCTCCTGGTCGATGACCTCAGCCGCTGTGTGGCTGATGCTGCTAGCGACGAAGTGCGAGGCGACAACAGTGATCAAGCATTTTGCAGATCAGTGTCGAGTGGAAGCTTGGTGGAAAATGCACGTGCTCTGCACTAACCACTGATGGGAACGGGGTCCCGATCTTCCAACAGTTCGGGATATGTTCGATTTAGTGGGCGCGACACAAATCGATTAAACTCCGAACAACACGTTCCGAACCCCGCAATCGCAGCACCACGTCTCCTCAGGTTATCAACCGTGCGCTGCCCGGTTAACCTCGCCAAGAAGGCTAATCCTCGCCTGCGAATTGAAGAACACAAGCAAGAACAAGGAAGAACACAACGGAATTGCAGATGTATTGTTTTAGCACTCGAAAGTTGGGGTCTCACAAACCGATGAACGACGAAACTATTCAAGACAGAATTAATCTAAGCAAAACCCGCCCCTAATGGTGGGGGTGGCGGCTGGATATAGAGGACTGAGGGGCGTGCAAAACCCCTGGACGCGCCCTAATGGGCTCCAACACGATACAAATCCGAACGGCCCAAAAGACGGTGGCGCAGCACCCTGACAGATTCTGAATGCCCACTTGTTTCGACGATTCCTGTTGACTCAGAAGGAATTTTGACATGGGACTAGAGCCATTGGAAAGGTCGTCTTCTCAGTTTTCCATACATATGTGGAACATCCAAAACGGAGCCCGATGCGATCTGGGCGTCCGTTTTAGTCTTGACCTGGTCTGGACTCCGAATTGGATTGAAGTCGGCTTGAGTTGGGCCTCCAACATGATTCGACCGCCCTTGCTGGACTTGTGCACCTCGTAGCCCTTCTCCAAGTACTTCCAGGTCCTCTCCATGGTTCCTAATCATAATTAAATCATTAGGTAGCAATCGATTCTCAAATGAACAAAAAGAAGTACTTAGGAACGAGCTCACCTGTAAATTCAATTGTCGGGCGCGAGCTCTAGTTGATACGGATTACCGGGTCTTCACGTCGTAGGATCGAGGGGGATAAATAGAAAGCCTATTGAGAAGCAAATCTTGGCAACACACTCCAATGAGATAGCCTCCAACAAAGAACTCAATCAACAATCTCTCTAATTGAGCAATCAGTGTCCATACATCCGTCGCACGATGCTCCTTACAATCCATGGGAAATACAAGGACAAGATGGGGAACTCCCAACCTAGGGATCTAACCTAGGCAAGAGCAAAGCTCAAGTCTTCTTTCTGCTTTCTCTCCCTTTCTTTGTGGGGTGGAGGGCCCCTTTATAGTGGGGTCGGGTTGGAGCGTTCGGTTCGGCCCAGCGTCGGCCGGTCGGCCGGCGTGGGGCCGGTCGGCCGGCGTGGGTGGCCCGACCGGCCGTCGTGGAGGTCGACCGCCCGTTGAACTTGCTCGGCCGGCGTCGGACGATGCAGAACAAGAGCCGACGGTCGAGTTGGGAAGTTTGGTTCGGCCGAGCATCGGCCGTCGGCCGAGTGGAGGCCGGTCGGCCGGCGTGGTAGGCCGGTCGGCCGGCGTAAGGCGATCGGCCCGGTCTGGAAGAGCAGCGATCCTTTGTCTCCCGGTCATCATTCCTCTTGCCATCTTCTCCCGCGAAGCTGATTAAACATACATATGGAGCATGAGGTAGCATCCAGCTCTCAGAGATATCAAAGCGAGACTCAAGTAAGAGCGACTTCACCTCAATGTTAAGTTGTTGTGCTCGCGCTCTTGTCATTGGTCCCTTGGGCGTGATGGAGGTGGTGTCGATGTCCTCATCATCCCCCCCTTCTTGGAAAGGAGTCGTCCTCGACTCAATGTGTTCTGGCTCCAAGAATGGTGATAAGTCCGCCACATTAAAGGTAGAGCTCACCGCGTACTTGTCGCTTGGAAGGTCAATCTCATATGCGTTGTCATTGATCTTCTTGAGCACTTTGAAAGGTCCATCGCCGCGTGGCTTCAACTTGGAGGAGCGCTCGGTGGGGAAACGGTCTTTGCGAAGGTGAATCCATACCAAGTCGCCGGGCTCAAATAGCATTTGCTTCTTGTGCATATTGGCCTTCTGTGCATAGAGGCGGGTTTTCTTTTCAATTTCCTCCCGGGCTTTGAGGTGAATTTTCTTCACGAAGTCGGCTCGCTTGGAGGCTTCCATGTTGACTCGTTCTTGTAGCGGTAGTGGAAGAAGATCAAGTGGTGTAAATGGTTTGAAGCCATACACCACTTGAAGGGCACATGTTGGTGGTGGAGTGAGCAGCGCGGTTGTAGGCGAACTCCACGTGAGGTAGACATTCTTCCCACTCTTTGAGGCTCTTCTTGATCATGGTCCTTAAAAGACTTGACAGTGTGCGATTCACAACCTCAGTTTGGCCGTCGGTCTGCGGGTGGCAGGTGGTGGAGAAAAGCGACTTGGTGCCAAGTTTTGCCCACAAAGTCTTCCAAAATAGCTCATGAATTTGACATCGTGGTCGGAGACGATCGTCCTAGGCATTCCATGGGCGTACAATCTCCTGAAAAGCAGGTTAGCTACATGGGAAGCATCGTCGCATTTATGACAAGCAATAAAATGAGCCATTTTGGAGAATCTATCAACAATCACAAAACTCAATCCTTACCCGTCTTCGTTCTAGGTAAGCCCAATACAAAGTCCATGCTAATGTCCTCCCAAGGAGCACCGGGAATGGGAAGCGGGGTATACAAACCGTGGGGATTGAGCTTGGACTTCGCCTTGTGACACGTGATGCACCGTTGAACATACCTCTGAGCGTCTCGTCGCATTTTAGGCCAATAGTAGTGATCGGAGAGCATGGTGTAGGTCTTTTCCTTCCAAAGTGTCCCATTAAGCCGCCACATGAGACTCTGCACAAGGAACAAGCGAGCAGACGACTCGGGAATACAAAGCTTGTTAGTATAAAAGAGGAAACCGTTGTGCATGTGGTACTTTTCCCAACCCTTCCCATCACAAAGATTGCGAAAAGGCATAGAGAAGCGGGATCATTCGCATACAAAGATTTCAAACTTTCTAAGCCAAGTACCTTGGCCTCTAGTTGCACCAAACATGATATGTTTTCTAGAAAGTCGTCGGCTACCACATTCTCCTTCCCTTTCTTATACTTCACAACATAAGGGAAAGTTTCTATGAATTCGACCCATCTAGCATGACGACGATTTAATTTTGATTGGCCCTTAAGATATTTTAAAGATTCATGATCGGAGTGGATGACAAATTCTTTGGGCCAAAAGTAGTGTTGCCAAACTTCTAGCACCTAACCAAAGCATATAATTCTTTATCATACAGGGTAATTAAGTTGGGCGCCATGTAATTTTTCGCTAAAAATGCGCTCTGGTCGCCCATTTTGCATCAAAACACCCCAATGCCCAACCCACTAGCATCACATTCCACTTCAAAAGTTTGGGTGAAGTCCAGAAAAAACAAGCAAAGGAGCTTGGTTAACCTTAACTTTAACTCTTGAAAAGACCTTTCTTGAGACTTACCCCAAACAAAGTTAACACCTTTTTTGTGAGTTCATTCAGAGGCGCGGCAATGGTGCTAAAATCTTTCACAAACCGACGATAAAAACTAGCCAAGCCATGGAAGCTACGAATTTGACTAACATTCAAAGGGTTGGCCAATTTTAATTGCTTCAATTTTAGCTTCATCAACTTCAATTCCCTTAGAAGAGACCACAAATCAGGAAGATCAATTTATTGGTGCAAAAGTGCATTTCTCAAGATTAGCAAACAGTTTCTCATTTCTAAGCACCTCTAGAACAAGCCTAACATGCTCAACATGCTCATCCAAGGATTTGCTATACACGAGAATATCATCAAAATAAACAACCACAAATTTCCCAATGTAAGCACGCAGGACATGATTCATGAGGCGATAAAGGTGCTAGGAGCATTGGACAAACCAAAAGGCATAACAAGCCACTCATACAAGCCAAACTTGGTTTTGAAAGCGGTCTTCCATTCATCTCCTACGTTCATTCTAATTTGGTGATACCCACTCTTCAAGTCAATTTTAGAGAAAATGATGGAGCCACTCAATTCATCAAGCATATCATCAAGTCTAGGTATGGGGTGCCTATATCTAACCGTGATATTGTTGATAGCCCTACAATCTACACACATGCGCCAAGTGCCATCTTTCTTAGGGACAAGGATTACCAGACGCAGCGCATGGGCTCAAGCTCTCGCGGACATAGCCCTTGTCAAGTAGGGCTTGCACTTGACGTTGGATCTCCTTGGTCTCCTCGGGATTGGCGCGGTACGGCGGCCGGTTGGGGAGAGGAGCCCCGGGAATGAGGTCAATTCGATGCTCAATCCCTCTCAAAGGAGGAAGCCCTGCCGGAATCTCCTCGGGGAAGACGTCCTCAAATTCCTGCAAGAGAAAAGAAAAAGCACTTGGAAGAGGGGGTGAGTCATTAGTTGAAAGAATAAGGTCCTTGCACACTAAAAAGAGGGGGCATATGGTGGAGTCCCTCCTCACTTCTCTCACATCTGATTTGGTAGCTAGCATGACTAAAGCTCTCTCCTCTCCTTTCTTTTGGCCGCTCTTGTGGATTTTGTGGTTCTCACACTCCGAAGGGTGGCCCTCATTCTTTACCCTTCCTCCTTGGCAGGTAGCAACCCGTGGAGCATTGTCGGCGATGATCCGGCCGGAGTCATGGGACGACACCACCTCTTGGTTATGCCATTTGAACTTGTAGTGGTTGGTTCGGCCCTCATGTGTCACCGCTCGATCGTACTGCCACGACCTCCCCAACAGGAGGTGGCACACCGTCATGGGCACCACATCACACTCCACCGAGTCGGCGTAGGCTCCAATTTGGAAAGTGACCTTTGTCATGTATTGCACCTTGACCGCCACAATCACTTAACCATTGTACATGGTAAGGGTGAGGATGCTTCTCAATTTGAGTCCCAACTTGAGCACAGTTCTTGGCTTGCAAGGTTGTGACAACTCCCGCCATCAATAATCACTTTGATGGATTTTCCTTGTATGCCAGCCTTGGTTTGAAATAAATTGGTCCTTTGCTCGGGCTCATCTTGTTTCTGGACCGTCAAAGTCTTCTTGGTGACAATGAGAGCCGGGCTCATATCAAAGTCACAAAAGAGTGGGTCTTGGGCCTCTTCTTCTTGGGCATCTTCACGGTTAGCAATCTCATTCAATTTTTCGGCCTCTTCATTACTATCAGTTCATATTCTCCATTTTGGTCACAATCATGGTTCGGGTGTTTGGGCACTCCCTTGCAATGTGCCCACGGCCCAAACACTTGAAACATTGGATCTCACGGCTCTTGGCGGTGGATCCGACTGAAGAAGACCCACTTGTTGCTGGAACTCGCCGGGTAAGGGGTGTGGGTGCTTCCTTGGTGCCGGTGGTGGTGGTTGGAGGCCTTATGCTTGAGGCGCCTCCACCACTCCCTTGGGTGTAGCTCTTCTCGAGTGGGCTCTTGGATGTTGATTTGTTGCTATATGTTGTAGCCCTGGGCGTGAAAGTTGGATAACTGCGGGCATTCTTTGAATCTTGTTGCACTTGCCTCTCCGCCTTGGTAGCTTGGTGCACTAGCTCGACCACGTTGTTGTATGGTTGGAACTCTGTGATCCTCTTGATGGAGTAGTTCAAGCCCGACATGAAACGGGCCATGGTTTGTTCTTCTGCCTCTTGTATGTTGGCTCGTATCATGGCTTTCTCAATCTCCTTATAGTACTCCTCAACTGCACGGTTGCCTTGCTTCATGTTTTGCAATTGGTCATACAAGTCTCTCTTGTAGTGCTTGGGCACAAATCTTGCCCTCATCTCATGCTTCATCTCAACCCAAGGCGCTCTGGCCTCTCATTGCGGGCTTCCCTTTGGTTGATTACCTGTTCCCACCATATGAGTGCATAGTCATCAAACTCAACCGATGCCATTGCTAGTTTCTTCTCTTCGGAGTAATTATGCAGCCGAAATATTTTATCCACTTTCAACTCCCAAGTGAGATATGCTTCTGGATTCGGACCTCCATCAAATTTGGGTATGGTGAACTTTAGCTTCCCAAACCTTTCCTCTTCACGCTCATACCGGTACCTTCCAGGGGTCCATCACGCGACCTCGCTCCCATCCATCATCGTAAAGATCGGCAATGCCTTCGCGCTCTTCTTGGTGGAGGTGGGTGAGCTTGGTGATGGTGGGTGCGGTCCCTTCTTGCTTGCCGCTCTCGAGCCAGGCGCTCGGCGGTTTCTGCATCGGTCTCATCCAATTCAACCTCATGTGCTCCCAACGGATTCGCTCGAAGTTCCCTAATGATGTCGGCCACGAGGTTGGCTCGGAGAACCCCGAATTGTTGGTTGATCTCGATCTCCAAGTCCCTTTGAGTACTGGCCATTGTTTCCTGGATCTCTTGTCGAAGGGCGCCCCTCAACGCATTGAGCTGCGTTTGAGTGACACAATCAGTGCCCAAATCATCTCCTGCTGCAGGGTGGCCTCCTCCTGACATGGTTAGTAGCCAACAAAGAGAAACAAAGTTTAGCTTGTAAAGAAAAAATGTGAAATCTCACTCTCCCTCACCTTCCCTTCCAACCAAGTCCTTGTACTCCCTCACGGATTGTGGAAGAGGATTGAGAGAGTTCTTTGCTGGAGACCTTGAACACACACACAATTTATGTGGAGCTTGGAAGGGGTGAGTATACAAAAACAAACACAAAACGAATTTCAAGTGAAATAATGCTAAAAGGAATCCAAACTAGATTGCAATAGTCTAGGTGCCGATCCCAAGTCAAAAGAACCCACACACACTCCCAAAGATGATGGTACTAGAATGCAACCAAAGGTAATGAGCTAAAGCAAAGGATGGAAGTGAAGGTAGAATTAGCTCGTGTTGCACTAGTAAGGGAAGACGCTAGTTCGATTGCAAAGTTGTATGGCTATAGATTGCATATGTCAATAAGAATGCACCAACATGTAGGGAGCGTGCCCGGAAATGTATTTGAGTTGGCTTTCCCCTTCCCCCTTTTCTTTCTTTTTTTTTTGATGCCTCGTTGGGACAATTCTCTTGACTTTTCTTTTTCTGTTCCTGTTTTGGAGGGGGAAGGTATTTCTTTGTTGCCCAACTCAAGTCATAAGAATTTCCGACGGATTCACGCTCTATGAATGTATCTAGGTGCACCGATTATTTTACACATGCAAAGCCAAGCAATCATGGATGAACTAGTCTGACTAGGAGCAAAGGTATTCGCAAAGGTTCGATAAAGGCTTACAAGGCTCAAAGTCGAGGTTGAAATGTTGCAGTTTCTGGAAAGTTGTTGTTCTGTTTCTCCACGGGCGGTCCGACCGGGTGTGTCCAACGGTCGGACCGGTCGTCCAACGGTCGGACTGGTCTGGTCCAACGGTCGGACCGGTCTGGCCACCGGTTCAAACCGTTGGTTCGGCCGGTCAGACCGATTTCACGAACAGAGCCCAGATCCATCGGCCGAAATGACGAATTTCTTCGATTCCGAACGATTCCTCGGTCCAAATGGCACAAAAATCACAGGGGAAGTAGATCAGCACATAAGCAAAGTATCTATTGGATCCAAATTAGCAAAACTCAACAATCAAACTCGAATCGGAGCTAGGGTTGTCAAATTTGGGGAAGAACACATGAACCCTAGAAACAAGAAAAGTGATAGATCGATCCTACCGTGGCAACCAAGAGCTATGATACCAAGATGATACGGGTTACCGGGTCTTCACGTCGTAGGATCGAGGGGATAAATAGAAAGCCTATTGAGAAGCAAATCTTGGCAACACACTCCAATGAGATAGCCTCCAACAAAGAACTCAATCAACAATCTCTCTAATTGAGCGATAGTGTCCATACATCCGTCGCACGATGCTCCTTACAATCCATGGGAAATACAAGGACAAGATGGGGAACTCCCAACAGGGGATCTAACCTAGGCAAGAGCAAAGCTCAAGTCTTCTTCTGTTTTCTCTCCCTTTCTTTGTGGGGTGGAGGGCCCCTTTATAGTGGGGAAATTCGGGTTGGAGACGTTCGGTTCGGCCCAGCGTCGGCCGTCGACCGGCGTGGCGGCCGGTCCGGCCGGCGTGGGAGGCCGGTCGGCCGAAGCGTGGATGGCGGTCGGCCGGCGTCGGAGGTCGACCGCCGCTTGAACTTGCTCGGCCGGCGTCGGACCGATGCAGAGCAATGGTAAACGACAATCGAGTTGGGGAAGTTTGGTTCGGCCAGCATCGGCCGGTCGGCCGGAGTGGGGCCGGTCGGCCGGCGTGGTAGGCGGTCGGCCGTGAGGAGGCGGCCCGACCGTCCGAAACAACAAAGCGATCCTTTGTCTCCGGTCATCATTCCTCTTGCCATCTTCTCCGCTGGTGATTAAACATACATATGGAGCATGAGGTAGCATCCAGCTCTCAGAGATATCAAAGCGAGACTCAAGTAAGAGCGACTTCACCTCAATGTTAAGTTGTTGTGCTCGCGCTCTTGTCATTGGTCCCTTGGGCGTGATGGAGGTGGTGTCGATGTCCTCATCACTAGTGATTGGTCCTTGAATGTCAAGTGGCGGATTGTTGTGTGTATCCGAAGAAGTGATGTTCCTCCCCCTCTTGAAGCGGAGTTGTCCTCAACTCAGCCTCATCTTCTTCTCCCAAGTATGGCTTCAAATCTGAAATGTTAAAGGTGGGACTAACCCCAAACTCGGAAGGCAACTCAAGTTTATATGCATTATCATTTATCTTCTCAACTATCTTAAAAGGACCAGCTGCTCTAGGCATCAATTTTGACTTTCTTAACTCAGGAAATCTATCCTTTCTCAAGTGCAACCAAACAAAATCACCCGGTTCAAGTTTAACTTCCTTTCTACCTTTACTACCAGTAATCCTATATTTTTCATTCATCTTTTCACTGTTTGCCTTAGTAGTCTCATGCATTTTGACAATAAAATCAGCACGCTCCTTAGCATCATTATGAACTCTCTCACTAGTAGGCAAATGTAAAATATCAAGAGGGGCACGGGGATTGAATCCATATACTACCTGAAAAGGACCTCAACATGCGGCAAACACTCTTCCCACAGCTTCAAATTATTCGTCAAAACAGCTCTCAGCATGGTAGACAATGTGCGGTTCACCACCTCGGTTTGGCCATCAGTTTGTGGGTGACATGTTGTAGAGAACAACAACTTTGTACCCAACTTGTTCCATAGAGTACGCCAAAAGTGACTCAAGAACTTGGCATCACGATCTGAAACAATAGTAGAAGGCATACCATGCAAACGAACTATCTCTTTGAAAAATAGGTCAGCAATATGAATGGCATCATCGGTTTTATGACATGGTATAAAATGAGCCATCTTAGAAAAACAATCCACAACAACAAAATGCTATCCCTCCTCTCTTAGTCACAGGCAATCCTAAAACAAAGTCCATAGAAATATCTGCCCACGGAATAGAAGGAACAGGAAGAGGCATATACAAACCATGTGGATTCAAGCGAGACTTAGCTTTTTGACATGTAGTGCAGCGAGCCACAAACCGCTCAACATCTCGCCTCATTTTTGGCCAAAAGAAGTGTGTGGCTAGAACGTCCTCCGTCTTCTTAGCACCAAAATGTCCCATCAAACCGCCTCCATCGCCTCTGCAACAACAAAAGACGAACGGATCCAACTGGAATGCATATGCGGTTAGCTCTAAACAAGAACCCATCATTGATCACGAATTTATTCCATGCTTGTCCCTCTTTACAATGCAACAACACATCCTTAAAATCAGCATCTAAAGCATATTGTCCTTTAATGGTTTGAAGACCAAAAATGTGACAATCAAGTTGAGACAACATGGTATAGCGTCGAGACAAAGCATCAGCAATCACATTATCCTTCCCTTTCTTGTGTTTAATGACATAAGGAAAAGATTCAATAAATTCAACCCACTTAGCATGTATACGATTCAAATTGGTTTGACTACAAATATGCTTAAGTGATTCATGATCAGAATGAATGACAAATTCTTTAGGCCATAAATAGTGTTGCCACGTCTCTAAAGAACGAACAAGAGCATACAATTCTTTATCATACGTGGAATAATTAAGAGCAGGACCATTCAATTTTTCACTAAAGTAGGCAATAGGTTTGCCTTCTTGCATCAAAACACCACCAATACCAATTCCGCTAGCATCACATTCCAACTCAAAAGTCTTACCAAAATCCGGAAGTTGGAGCAATGGTGAGTGTGTAAGCTTGTCCTTCAAAAGATTAAAGGACTCCTCTTGTGATGGCCCCCAATGAAACACGACTCCCTTCTTTGTCAACTCAATCAACGGTGTCGCAATGGTGCTGAATTCCTTGACAAAGCGGCGATAAAACCCTGCAAGGCCAAGAAAACTCCGCACTTGGGAGACCGTCGTGGGCGTGGGCCAACTCCATATCGCCTCCACCTTGGCTCTATCAACCTCAATTCCCTGTTGAGTCACAACATAGCCAAGAAAAGAGACTCGATCCGTGTAAAAGGTGCACTTTTCAAGGTTACCAAACAAACGTGCATCTCTCAAAACATTAAAAACAGCACGTAAGTGATTCAAATGTTCATCCATGGACTTGCTATAAATCAAGATATCATCAAAGTAAACGACCACAAATTTATCAATGAAAGGACGTAAAACCTCGTTCATTAATCTCATAAAAGTGCTAGGTGCATTAGTTAAACCAAAAGGCATGACTAACCACTCATACAAGCCGAACTTAGTTTTAAAAGTAGTTTTCCATTCATCGCCAAGTTTCATTCTTATTTGGTGGTATCCACTACGCAAGTCAATCTTTGTGAAAATTATAGCACCACACAACTCATCAAGCATGTCGTCTAGCCTGGGAATAGGATGACGATACCTTATAGTAATGTTGTTAATGGCTCTACAATTTACACACATACGCCAAGAACCATCTTTTTTGGGTACCAAAAGAACAGGACCAACACAAGGACTAAGGCTCTCACGTACGTACCCACGGTCCAAAAGGTCTTGGACTTATCGCTGAATCTCCTTAGTCTCTTCGGGATTGGTCCTGTACGCCGCACGGTTTGGCAAACTCGCTCCAGGGATCAAGTCAATATGGTGCTCAATCCCTCGAATGGGTGGAAGTCCTGGAGGTATCTTGTAATACCCCGGCCTGCTCGTAGTGTGGCCCATGTGGCCCATGAGGAGTTGTGTGGTGGGATTAGTCCCACATTGCTTGTCCCAAGTGAGTTGTAGTAGTATATAATGCTGTTGGATCCAAGCGTAGCACCTCGGGTTAACCCTTTTACACGGCGAGGACGAAAGTGTAAGTGAGGTGCTATGTGTGGCGGAGTCCGCCCGGTGAAATTTGGGCATTGAGCCGATTTTGGGTCGAGTGTTACAGATTGGTATCGAGCATCAACCTTATTTGCCGCACGAGCGTGCGGGGGGATGTGGCGGGCATATGGCGCGCATGGCACATGTGGGCCCGGAGTGGACACATGGCATGGCATATGTCTGATCGACGCGGGCGCGGGCGATGTCTAGAGGGGTGGTTACAGGCATTGCAGCGTATGCGGTATCTTTGCCGAGGTCGCCCCTTAAGAAGTGAATGTAATACCCGGCTTTGCGCGTAGTGTGGCCCATGTGGCCCATGAGGAGTTGTGTGGTGGGATTAGTCCCACATTGCTTGTCCCAAGTGAGTTGTAGTAGTATATAATGCCTGTTGGATCCAAACGTAGCACCTCCGGGTTAACCCTTTTACACGAAGCGAGGACGAAAGTGTAAGTGAGGTGCTATGTGTGGCGGGTCCGCCCACGGTGAAATTTGGGCATTGAGCCGATTTTGGGTCAGGGTGTTACATATCTCATCAGGGAAAACATCTCTAAAATCCTGCAAAAGGTTAGTGACAGGAGCAGGCAAAGTGCAAGGCATATTATCAAGAGAAAATAAAACATCTTTGCACACAAAAGCATAGCATGTATCATTAATATCATTAATTTCAGCAAGGTCTGATTTTGTGGCAAGCATAATGAATGTTTTCATATTTATCATGTTCCTTTGGATCATTAGCGTGAGCAGCCTCTCTCCTATCGGCCTCTATAATCTCACCGGGTCAAAGGCGATAAAGTAACTTTCTTTCCCTTATGCATAAAAGTGTATTTGTTACTACTACCATGGTGTAAAGCATCATTATCAAATTCCCAAGGTCGACCCAATAAAAGAGAGCATGCTTGCATGGGAACCACATCACAATCAACATGATCAGCATAACCACCAATGGAAAAATGGACTCGGCATGTTTGTGTTACCTTAGCTTTGCCAGAGTCATTTAACCACTGAATATGGTATGGATGTGGATGCGGTCGCGTGGTCAAGCCAAGCTTCTTGACCAAATAAGAACTCACCAAGTTGTTGCAGCTTCCTCCATCAATGATGACACGTGCGCGCCGGTTCTTGATTGCAAAGAAAGTTTGAAACAAATTATGGCGTTGAAGCTTATCGGGTTGTTGTACCTGTGTGCTGAGGACTCGCTGCACAATGATGCTCCGTAGCGTCGCTGTGGACGCCCCACCAAGGAACAGGTCGTCATGACCACCGCCATTGTCGTCCGAGGCAGCAGCAACATCATCATCCTCCTCGAGATCCGAAGTGCTGATGTAGCCTCCATCTTCCGTGGCGATGTATGCCCGTTGGCTAGGGCAATTCCTCTGCACATGACCAAGTCCATGGCAGCGGTGGCACTGAATGTCGGAGGAGCGGCCCGTGGAAGCCACAGAAGAAGAACTCTTGGCTAGAGCCTGCAAATAATTTTTTGTAGGATCTGCAGGGCGTGTCGTGGAAGGTGGCTTCGGTGGCGCTGCAGCAATCTTGTTCACTGGTGGTGGAGGAGAACGAAAACTCGAAGAAGACTTGGGCAGTCCCGTCGATGTAGTCGTTCGTGGCGTGTAGGAGGGTCGTCTGGTGCTTGCCGTCGCTGATTCCTTGCGTCCCTGCAATTCTTTTTCTGCAAGCATAGCAAGCTGGAACAACTGGTTGACAGTAGTAAAATCTTTATAATCAACAATGTCCTGAATTTCACACCGTAACCCCCCGTAGAAACAACAAATCTTATCCTCTGTTTCCTCAACAACCCCACAACGCACCATACCCTTTTGAAGCTCAGCATAATAGTCCTGAACAGAACTATCACCTTGTTCTAAGCGCTGTAATTTTTTTTTCTCAAATCACGTTTATATGAGGGAGGAACAAAACGATTACGCATAGCTTCTTTTAACCGCTCCCATGTATCAGGTTGTAAGCGCATGGTACCCAGTTCATTCCACCAGATAATAGCAAAGTCCTTAAACTCACTAGTAGCTTGTCTAACTCTATGTTGTTCAGGAACCAAGTGAGAATTAAACTTCTGCTCTACCGTCATCTCCCAATCAAGATATATTGCAGCATCATAAAGGCCAGAAAAAGATGGGATGGTAAACTTGACTTTAGCAAAAGGGTCATCGTTACCATGACGGTTCTGGTTATTACCTCCCATACCATGTACATTTTTTTGAAGACGCCGACGTGGTCGTGCATCTTGTGTCTCCATTGATCAATGTTGCCAACGCGCCGAGCCTTTGTGTCATCATCATGATGATGGCCGTCATTGACAGTGGCGGCGTGCCTCAATGTGTCCATCGACCCGGTGAGGTCGACCATGCGCCGCTCCACCCGCTCAATGCCTTCTGTGGTGTTCAACTGGGCAATGGCGGCGACGATGGTGTCCATTCGCGTGTCGAGATCAGTGAATGAAGCATTTTGTTTGTCGAGCGCAACTTGTAGCTGGCCGTGACTAACACACTCATTGAAATCGACCGGTGTCCCGTCCCCTTCGGCCCCTGCCATGGTTAGTGGAAACACAGGGAAAACAAAATGATTATCCCTATCAACTACAAAGGAGGACAGTGGGAACCTGCAAAGGAAGTGGCTTACCAAGCTCTTACAAGTGTTCTTACCATCGCAAACAGTAGGTGGTACAACCGGTGGCTGGTTTGTGATACCTCGAGAGTGTGACACGGCGATTGCAAGGGTCGAAAGCTGTGCTATCCGGAAGTAGGTATATGGAGCTTGGAAGGCCAAATATGTTAGTGGAACACAAATCAATAACAGATAGTAATGCTGAGTAAATGTCCAAAACACTGGTCCTAGTTCTTTGGTCTAAATGTGTCCTATAGCAGGTATGATATGATGAACAAGGAGTCAAGACCAGAATAGTAAAGCAAAGACAGCAACAAGGATGGCCAGGTAAAGACAGCAACAAGGATGTCCAGGTAAAGACAGCACAAATCAATATCTGTCACCTAAAACTGTGCTCTCCTTTTTTTTAGGCACGGAGTGCTCTCAGGTGCCTTTGCTCTCAGGCAAAACCAGGTGCCGAATTTTTTTTCTTTCTTTTTCTTTCTGTTATTTTTTTCACAAAGCGGAGCACAGAAATAGGAACCACACAATGTTTCACCTCAATCTGATGTAAGGTGTGGCCTCTGAGAAAATGATGAATGTCTTTGAAATTCGGTGATGAAAGTTCAGAGCTCGAGTACTGCACTTTCCAGGCCGAATTTGGGCAAAATAAATTCGCCAAACCTGACGAAGTGGGGGGGTTTCGGATGCAAAATTTAATTTCACCCAATTTCAATTTTTTTTTTCTAATTTCGAGTCCGTATGCGAAAGTTACGGTTGTTTGAAGGAGGGGCCTCCGAGTTATGGTTCTTGTGGAGGCCAAACGAAATTGGGTGGAGGAAATTGGTGGAAATTGGGGACAAGCTCGGGAAGAGGTGGGGATAGTCTTTGGGTGATCACGAGACTCAATGGGGAATGGTCTTTGGTGATCACGAGATGCGATGGATGACTCAAAAGCAGAGGTGGGAGGTGGGAGAAACAAAAGTTGACGGCTAGGGTTTGTATGAGAGGTAGCGGAAGCAAGACAACCTGAAATAAAACACGATCTAAACCAGCAACACAACTCGGCTAAGGACACAAACTCAACACTACGGACTCTGAAATGAAATTGTGCAAAAGGTTAAACGAGATGCAGGACGAGGAACAACCTATGACTACAATTTTTGTAGGGCTTTTCTTGGACTCTAGGGCGAAACCGAAAACAACAAGGGTAGGGTAAACTCGAACTGAAGGAACACACAAGTTTGATTACCACTTGATGGGAGCGGGTCCCGATCTTCCAACGAGTTCGGATATGTTCGATTTAGTGGAGGCGCGACACAAATCGATTCGGCTTCCGAACAACACGTTCCGAACCCCGCAATCGCAGCACCACGTCTCCTCAGGTTATCAACCGTGCGCTGCCCGGTTGACCTCGTCAAGAAGGCTAATCCTCCCCTGCGAATCGAAGAACACAAGCAAGAACAAGGAAGAACACAACGGAATTGCAGATGTATTGTTTTAGCACTCGAAAGTTGGGGTCTCACAAACCGATGAGCAATGAAACTATTCAAGACAGAATTAATCTAAGCAAAACCCGCCCTAATGGTGGGGTGGCGGCTGGATATAGAGGACCGAGGGGTGCAAAACCCACGGCGCGCCCTAATGGGCTCCAACACGATACAAAGCCGAACGGCCCAAAAGACGGTGGCGCAGCACCCTGATAGATTCTGAATGCCCACTTGTTTCGACGATTCCCGTTGACTCAGAAGAAATTTTGACATGGGACTAGATCCATTGGAAAGGTCGTCTTCTCAGCTTTCCATACATATGTGGAACATCCAAAACGGAGCCTGGATGCGATCTGGGCGTCCGTTTTAGTGCGGCCTGGTCCTGGACTCCGAATTGGATTCGAAGTCGAAGTCGGCTTGAGTTGGGCCTCCAACATGATTCGACTGCCCTTGCTGGACTTGTGCGCCTCGTAGCCCTTCTCCAAGTACTTCCAGGTCCTCTCCATTTTTCCTAATCATAATTAAATCATTAGGTAGCAATCGATTCTCAAATGAACAAAAAGAAGTACTTAGGAACGAGCTCACCTGTAAATTCAATTGTCGGGCGCGAGCTCTAGTGATTTGTCCTTGAATGTCAAGTGGCGGATTATTGTGTGTATCCGAAGAAGTGATGTCCTCATCAACCACGCCGGCTAGTTCACATATGCGTAGTTTGGCGAGTACTGCGCGAATCGCGGCATCAAGCGACACCTCACGGCGCCGTACTCACTGCAATAGAACGACATTATTGAGCGTCGGAATCAAATGGTTGTCGCAATGGCACACAACCTGTTGAAGGCAAAGGATATTCCAGGGGCGTTCTGCGATGAGGCGGTAACGATGGTCGTCTACATCCTTAATCGCGCATCGACACAGAGTGTTGACGGCAAGACACCCTATGAGGCGTGGTATGTGTAACATCCCAAATATGGGTTTGTAATTTTAATGTATAAAAATAGGGTGAGTTTAAAATTTTTGATGCATCATGTTGTCATTTGATTTTTCTGGATTTTATTTAAAAGATTCGGTGAGTTTTAAAAACCTATGCTCCAATTCACTAGAAGCCTAGTCCTTTGAGACTTTTAAAATAAGTATTGTGAATATTCCATAGAATTAATTTTACTAGGTTCTAGAGTATCTCAGTGACTCCTCTGAAAAATTTCATAATTTTTAGATTTTGTTTGCTATTTTAAAAGGGCCAGTCAAAATAGAGAAACAAAAGTCAAACATCAAGAACTAAGGCTTAAAATTATTCTACAGAAAATTTAACAGCATGAAAAACTATGGAAAAATTACACAAGGTTTTAACCAGTGTCAGTAACCTCCGATAAAAGTTTTAATTTTTTTGAGTTAATATTCTCTGTCTAAATATTTTTCTCTCTCAGCCTAATTATCAAAAATATGAAAATCATTGTTCCTCGGGCTGAGCCCGTTACGACAGACCGAGCCACCTTGATTCATTTTAAACCCAATTTGCAGAATTCAAATTTTGTTTGCTTCCTTTTAAATGTACTTTAATCTAAAAATGGTTCGAATCATGCTACTATCTTGGAAAATTTTGTTAATAGAATTAATTTTGTCATGTCATTATTTTTTGCTCTCAAAATTAATTTAACTTCAAAAATGCATAAGTAATTCTCTGTAACTTCAAATTGAGAAAAACTTGTTTTGATAGTTTACATTTGTAATGTAATTTAATGTGGAATTGGTTTTGGGTATGTCACTATCTCAGAAAAGTTTGGTTTTCAAATCTTTTGCACACTAATGACAAGACTTTGAAAATGCATTAAAAATTCATCTTAACACCAAATGAAGTGAATTAATTTTTGTTATGATTAAAATGTAATGTAATGCTCTGTCTACCATAAATTTTCATGTTCACCACTGTTCTAGAAATTTGTGCTGAAAATTTGAGTTGGGATGAACAGCAATGAAACCCTAATTTTCCTATTTTTCTTTTTCGGCAGAATTATTTAGACTATAACTTTTGCATGAAAAATCCAAATCAAGTGATTTTTGTTTATAATTTCATATAAAATCACACTATACCTTTTGTGTAAATTTCATAATTTTTGGATGATTTTGAATTTTTGAGTTTATTTGGTGTTATCCGTTCTTATTGTTTCTTTTCGATTTTTTCGATAGGTTTCGACCATTCTATTATATACGAGAGTGATCATCTGTAGAAATTTGAATATCTCCAGTAAAGCAAGCAACCCCCTTTGAACATATTGCTCCTATTACTTTTGATAAAATTATCTTGATTGCAAATGTATGTGTGGATGTGCTATGTGAATGTTTAATTTCTCGTTAGGAGTAGTTAATCCGAATAGATGCATGAGCTGTATGTAAATGTTTACCATTGCTACTGAGCCTAGGTTAGATTGTTGCTAATGATTTGGAGTCCAACGGATGTGCTCTGGTCATGTATATGTTTAGTATGCGAGTCGGTTTGCTTAGCAATGCTTAGAACAATAGCATAGGGATCATCCCTTCGGCGATGGTCGGTACATCAACACTTGAAATACTTGGGTTATGGGACTCATGTATGTAATTGTATTTGGAAATACTAAAAAAAGATTTGACAAATTGCTTTACATTCTGTTACTCTACTGCAAAGAAAACATTTAAAAACAATCTATTACTCTATTACAAAGAAAACTGTTTTATGCTGAAAATTGCTTAGTGTAGTAGCTTTTCCTTTGATACATGAATGCATCTGAATATTCTTTTGCTTGTAAGACTTGCGAGTACAAGTTTGTACTCAACCCGGTTGCTGCAATTTTAGAGGAGGTTGATCCCTAAGGGATCAACTATTGTGAGACCGATTTCGTGTAGGACGACTAGCATGGTGGGCTTCCGGTCGGTTGCCTTGTGGTTAAGGGTAGGTGGTTGACTTTTGTTTATTTGCATCTTATGGATTGTTATTTCTGTTGCGTTTTGGTACTTTATTCTTTTATTTGGCCGGTCAGCCATATTTGTGTAATATGAACTCTGTATGTCTTCTGCGTTGTAAATTATGAAGACTCGGTATTGTAGTAACTCATGTATGGAATTGATGCTTTAAATTTTGTAACGGTGTATGTGTACCGGTCCTGGGAGGTATAGAATACACACTGAGAGCGAGATATTTGATTTGTGATGCTAGGACCAATCGGATGGTTAAGTATTACAAGTTAAATACCCCGGGTTTTCATAGTTGTAACACCCTGGCTATTCGGAAGCCAAAATGTTATCTAAAGAATCTAACATACAACCATAATTCAGAAGAATTTAAACAATATCTCATCTACTAACATAAAGAGTTCAACATATAATAGAACAAATGCAGGACTATAGTCCGAATCCAACGACAGTTCACAAACTCCAACTATTCAAGTCTAATGAATCCACTAAGATAATTATATCGAAGGAGTAATCAAGGATCACAAGCAGTTATTTAATCATCCTTAACATAGAGAAAGATATCATCCAACATCTAACTCTATTTATTACAGTTCATCAATTAACGAATGAAAGACAAGAACCAAATCATATTATTGAAACTCGAATATGGTGAAGTGAATGAATTATGTGTGTTTATTCCCTCCCAAGAATGCCATCATCAACGATCACCTAGAATAGACAAACAAAGGCAAGAATGAGTTCGAGACTCAGCAAGTACAAAGAATAATATGAACTATACTGAACATGAACAATACAATATCATTAAGAATATGAACATAGAACTGACAGGAACATATGAATGAATGGAATGAATGAACTACACTTCTGCTTATACCGGTATAGCTAGTGACACACCCGTCGGTGTTCACTTAGGCTCGCATTTAACAAAATGCAGTGACGAGGATCTGATAATCCTCATTTATCTTTTATCTATAATAATTATTATGGGTAAATATGATGTCACGTAGTCCCCAGAAGTACCCCTTATATTTATAAGGGAGAGGCCTACCAAGTGATTGTAAGTTCTCCTATGACTATGTCATGGTCGTAAGTCCTTCTACGACCACTACCTGATCGTAAGTCCTTCTACGACTATTGTCCAGTCGTAAGTTCTGCTACGACCTGTACCTAGTCGTAAGTCCTTCTACGACTATTATCCAGTCGTAAGTTCTGCTACGACTTGTACCCAGTCGTAAGTCCTGCTACGACCAAGTCAACCACGACCACCTTATAATCAATAAAACCTACAAGCGAGTGGGTCCAATTGATTAAAGAATCCAGACGGTCCACATGTACTATTATTCTGCGCAGTAATAGTGCTTAAATACCCCATTACCTCTGAAATATAACTGCCAAACGGCGTGAAGGAGCCACTACACTGGTAATTATTGCCATCATGTTCCCATTACTGGCTTGATTAGGCGCCTCTTCAGCAGGGGAAAACGGCTACTCCTTCACGACTATATAAAGGCATCAATCAGAAGGACAAAGGAGAGGAAAAAAAAGAGCCAATCGAGGACAATCAAGGAGAAAGACAAATACTGTTCTTTGTAATAGTCTTAGTTTCTGGCTTGATTGTTGAGAATACAGTCAATACCACACACACACAGGAGTAGGGTTGTTATTCTCCCCGGAGAAGGCCTGAACCTGTATAAAAATCCCGTGTCAATCGCTCTGCGTGATTTCATCTCTAGGAGACCCCCCGAATCAAACAATCTTTACGTAAGATCGGTTCTAAAACACCGGCGCTTGGCGCCGACCGTGGGGATCTTCCGTAATCTCTTGTCAACATACTCTCTTTTCCAAATCTCATGCACTCATGGCGGGGAATGGAACGAGGAGAACTGGTTTGACTTGGCGGTCTGTGCAGACGTCGACATGGATCTTTGGTTTCAACTACGAGCCGAACGATGCATCCTCCGACGGTGATGTCGCCTCCGAAATCATTCTCGAGAAACCATCCCATCGATGGAGTTGGGGAGGATCCTTATCCCCACAACGATCGCCCAACAGAGGAGCCAATTCCCTCAAAGGACAAGGGTCAATCCGACCGTAACCGCACCTGAAGGACTTACAACACGACGAGTTTTTCCTCCAAGTGTCCAAGTCCCCTAAGACGGTCCGACACTGTGAGACAAGTTTTGAGAGCCACCATTCCAGACTCCACCAACATCCGGTGATCCTCTCTCTCGGGATAACTCGGAGGAGTGAGATCAAGCATGCTTTTCTCGCAAATTCGACCGTCTCTCGCAGATCTCATTTGCGGATGGAGACGATTATAACCAGAGTTCCCCTCTTGGAGGGGTTACTCCAAGTCGCCAGATGGTGTCTCTCGAATACTCCTCAAGCGGGAGGCCTCGGCGCAAGTGAGAATCATCAACAGAGGTCTTCGTCCTTCCCTCGGATCGTGGCCACCTTATGGAGGCCGAGATAAGAACACTCCCGAAGATCACGAATGCGCCCCTTGTGATAATGGCAAGGGCATCACCGATGACGGCGTAACCAATACTCGATGGCGCGAGAAATCCTCGACATTCTCGCACTCCATTGAGAAGGCCTCAAGGATCTGATGAGGAGGATTTTGAGGCCATCCGACGGAGGAAGATTGCAGCCCAGAAGAACCTGCCTGGGCGCATCCAATATCAGTCGAGGGAGGTACAAGAACTCCAGGACATCAAAGACTTGCTCGAAAATCCCACTCAAGAGCTTGCTCGAACGCCAGGATACGATCTCTTCGCTGAAGAAATTGCGCAAAGGCTTCGAACCGTGATGACAAGACTGGAAGCACCTCGTCGACATCATTCAGGTAGTCGTAGCAATGCGACTTCCTCAGCTACCAGTCAATCAAACATTTCACCACGTAGAAATCGACACGGCCATAAGTCGCATCGATCCCCTACTCGGAGAAATATGTTTCGATTGACTGATGATCAAGAAGCCCCTCGGAGAGGTGATCGTTCGCCACTTCGACAAGGAAACCCGCAACGGATGGAGTACGAGGAGTATTCCCCTCGTAGAATTGAGACCTACTACAGGACAGGTCAGCCTGTTACTGGGTATCATCGTATACGATCACCTGGTGACATTAACCCTTCTTTCCTGCAAAGAAGACGTCAAGAAGTTATTACCGGATGCCGGACATTTTCGCCTGACCTTCGAGCTGTTTGCTGGCCACCTCGTTTTCGACCAGTAAACATGGAGAAGTTTGATGGATCTCAAAATCCTATCGAATTTCTTCAAATCTATACAACAGCTGTCCGAGCAGGAGGAGGAGGAGAGCATGTAATGGTAAATTACCTTCCAACTGTGCTTGAAGGATCCGCTCGATCGTGGTTATTAAACCAACCACTCGAGTCAATCTACTCTTGGCAACATCTCTGCGACCTTCTACTGGCGAATTTCCAAGGCACATACAACCGCCCTGGAAAGGAAGACGACTTGCACCGGATAAGACAGAACAACGACGAGACTTTGCGCCAATTCATCAAACGCTTTAGTCAGGTTCGTAATTCAATTCCGGAAGTTTCTGACTCATCTGTTATCAGGGCTTTTAAGCAAGGAGTCCGTAGTAGAAGGATAACAGAGGATATTGCTTTGAATCCTCCCAACACTGTTGCCGAGCTCTTCGAAATGGCTGATCGATATGCGTCTGCTTCTGAGGCGGTCGAGTGGACAACACTATTGATCGAGAAACAAATACTCCTCGAGAGCCAGGTGAAGTTGGTAGAAAAAAGGACAAGAGAGCAAAGAAGTCCAAGAATAAGATAAAGGGTCAAAAACCACAAACCAATGGTTCCAAGGAAGTCTTGGCTGTGAACGATAAAGAGCCACGAACCACCAAGTCGTACCCTGATCAAGGTAAAGGTAAGCGCCCTGATCGAAAGAACGACAAACCAAGGTGGTGTCCTTTTCATAAAAAGGAAGGACACGACTCTCAGAATCGCCGAAGTTTTCCAAAGAAAGCTCGAGGACTACTACAACGGCAAAGAACCACTCCCCACTCTCGAGCAGGTAGGGCATACGAGTGGCCAAAAGTCGTCAGATGATGAAGAGATGCCGTTCCAAGATTCGCAACATACCGTTAAGCACATCTACGGAGGATCATCGACATACGAGTCAAAACGACAACTTAAAGCTGCCGGACGAGAGGTAAACTCTATAGATGCTCCTCTTGTCAATAATTTACCGAAGTGGTCGGAAGTTACCATTTCTTTTGAGAAGGGTGACTGCCAGATCACTTCGAATCGATCAGGTCGATATCCGATTGTGGTCGAACCCACCATCAACAACTGTCGGGTCAATCGAGTTTTGGTTGATGGTGGCAGTTCCTTGAACATACTGTTTACAAATGCCCTGGACGAGATGCAAGTACCCAGGACAAAGGTAAGACCGGTACGATACTCTTTTCATGGAATTGTACCGGGGTCTTCGACCAAACCCATTGGTCAAGTTTCTCTTCCTTTAACATTTGGTTCACCAAGTAATTTCAGGACAGAGAAAATCTCCTTTGATGTGGTCGATTTCGATCTGATATAACGCCATACTCGGACGACCAGCTTTGGCAAAATTCTTAATGGCTACTCATTATGGGTATCAATGTCTTAAGATGCCATGTCCCAAAGGAGTGATCACAATTCATTGTGACAAGAAGATGGCGTATAACTGCGACCGTCGATCCCTCGAGATGGTTGGTCAAATACCAACTCGAGAAGAAAGTCAGCCTTCGACTAGCAAGTAAAGCCTAAAACTGTATCAAAGCCGAACGACCAAGTCAAAGAGGTTCCTCTGGACGCAGAGAAGCCCTCGAAGACTGTTCGCATCGGGGAGACTTCCGACCCCAAATAGGAAGACACCCTCATCACCTTCCTCCGAGCTAACGCAGATGTCTTCGCGTGGCAAGCATCCGACATACCCGGAGTCCCCAGGGAGGTGATCGAGCACAGGCTAGCTTTACGACATGATAAAGTACCTGTAAAACAAAAATTACAGAGATTTTCCCCTGATCGACGAGATGCTATTAAATCAGAATTGGATAAGCTACTTAAAGCAGGCTTTATAAGAGAAGTCAACCACCCAGAGTGGTTGGCTAACCCTGTAATGGTCAAGAAGTCAAACGGTAAATGGCGTATGTGCGTAGACTTCAGTGATCTTAATAAAGCTTGTCCAAAAGATGATTTTCCTTTACCTCGTGTCGATCGGTTGGTTGATTCTCTGCGCAGTTGTGAAATATTAAGTTTTTAGATGCATATTCGGATACCACGGATCAATATGTGTCTAAACGATGAAGAAAAGACCGCATTCATTACACCATTTGGTACCTTTTGCTATGTCAAAATGCCATTTGGTCTAAAGAATACCGGTGCTTCTTTTCAATGCTTGATGCAATCAACTTTTTCATCTCAATTAGGCCGAATCGAAGCCTATGTTGATGATCTAGTCGTAAAAGCATTAAGAAATTTAATCATATCATCGACCTACAAGAAACATTCGACAACCTCGAAAAACACGCTTAAAACTTAATCCCGAGAAGTGTGTGTTTGGAATTTCTTCAGAAAATTACTTGGATTCCTAGTATCCATGCGAGGAATCAAGCAAATCTCGAGAAAATAAAGGCCATCCTCCAAATGCGCCTCAGGCCACAAAAAGGAAGTCCGAAACTCACTTTGGGTGCATGGCGGCTTTAAGTCGTTTCATCGCACGACTAGGAGAAAAGGACTACCTTTCTTTAAACTTCTCGAAGACATGAAAGTTTTGAGTGGTCGAACGAGGCAACGCCGCTTCGAGGATGTCAAGAGGTACCTTTCGAGTGCTCTGCTCGGTTTCTCCAAAACCGTAAGAGACGCTCTTAATTTACCTAGGCCACGCCACGAGCGGAAAGCGCAGATCGTCGTCGTAGAACGTGAAAACGCATAACGACCGGTTTACTACGCGGCAAGTTTTACACGGGCCTAAGGAGCGTTACCTCGTGTCCGTAAACTTCTATATGCCCTCCTCATGTCTTCGAGGAAATCATGCATTATTTTCACGCGCACAAAATAGTCGTCTTGCCCGAGTTTCCTTTGGGAGCGATCCTCCATAATAAGGAAACATCGGGACGCATGGCAAAATGGTCAGTCGAACTTGGGGAGTTCGACCTCCATTTCGTGTCCCGAACGGCCATAAAATCCCAGATCTTGGCAGACTTTGTCGCCGAATGGACAAATCCTAAACCTGTTCAGGATCCCCAGTACGATTCCCACGACCAGTGGATGATGTACTTTGATGGGTCACTTACTTTAAGTGGCTCGAGGGCTGGTGTGGTCCTGGTATCTCCTACCCGAGAAACCTTAAAGTATGCCATACAATTAAACTTTCAGGCCACTAACAACGTGGCAGAGTACGAAGGTTTGCTAGCTGGCATATGAGCTGCGAAAGCACTCTCGATTCGTCGACTACTCGTGAGAGGAGACTCTCAACTAGTCGTGAATCAAGTCGGGAAAGAGTACCAGTGCTCTAACTTGACAATGTCTCGGTACTTATCGGAAGTACGTAAGCTAGAAAAGCATTTTTTAGGTTTCGAGGTACAATTCATCCCTCGAAAGGATAATTTTCTCGCAGACCAACTTGCTCGGATGGCTTCTTCTCGATCTGCAGCACTAAAAGGAGTTTTCTTGAGCAACTCAAAAGCCGCCTCTCGGTCGAAGAACCAGAGACACCTCCTATTGAGATGGCCTCACTAGATTACGAGGATACCTAGATGACTCCCATCTACGAGTATCTTCACAAGGGTTCTGTACCCGAGGATGATCTTGAGGCAGATCGTTTATCCCGAAAAGCCAAAATGTATACTTTGGTCGAAGGAGTCCTTTACAAACGAGGAACCCAAGGGATACTCATGCGATGCATTCCGCAAAACGAAGGAATAACACTCCTTCATGATATACACAGTGGCATCTGTGGGACACATGCTTCCTACAGAACGCCGGTCGGTAGGGCCTTTCGACAAGGTTTCTACTGGTCAACAGCTCTGTACGATGCTAAAGAGGTGGTTAAAAAGTGTGTCCAATGCCAGTTTTATGGTAAACAGATACACCAACCAGCTCAAGCATTACAAACAATACCTCTTTCTTGGCCTTTTGCGACCTGGGGTCTCGATATCCTAGGACCATTTCCCAAAGCTCCAGGAGGTTTCGAATTCCTTTTTGTGGCTATTGACACGTTCACAAAATGGATCGAAGCCAACTCAGAATCGATAACAACAAGCGAAGAAAAGGTTCATGATGAGATGCGTAATTAGCCGATTTGGAGTTCCGAGTCGGATAATTACAGACAATGGTAAACAATTTGCAAGTGCAAAATTTCAGGAATTTTGCGACGAGTTGGGTACCAAGTTATGTTATGCTTCTGTTGCACATCCCCAAAGCAACGGGCAATAACGTGCAAACGGCCAAATAATGCGAGGAATTAAAACCCGAGTCTTGACCACTCGTTAGCGCCGGGAGCTTGGGTACAAGAATTTCCTTCCGTATTATGGGCAGTTCGTACGACCACTAGTCGAGCGACAGGAGAAACACCATTTTTTCTAGTGTTCGGAGCCGAAGCCATGCTTCCTCCGGAGCTAAAATTGCGGTCGACACGAGTTGAAACCTTCAACAACTCCGACCAGGAACAACTTCGAGCAGATGATATTAACCTACTCAAAGAAAGGAGAAACATGGCCTTAATCCGCTCAAATAGCCTACCAACAAGCCCTACGCAGATACTACGATCGTAAGGTCCGACCTCGCAGAGCCTTGCTGTAGGTGACTTGGTGTTGAGGCTCTGCCAATCCAAGTCTAATCGGAATAAACTTTCTCCCAAGTGGGAAGGTCCTTACACAGTGGTCGAAGTCACTCGCCCAGGTCGGTTCGACTAGCAATGGAAGACCGACAGGGTTCTCTCAAATTCTTGGAACATCGACCATATACGCAAATTCTATGTGTGACCAACCTCTCAGGCAATAAAGGTCCAGGTTCTTCTACCTCTTTTGTCTTATTTTTGAGTAGTGCTTTTATAATCTTTCGACTATGATCCAAAACACCCGCTTTCTTTACACCGGTCGAAAGGCAAGTAACATCATCTAGTCAAGTCTTTCCTCTCTGCACGTGGTCCCGCCACTAGAAGGAACTTCCTAGCATCGACCAGCTACTCACTTTTGTTGCCAATACAGAGAGCTCGGGTTCTATCTAGTCGAAATATTCTCAAAGCCAACTCTTCCCATCTTAGTTTTAGTAATTTCAAAAAATATTCTAAGTAGAGTGCACTTTTTTATATTTATTCAACCACCTTTGGTGTACTCGCTTCGCTTTAACTGGTCAAGGAAGAGACACACCTAGTCAAGTCTTTCCTCTCTCGCATGTGGTCCCGCCCACTAGAAGGAACTTCCTAGCGTTGCTCAGTCTCCCACTTTTGCTACTAGAAAAGACTTATCGAGTCCATCAGAAAAGGGCGAATGAATTATTAAAGTCCTCTAGACGTTTGCTTAACTCAAGTTGCTGTTCTTGGTTTGATTAAACTAGTTGGAGATGGTAACATCACTTAGTCGAAGCCTTTCCTCTCTGCACGTGGTCCTGCCCACTAGAAGGAACTTCCTAGTGTCGAGTCGTTTCTACTCTTTCGACCAGTGCTTGACAACCATAACAAAAACTATAAGTTAAACAAACCTCTCTTTCTATTTCACATACTATTTACTTGGATTGTCTAAACAAGCTAAGCAAATAGTCGGGGGCTAGGATAAAGTTATTAATTTAACTTCAGTTCTTGGTCTTTCATTCGTTAATTATCTTTTGAGTTGCTAACTATTCGACAAGATGATTTGCAGGAAACAAGATGGATCACATATATTTCATCAATAGAAACTTGTCTGTCTTACAAAGTTGTTACAGATTACTCTGAAGAGGGAGAGCCCAGTTGCATTTCCTCCGCCACCTTTTTGCCAACTGATTGCATTTCTTCAATCAAACGACTACTTCTCGATTCGTAAGGCGATCAAGTCGGCTTCGATTGGTTGCACATTAAGGCGGGGGTCATGAGCTTTAAGTTTTGCCAAAGCATAGCTTACTGCAGCTTCGACTGCCTCCCTTATGGATTCAGTTTGGTTGGCCTTCAGAGTGGTCTCCATTTCTTGCAAAGTTCCGACTTGTTCCCCGATGGTACTTATGTGAGCAGCTATCGCATCTTCTCGAGGAGTTTTTCCTCGATGTAGCTCACCAAGTACATGGTTCAGAGTGTGATGTTGCCTTGAAGATTAGTCTTCATTGATTCCATCTCTGTTGGGAACGAAGTCGAAGCTCGCAAGTCTTTTGTTTTCGACCACTTGTTCTGAAAAGAATAAAACCGGTCAAACAAAAATAAACTTCTAAAGGAAGAGAACACAAATATAATTATAGGTAAAGCATTTCTTACCTACTAGTCGAGAATCCAACTTCTTGACTTCTTCTTTATGGGAAGTAGTGGTTTCAGCAGTGCTTTTTCTCCCATGTTCTAACGCCCTCTCAGATTCTTCTTAGCAATGCGACGGACTCAAGCATCTGATCGTAGTTTTTTCATTTATTTCAAATCGAGGCTTCTCAATTCGTGATAAATTTCAAAAAGAAATTAGCATTAGAAAAGGAAAATACTCAAAAGAACAACGAGTAAAGAATTGCTTACCTGTTACTCGAGTTTTCAATCCCTCGAGTTCCCGATCCTTATTCTTGAAATACGAAAACTCTGAATGACCAAAGCTTTTCTCCAACTTCATCCGAGCTTCTTCATTTCATCTTCTTTTTCCGAAAAGAAATGAGAGTCGAGTAAAGGTCAAAGTCAAAAGCATCTTAAGTTCAAGACTTCATCGTTTATTTTTTCTGCAATCTTCTAGTTGCAGAGATGGCTTCTCAAAGTTTCTTCGAGAGGTCTACTACTTCCTCCCTCAGCTTTTTCGACTCCTCTTTTTCATAATCGAGCGAGTCAGCTAAGGTCTTTGTGTCACTTTTCAACCTACAAAGGATAAAAGTGGATATGAACATCGGTCAATCGGTTGTAAGTTCTTCTACAACCATCGACCTGGTCGTAAGTCTTTCTACGACAAAGCCTCTGGTCGTAAGCTTTTTACGACCAATACCTTGTCATAAGTTTTTCCATGACAAATCTCGTAAGCACTATATAAGTAGTCAAGTCGAAAACGACTATGAATAACAGTGACTTACCATCTCTCCGCCTGTATGCAGAGTTCCTCTTTTTCCTGTCGGAGCTCTAGAAGTTGTCGATGATACTCATCAACAACGGCAATTTGCTCTAGAGCTTTCTGCAAAAGGAAGACAGTGAGAAGAAAGGGAAAGCCACATATATAAGTTTCCTAAAAATACGTACATTCATGGTCGACCTAGCAAATGCCGAATAAACCAGCTCCGGGGTCTTCAGCTTGTCTACCCTCGCAACTTGATCCCACCAAACCTTCTCAAGACGCTCATTGTCAAAGATGTTTCCTCTATTGGGAATATCGTTGGGATGGGGGACTCGGTCGTGAGATCTGAAAGCAGAAGACCCTACGACGGTAGCAGGTCCAAAGAAGTCAGCACAGAAGTTGAAGTATTCTTCTTCCTCTGATTCTGTAGCTGCAGCTTCTCTTTGGATACTGGAAGGAACGCCTGCCACGATTTCCTTCCCAGCGAGGTGTACAGGCTCATCACCGCCTTGACCAGAGGCTTCTACAGCTGCCCCTGTTGTCTCTACGACCTCAGTAGTCGTAGCTGCCACTTCAACGGTTGTAGCCGCTACTTCAGTAGACGCAGCCGCTACTTCAACGATCGTAGCTACAACCTCATCGGTTGTAGGAACCACTCTGGGAGCCACGACTTCATCGGCCACCTGGGCCAAGGATGATCATTCAACCACCTCCATTGTTACCTCTCCAAAGAATCAAGAAGTGGCAATGGGCTTCTCAACTGAAGCATTCCCGGGTCAAGGAGTCGGACTAAAATAAAGAAAAGCAAATCAGGTTGTGAAAAGGAAAAGGTAAATGTTGTTCTTACACTTTAGTACATTTCGCATACCTCTACACTCGGTCTTAACCAGAACTTAGGAGCAATCCTCCCAACGGAGGACTTCTTCTTCTCTACGACCACGCCCGTCGAGGTTCAATATCGGGCCCATTACGACCATGTCTCGTCAGAGAATTTGAACAGAACCACATCTCTGGTCTCCTGATTCTGGATAGCCGAGACCGCCTCGACCACTCCAAGAGCAAGACTACCTCAATCGCAGTCGTGGCTTTGAGCAAAGATCGCCTTTACAAAGACATAAAATCTTTCCGCATTTCTTTTCAGTTTGCTTAACAAAACTAGGAGTGGCAGAAACTGCGAAAGATTTCTTGTCATAGTAGAAGGTTACCTTAGCCCTGTGGGGTTTGTGCTTAAGAGGTTCAACTGCTTCAATCTCCTCGGCTTCGATAGCTTCAGCTTCGGCTTCAATTACGGCTATGTCCGCCGCAGGCTTTGTAGAAGATCTGGTCGAAAAACCAGAGCTCGAACTTGCTCCTCCATTGTCAGCGGATCTCACAAGTCGACGTCTCTTGGACGGAGGAGCCGAGCCTTTGTCTTTTGACAACGCTGCACCAATGGTTATCAGCGCAAATTCCTCGTCGTCTGGACGATTTTCCATGCCTACTTTCTGTAAAGCAAAACAGAAAAAGAAGAATTACTAACCGGTCGTAAGTTTTTTTACGGCCAGTGTCAAGTCGTAAGTTTTTCTACGACATTTTCTTGATCGTAAGATATTCTACGATCACCACTAGTCGTAAGTTCTTCTACGACTATAAAGTCCTAAAGAAAAAATCAACTTTTGATTACCTTTAGGCGCTCTATCTTTTCATTTATGGTAAAGCCGCAATGATTTGAGGAATCACCGCTCGGGGTGGCGGAGACTTCTCACGCATTTAGTTTGACTCTAGTGTCAATCTCCACTGTGGAAGATCTGTAAATGATAAGAACGTTAGATAACTTTGAGAAAGACCAAACCGAGAGCTAAGTCGGAAGTTCACTTACCTCGCCATAGTCCCTGGTCGGGTCTCCTCTCCCCGAATATCTCCACATAGGAGATGCTCGTTTCTTCAAGGGACTGATTCGGCGTGTGATGAAATCTGTCACCACATGCCATCCGGTCAACCCCTCCTCCTTCAAGTCCTTGATGGCTTGAATGTAGGAGGCAATCCGACTAATATCTTCAGGAGTCGAGTCCCATGAAGATTTCTTCTCGGCAGCCTTCCCCACGAAAGAGAGGTCAGATTCGAGGTGACTTTCCAAAGAAACCACCTCTTCCTCCATCCCGGCCATGAAGACCGAGTGAAACTCTGAATATACTCCCTCGACTTCAAGTCGTGGAGCTTCAGACCGCAACTTCTGGCAATTCCAGTTTGTCGAGCCATCCCGTAATAATATTGGAAAAGCTCGAGGTCCGCCGGAATCCCCAGGTACGCCTCGCAAAGGTACACGAAGACACTCAGCATAGTAATGGAATTAGGACCTAGATTCACTAATTCCACTCCAAAGTGCTCGAGTACCACCGTAAGAAAGGGGTGAGCAGCAATGAGGTCCGACTCACAAGACGCTTGGAAAACGGGGATTTGCCCATTTTCCCCCGACGGCCAGTGCTGTCCGATAGCCGGAAGCCATTTCACCAGAGCCTTCTCTGGAATCTTCCCGGCGTCGACCAAGACTTTAATCTTCGCCGCATCCATCTCCGACTCTTCCCACTCAGAAACTTTCTTGGCCATTTCTCTCAGAAACAAGAAGTTTTGGATTGAAAAAAGATTGCCAGAGAAGACACGATTAGGGTTGGCGGCGGAGAAGGCGAAAGCTCGAAGAACAGTGGGAGCGATTTGGGGAAAAGGTAAAAATCCAAGTCTAACTCCCGGTAAGTTTTTATAACCGCACGATTGCCACCGCTTCGGGAACCGTCTCATCGACAGGTCTGTGGGAGTCGGTTGCAATTCCCTAGATGGTCTGTTCGAGAAAATTAGGTTCGTTTTGTCACCTCCAAGCGAAATTACTTTCTTGACCAAGTCTTTCTGGTCGAATGAAGTATCAATCGGAAAGGATTTTTCTCCGATCGCCCTACTACGACCACTTCACAGTCGTAGGGGTTTTTACGACTATTTGATAATCGTAAGCAACCTTCCTGACCAAGCAAATTCCTGGTCAAAGTAGCACTCAAATGTCGAAGAGTTTTTCCTTCGACCATTATTCTGCGACATTTTCATTGTCGTAAGACCATTTGCAAATCCTTCACCAAGTAAGTTACTTTCACTTGAAGCTGGGGGGCTAGATGACGAGGATCTGATAATCCTCATTTTATCTTTTATCTATAATTTTATTATGGGTAAATATGATATCACGTAGTCCCCGTAAGTACCCCTTATATTTATAAGGAGAGGCCTACCAAGTGATTGTAAGTTCTCCTACAATCACCCCATAGTCGTAAGTCTTACTACGACTATGTCATGGTCGTAAGTCCTTCTACGACCATTACACCGGTCGTAAGTCCTTCTACGACTATTGTCCAAATATAAGTTCTCGCACGACTGCACCTAGTCGTAAGTCCTTCTACGACTATTATCCAATCGAAGTTCCGCTACGACTTGTACCCGAATGTAAGTCCCGCTACGACCAAGTCAACCACGACCACCTTATAATCAATAAAACCTACAAGCGAGTGGGTCCAATTGATTAAGGAATCCAGACGGTCCACATGCACTATTATTCTCAAGCGAGAATAGTGCTTAAATACCCCATTACCTCGAAGATAATCGCCAAACGGCGTGAAAGAGCCACTACACCGGTAATTATTGCCATCATGTGCCCATTACTGGCTTGATTAGGCGCCTCTTCAGCAGGGGAAAATGGCTACTCCTTCACGACTATATAAAGGCATCAATCAGAAGGACAAAGGAGAGGAAAAAAAGAGCCAATCGAGGACAATCAAGGAGAAAGACAAGTACTGTTCTTTGTAATATTATTAGTTTCTGGCTTGATTGTTGAGAATACAGTCAATACCACACACACACAGGAGTAGGGTTGTTATTCTCCCCGGAGAAGGCCTGAACATGTGTAAAAATCCCGTGTCAATCGCTCTGCGTGATTTCATCTCTAGGAGACCCCCCGAATCAAACAATCTTTACGTAAGATCGGTTCTAAAACACCGACATGCAGGATCCAAGGCCCGTATGAAGAACGTTTCATACGGGGATCCAAATCTTCCCACATTAGAATGGTGGGTCTTATGTGCCCATATTGGAATTGATGGGTCTTTATTTCCCACTCCCGTAGAAGAAACATGAACAAAGAAAGACATCATCTCTTTCAACATGGGTTAACGGATATGAAAGGATCATTAAGCATTGAATGTAATCATGGATTATAGAAATAACAATATGAATACAAGCACTCATCATTCATCAACATAAAGAATTACAATGTACTTGTCTTCCACTCTGCGAAGCGTTATGACGCAAGACGGAAGCTGCTACACTCGAATTTCCCCCTCCTACACCAATTAAATATATTTGAATGAGGAACCACATGAATATGACCTCGCTCGAATCATCTAATCACAGCATCCTAACCCAAGTATCACAAAGTCGATCTACTCACATAAACTAATATTATAATAGGACTACAATCTGGACAGCAAGTACAAAATAAATCATAACTAATGATCTGAGACTCGAAATGGAGTACTCTCAAATCCTATGGAAATATAACAATATCCTACACAAAATTCTAGTTGGCAGGATCTCCCAAATCATCCAAAAATCTACGTCAAAAATCCTCTGAAAGTTGAACATCGAATCTGTCTGACAGAACTATATAGCAGTAGAGAAATACTCTTATATTTTGCTACGAAACTCAGAATGGAGTGATCTTGGACTCCCTAGAAAGATGAAAAAACCATCTACGATAACCTAGTTGGCAAGGTCCTCTGATTCGGCCTTCTAATAAATCTAATGAACAAGTGAAGTTTCTGTTCCTTCAATCTGTCATTCAGAAATGCAGCGGTAGTATAAAATCCATAACTTTTGATTGACACAACTAAAAATTGCTTTGTTTACCAATCTGGAAAGCTTACGGAATTGTATACAAAATTCGTGTTGGGTGAACATTTTGATTTGGTCTCTAATTAAGTCATATTGGCCAGACAAGGTAACTACTAATTCTCATTAGCTATTCTAGATAGTCACAAAGAAACTATCATAACTTCTAAACCGTAAATTCAAATTGAGTGATCTTTGCGCCTATAGAAAGCTAACGACGAGGGAGAGAACTTTCTAATAGAACCTATCTCCTGATTCGAACTTTAACTCAATGAAATCTGATGATCAAACCGAGGGTAGAAATCTGACCTGATTGGCGCTCTGAATCGCAGCGACGAGGATGCGCCAATAGGAGGTTATTTCACCGGGAAAAATGTGCAACCAGCGGGGAAGACGAACTTGGAGAGGGGCTGCACCATGGGAGGATGGGGAGAGGAGGGGGCGGCTGCTGTGGAGAAGAGGATGGCGTACAAGGGGGAAAGGGGCTGGCGGTTGGGTGGGGGAGTGGGGGGAGAGAGGGGGTGAGGGTAGGGTTTATGTGAGGGAATCCCCCCTTATGGATAGCCCCCCTTTGGGCCCCTCCCGGGCCGCGTCCCAAGGCCCAGGTTGTTAGAAATATGCTGAAAACCCCGTGATGAAAGGACAATGCTGGATTTTTTGTTTCACTCCCTCTCCCGAGACTTCGTCCGAAAAGCCGATTCACTTTCGGGATATTACAACAGTATGGGACACGACCAAGCGTGCATTAGTTTTGCACTTTTGGCTACATCGTGCACGTCAAGGTGCTGCGGCCGAACCTCAGGAAACTCAACGACCGAAGCAAACCTATGGTCTTCATCAGCTACGAACTCGGATCTAAGGCACACCAGGTGTACGACCCCTCCGACAAGTGCGTGTACGTGAAACGCGACTTCGTCTTCGACGAGGCGACGAAGTGGGACTATGGAGCCGGAGATCACGCACTGACTACTCATGGTGAGACGTTCACTGAGAGTACGTGTCTTATTCGATCGTAGATGGTGAACACGTTGACACGCCAGGACAGGCCACGCCGGGTCGTGAGCCAAGCACAAGGCCGTAGACGCTAGTGTCAACCCGGCACTCAGCAATGTCGGTGTTATCCAGTCTGTGCCCGATGACAACAGCAACTCTGTCAAGCTCATGAACACCGGTCACAGCAGCACCTGTCGGGGTGGAGATGGTGTCACCTCCTCCTAACGCCACTCCCCCATCCGACGACGTACCATGGCGGAATCACATGATGCATAATCTGTACGATACCACATCAGTAGTTGAGCTCAACGTCAACGAGCTGCACCTCATGACAGTAGAAGAGCCCGCTAGCTTCGCCGACACCAAACATCATCGATGTTGGCACCGGGGAATGCCTGAGGAGATGAGTTCCATCGAGAAGAATGGTTCGTGGTAGCTCGTTGATCTTCCTACTAGTCACCACCCAATTGGCCTGAAGTGGGTGTACAAGGTCAAGAAGGACTTGCACGATGCCGTCGTTAAGCACAAAGCACGACTAGTGGCGAAGGGGTATGTACAACGGTAGGGCATTGACTTCGATGAGGTGTTCGCTCCAGTCGCTCGCCTCGAGTCTGTGCATGTCGGGACCCATATTTCTGAATCCAAGCAATCTGTTTATTCTAAACTAGTCCCCTGATCAGTAGCTAGTTCACACAATGTTAACATTGATGAAACCATATCCAAACAACGAAATAGCTAAGAATAAGCCAAATATTATTAAATAGTAACAATAGACCTTATGGTCAATGTTTTACAATTATTGCCACATAGGGATAACGATAGAATAATAAACTTGCAATGGAAGAAAATTTTGTGGTAACCATTTGACATGCTCACATGCAATCGAGTGGGGAGCGCACCCTAGTTCACATGGTCTTCGAAGTATTTCTCTTCGTAGAACTTTGTGTTCCCCAGGTCTTCCTCAGCGACTGATCAACAATGGCGTAAAGCCATGAGTACATAAAGTACTTAGTAAGTCGTAGGGAAATACATGCAAATAATATTCATGCTGGGTTTGAACAAGGAATAACTGTATGCTTATTTTGTAGAAAGCCATATTGATAGTAAATACAGTAAATACATTGTAAAGTTTAATTTTAAAAGATTGAATACATAAGTAAACAAATTCTTTGAAGCATCTAGTGAACCACCCTTTTACTTCCCAACCAAAACCACCAAAACTACTCGTTTAATCATCCAAACATTTTATGAAATCTCTACCCCTCATGTGAAATCACCAGGTATTGTCCATAACCGGGGACACAACTGTTTGAATAGTTTTTAACACTCTGCAGAGGTTGTACAACTTTACCTACAAGAGATAATCAACTTAATATGTTGGCCAAGACACGATTCCGTAGGCGTGCGACTAAGTGATAATCACAAGGTTTTTTTACAAAGCTCTGACTTAACTCAGTTCTGGCCGCTAAGGATTCACCACCGAATGAATCTCGCACCCATTTAGGGGCACCCTCTTGTGCCATTGAGTATCCCTTGCAGAATTCACGCTTCCAAAAATAGAACTAAAATCAAGGTGTTGCTAATTAATTAGCTTGGTCTATCCCATACTGGACATGTGATTGTACGATAAATCCTAGATCAATGGTGCACAAAATGAATTCCTTCGTGATTACTCAGACGAGGCAATCACATCCCAAATACAATGTGCCTCGTGGACCCTACAATGTGCCTCACGCACCCTCTTTACTACTCGACCACTCGCTCGAGCATAAATCATTTTGTTTACCCAAACCAATGACAAACTCTGCCATGGCACAAAATTTTATAACAGTGTCATCGCACCACAATTCCATATATCATTAGGTTAAAATCAATCATTTATGAACATGTGATCATGAATCCTATTGTAATTAAGCATGACTAATGTGAGAACCCGAACAATTAACTTAAGCTAAGCATCGATAAGCAGAATTAAGCCTTAAAATAAACGAAATAAAATAAACTCCTCAACACAATTTTTTTTTAAAAACAAATTAAACGCATATCAACTCAATAGTATTCAAGATTCGTTGTCAGATTTAATAATAGGCTGTCCAACTCAAACTTACACAAGCATTGCAAACATTAAGTCAAGCACAATGACTCCTCTCCAGCGAACATATGACATTTATAAAAACCTAGAGATAAATCAATATGAACAACAAAGTGCACAAAGAGTACACACACAACAATCATACTATCACCAAACTCTTAATATTGAAACCAACAGAAGTCGCCATGTCATCCCAGAAGCTCCAACCATCTCCATGCCCAGGAAAACAGAACCAGCACCCTCCCTCTGACCATCCATTCCGCAAGCATGCATAGAACCAATATAGTAAAGCAAAGTAAGAAGACAAAACTAAAATAAATGTTGCGAGATGTGAAAATAAAATTATCTGGGCTAAGAACTGGAACAGAGACCGAAACTATGCCCACTGAAGCCAACCATGCCACCATCACCCTTAATGCCAAAAATGGCCAAAGCCACCATCCACAAAGCCAGTGCTGAAACTGAGAGACCATGTCCATCCAAGCACAAAGTCATCACCATAGGAACTCTCAAAGTAACTCATCACCATCACCTCAAGCTGAAGTTCAGGAACCACATCCCACCCCCTTGCCCAGAGCATTACCAAAGAAAATAATAACATCTCGCACATCGCCAAATAATTTCATATAAGATTATACTATCAAAGGTTCATTAACAAAAAATACAACATAAAATTATTGCAACAACATACAACATTGGTATATTGCTGAATCATTTATATGAACTCATTACAATAGAAGGTAAAGCATTAAAAACAAACTCGAAATTAACTCATAATAATTCTTTACATCAGATCAACATAGAATAATTCATTACAAGCAAAAGCAAAATATTCATGCAAACCCTGAATTAATTACAGGAGCTCGTTGCAATATTTTTTTTTGCGCCAACAACAGATAAAAGTACATCCAGAGTACATTGTAAATGGAAAACAAAACTATTGCGTGCTCGATCGCCCTGAACCCTAAAAGCTTAACTTAATCTCAAACAACGATCAACGATAATTAGCAATAAATTAAAAGTCATCTAAAACAAGAACAAAGCATAAGCTCAGATTAATAATGAACGCTCCGCCAAACAAATTCATGCACGATTATATTATCAAGAGTCGTTATCAGAAAATGCAATATAAAACTTGGCCACAAAAATAAATCATTGATACAATGTCAGGGTTATTTACAAGAATTCGTTGCAAGTAGAAATAAAAAAGTACAGTCTCTGAGATAAATGATATTATGAATACATTGCAAGCAAAATTAAAACATTATTACAAACTCAGAAGTTATTACAAGAATCCATCTCCAGAAATTACAAATGAACTTGAAGAGTAATAATGCAATATTGTTACACTCTCGAATAAATAACAAGAATTAATTACGGGCAAAAGTAAAATGCTCATATATGTTGGACTGAAAAGGCGACTAAAGGGGGGGGCGGGTTGAATAGGAGCACGCTCACTTTTTCACAAATAATGGATTCAACACAAATTTCACTCCAGTAGCTATGGAAGCTATGAAGATCAGTATATCAGTACAGCGGAAGACTAATATTGAATCCAATAAAAACCCCTAGGCAATACGTCAAAATCAACAAACATTAAAGAAAAACAATGCATCGGTCGGACTTTGTCACCGCGCGATCGGACCGATGACTCGCCGGTCGACCGTCGGCCAAGAATGTAATGTAATGTAAACAACCCGGTGACGAAGTTGCAAATAGATGAAACTTTTGATCTACAACTCCAAACTTGATGAAACTTGGAACACACCTTCTCTATGATATCAGGAACCTATTCCAATCAAAGATTATGATAATTCTTGGAAGAATAGTGATCCTTTCCCGTTTGATTGAAGAAGGGTTTAAAACCGGGTCAAAACGAAAACTTGATCGAAAATCTTGCTCGTGGGTGATTGATGATCAACATGATCATAGGTATGTTCGCACATATCACAGCAAGCTGTATCACGTAGAGAATTCAATCAAAAACTCGCGAATCAAAGAAAGACTCAAAATCATCAAATATAGAGAAAGAACGCAATGAGACAAAACATGATCAAACTTTCCTTTGATTAATTTGATATGATATGGGCTTACAACCTCTCCATCAATGGAGGACAATGCTCAATCTAAGAGCACAAAAATCACATCAAACTATCGAGAACCCTAGCCTCCACAAAAGCTCTTCCTAAGAAAATTAGGGTTTATAAGAATAACAAAAGAGAGGAAGCGGAGGTGCAGCCACCTCCCTCCCCTATTTATAGTGGAGGCTTAGACCTTCTAGAAGTTTGACTCAATTGGGCTCCCGTTAAGGCTCAAAATAAATGGGACACGTACGCACGTATTTTAATAAACCCTCTTTAACACCCCTTGACCTAATTAGCTACACCTTGCGCCATCCTACGCCTCGGATTAGCCAATAGGTCACACTTGTCCATCTTGCGTCACGCTTGAGTTCATTGACCTCACCTGGCATCGTCGATCGTTCTGGACCTCAGCTCTCCAAGCCTAGTCCCGATCATCCTCGCCGTTGACCGTCGTTGACCACCAAGCAACCTGCACAACAATAGACAAGTAAACCGAATTTGGGAACAAGTTCTTCACAACTTGACCCATGTTAGTCAAAACATGCATCATGCAACATATATGCCCTGAAACTCATGACTTTGTCCTAACAACCGAATATCGCCGCCACGACGGGCGACGATCCAAGTGAAAACCGGTCGATCACGCCCCGGGCGGTCGACCGCCCTTTTCGGGGCCCGACCGCCACCTATTGACCGGTCAGACCGCTAGTAAAGACTTAGCCGAATTTCCCCTCTGGAAAACTGAAACCTACTAGAATTTTCAAATCAATAGAACTTTTGACTGGAGACTCCAAAAATTATGGGACCAAGTGCAATAGAATCTCCTCTCTTGCCTACACCCTCTATTTTTGGCCCAGCTCAATCCACACTTTCTGAAGTTGGCCGGTCCGACTGCCGCTATGGCCGGTCGGACCGATATTGGACCGGCCCGATCACGCCGCCGGCCGTCGACCGCGAATATCCCGACAAGATCTGTGAATCGCGCGAAAACACGTGAAACAACAAACCGTTAATGCCATTGCCAATTGTCACATCATCCTAAGATCTGGAGCATATCCCCATGATATCCACAATATACATTCAGAATTAAATTACGAGAATTATAACACAAGTACATTACAAAAGAGAATAGTAAAATATTGCATAGCATGTCGCTGAAGCCCTCTTTGCAATCCTATCCATATATCACCAACCCATTGAACCATTCCTCGATCCACATTTTCATCGCCCGCCAAACAACCAAAAACAAAGAGACAAATACCATATCAAAAGCTAAATAGAAATTATGAGTATAGAAGGGATTGTCGTCAGATTGCCAATAGGATCATTGCGGTTCCCAAACCAACTTAGGTCAGTCGGCAACTTGATCATCAAGATACCCAGGCTAACCTAAGTTAGTCGGCACCTTGATCATCGAGATACCAAGGCTAACCTAAGTCAATCAACACTGTCTATCTTCCGTAGGTTTCTTCACCCGACGTTTATTAAAATCCGACAATACAGGATAGACCAATGGTCCATTCCTTTTCTTAACCCATGCTCACTTTACGTTTTACCAACTTACCGTCCGTAGTAGAAAAGCCAATGAGTAGTGCAGGGGGCATACTTTGGACCAAAAAGTCCATGAGCTCACAGTGCAATGAGAGGGTGATATAGATAAGGGCAAGGGCATAAGTGTCATAAGAAAGCCACAAGAGAATGCCCAGCCAAAATCCACCCCATAAGACACCTTCCCCATAAGTCACATTCACAAAGCCCCTCTCACAGCCAAGATACCAAGCCACATAGCACACCCTCAAGCCAGCCCGAGTCCCCCACAATAGCATTGCCTCACTTCACAACCCACCTCACAAACCCAAGCCACAACCCATTTCCACTCCCGATTCCTCCCAACCAAGAACAGCCAGCAAAAACACTATCTCCCGCTGCCAATCGAGAGAACGGAGCTCAAGAAAGCCATTGCCTTCCCCTCCCAAGCATAAGCAAGCCCATCCCCAAGCACCATTGCCACCTCCAACCAAAACCCACCAAAAAGAACAACCGGAGGAGAGGAGCTCAAGGAGAAGGGGAAGACCACTGAGGCAAGGACGACAGAGGCGACCAGGACCGCCAGTGGATGACCATGGCAACCCAGGACTGACCAAGCTCCAGAACCAACCAGACACTGCCATCTCCCAAACCGACCAAGTAAACAGGGTAACCCATCTTTTCAACCCCACTTCCCCTTTTGTCCAAAAAAGAACCCCGACATGAGCTAAGCATTTTCACAGAGAACATGCTAGCAGTAGCATCCCATACCCACCTCAGTGCCAACATCTTTCATCCAAATCCACCACAAAGCATTGGAGGGAGGGTGTGGAGAGAGTAGGGAGACCAGGGAAGGAGTGGGGGGGTTATTATACTTTGACAGCATACCCACCTTAACAAGCCGCCTGTTGGACCGAAAAGGCGACTAGAGGGGGTGAATAGGAGCACACTCACTTTTCACAAATAATAGAGTCAATAAGATTTTACTCCAGTAGCTATGGAAGCTATGAAGATCAATATACCAGTACAACGGAAGACTAGTATTGAATCCAATTTAACACCCTAAGCAAAACAACTAAAATCAACACAAGCTAAAGAAACTCGGTCTTTGGGCGGTTGAACCATTGGTCAATGGCGGTCGGACCACGACTGGCGGTCGATCACCACCAAGAACAGATCAAACAAATTCTCGACAAACGAAGTTGTAAATAGATGTAACTTTTGATCTACAACTCCAAACTCGATGAAACTTGGAACACACCTTCTCTATGATGTCAGGAACCTATTCCAATCGAAGATTGTGGAAATTCTTCGAAGAAGTATGATCCTTTTCCGTTTGAGAGGTGGAAGGTTCAAAACCGAGTCAAAACGAAAACTAGATCTAAAATCTTGCTCGTGGGTGATTGATGATCAAGATGATACTAGATATGTTCCCACATGTCACAACAAGTTAGATCACGTGAAGAAATCAAACAAAAACTCATGGATCAAAGAAATACTCAAAATCATCAAATAGAGAGAAGGAAAGCAAAGAGACAAAACTTTGATCAAACTTTTCTTGGATTGATTTGATATGATTTTGGTTTATAGCCACTCCATCAATGGAGGACAAAGCTCAATCTATGAGCACGAAATCAAATCAAAACTCTCTAGAACCCTAACCTCCACATCTCCTCTCCCTAAGCAAAATTAGGGTTTCAAACAAAATAAAAGAGACCGAGAGAGGGGGCAGCCACCACCCTCCTGTATTTATAGTGGAGGCTTAGACTTTCTAGAAGTTTGACTCAATTGGGCTCCCGTTAAGGCCCAAAACAAACGGGTTACACACGCATGCATTTTAATGCACCGTCTTTATCGCCTCTTGACCTAATCAGCTTCACCTTGCGCCATCTTACGCCGCGGGTTGGCCAATAGGTCACCCTAGTCCATCTTGCACCACGCTTGAGTTCATTGACCTCACTCGGCATCGTCGACGTTCTGGACCTCAGCTCTCCAAGCCTAGTCCCGACCATTCTCGCCGTTGACCGGCATTGACCACCAAGCAACCTGCACAGCAATAGACAAGTAAACCGAATCCGGGAATAAGTTCTTCACAACTTGACCCATGTTAGTCAAAACATGCATCATGCAACACATATGCACTGAAACTCATGACTTTGACCTAACAACCGAACATCGCCGCCACGACGGACAACGATCCAAGTGAAAACCGGTCAGATCGCCGCCATGGTCGGTCTGACCGCCCACCCTGGCCAGTCTGACCGCCACCTATTGGGCGGTCGGACCGCCAGTTGGGACTTAGCCGAAAATAGCCTCTGAAATTATGAAACCTACTGGAATTTTTAAACGAATAGAACTTTTGACTGGAGACTCCAAAAATTATGAGACCAAGTGCAATAGAATCCCCTCTCTTGCCTACACCCTCTATTTTTGACCCAGCTCAAAACACCACTTTCTAAAATTGGCCGGTCCGACCGCCGCTATGGTCGGCGGATCGCCATCGCCGGCGGACCGCCGGGTGGTTTGGTCGAACCGCCTTCTTCGGTCGGCCGACCGCCAATGGCGTGATAAAGACAACAACTTTGCCGAAAACACATGAAACGACAAACCTTTAACGCCATTGCCAATTGTCACATCATCCTAAGACCAGGAGCATCCCCACGATATCCACAATCTCCCCCTTGATGAACACATTGGCAATAAAAAAATGTAATTTGGAGGTTTGAAAAGTAAAATTCTTTCGTTTTCGCATAAAAGTACAACTTGGTCCATAAGCAAGAGAAATCAATGAAAATAACCAAGCTGGCATCAGAATAGCATAGGCAAGTGAGATAAGGCGAAAGAAAGCATAAAAATTTTAAATTCCAGAAAAGAGTCAAAAATCTCACTTAAGGTCCATATGAAAGAACAATTGTTCAATTGACCTTTGATCATCATGAGGATTAAGAAATGCAATTCAAGTTCAGAAAAGCAATAAGACGATAAGAATGCAATTCAAAAGCTCCTCCTCACTATGATCCTCATATTTCAGAAAATTTTAAATTCTCCAATTTTCTCCTCCTTTGTAACATTTTTATATCTTCTCCCCTTTATGTCTTCTCCCCTTTATACACCATTGAGATATCTTTTCCCCCTTTGACAATGGATTCATCAAGGAATCACGCCTTCGTCTCGTCCAGAGATAACAAATGCAGAATGGAGAAAGAAGCATAAGAAGGAGTATGCATGAAGTGCAATGGAGTGGCTTCATTTTTGTATTTTTCAATTTTTTATTACAAGAAGTTTTGGAGATTACCCAAAAGAACAAGCTAGCATTTCTAATATTGCACAAACAACATATCAAGCCTAACAACGCTAGCAAGATCATGATAAGACATATATATCAAAGCTAAGCACGAAGGCTCAAAATAAAGCAATAAATTTGATCAATTTAAGCAAAGCTTCAAATTTAGCAAGTTCATCAACAGGGATCCTAAAGTGAAACTGGCCATGTCAAAATATCAAAGTGAGATAAAACAGCTAACAATGACCACATTAAGAGACAGTCAGGTCCTGTATTGAATCATTTTGCTCAAATTTCTTAAACGCCCATTTTTCAACAGTTTTTCATTTGCACTGAATATGAAAGTTGACTAATGGTCTAACTTAGTGACAAGATCCTGGACTAGGAGCCATCCACAAACTCATCCAAAGCTTCGACCAGAAGTTGATTAAAGGTATATCTTAGTGAAGAAGATCCTGGAGTAGGAGCCATCCACAAACTCTTCCTAAGCTTCTACTAGGGCGACAAATCTTGATGTTCATGTCAATTCTGACATGCAGTCCCCATGAGATCGTATGGATCATCAAACTATCTTCAAGTTCATGTCTTTGACATGCAGTCTTGTAAAAGTAGTTTGGCACAATTTAAGCATAAGACAATCTTGGGATTTGATTTTTCATGTTTCACAAGAGCAGTTTTAGATTCTCAAGAACACAAGAAGCTTAAGTAATGGTCAATTTTAGATTCAAGAGCTAACAAAGCAATTCTGACTGGGCCAATGTCACAAAAGGAGTACTAATTGCGCAACTAGCTAAAACATCCACAAATTACAGTTTTTAGTTTGAGTTGTTTTAGAGTTCTAGCTCATACAGCAAAGACTTATCTGTATATGTGAAAGCATGATAATTCTAGCAAGTCAAAGAACTAGGCATGACATTGAGCAAGAATTGAAATACTAAAGCTCCAAAGGGTAATAGGCAAAGCTTCATCAATTTTAAAAGATAAGTAGAAAATCTTGTATTACAATGCATCTTTTTGGATTTTTCATATGAATGCAATATGATACAATGAGATGCAAGAAAAATCTAAAAACCTAAAATGTTCAAAAAGATCAATAAGTTCAGAAAAGAACAAGGAAAGATCAGAAGAACAAAGTAAGATCAGAAAAGATCGAACTCCCCCTCAAACCAACCCATAGGGATAAATTACCCCTAACTCACTCCTCAAGGTGGCAAACCTAGTTGGGTCTAAAGGCTTGGTGAGGATATCAGCCAGTTGAGCCTCGGACTCCACGAAGTGCAGCACAATATCTCCCTTCTCGATATGGTCTCTAAGGAAGTGAAAGCGAATGTCTATGTGCTTAGTCCTAGAGTTGCACTGGGTTTTTAGCAATGTTAATAGCAGAAGAGTTATCACAGAAAAGAGGAACACTAGCATAATTTAACCCATAGTGCTTAAGAGTGGTTACCATCCACAAAATCTGACTACAGTAACTAGTAGTAGCTACATATTCAGCTTCCGTAGTGGATTGTGCAACAGAGGACTACTTCCTAGAAGACCAAGAGACAAGAGAAGTGCCTAGGAAGTGACAAGTGCCTGAGGTACTCTTCCTATCTAGCCGACAGCCCGCAAAATCAGAATCAAAAAACCCCCAAATGGACAAAGCCGAAGAACAGGAATACCAAATGTCATACAAGATGGTAGAGTGTAAATACTTGATTATGCGCTTAACGCTTGGCGATGGGAATCTCTCGGAAACGCCTGAAACCTCGCACAGAGGCAGACCGTGAAGTGGTGCACCCGGAGAGGAAAGCATCTCTTCGACCTCCGCAGGTACTGCTGATGACGAAGATGCAGCAGAAGCCTCATCTGAAGGCGAAGTAGTGAGAGCAGGTTCTTGTGGTGAAATATGTGATCTAGCTCCAGGGCTTAGCTTGTCCATCATCTCCAAAAGTGTTGAAATCATCACCCGTCGACCGCGTGAAGTTGGTGAACCATCTTGAGTCTCCGGTCATGTATCGCGAACAACCGGAGTCGACGAACCACGTGTCCTTCCTCTTTCCGCGGTAATCCTGAAAATCAAGGTACAGAAGAATGATGTGTCTCGATACTGGGGTTAGTTAAACAAGACTTAGGAATCCGGTACTGAGACACACGTCTACGAATAGTATGCAAAGCAGAAGTGCTATCCTTGATTATATTTGAAGTTCTGTTATTAGCAATGGTTAAATTAACATGAGAGTTATCCTGTCTAGGAGCATGATGATGAGCATATGACACAAATCCTAAACCAGATATTTTTTTCTATATCCGTTTCTCATAAAAGCTCTAGGTTGATTGGATGAAATTCTAGCAAAATTTTACTTATCATTTTTCAACCTATGCCAACAGAACTCAACCAAATGCCCATCCTTTTTGCAATAGGTGCAATGGTACTTGATACCATTGGGAGAAGCACCCTTTGACTTAACAGATGGTTGAGCAAAACCTGCAGATTTAAAAATAGTTTTTGCAGGTTGGGTTTTGAATTCAACTAACCTATTTTCCAAGACTTGAGTAACTTTTGGGTTAGAATTATTTTGAACAGAGTTGTATCATAATCCTTGCTTCTTATAAGGAGTTTTAGACTTGTCCAGAATCATATTTAATTGTTTCTTACCTTTACAGAATTTTTCTAAGGTATCCTTAATATAAGCATTTTCTTCTTCAGGATTAACACATGATTAACATATTTTACCTTTAATGGCTCTAGCATATTCTCCTTATATAAAGCAGCTTCAAGTTTAAGAGTTGGGCATGAAGCACACGTAGCAGACTCAATACTGTTCTTAAGCTTGTCATATTTAGCTCTAACTGCTTCTAAGATATCTTTGACTTCATGTTCGTGTTTTAAGCAGAAAGTGCAAAGGCTAGAATCAACCACTCCAGAAGCAACCAACTTGCTTGACTCTAAGTATTTTTCACATGGAGCAGAATTAACCTCAACTAGCTCAGTCCTAGCATTTTCAAGTTATTGCAAAGCAATATCATGGGTAGATTGTAGTTTAGCAAATTCTGAGTGCAGAGCATGGCAGGATGAATATTCATCAGATTCAAGAGTCTTAGCATTTGTAAGTTCTAAAGTCAAACTATCTACTTGTGACTTTAAGTCCTTGTTCTTGGCTATGATAAATTCTAAGGCCTTATCCTGACTCATGAGTTGCTCAAACATAGTTTCACATCTATCAGAAAGGACATCATAGGAGAGAGGTACCTCAACGTTGTCATCGTCAATAGAGTCGGCCATGAAGCATGAGCCGGTGAAGTCCTTTTCCTTCCCCTTCTTCTTGTCTTGAGGGATCTCCTCCTCCTTATCCTCATCGCTCCCGGAGTCCACATCGCTTAAGGATTGATCCCCAAAAGCGGCAAGAACCCGATGAGCGGTCTTCGTTAGCTTGGCAGTATCATACCTTGATTTATTCCATTGAGCCTTCTTCCGAGCTGGCTTTCCCTCCTTATGGTTGCTCTTACCTTTCAGCTTGGGGATGGGACCTCCTCTATTTTTGTTTCTCATATTGTTATAGGCCTGCGTGACCTTTTTGACTATGAGGGCCAACTTAGCCTCAGTGAGACTCTCAAACTCCTCTTCATGAATTGCAGATGAACCAGCAAGCAAAAATTCAGAAGAAGACTCAGAAGACCCATTAGAAACTCTCTTGAGCGGGTCTGCTACCAAAGCCATATTTTCCTTCTTGGGATGATCAATCCTCTGGATCTCATGAGTCTTGAGCTTGATATAGAGCAGCTCCAAAATCAAATCAGAGAGGTTGACATTCTTCTCAATGGCGGTAGCCTTTATCTCCCACTCCTTGGTGTTGATTGCAGCCAAGAGGTGGGTGGCATTTTCAGACTGAGAATATTCAATACCAACAGTTTTTATCTGATTAATCACTTTATTAAAGCGACTGAAAATGTCATCGATGCTCTCTCCAGGATGCATCTCGAATTTGTTATATTCACGCTTATAGACTGTTTGGCGTACTTTCTTGATTTGGGACGAACCCTCATGGTAGTTTTCGAGGGTGTTTCAAATCTCATGTGCAGTCTCAAGATTGCAAATCCGATCATACTCCTGTCTACCAAGCTCACCATATAAGAGATTTTTTGCCTTGTTGTTGTTAGCCAAGAGGGCTGCTGAAGCCGGCGTAGCAACTTCGGGAACAACGAGCGGGGCTCGAACAACCTCCCATATAGCTTGTCCTTTGCTCTCAAGGAAGACTCGCATGTGATTCTTCCAATAGGCATAGTCGTGCCCATCGAAGATATGCGGCTTGGTGGAGTATTTATCCATCGCCAAGTTCAGTGACCGGTTAAGATCAAGATTGAACTAACCTGGCTCTGATACCACTTGTTGGACCAAAAAGGCGACTAGAGGGGGGGGATGAATATGAGCATGCTCACTTTTTCACAAATAATAGATTCAATAAGATTTTACTCCAGTAGCTATGGAATCTATGAAGATCAATATACCTGTACAACGGAAGACTAGTATTGAATCCAATTTAACCCCCTAAGAAAAACAACTAAAATCAACACAAGCTAAAGAAACTCAAGGTCGGTCTTTGGTGGTCGGCCGGTGGCCTGGCGATCGATCGCCCGCAAGAATGATCAAACAAATTCGACAAACGAAGTTGCAAATAGATGTAACTTTTGATCTACAACTCCAAACTTGATGAAACATGGAACACACCTTCTCTACGATGTTAGGAACCTATTTCAATCGAAGATTGGGAAAATTCTTAGAATAATTACGATCATTTTCCATTTGAGTGGAGGAAGGTTCAAAACCGAGTCAAAACAAAAACTAGATCCAAAATCTTGCTCGTGGGTGATTGATGATCAAGATGATCCTATATATGTTCGCACATGTCACAACAAGCTAGATCACGTGAAGAAATCAAACAAAAACTCACAGATCAAAGAAAGACTCAAAATCATCAAATAGAGAGAAGGAAAGTAAAGAGACAAAACTTTGATCAAATTTCCTTGGATTGATTTGATATGATTTTGGTTTACAGCCACTCCATCAATGGAGGACAAAGCTCAATCTATGAGAACGAAATCAAATCAAAACTCTCTAGAACCCACCGTAGCCCACCCATCACCATCCCTTTTTCATGCACAAACATTATATCACCTCTAGTGAAGTCCACCATGAACACAAGGTAGCTCACCTACATCATTCACCATAAACAAGCATCGACTAACTCATAGCCGCAAATGCATCAAACCCATCTTGTAAGCAAGTCAAGCAAACACTTAATACCAAAGCAAAACAAGCAAAAATATAAGGGAAAGGGGGAGGCAGGGTGCCAGCGGCGAAGGTGCTCATGGGCGCGGCGCAGGAGCGGGCTGAGGGAACTCGCGCGGGCAGTGAGGCGATGCTGGGCCAAGCGTGGGTTGAGAGAGAGAGCGTGGCACGGGGAGGAGCGAGGGAGGCAGCCGACGGCCGGAGGCCAAGCCAGTCAGGAGGGATAGGGAGGCGGCCAAGCCAAAGTTGGACCCGGGCTAGAGTCGGGCGGTGCGGTAGAGCCACAGGTGGCACGGGCCTAAAAAGCTGGGCCTAGCTCGGGCCACGCGCAGGTGACTCGGGGAGGCGCAGAGGAGGTAGGGCCGACGCCAAGGGCCTGCTGCAGTTGAGCCGAGAGGAGAAGGGAGGTGGCGCCATGGGCAAGAACTCCGGGAGGGAGAAATGAAGAAAGAAAAATGGAGGTAGAAAAGAAGAGATTGGGTAAGAGGAAGCCTCGAGCCAAGATATTTTCGGCCGAACCAGTTAAGAGGAGAGAGAAAAAATAGGATAAGTGTAAAGAGAAAATAAGAAAAAGGGGAAAAATTAGAGAGGGGTAAAATGTAAAATTCTAGAGAGGTTAATAACCTTAGATTTCGCCGGAGAGTTAATCGTCAGTAAAATTAATTATTGACGCTGTGTAATTTTTGGGACCAAACACTTTCATTTAAGCTGCGTGCAAATAAATAGCCGTAGACTAGGGCGATATAAAATAAAAGCGAAAATATATGTAAAATTTATCCAAGAATATTTAGAGCAATTAATCGTCGATAGAACTTATTAAATTATACTATTTATTTGAAATGTTAGAAAATAATTTAAGCATGATAAAATAATGAAATTAAGTAGCAACCGCATAAAATCGATTAGACACTTAGTTGCATGCATAAAATTTAATCAACCTAGTTGCATGCGAATACGTTTGGTATTTCATTTTTGTGCGCCCATCAAAACGCAAGTTCCGAAAACTCCGACTCTAGAGCTAGTAGACCGTAGAACAACTGTAGTTGGAAAGTGCTAATCTAACAAGTGGTTCGAAAAATATTATCAAAATTAAAATCCGCTAAAAAGAAAATCACCTGACTAATGTGCAGATAATAGGACCAAATGCCACTAAGTATGTATGTATTTGTTTATTATTCGTACTGTCATATATATTGCAGTAAATGAACCAACACAGACAAGAGTAGCTGACACCGATTTCGTCGACGACGATCTTTTCTACAATTTTGAAGGCAAGCTCTTGATCACCAACAAAGTTATATTAAATATAAACGGTATATTGTTGTATCATATATATACATATTGCATGAAAACTATGTCTCAAAATCAAATCGAGTAAATGAATGAAGAACAAGATGAAATAGATGATGAAAGAGAATTACTATGGCTGGTAAAGGGGGTCTGTGGCAGGAATGAGACGAGGGAAGAGGTGGGACCCCTTTATATATGGTTAAAATGTAAGGACCAACAAAACTCTCACCCGGATCAGGGGCTGTAAATTAAGTGCCAACCATTTTTTTTGTTTCAGCGGGCAAAAAAAGCTACCTGTTACGTAATTCTACTCTCCAGATAAGGGTAAGTAATACGAAGAGGAACCCAGGAAGTGGGGGACCTAGGCCGATATACTACCGCACGGTGGAGTGTTGGGACCGGAGGGCTGGCCCAACCAACATTGCTGGAACTCGGTGGATGACTAGGTCAGCATTGTAACAGGGTCAGGACCGACGAAAGTAATGGATGGAGATATAATCATGTAACTTGGAAACGTTTTGTTTTCTAAACTCGAACCCACATCAAAGGAAATGCACGAGACCTGGCTTATTTAGAGTTCAGAGTAGCTATGGGTAAAGTGGTACAAGCCTACGTAGTGCCCAATAAAATCATGAATTCATGCATATCTCCTGGAGTGGAGTCTATAGGAACCGCCAGGGGTCTATCTTCTCTCCGAGTGATTAGTAGTCTTTTCAGTATTAAAACTTGTCACTTAAAGTTTTGACAAGTTGTTTATTTTCAAAAAAAGAGATGAACTAGAAAATATTATAACAAACAAAGATGAGTCATCTAGTGAATCTTTTGCTATTAATACTTGCTGAGCACACTTGTACTCAAACTCGCTATTATTCCCCTTTGTTATATCCTTGTCCGGCTGGGAATTATCCCGAGTGGGTCGAAGGGCACACAGGTACTGATGAAACCGCATGAGGCAAGGGCACTGACTGCGAGGGCCTGTGGAGTAAGGAAGGCAAGCGAGGGGACTTAGTCCCATTTTTCAGTTGTAATTTATTACTTGTAATGCAGACCATAGCCTTGAGTGGCTAAATGCTGGAATAAAGAGTATATTTTCTATCTTTTTGTTCTACTACGTTAACTCTGGTAATGGCTTGCTATTCGTTAGGGCAGTGTCCTACCAGGTAGATAAATAGTATCCGTATGCTTAAGTGTGATTACCCTCCAGGGTAATGACACGGGGTGCCACAACTAAGCATACTACGATACCCATGTTGATATTACAAATTTGTCCAATTAATATCACCCATCCTATAGTGTGAAGAGATACACTACATTAACAATATTCAAGGTGGCATAATGTCAAATAGGTAATTAGCTACTCCCGAAAAAACCAATATAAAATTAGCAATGCATGTTAATATAAAACAATATAATTTTGCAATAATGGGTACAACATGATTAAAGGTCTATGACTTGCCTTCGTTGAAGTTTGCAGTTGTTCTGGCGGATTGATCCTGGAAGGCTTCGTAAATGCTAGATTCTATACACGCAAAACGAGATAAATAAATATAATAAATCCAAATAAAATCCAAAAATTATCAAATCAGTACCAAAATAAATATTATTAATTTAGATGAATTTAGGAACAATAATCGATAGAATTGGAGTTCGTATGAAGGAGAGTTCGGAAGTTTATCGCACAAAGAAATTATAGGAAAATGAGAGGGAGGAGAATATTCACTGGAATATTCTTTTTTAGGATTAAAAGGAATAAAAGGAGGCTTACAGCTAGGCCCCACATGTAAGAGACACACAAGCAAATGAAGAAGGAAATGCGTAACAGAGACAGAGAAGACGCGGAGCTCTAGGTGTAGAGAAAAGCGGTGGCCGGTGGCGAGGGGAGGCGCGGGGTTTTTGGCCAGCATCCAAAATGGGTCGCTGGCCCCATGGGGAAGCCGAAGGAGGTGGCGGTGCGGTCGTAGGTGACCGGTGGTGGCGGCCATGGGGGCGCACGGGGGCGGCGGCGCTACGACAGTGTTTAGCGAGAAGTGAATGGAGCACGGCCATGGCGGCGGCATGAGGAACATGATGGTGAGGTCGGTTCGGCTCGGGAGTGGTCGAGGAGGTGCGCCCATAGTGGCTGGCGGTGAAAAATTGCGACGGTGGTGGCGACATGCTCTGGCAACTGGAAAAACTGAATTGAGGTGGGGGATATGAAGAGAAGTACTGAGAACACGACGTGACACACTTGGTTTGGTCGGAGGATCGCCAGAGAAGAAGATCAATGCGAAGACGTCATCGCCGGACTTCAGGAAGAAGGTGGATGGAGTCGGGCGTTCCAGGCAAGCAAAGAACAGTTAAGCTTCATGGCTTAGGGCGAAACGAAGAGGAGAACGAGGGACACATGGCGCTCCTCTTATAGCGCAATGGAGATGCTTGAGTCGATGGGGAATGCTCGCGAGAAAATGGATAGTTTTCATTTGGAATTGAAGAACTCCGAAGAAATGGCAAAATTGATTGTGGTTGTGGGATGAAACGAGGAATTATGGACTATTTTAGCCCCATTGCGCAACAAAAATTCCAAAAATAGCCCCAATAATTTCAAAATTCCAAAAATAGCCCCCCGTGGTACTAGCTGCCGTCGGGGACGGCAGCAACCTAGTTCTTGCCATCCTAATTCTTCGCTGGTCTCCCCCGTGGCAAGACCAGTCTTTGCCACGTGGGCAATTTCTTTTTTCAAAAAAATTAATTAATAATATTTTTTGGATGATTTTTTAAATATGCAAAATGAGCTCAAACAATTATGAAATTTTTTGTGGAGCCTCCTGGCATAGTTTCTATGCTTGTGTAATTGTTTTGAAATTTTATGCATTCCTTTTTTTTTCTGAAAAATTCTTTAAAGTCTAATGTTTGTAGGAATTTTCTAATATAGCAAATGAGGTTCAAACATTATGAATTTTTTTTCCATACTCCCTACACAGTGGACTTGATTGTGTAAAGTTTACAAAATTTTATATGCTCTGAAATTATCTCGACAAATTCAGGGTTTAGGTCTCAAAAATTAGGACGAGACGTTTCGAAAATGAGGGTTTCATGATTTCATGTGACTTGAAATGTGCGAAGTTTGGTACGACATGACTACTCTTGGCCGCTATAGTTCTTGATCACATTTCTTACGTGAAAGTAGAGTCGGAAAAGCGAGTCACGAAATTAACTTAGCGAAAGAGTGAGAACGTTGCGATTACGGAGAAACCACGAAACATAGCGAGAATCGATCTGATGTGAATGGTTATCTCGGAATTCGACCGAAAAGGCATACTTTGATGGCTCGTGAGCACGACCCGAACTACATTGCGGCCACGTGCGGACAAAAGCACGTTACATGTGGTCGATGTCATGATGGTCGTGGGAGCACTTTACATGTGACCATCAGCCGACTGGTCACATGGTAAAGTAATTAGCCGAACCATCATGCCATGTGACCACATGTAACGTGCTTTTGTTCGCACGCTGGCCGCAATGTAGTTCGTGTCGTGCCTCACCGAGCCATCAAAGTATGCCTTTTCGTGGAATTCCAGAGATAACCATTCACATCGTATCGATTCTCGCTATGTTTTAGGTTTCTCCGTAATCGCAACGCTCTCCCTTCGCTAAGCACTTTCGTGACTCGCTTTTCTCTCTACTTTCACGTAAGAAATGTGATCAAGAACCATAGCGCCAAGAGTAGTCATGTCGCACCAAACTTCGCACATTTCAAGTCACATGAAATCATGAAACCCTAATTTCCGAAACGTCTCGTCCTAATTTTTGAGACCTAAACCCTGAATTTGTCAAGACAATTTCAGAGCATATAAAATTTTGTAAACTTTACACAATCAAGTCCACTGTGTAGGGAGTATGGAAAAAAATTTCATAATGTTTGGACCTCATTTGCTATATTAGAAAATTCCTACAAACATTAGACTTTAAAGAATTTTGCAGAAAAAATAATAATGCATAAAATTTCAAAACAATTACACAAGCATAAAAACTATGCCAGGAGGCTCCACAAAAAATTTCATAATTGTTTGAGCTCATTTTGCATATTTAAAAAATCATCCAACAAATATTATTAATTAATTTTTTGATTTTTTTGCCCACGTGGGGCAGCACTTGGGAATGCAGCACCAACGTGCTGCCGTCCTCGACGACAGCTAGTACCACGGGGGGCTATTTTTGGAATTTTGAAATTATCGGGGCTATTTTTGGAATTTTTGTTGCGCAATGGGGCTAAAATAGTCCAGAATTCTGAAACGAGTAATTTATGGTGGGGGAATCGAGGGTGAGGGTAGTGGGAACGTTATTCTTCTGACGAAAATGAAAACAGAGACTCGAGCGCAAATAACGGGGGAAGGAGATGGTGGGTGACCGATGGTGGCTTGGCGTGGTGGCGGCTCGAGTAAAGGGAGATAGGGCACAGGGAGGCGGCAAGGGGAGGGTGCGTGGTGGCTAGTGGCGAGGGCGGCGTGGTCGACAGCTCTGGTGGGAAGGGGTGGCGCGGTCGGTTCGGCGGTAAAAGCTGGGCCGTGTGTAATACCCCGAAGGTGATTCGGCTTATTAGAAGAAGTTTCGGAAGAGGGAGCTAATCGAAAAACCAGAATCATCTTTTCACCGGGGGGTTTTCTGTGATTTCACGGCAACCTGGGCTCGGGCCACGACCCAAGAGGGGCCCATGTGGTGGCTGGCCATAAGGGGGTTCCCACCCCAAATCCTAAACTCCATATTTCTCTCCCCCTCCCCCCTTTGGAGCCGCCGCCACCCTTCCCCATTGTTGTGCGCCGCCTTGTACATCGATTTTGGGTAAAATCTGTTCGTTTTCTGTCCTGTCCATCTCTTAGAAAGTTGTAGTTATTGTTCTTAGCTTTCCATAGCCACCAAGATCACGTGATTCCGCCTTACGGTTTAGGAGATATGATTTTTTTAGTGCGTGCTGTTCTGTCTGTCTGACGAGAAGGATCTGTCGGCTTGATCCTAGGTTTTGATTTAGTTAGAGGAATTTTCAGAACCTCCACCCAAATAAGTTATTGTATCTCTCTAAATTATATTTCAAATCTGATAAATATCATCTCCATTGGATCTATATAATGAAAGTTATGATATTTTCTTTACCACTGTTCTGAATTCTGGGCAGATAAATGTTAGCGTTTTCATCTATTGTTTAGACTACTGTAGAGGCCGAATCTGGGGTTTTGCCCTTCTAGAGTTTTATTCCTGGGAATGTTAGCTTTCTTTTGGCACCAAGATCAGGAAAATACGATCTGTAGTTTGGGAGATATGAATTTTTGATTGCGATCTGTTCAGTCTGCCTGAAAACTGGGGTCAGTAGGTTTGTCCCTCGGTTTTGTTCAAATTAGGGGCCGAATTAGAACCTTCACCCAACTAAGTTATTGTAGTTCTCGAATTTATCTTTCCAAGTTGATAAGGATCATTCTCTTTGGATCAGTAGGCTAAAAGTTACGCCGTTTTCTTTATTACTGATCTGTATTCTGGACAGACGTAGATGGGTTGTGTTTAACTAATAATTAGCCCTCTGTTTTGGCCGAATCAGGGGATTCCGTCAACTAATGTTTTATAGCCTGATCAGTTAAGAATCAGTGAGCACTAGTTTCATGTCTTTTAGAGTTACAGACAATTAATGGTGAATTTTCTCGCACGACGCCGAAGTTAGGTAATCTGGACTTTTGTGTAGAGGATCAAATTGAACCTTTTGTTTGGTTGGTTTGGTTAGAGATTGTGGGAGGGCACGTGTAGCACTGTCTTACTCGGTTGTCCTCATGTCGATCATTTTATATTGTAGGCGGTGAAGCGGTGAGTGGAGGGGTATCTCAGTTACCTCCCAAACCGTCGCAGCGCGGCAGGCAAGTAACTTGTATACTATGATTGATGCATTATGTGATGTGTGAATGAATGATTATATTTGTCCGTATTTGTAGATGAATGCCATGTGTATCTTTTCATTTATGAGTACTATTCAATCTTGCCATGGGATCACATCATGACATGCATAAATTACCTTTGTAAGACCCATCAATTCCAGTATGGGCACTTGAAAATCCCATCAATTCCAAAATGGGTACGTGAGTCCACCATTCCAATGTGGGCCACGTTACGTGAGTCCACCATTCCAATGTGGGCACGTTGGTCGGCCGTATGAAACGTTCTTCATACGGTTACTTTAAGTGAACACCGACGGGTGTTTCACTCGCTATACCGGTATATGCTGCGATATGTCCAATTCCTTCAATGCATCATTTCACTTCATCCATTCATAAAGTTGTTTTCAATCAATGTTCAAGTTATGATTGTGATAAATTGTTCATGGTATGTTTGATTGTTACATACAAGTACTTGCTGAGTCTTTGGCTCATTCTTGCTTTGTTGTTTTATTTAGGTAAATGACAAGGAAGAATGATCTCGTGGAGGGTAGTTCAACACGATGCACTCACTACCATAATCCAAATATTTTGAGAATTTTATTGTCGTTATTTATGTCTTGTGTTGAATTGTAATAAGCCATTTTGGTCATAACTACCGTATCCCTCTGAATTGTTTATTTCCATTCCGTTGATTAAACTTGATGAATTCTTGTTTCCGTATATCCTTATTAATTCCTTCACCTTGTCATGCGTTTTGATGTTATTATACTAAAGAGTAGTGATTGTAGGTGACATCTTGACTTCCTTATAGTCAGGGTGTTACAGTTGGTATCAGAGCGGGCTTTAGGTCCGTGGTTCATTCAAACATATTAAATTGACACACTGTGCACATTAGGAGGGGTTGGGTAAACTGTTGCTTCCGCATTTCAATTGTGGTGACTCGAGTATTGAGTTTTTGTTAAATTGTGTTGTGCTATGATGTGTTAATCCATGATATGATGTGATAACCTCTATCTATGAAATTATTCTATGATCGTCATGAGATGATCCGATATATATATATATATATATATATATATATATATATATATATATATATATATATATATATATATTCATAATTGATTGCATTAGTTATGCGTTTCGCTAGCGGGCGTTGATCAGTTGAGTTCGTGGTTGATGTCCTGGGTTTTGCCAGGCTACACCACTGTTTGTAGTATGATATTAGAGAACTTCTTACCTCTGTTCCATAAGCTCAGATTGAGCATGAGCTCATTGATGAACTTGTTGCCTTTCTCGAACCGATATCCGGTTTCTGTTGTGGTTCCCGGCGGTTCGTGATTCTTTTGAAATTGGGGTTTTAATGAAGAAGGCAAGCTCCAGCAGTTCTCTGATTCGTTCTTTGAAACAAATATTGCCCTTTCGACTATTGTGATATTTCTGCTCCACGTGAGCATAGTTCAAATGCAAGATTCCTCTTTTCACAAAAGACTTGTTTTACCCCTATTGGGGAAATTTAACTCATTCGCTCGCTTTGGAATCTCGGTATTGGAAAACTTCTTTTGCAAGTTCTTTATCAAGTGTGTATTGATCTTGCATATTTCTCTTGAGCCGCTTTAGTAAGTCGTTCTCTTCCTTGATTTTCGAATTTGACAAATTCTTGTCCGGTGGCGATTGATGAATTTCTCTTGGGTTCATGATTTTGGTAGACGAGTTTAAAAGGCCTTTAATGGTACTCCAAAACATTATTGTTTTTCGATTGTCGAATTGCTTTTACTACGAATGATCTTTGTAAATTGGCAACATTGATATTTTCATGGTTGTTCTTTCTTTCTCATTGGAAAAGAGCGACTCATTTACTCGCTTGATGGTTTGCCTAATGAGAATTCTTGTTGCAAGTTCGTTAACACGAAAGCTTTGGCTCAATGTATTCCTTTTGGAACCCTCTCGCTTGTTGAAATTTGATGCATCTCTTTTACAAGAAAAGCGTTAAAACCCTTTTGGAGTGCTTGGTTATGCTTAAGTTGGGGGTTGTACCCAAACAAAGATTGTGGGCTACGGGTTTCTATTAGACCCTATTTGTTTTTCAAAATAGTTTCTTGCCTTTCCGTCACGAGCTCTCATTGCTGTTTGTGAACGTTATTTTTGACAAGATCGATCTCCTTATGTTAGCCCTATCTCTCTTGTTGATAAGGGCAGCTCGGTTATCCGTTTGACAGTTCGGAGAATGAAAATTTCCTTTCACAAAGTTCATTGAAGAAATTTCGACTATGTTCATTTCTTTGGAATATTTGGAGTATTTGAGTTTAGAACCTCCCATTGAAAAAGAAAAGTGTCGAAACCCCCTTTCTCTAGAGTTTTGTAGTGCTGGGTGTGACGTTTGTTCAACTTTGTGGTTTTCATACCAGAATTCTTTTCTAGAACAAGTTGTTATTACAATTCCATGTGATGCTGAAAATTTTTATGACCCGATTTGTCATGTTTCCTTTAGAAGGTTTATTGACACGATCAGTAATGTGAGAGTAAGGTTGATTCTTTTATAGAGAAAGAAGTTTGACCACCTTTCTTGATGTTTCCAAAATGATTCAATTTCGAGTTTTGTGTTCATGACCTATTGGAGGTCCCAGTTTATTATGATAAACGAAGTTTGCCACATAAAACGATTTGTTGCAGAGTTATAATGGTTCTTCAGTGATGCGAGCGTTTTGATCTTGAATGCTCGTTGTTCTTATCTGTAAAGATCCGTCATTCTCTTCTTTTGAGGCTCATGTTTTCAATTGTGGACTCCACCTATGTTCAATGAGTTCATTGCGTAATTGGTTTTCCCCTTGGTTCTGTGTTCACTGCGAGTGGTAAGCAATTCTCTAGTTGGTGAAGATCGTTTCTATTTGCCTCTTCTTTTGAGAAAGAATCAACCCATTCTTTCCACGTGGGTCTTTCGAAATACTTTCTAAATGTTGTAGTGAGTTTGATGTTGATACATGTGGAAATTTGATCGCCCTTGGTGATATCGCTTAACATGAGAATACTTCGAGTTTAGTTTTCGTGACCTTTTGGGAGTTCATGAATCATCTGGAAACTGAAAATATTTTGGGTAACTTGAGGTATAGGATTATCCTATTGCTTCTTAAGAGTTTCGTGTGATTTAGCCCTAAAGGCTCCTTGGTTTGGGTTCGCTAAGAGAGGTTACAATCAAAGTAAATTATCGTCGATTCGTTGAGAATCCGCTTGTTTTCCTGAAGTCTTGTAAAGGGAAATGCTTCAATTTTGTGGTCAAGGCATTTGGATCTCATGTTTCATGAGTAGATGAACTGTAGAACAAATTTGGCGGGTTGAAAATGTTATTGGTTCTTAAGTAGTTCCGTGGATTGACTAAAGAACTTACCTTGTTCATGTGGCAAGGTGTTATTCGCTCAAGGACTAATTGTTGTGTTAAAGGAAAGGGTGCAGAGAAGTAGTCATTAGTCCGAATCAAGTTTTGTAACTTGAGGTTTTTAAAACATGCCTAAATTTTACGCCTTTTCACTCCAAAGATTTCGAGTTTCAATCGTAATGCCGCTTTCTTATCGGTTATTATTTGCTATTATCTTCGAGGAATGTGTTCCTCAACTACGAACTTAGTTTTCGCTTTCTAAGATCACCTTTAGCGAATATTTCTTTTGGTTTCTTGGCGCGTGGTGAGCAACGCTTCCTGTATGAATGAACTTGTTTTTGTTCGCCTCTTCCTTTTGAGAAAGGATCACGCTTTCGTGTTGCGAAGTGTTTGCAAGGTGAAAGTTTGGCAACTGCTTGGTGGTGGATGAGTAATCGTAGCGACGATATTTTGCTACCAAGTTATCGGAGGAGTAGTAGAATGTGAAATAGTTTTGATCTGTATCCCTTGGAGGAAATTGATTCACCCGAGATGTTTGACTTGAGTAAGTCCGAAAAGTGTTACGGCTGATTAACACCTGGTATAGTGAAATTCTAGAACTTCAATTCAGGATTGAAAGGTTGGTGATTATCGGAGGTATGGAAACCTTCATTGAATTTTTAGAGTAACGCAATTGGATAGCATTGCGAGATGGTGTGGGTGATTTCTGATGATGTCAATGAGTGAGTATGTTAGTATGGTGGTAATGTTGGAGATTTAATTCGATGATTTCACAATCGGTTATAAGAGCAATCCGTTGTAGAGGTTTTGGAAGTTGGATCTGGTCAGCATTTTTATGCTAGACCATTGGTCACGCGATGATTGTGCGTAGAGGAAGTGGGATAATAGAGTTTCCTGAGCAATGAATGGTCATTGATAGAACTCTTCTGATGTAATACATGTCCGTGCGTGCTAAGGATCTTGAATTGTTGTTATTGGAAATTGAAGGTAATGTGATTGCGTGGTGCCTACTACTGTGGTGTTATGGATGCCTTCAATCAAATCGATTTTGTATTACCTAGAGTATCCGGTAGATTTCATAGAGTCTCTTCACAATGGTGTGGATGATTTAATTCAGTTTGAGCATGATTTGAGGATATTTAACTAAGAGGTTTAAGCTCGTGTGGTATGCGATGAAGTCAAATTCCAAGGTTCGAGAGAAATTTTATCCCTAGAAGAGAGAAACTGTGGAAAGAAATGTTCATCGGATAATTAGGTGTTTTCTTGATTCTCGTTTGAGTTTGGTATTGTTGACCGGTGTTTTCTGCAATTTGAGTTGAGGTGTGTTGGCATGTAGATTCTTTCCAATTCGCATAAACCGCCAAAGTTTTGGTTTAGGCGTTCGATAATTTCTCCTTTGGTTGTAGTGGTGTTCATTTGTAAACTGCCTATTTAGAAAATGGATTTGTTTTGAGATGAATTGTCAAATTTGGAATTTAATCTTTTGGTGGAGAGTTAGCATTGAGTGGACGCGATGAGGACTCTCTATTTTCAATTGGATTCTCTTCGTTTTCGAAAGTTGCAGAAATTAGAAAGTTGGTATTTCGCTTTGATCGTCTCGGGTATACGCCAAGCACGCAACGTCGGGTGTGTTCGTGTTTGAGTGGCACCGAACCATTCAAGGTTCGAGTTTTAGTTTAAGACGTTGACCATCGAGTAAGGTCTTACCTTGATCCTCTTCGATGAGTGTACCTAGAAAGTTCAAGTTGATTGTTAGGTCAGACGTTGCTTCACATCTTTGCTTTGTGGTTTCTCTATTCCGAGAGAGAGGCCATTTGGGAGATAGAGTCTCGCATGCGCGAGCAGTATCCAGACCCGTTTGTTTCTGGTACATGTTAAATCCGTTGATTTCAACTCCTTGGAAATTCGTTCTGGTATTAGTTGCCGGTTAGAATTCGAGGTCGAATTCCGTTAAGGGGGGTAGAATGTAATACCCCGAAGGTGATTCGGCTTATTAGAAGAAGTTTCGGAAGAGGGAGCTAATCGCAAAACCAGAATCATCTTTTCACCGGGGGGTTTTCTGTGATTTCACGGCAACCTGGGCCTGGGCCACGACCCAGGAGGGGCCCATGTGGTGGCTGGCCATAAGGGGGTTCCCACCCCCAAACCCTAAACTCCACATTTCTCTCCCCCTCCCCCCCTTTGGAGCCGCCGTCACCCTTCCCCATTGCTGTGCGCCGCCTTGTACGTCGAGTTTGGGTAAAATCTGTTCGTTTTCTGTCCTGTCCATCTCTTAGAAAGTTGTAGGTATTGTTCTTAGCTTTCCATAGCCACCGAGATCACATGATTCCGCCTTACGGTTTAGGAGATATGATTTTTTTAGTGCGTGCTGTTCTGTCTGTCTGACGAGAAGGATCTGTCGGCTTGATCCTAGGTTTTGATTTAGTTAGAGGCATTTCCAGAACCTCCACCCAAATAAGTTATTGTAGCCCTTTAAATTATCTTTCAAAGCTGATAAATATCATCTCCATTGGATCTATATAATGAAAGTTATGATATTTTCTTTACCACTGTCCTGAATTCTGGGCAGATAAATGTTAGCGTTTTCATCTATTGTTTAGACTACTGTAGAGGCCGAATATGGGGTTTTGCCCTTCTAGAGTTTTATTTCTGGGAACGTTATCTTTCTTTTGGCACCAAGATCAGGAAAATACGATCTGTAGTTTGGGAGATATGAATTTTTGATTGCGATCTGTTCAGTCTGCCTGAAAACTGGGGTCAGTAGGTTTGTCCCTCGGTTTTGTTCAAATTAGGGGCCGAATTAGAACCTTCACCCAACTAAGTTATTGTAGTTCTCGAATTTATCTTTCCAAGTTGATAAGGATCATTCTCTTTGGATCAGTAGGCTAAAAGTTACGCCATTTTCTTTATTACTGATCTGTATTCTGGACAGACGTAGATGGGTTGTGTTTAACTAATAATTAGCCCTCTGTTTTGGCCGAATCAGGGGATTCCGTCAACTAATGTTTTATAGCCTGATCAGTTAAGAATCAGTGAGCACTAGTTTCATGTCTTTTAGAGTTACAGACAATTAATGGTGAATTTTCTCGTACGACTGCTAGAAGTTAGGTAATCTGGACTTTTTGTGTAGAGGATCAAATTGAACCTTTTGTTTGGTTGGTTTGGTTAGAGATTGTGGGAGGGCACGTGTAGCACTGTCTTACTCGGTTGTCCTCATGTCGATCATTTTATATTGTAGGCGGTGAAGCGGTGAGTGGAGGGGTACCTCAGTTACCTCCCAAACCGTCGCAGCGCGGCAGACAAGTAACTTGTATACTATGATTGATGCATTATGTGATGTGTGAATGAATGATTATATTTGTCCGTATTTGTAGATGAATGCCATGTGTATCTTTTCATTTATGAGTACTATTCAATCTTGCCATGGGATCACATCATGACATGCATAAATTACCTTTGTAAGACCCATCAATTCCAGTATGGGCACTTGAAAATCCCATCAATTCCAGAATGGGTACGTGAGTCCACCATTCCAATGTGGGCCACGTTACGTGAGTCCACCATTCCAATGTGGGCCACGTTGGTCGGCCGTATGAAACGTTCTTCATACGGTTACTTTAAGTGAACACCGACGGTGTTTCACTCGCTATACCGTAGATATATCGCGATATGTCCAATTCCTTCAATGCATCATTTCACTTCATCCATTCATAAAGTTGTTTTCAATCAATGTTCAAGTTATGATTGTGATAAATTGTTCATGGTATGTTTGATTGTTACATACAAGTACTTGCTGAGTCTTTGGCTCATTCTTGCTTTGTTGTTTTATTTAGGTAAATGACAAGGAAGAATGATCTCGTGGAGGGTAGTTCAACACGATGCACTCACTACCATAATCCAAATATTTTGAGAATTTTATTGTCGTTATTTATGTCTTGTGTTGAATTGTAATAAGCCATTTTGGTCATAACTACCGTATCCCTCTGAATTGTTTATTTCCATTCCGTTGATTAAACTTGATGAATTCTTGTTTCCGTATATCCTTATTAATTCCTTCACCTTGTCATGCGTTTTGATGTTATTATACTAAAGAGTAGTGATTGTAGGTGACATCTTGACTTCCTTATAGTCAGGGTGTTACACCGTGGCTCGGTTGGTAGAAAATAGAGAGCAGAGGCATGAGCTAGGGAAACAAGAAGGAAGAAAAGGAAAAGAAAAAGAAAAAGAAAAGAAAAGAAAAGGAAAAAGAAAAGATAAATCCAAAAAATTCCATAAATAAATAAATTTTAGATCAACGTTCCTTAACGATGAACTTGTGTAACCCCCTGGCTTTGTGGTTTATGGCCACGAGGAGAAGGTCTTGAAGCTTCATATGGCATTGTACGGCTTGCGGCAAGTGCCAAGGACGTGGAATGCTAAACTCGACAGTTTTCTTCTGTCACTTGGGTTTCACCGAAGCGCGTCGGAACACACTGTGTACATGCGTGGCAACGGTGCATCGCGTCTTCTTGTGGGAGTGTACGCCGACGACTTGATCATCACAGGGACAGATTTGCAGGAGCTTACCAGTTTCAAGGAGGAGATGAAGAGCTTGTTCAAGATGAGCGACTTAGACTTGCTCAGCTTCTACCTCGGCATAGTAGTACACCAGACCGATGGGTACACCACGCTAAATCCGGCGGCGTACGCCTCAAAGATTCTCGAGAAGAGCAGCATGGTAGATTGCAATTCATGCCATGTTTCGATGGAGGCTAGGTTCAAGGTGAGCTCAGCTCCTCCCACTGATGCCACGTCATACGAGAGCATCGTCGGGAGTCTACGGTAGCTAGTGCATACATGAACTGACATCGCGTACTCGGTTGGGTATGTGAGCCGTTTCATGGAAACACCAACCACCGCTGCTAAGACACATCCTTAGGTACATTGCTGGTACTCGGAACTATGGTTGCCGCTATGCAAGGAAGGCGGAGGAGTCACGACTGGTTGGCTACAGCGGCAGCGACATGGCCGGTGACGTCGACGACCGCAAGAGCACCTCCGATGTGCTGTTTTTCTTCGGTCGTAGTCTTGCCAACTAGCAGTCTAAAAAACAGAAGGTTGTGGCACTGTCCTCTTGCGAGGCCGAGCATATTGCAGCGACGACGGTGGCATGTCAGGGCATTTGGCTCGCCCGCCCGCTTAGTGATATGAAGAACGAAGAAACTGGTAGCATCGTGCTCAAGGTGGACAATAAGTTTGTTATTTCCCCCAACAAGAATCCAGTCTTTCATGACCGAAGCAAACACATCGACACTCGGTATCATTTCCTTCGGGAGTGCACCGAGAACATCAAAATTGAGGTGGAGTACATTAGCACTGGAGAATAGCTTGCGTACATCTTGACTAAGGCACTTTGGCGCATCAAGTTCCAAGAACTACGTGCGAATATTGACATAGTCGAGATCAAGTAAGTGCATACTGATTAGGGAATAATTTGTTAGTAATTTTTGTGTATATGTTATATCTAGTCTTTAAGGAGGGTTATTTTTTTTTTTTTGTATTTAGACAATATTCATTATGGATACTAGTTAGAGTTTGTATGACATCCCTTTAGGATACGTAAAATCCGTTACAAATATGTAGAATTCGTTTGCTCTTAATACCCCATATAAGGAGTTTATATATATATATATATATATATATATATATATATATAGAAGCTATAGAAGTAAGAAAACAGAAAACGCTGCAACAGTCGTCCGGCACAAAATTCTTTTTAGGTTTGTTGCGTTCGTGAGTTCCAGCTTGCAGCGTGTGCGTGTATTTTATATAGTTGGTGTGTTTCATTTACAGATCAGCCGACAAGTCCATGTGTGGCTCCAAAGGCTAGGGGGCACTGTGCCCTGTGCATGCAGCGAACTGCCCCCACCGTGCACAGTGGGTTTTATTATTGTCGCCACTAGTAGTAGCTAGCACACAGGCGCCCGTGGCTATCTATGGCTATGCGGGGACACGGACGGCCATGCAAGTTGCCCTCAGGCTCAGGCGCCCCGCAAGGGGCACATGCACTGAACTTGGCCGACACGCACAGCAGGTGCCCCAGCTTGCTGCTCTCCTGGCCATCGGGATCTCATGGGGACGTTGAATTGGAAACTGGCTACCCTTCAATTCAGCGAGTAGTTCGTATAGCCCAATTAAATGAATATATACTATCCGACTCACAGGACAACCCTTTTTAAAAAATAGTATATATTATCATATATATATATATATATATATATATATATATATATATATACTATGTGTGCACTTTTTAGCTCAAAAGCTGTGCACCCTGTTCAGCTCAACCTCCGGTCTCTTGCAGTCTTTTGCCGTATAAATTACTATTTAGTATAGTGTTATTTGAAAATTATATATGATGTTATATGTATGGTGAAGTGGTGAACCCTGGTTATTTTTGTTCTAGTTCCGCCCCTGCGAGGGATTAATATCGTTCACGGAGATAGATCCGATCGTGAACACAATTTGTGTTGCTTGTCCCCGTAGCGAAGAGAATTAATTAGAATTTACTCGATGAAAACAAAGCTAGATACACATATTCCTTCAGTAAAGAGAAAAGAAGCTACATACAGCGATGCGTCAGCCCTAGGACGCGACAACAATTTTTATTACGAAAAAGATTCACTAACCGAAATAGCTCATTTACCGAGTGCTTATTAGTTTCCCAAGTGTTTCGAATGAAACACTCGGTAAAGTCTCGAGTGTTGAATATACCACTCGGGAAGAAAATAAAACACTCGCTACAAATATATTTACTGAGTGCTTAATTAGACACTCGGGATATGACGCGGTCTCAATGGGGTACCGACACGGTCTCAACGGGTTGGAATAAATTCCCGAGTGCATCTTTGTTGCATACACTCGGTAGAAAATTCATTAGGACCGCCATTTTTTCCTGTACCACGCCAGTTTTTTTGCTGCCCACTAGAAATCGAGCCAAGTCGTAACCCTACCCACTTGAAGTCAATCCCCAATCCTCCCCTCTCCCCCACCTCCTCGACGCTGCCCGCCTCCACCGGCGCCTCCCCACCTCCTCGACGCTCCACCGCCTCCGCCGCTGCCGTCTCCCCCCCCGCCTCTACCGCCAAATCATGCACTGAAATTGGCGCCGCCTCCTCGTCTGCCGCCGCCGCACCCGACGCCTCCCCCTGGTCTCCTGCCGCCACACCCGACCCCGCCGCCCCCTCCTCCACTGCTGCAGACCCTGCCACCTCCCCGTCCTCCTCCTTCTCCCTCGCCGATCCACCGTCTCCGTCGTCTCCCCCTTGTCCACTGCCTCCTCCTTGTCTCCCGCCGCCACACCTGACCCCGCCGCCCCCTCCCTGGTCTCCTCTCCTCCTCTGCCTCCACAGAAGCCAGTCCATCCTCCTCCGCCTACACAGAAGCTAGCCCGTCCTCCTCCTCCTTCTCCCTCGCCACAAGCGCCACCTCCCCGTCCTTCTCCTCCTTCTCCCTCGTTGATCCACCGCATCTGCCATCTCCCCCTCCTCCACTGCTTCCGGTGCCGCCGTCTCCTCCCGCTCCCACTCAGGTAGTATGTACTGGCTAGGTAGTACCAATGGTGCATCTTTTGCCCTTAAGGGGCACATGGTGCTTGTCTCAGTACTGCAGAAATTTGTAGCTTCTTGCTGCTGCGACCGCTTTGTATTGCTGCACTGTTAGTTATCAGGCCAAATACTACTTCTGAATGATAAATATAAGCTGGATATTTAATCCATAGAGTGCTTCAATTTGTATCACAATCCAGTAGTTATCTGAATACATCAATCACATTGATCTATTGCCTGAACACAACATCCATCATGGTAGACTGAAGTCATTTAACTACATCATCTGTCTGCTACCTCTGGATTTAAACTATTATTCATTAGTTATTATATGGAATGAACTGACTGGTCTTGTAGTTAACATCAGCTATTGTTAGTTGCTAATTTTCTTCATTTTAATTTTTTTCGTCTCTAGGTTAGATCAGATTGTCTTTTTGTAAGAGATATCTTTGCCCACAAATTTTTTTGGTAGTGGTTAGCTTTTTGAATCTTTGAGGTTAGTAAGGGAAGGGCCTTTAGTAAATATCAGTGAGTGTCAGCATCATGTCTGAGCTTAGCAAATTTTACCAAATGACTGATAACATGCCTAATAAGAGTAATCAGAAATCAGAAACAAACCATAAATGATAAATCAATTAATTAAGATCAAGTCCATAATATAATGGTAATCTAATAACAGTTTTGGTATGTGATCCCTTTTGCCACAATCAGCCTTAGTTTCCATGCAAGATATGTGCTTACTTTGTTTTCAATACAGTCCCTAGTCAGCCTTTTGCCATGACATTTAAGATGCTATCCTCTATGGATATTGTTGCTTACTTTATTTTCAATGCAGTCCCTAGTCAGTAGATACTACAGTTCGCTGAGGCTTGATTGTTTTATGGTACTTGCCTACTGTGTCGCCTCCTCCTCCTCCTCCTCAGCTGCCCCGCAGTCGTAGATCTCAATTCCTCTCGCGCTTCCCCCGCCGACTGCCTCCATCGACACACAGCTACATCCATCTTCCCCATCGCAGCCACCTTAGCTCCAAGAGATACTGTAAGGTAGTGGATAAGTGGAAAAAGAAATAAAGTTTGCTTATTTTCTTCTGTGTTGTTCGTTTATGGTGGATTGATATGATGTCATTACAATGCTACATTAAAATGTTAATAAATAATTGTATTCATTTATATTGAAAGAAAGTGTTTTTACGCTCTGTTGATCATGTATATTGTCTTCATGTCAATCTATTTTAGTGTACATATATAGGGCATGTATCCTATGGAAGCTTCTAGTTAGCTTTGTAGTTGTAATTTTTGATATAAATAAAAGTTGGATTAAAATATGCATTATGTTTTGCACACTAGGATGGCTGAGGATCGTAGTTAGATGTACACTGGACGTAGAGAAATGGGTGAGTGTAGCCAAGATTGGATGGAAAAGATGATAAATTTTGTGGATCAAATATTTGCTAAGAGTAATGGACGGGGTGTGTTGTTCCCTTGTTCTCGTTGTTCGATCACACGACCAGAAATGAGGGCAACAATGACCACACACTTATGCAAGTACGGATTTAGGCCAGACTATATGATGCGGGGTGCCCGATCTTCTCGACGTAGAACCTCTCGATAACTTGTGTACCCTGACGAACCACCAGCTGATCCCCCGCACCAATGCACGGACTTGCAACTCTATGGAAATTCGCCCAAACACACACTTGATTGGATCCTCGCTGACCACAAGCGAAGATCGTCGAACCCTCAATTCCCAACGGAAAAGCAAGAACGACCCCTTGTTCTCAATGCCCAATTCCTCTGCTTTTGGCTATAAGCACAACAGAGAATCAAGCAAAAGCTTTGAAAATATATTAAACGTGGTCTCGAGGTTACAATGGGGGTCTACCCCTCTATATATAGTGCTCCTACTCCTCCTCATGGCTGGCCAAGAGGCCCTACTCCTATTCTAATTCGGATTTGGAGTCCTACTCCAATTCCGACACATTCCAAAACAGAAAAGGAAACTCTGATTTTAAAACCGTCACATTGATTCGATCATATCTTTTGATCCAGAAGGAATTTCGGAGTGAGGGAGGATCCGTTGGATCGGGCTTGAAGTTAGCTTTCCAACAAGCCCAAGAACACTCGAATCGGACTCCGTTTGTAAAAGTTATGGCCGTTTTAATCCGGACTGTCCTGCTGATTCCGAATCCGAATTTGAGGCTGATTCCGAATCCGAATTGAATTATGAGTTGATTCCGAATTTGAATTTGGTTGGGCTTGTGGAAGTTTCGAATTTGACTTGGATTCTTGGACTTCTCTTCCTTGCTTGTCTCCCACGAGCTTCTCCTCCATTGTGATGACCTTTCTTCAAGAACAACCTCATATCCTTCATCTCCGTTCATTATTGAATCTTCCAATCTGAGCACAAGCAAAACACTAGTTTTAGGTAGTATGAAATTCTCAACTAATTTAAAAGTAAATTCAAAGTGAATGATTCACTGTTGGATAAGCTTCTCTTGTTTTTCAACTCTCTTAGTAAGCTCATGTTGTTCGAGGTATTTAATGAATTGAAAACATTATATGAAACAACGTAGCTATGGATGTCCGCATCATCCTCCCTTTCTTCAAAAAAGCCGTCCTCGACTTTTGATAGCACGAAAATGTGCTAGACGAAGAAAACAACGATATGCATGGTATATGTATGAATCAATTATTGTATTCTTCTTGTTGTTCTCGCACATTCGATAGCTCAAAATCATATTTCAAATTGCCCAACCGACTAATATGATAAAATTTAACCTTCACAACATCAAAATCAACTAAAGTCGGTGAAAACCAATTGATACTATTCCATGATTTAAGCTGCGTTACTTCGATTAGTTATACATTTAAGAGATAAACAAGTAGGCATCATGTTGCATTCTAAACAATAGACACTTGTTTTTAAACCCATCTTAAAGATATCATGACATTGCTCAATAAATGGTTTGCAAAAACATGTGATTGTAAATCAACAAGATTATCATAGGTAATGTATATTTGATAAACTTGAAACATGTTGTCTACACCAACATCACCAATCAAATTGAATTTATATGTGTGTATGTAGCTATTTACTAGTGATCTTAAGTGTGAAATTTCAAGAACCTTCTTAATCACACTAGATACATGTTTAGGACTATCGAATATGATATAACACAAAGAATTATTAATGTGTATTCTACTAAGAACTTCTTTTGAGTAATCAATTTCACATTATGCAAATTAAGCATATCAAATTTAGAACGTGGAATCATCAAATGAATAATAGAGTTCTCGCTTTCGCACCTTGTTTTCATAAACGACCAATTCAAGACAAGTAGTGTTACCTTGATCTTCGTGTATTCCTCTCCATCCATGGTTAGCTCTTTATCTTTCTCTTCCAATGGTGAGGGCTCTTGAATCTCCAACTCCTTATTTGCTTGGTCCACCTGCAGAATGTGGGATACAACACTAGAAATAGAGGGTAAGTTGTTAGGTTCAAAAATAATCTTATTTATCCTATCATCTATCTCTCCCTTTTCTTTTGGTGTATCTCTCACACTCTCAATTGGGATGCTCTCAACCTCGCGTATGGTGGACTCACACAGCTCACTCTTTTTATCACTCTCACTCAATTTGGCTATGTGGCTCTCATTCTCACATGGATTTTGATACATCTCATCCTTGTAAGACCGTAGGCCAGCAAGGGCACAACTACCACCAACCACGACCTCCTCACGTGTTGCGGGTTGTGACGGGGCAGCACTACTCATCACCTCGGTCGAAGAAAAATTCCGATGCTCGATCTTCTTCTCAAGTGACACACCAGTGGATGAATTAGAACTAAAGAGCCGGCGCAGATTTAATTGATGTGCTTGAATGTGTTTAAGTCTCTTTTCTGCCTTCATAGCAAATTTCACAAGATCTTGCAGACTACGAAAATATTCATCTTGAAGTGCAAAGAACGATCCGATAATTCAAGCCTTTGAAGTATGTCTTTTCTTGATATGGACTAGTGATATTGGCACGGCGCATTGCATGATTCAACTCAATATAGTAATCTTTGACAACTTTGCATCCTTGTTTAATGCTCTCCACGTGTCGTAGTAGTTCCGCTCATAATAGGATGGAACAAATTCTCTTCTCATGATGCTTTTAAATGCAGACCCAAGATGTAATAAATCGCTTTCCACCTAGTTGTTGCCACCAACTAAAGGCATAGTCCGTAAAAACAAAGTGGCCACTCTCACTTCCTTGGCTTCTGATTCGAACTTATGAGATTCAAGCTCGAACTCCATGTCTTGTACCCACTCAAGATACTCCTCTGGATCATTACTACCATAGAAGGGAAGATACGTATACTCGCGATCTGCCATTGTTAGCAGCAAAGCAAAGAATATGTATGTAGGTGTATGTGGATATGTAGAGGTCACTCAACTCACAATCCTAACAAGGTGAAGTTTCTTTACCGTTCCGAAAGGAATTAAGATCAACAATACTTACACTTGAGTAAGCAGGAACCACAAGGTGATGTGTGAGCGAATTTCAAGAGCAAGTCAAAGCACGACAACGGTGTTTTGTGGAGTTTGGTATGGATACCTACTTAATTTGAAAATTCTAGGTATTGTAAGGCTAAGTAAATATCCAAACTAGAATTCAATGCCTAGTTGCCGATCACAAAGATATAAGTGAAAATCAAAACAACTCACACGCAAAGATATTGGAACTTTAGTGCAATCAAGGAATGAGCTATGTAAGATATAAGTGAAGAACAAAATAGCTCGTATTGCACAAGTTATAGAAAGACGCTAGCTAGTTGCAAATAATGAAACTAGGGCACAAGATTGCAAAAAATATTGATATTCTAACAATTGAATCAAGAATGAGTGGGGATTTTCGCTCAAGTTTATGGTTGCTATGCGCTTCTTTTCCTTTTCTCTTTCTCTTTTCTCTTTTTCTTCTTTTTTTTTCTTCTCTTTTTCTTCTTTTTTCTTGAACTATGGCCAAAATTCTTGTTCAACCAAAATGAGCAAAAATATTTTCCACCTTTTGATCTTTGAACAATTGCAAGAATACAAATATTAATATGCACCAAAGCAACGATTTAGCTAGTCTTCAATAGGTTCAAAGTATTCGCAAAGGATTGAAAGGTTCACAAAGGATAAATTGGTTACTCACTTTTTTTGGTGTTTTTTTATAAACACGACAAAAAATCAAAATAGGCTCAAATAAAAGCAACGCAAAAGAATTCAAGATCAAGAAACTAAACTTGATTCTAATGGACAAAAACTTAACAAAACTCACTAGAATAACAAATTAAATACTACGGCTGAAAGAATTTTTTTGTATGGCTTTTTCGTGTATAGGAAAAAAATTTAGATAACTGGATAAAGATCCTACCGAGTCAACGGAGCTCTGATACCACCTGATGCGGGGTGCCCGATCTTCTCGACGTAGAACCTCTCGATAACTTGTGTACCCTGACGAACCACCACCGATCCCCGCACCAATGCACGGACTTGCAACTCTATGGAAATTCGCCAAACACACACTTGATTGGATCCTCGCGACCACAAGCGAAGATCGTCGAACCCTCAATTCCCAACGGAAAAGCAAGAACGACCCCTTGTTCTCAATGCCCAATTCCCTCTGTTTTGGCTATAAGCACAACAGGAGAATCAAGCAAAAGCTTTGAAAATATATTAAACGTGGTCTCAGGTTACAATGGGGGTCTACCCCTCTATATATAGTGCTCCTACTCCTCCTCATGGCTGGCCAAGAGGCCCTACTCCTATTCTAATTCGGATTTGGAGTCCTACTCCAATTCCGACACATTCCAAAACAGAAAAGGAAACTCTGATTTTACAACCGTCACATTGATTCGATCATATCTTTTGATCCAGAAGGAATTTCGGAGTGAGGGAGGATCCGTTGGATCGGGCTTGAAGTTAGCTTTCCAACAAGCCCAAGAACACTCGAATCGGACTCCGTTTGTAAAAGTTATGGCCGTTTTAATCCGGACTGTCCTGCTGATTCCGAATCCGAATTTGAGGCTGATTCCGAATCCGAATTGAATTATGAGTTGATTCCGAATTTGAATTTGGTTGGGCTTGTGGAAGTTTCGAATTTGACTTGGATTCTTGGACTTCTCTTCCCTTGCTTGTCTCCCACGAGCTTCTCCTCCATTGTGATGACCTTTCTTCAAGAACAACCTCATATCCTTCATCTCCGTTCATTATTGAATCTTCCAATCTGAGCACAAGCAAAACACTAGTTTTAGGTAGTATGAAATTCTCAACTAATTTAAAAGTAAATTCAGTGAACAGATTCACCTGTTGGATAAGCTTCTCTTGTTTTTCAACTCTCTTAGTAAGCTCATGTTGTTCTGAGGTATTTAATGAATTGAAAACATTATATGAAACAACGTAGCTATGGATGTCCGCATCATCCTCCCTTTCTTCAAAAAAAGCCGTCCTCGACTTTTGATAGCTTCGAAAATGTGCTAGACGAAGAAAACAACGATATGCATGGTATATGTATGAATCAATTATTGTATTCTTCTTGTTGTTCTCGCATTTCGATAGCTCAAAATCATATTTCAAATTGCCCAACTGACTAATATGATAAAATTTAACCTTCACAACATCAAAATCAACTAAAGTCGGTGAAAACCAATTGATACTATTCCATGATTTAACTGCGTTACTCTGATTAGTTATACATTTAAGAGATAAACAAGTAGGCATCATGTTGCATTCTAAACAATAGACACTTGTTTTTAAACCCATCTTAAAGATATCATGACATTGCTCAATAAATGGTTTGCGCAAAACATGTGATTGTAAATCAACAAGATTATCATAGGTAATGTATATTTGATAAACTTGAAACATGTTGTCTACACCAACATCACCAATCAAATTGAATTTATATGTGTGTATGTAGCTATTTACTAGTGATCTTAAGTGTGAAATTTCAAGAACCTTCTTAATCACACTAGATACATGTTTAGGACTATCGAATATGATATAACACAAAGAATTATTAATGTGTATTCTACTAAGAACTTCTTTTTGAGTAATCAATTTCACATTATGCAAATTAAGCATATCAAATTTAGAACGTGGAATCATCAAATGAATAATAGAGTTCTCGCTTTCGCACCTTGTTTTCATAAACGACCAATTCAAGACAAGTAGTGTTACCTTGATCTTCGTGTATTCCTCTCCATCCATGGTTAGCTCTTTATCTTTCTCTTCCAATGGTGAGGGCTCTTGAATCTCCAACTCCTTATTTGCTTGGTCCACCTGCAGAATGTGGGATACAACACTAGAAATAGAGGGTAAGTTGTTAGGTTCAAAAATAATCTTATTTATCCTATCATCTATCTCTCCCTTTTCTTTTGGTGTATCTCTCACACTCTCAATTGGGATGCTCTCAACCTCGCGTATGGTGGACTCACACAGCTCACTCTTTTTATCACTCTCACTCAATTTGGCTATGTGGCTCTCATTCTCACATGGATTTTGATACATCTCATCCTTGTAAGACCGTAGGCCAGCAAGGGCACAACTACCACCAACCACGACCTCCTCACGTGTTGCGGGTTGTGACGGGGCAGCACTACTCATCACCTCGGTCGAAGAAAAATTCCGATGCTCGATCTTCTTCTCAATTGAAAACATTATATGAAACAACGTAGCTATGGATGTCCGCATCACTATACCATGTGGGTCTATCACAGCAAGTCACAACATAGTAGATCAGATGTGCTAAGGGAAGAAACGGACGATGGCATCCACAATGAGAGTAGGATAAAAGACATGCTAGATGATGTGCGTGATGCCTAAGTGCCACCTGTAGAGGAAGAACCGGAGCCTGCAACAAGGGCATTCTTTGATATGTAGTTGTCCGCAGTGAGTCAACCACTTCATGGGCAAACATAGGTGTCCCAACTAGATGCCATCACATGACTACATGCTGTCAAGTCCTAGTTTAGCACAAGCATTGCTTGCTTTGATGCATTCTTAAGCGTGTTTAGCACCCTTCTCCCAGATGGTCACAAACTGCCCACTAACTTGTATAAGGCCAAGAAATGGATAAGCACACTAAATATGCCATATGAAAAAGATAGATGTTTGTCCAAATCATTGCATGTTATTTAGGAATGAGAATGTGGACAAGGATCACTGTGATAAGTGCGGTGAGTCTAGGTTTGTTGAGGTTGACTCCGGTGATGGTAAGAAGAGGCAGCTTCCTATTGGCAGAAAAATACTTCGCTATCTACTATTTGTGCCACGAATCCAACGGTTATACATGTTTGAGATTTCTGCCAAACAAATGATATGGCACAACTATGGTCGTCGGTACCATGATGACAAGATGGTCCACCCATTTGATGGTGAAGCATGGAAGCAATTTGACCGAGACTATGTAGAGTTTGTCGTGGAGCCTCGAAATGTTCAAATTACAATTGCAACTGATGGGTTTAACCCATTTGGTATGGGGGCTGCGCCATGCGCTATTGGCCTGTGGTTGTCATTCCCTTAACCTCCCACCCGACGTTTGCATGAAGAAGCATAACATATTCCTTTCCTTGATAATTTCGGTCCTGAATACCCAAGGAAGAATATGAGTGTATTCATGGAGCTGGTGGTGGATGAATTGTTACATACTTGGGAACAAGGCATAGTAACATATGATCGGGTATTGAAACAGAACTTGACCATGCGGGTTGTGTACCACACATCCATGCATGACTTCCCGGTGTACGAGATATTCTGTGGGTGGTGTGTACATGGGAAGATGCATGCCCAATCTACAGGAAGGCGTTGCATGGCTGTTGGCTAAGGCATGGTCGCAAGCACTCCTCGATTATCATCGTCAATTCCTTCCAATTGACCATGAATTTAGAAGTGACACAAATGGATTTAGGGCCAATATTGCTGTCCGTAGTGGATTTTGGTTACGAGGACCTTCAAACCTACCACCACAACCAACCCGAGAGGAGGACAAGACTATCATCGTTCCTGTTGGTGACACGTAAGTAACTGTTAGCACTTTCACTAATTTAGCCCACTTGCTCGCAGACCTCAAAAAACTAATGTGCAGGCAATGGCGAGAAGAAGGTGGGGGTGAGAAATGTAGACTTCTAAACGACATAATTGGCGTGTTGATTCGATGGCACTTCCCTGGCTTGGTCACCTACAGAGGAAGGCGAGAGTCTGCATGGACATGGTGCCACTAGAAGGCCGCTGAAGATATCGCTGCTGAAGGAGAAATACAATTTGACAATTGTTTGCAGTGGGTGGAGGAAAGTTTTTGGGTAAGTGATTGAATATTCAATGATAAGCTAAAAAATGTCAGTGAGTATGTAATACGTACCCCGGAATTTAGTCGGATAAATAGACAGCTAGTCGGGAGAAGAAAGAACAATAAAAAAGGAAAAATTCCTGGAAAAAGGGGGTTATCGCTTATTTTCGCCAACCTGGGCCGCGGGCCGCGGCCCAGGAGGCCCAAGAGGGGAGGCTGGCCATGGGTGGGCCGACCAAGAGAGGGGGGGTGGGGCGCCCCAAACCCTAGCCGGCCCCCACTCCTCTCTCTTTTCCCCCCAAGCCACCACCCCCTCTTCCCATTGCCTCTCCCCTGCGCCACCACCTCCCCAGCAGCACCACCTCCCTCCCCGGCGAAGATCATTGCGGTGGTCCATTGGAAGGAAGGCGAGGAGGCGACTTTTGGAGGGCCAACCAAGGAGAGGTAGCAGATCAGATTTGTGCAGCGTGGTTGCTCGTCAGTTTTGGGTAAGATACGTATATTTTATGTTCTGATCACCTCTTAGAAAGTTGTAGCTCTTGGTATTAGCGTTCTTTTGACACCAAGATCACCTGATTTGGAGTCACGGTTTAGGAGTTATGCTAGTTTTACCGCGACTGTCCAGGAGGGTTAACATGAATTGGCAAATTGTCTTGTCTGGCCAATTTGAATTTTTTAGAGGCCGAATCAGAAATACCACCAAAAATTAATGTGGTATATAATTATGTAAGATTTCCAAGTTGATAAAGAACACAATTTTTAGAGTTACCAATCAAAAGTTATGCAAGTTTTACCGTCGCTGTTTTCTGTTTGTCAGATTGTTAGGACAGAGAACTTCACCTGAATATTAGGGCTAGTAGGAGGCCGAACCAAGGGACTAGCCCAACTAGGTTTTTGTAGAAAGTTTTGTCATGATTCCATAGAGATGAATATCACCTTGATCCGAGTTTCGTAGTGAAAGTTATGATATTTTTAGTACAGCTGTCCCGGGAAGCTTTCTGCCAGTCTGCCGGGGGATTTTGGTAGAACTTCTATTCGAACCTTAGGGCTTGAGGAATTGGATTAAGGGGTGTAATTGGAGCCCATATTTTAGCGTATTTATTGTTACCACTATGCTTGTGTAGGAGGCGGAGTTCTGAAGTAAAGGCACCCATTTTACTTCTTCGTGTGCCGTAGGGGGAAAAGAAAGAAACAGGCAAGTACAGTAGTGGTAAATTGTGCGTGATCGTTTGTTCATGTTTACTATGTTATGAGTATATTGTGTTAATCATGGATGCTCGAATGTTATGGATATCAATGCTCGCCAATGCTAGAAGTATGCGTAAGTTTCATTTATGCATGATGATTTAAAGTATTGACCATGTGCATCATGATATCATATTGGAGGCATGGTCACGTGGTGACCAAGCATTAATTGAGGTCTCCGTCATGAATATGATGGGCTTTTGGGTCCCCATACTTGTGGAGTATGGGCTAAGGTCCCTGTGCTAGAAGGCACAGGCATGGGTGTGCATCGACGGATGCACACTCCGCAATACCGGTATATGCAAAAGAGAGAAAGAAAAGTGCATTTGAACAGTTGCATCGCATAATCATGAGCCATGTTTATTATGGATAGTTGTGGATGGATGCCAATAGTAATAGTTGCAAATGCCCTTGTCTACTGACAGTACTTTGCTGAGTCTTGGACTCATTCTTGCTGTTGTTATGTTTTAGGTACTTCGTTTGCCGACGGCATGCATGGGAGGGAGTAGGATTGCTTTGGTTGCACTCACTACCACTCATTCGTTAAAGGAATATTATCATTTAGATCATACCTTAATAACAAGCATCTGTTTAAGGTCTAAGTTTTGGCTATGCTTGAATGCATTGAATTATTTGAAATAATGAGAGTGGTAAATTTTATTTATGCTTGATTATGCCTTAACCGAGTACATTATCTATGAATGCTTCAATGAACTTTGGTTGTTGAAATATTGTTAATCTTATGCTTCTATTGGAACCTCCGGTATACTTAGTTATACAAAGGAGGTTCTGTCAAAATTTATTATAATGTCATAGGGTTTTATTTGTTATCTCGTTATTTTAGTAGCATACTAGGCTCATGTTGGGCTGGGGTGTTACAGAGTAGTGACCAAATTTTATAATATATCTTAATTTGTTATGACTAGGAATCTTGAAACACTAGCACCCTGTTCTCTGTAGACAAGTTTATACCAAATTTGATTTCTAAAACAGCCACTGAAATGTAATGACTGTTTGTGTTGAACATATGATTAGTTCTCCAAATTTTGTCATGAAATGTAATGACTGTATGTGTTGAACATTTGATTTCTAATGACTGTCTGAGGGCTATACAGTGCAACATAGCGACATTTTCTCATGAAATCATAATCTAAAGCTTAACTTATTCTCCATTTTTGCTTCTAATTAATACCAAACATATGAACTTTATCTTCCCCAACTTTTCTGGAAAGGTCTGAATTTTGTCATGTATACAATGTTTCCAACTAGAGAGGGAGACATTTCCTGAAATGACTTGCACTAAAGTCATCTGGCCCTTTAACCAGGACTAGCTAATTCTAGATGATTTGCTAATCTTACACATTATCTAGTTATTATCTACCGATGTCTAAGCATTATTAATTACTTGGATGCACAGAGGTTTATTATCATTGATTTGTTTCCAATATATGCCTGATCGTAGTGGTGGTTTAGATGGGCTGAGGGACAAGAAGCTGATTCTAGGAGAGTGGTGTGTAATTCTGTTAAAAAGTTGACCCCACAGATGATCTACAAAGTACACATCTAAGCGGTGATCTATTACCACACACAAGTCCTTGGAAAGGAAATTTATAGGGCCGAGGCTTGCCAAACACATATCACTTTGGAGGAGTACATGCAGGTAACCAACTGTACAAACGATGTTCTTGATTACAATCAATTCTAGTTTATTCATATTTAACACTTGGTTAATTTAGGAAATACCTTGGTGGGCCCAGAAGTGTGAAGATGCATGACAGTAGATTACCCAAAAGGGGTGGTGTAACGAACAATGGTTAGAGGCCTCTCGTGCTACTAGGGAGCGTAGATTGTTGATGGGCGGGGCAGCACATCATCAAGGCAGCTCCTCCATGGCTCGTTGTAAGAAGCACTTGTTAGGTCAGCATGTTCATATTGATTGAATGTTGCAGATACATATTTATTTACCTCCATGGTTTTTTTGGGTGCAGGAAAAGAAGAAGCAGAAGCCTGTCTCAGATGTAGAGGCATATTTAGAAGCTAGGAGGGGTGATTAGGAGGGCACCTTGTGTAGCTAGCGCCCAACAGAGAACTTGGTACAATTTTTTGATGATTTTGCCCTTGATGATTTTGTCCAACAGGCTACATATACTGAGGCTGCTAAGGAGATTCATGGTCCGGACTACGACATAATGAATTCACCACTGGACTCGACTGCTGTGTACAAGGCTGGAAAGGGGAAGAAACATGGTCGTTTCTTCATAGGTGATAGCTACATTAGCACATCGACAACCCTCTCGGAGGTCCGAACAACGAGTACTGGATCAACGGATGATGTACACCTTCAAAGACGACTGCGACCATCAACTGACAGGTTTTCTCTGCTTGAGGTGAGGCTATAAGATGAAATCGAGGCTAGGCAGCGGTTGGAGCAAATGATCATGGTTAGTTGGAGCATGGTAGTAGAATAACAACGTAATATGCAATATATATATATTCGTACTTGGCTAATGTATGGCAATGTGCAAACAAATATGCAGACACTTCAAACTCGACTTGATGACACTACACCGGGGGCACCACTGCCTACCTTATCTACTCCAGTTAGTAACTGGACACTGATTATTATATTGTTATTCTCTTACGAGTGCTTGAGGGTTCACTAAAGAAAAGCTAAAAATAAAATGGATATATAGATCGGTACCAGATGCAGCATATTGCAAGCAGGCGGGCAGGTGCATGCATATGTAAGGCATGCAGTGTTGTATAATTTGATCATACTTATATGCAAGTTGCATTGTACTAGTTTCTTTTAATTCTGGTTAGGTAGCTAGTTTGGTAGAGCATATTGCATCTTCTGCATTAAAGATATACTAGTATAAATTATAATGTCTATTCTCATCTCATGCATGCATGCACTTAAACAAGGGAATTGTACAACCACTACCAGAAAACGAACATTTCCTCACGGTTTAAAACCGTCAGCAAAATAGGAAAAACCGTCTTGTTTAATTTTCTTGGCCGTTAATACAACCACTACCAGAAAACGAACATTTCCTCACGGTTTAAAACCGTCAGCAAAATAGGAAAAACCGTCAGGTTTAATTTTCCTGACGGTTAACCGTCAGGAAAATACCCTCAGGGCTAGGTGGTCGGGAATGTCCAATTTGTCTGACGGTTAACCGTCAAGAAAATATTTGCTGACGGTTTTTCCATATTTTGCTGACGGTTTTGTGAACCGTCCATAAATGCATTTTGTTGATGGGTATTCATCGTCAACAAAATTTAACCTGACGGTTTTCGGAACCGTGCATAAAATGAATTTTGCTGACGGGTAAGAACCGTCAGCAAAATTAAACTTGACGGTTTTTTTACCGTGCATAAAATGCATTTTGCTGACGGGTAAGAAAGAACCGTCAGCAAAAGTAAACTTGACGGTTTTTTGACCGTGCATAAAATGCATTTTCCTGACGGGTAAGAACCGTCAGCAAAATTAAACTTGATGGTTTTTTGACCGTGCATAAAATGCATTTTGCTGACAGTTATTTTGCCCGTCAGGAAAATGTAATTCTGACAGCCCACTAGCAGAAATTCTCAATTGATTACATTTTCATACATCCATGCACCATAAATCCACAATACACGTCCATGAATCATAAATCCACAATACACATCCATGTATCACATATAATCCACAATACACATCCATACATCATCGCAATACACATCCATGCCTCCATACACAAATAAGAAGTTCAAGCTTATCATTTCAAGCCCAATACCATCCATAAAGTTCACTTGCAGAAAGCAACATCGTAATCCACACAAAAGACATCTGAAAGTCTAGTACTACCACAATACACCTAAAGGACTAATGTCACATATAAGTAATATAAGTCCATCTAAAAGTGCAGCAATACCATGTTCAACTATTCAAAAGAGCTAGCAAGTCATCAAAGATCATGAAGACAAATTAGTTGCATCTGTCGCGGTTGATGTTGTTGGTATCATGGTTGTTGCCGCCATTAATGTCAGCATTGCAGTTGTCGCCATCATTGTTAGCATCGTTGCCATCAATGGCATTCTCATCCGGTGCTGAGCCCACATGGGAGGATCCAGTCCCAGTCCTGCCCCTTCCTGTAAGGTGAATAGAGTAGGCCAACATTATGAGTACTGAAGCACAGCATACAACAATATTTTTTTGGGGGGGACAAAGATAACTAATGACAGGTGGAAAGTAACTGTAAATAACTCATCATAGACTGTGTAGGATAAGATGTACGTAGGACATGAACATATTATACTACACATACGTATTCAGTGACGTCGATAGCAAGAACAACAAATTAATACAAACCAATAATCACGTATACAAATTCCTTTGCTAAGAAACTCTTAAGACATATCCCACTGCGATTGACATCATAGTCTACCTTAGCACAATTAAAACAATTAGAAGTGCTAACAGAAGAGCTAAAATTGGTAACACTTAAAAAATAGTTGCACGCGTGGACAGAAATTCCAGACAAGGCCATTGCCACCTTACCATGAACATATAACTAAATGGGAGGTTAAGCCCATGTGATAGAACACTCAACATGAGTCCACTCACTCACTACTGCACTGCTTGTTGTCACTCGACACACCAAAAAGTATTAGTGTCTAGTTCAAATTAGTCCTCCAAATGATAGAGGTTTGGACAACCTTGTAACTTTCACTGTTAAACATAGATCATTTAACAACACATAAAAAATTAATGAACGAAATAAAAGATCATCTGTTTTTGTCCTTAAGAAATCAAAATCACAATATAAATATAATCGGTCGAAACAAGAAAGGTACAACGAAGTTACATACACTACAACACCATGTAGAATCCAAATTTTGCCATTTCCGACTTACAGTATACTAGTTATAAGTATTAACCCGCAGCACATGATATCGATCCAATTCACATCAGACAAAAGTAAAATTGCAATAGTACGGACAGATGCAACAATTAATTCCAACACACAGAGACGTCAAATACCCTAAAGGTAAGCAACCAAAAACTAGAATTACAAAAGACAGAAGGTAGAACTTACGGTTCTTTATGCCTTTTTTGAGGCAAGGGTTCTTCTATGTCTACTTGTGGGCTCCTGGTATTCACCAAAAAATATTATTCAGTACACTCTTACAAAAAGCATATACAAAGAACAAGTACATGCAAAATAATTGCACTTTTAATTGGTTTCTTCCTTGCCTACATGGCACATACAACTAAATTATCCCAACAAGTACTCTTACAAAATAAATATTGTAACAAAAGACACATCATTAGAACATAAACAAAATTAAAGTCATCAACCTGTCTAGGAGAAAACAATAAAGTGGGTTCAAACTAGAAATTTGATGATGCATGCCAAGCAAGACCATTCCAATTCATAATCCATACATGATACATCCACAAGCATTCATAAATTCATAATCCATACATGATACATCCACAAGCATTCATAAATTCATAATCCATTCACAATACTATAACCCAGCCAGAAAAATATAAGAAAAAGGAATGAAAAAAACATGCATATAACCAGTTGGCAATCACAGAACATTAGTATGGATAGATACCTACAGCATCAATACCTTGTCACCATTAAGTACAATTAAGTCACCCAATGCTCATTTTAGCAGCCCAAATCATGGGATCATCAAGAGATTAAAGGCAATTAGTACTAGTATTAACCATACCATTAACTCATAAGCATCACTTCAATCCTAACTTTCAGTCCCTGTATTCGTTAAAAAAAAGGCAGAGAAGCTCGGTTAACTTCAGGACAACATGATTGTTATGTACTCGAACCTCTGTCACGCTTGCTTGCTGTTTTGTGCCCTCCAATTTCATATGCTCCTTAGTTTCCTTTTGCAATTGATGTGCTTCTTTTTCAATCTCAGAGATGAGACTATGCCATATCATCCCTATCTTTTGAAAAATAGACAGAGAATGGGGGCTATGAACGTTTGTCATGTGGGTTGACAAACCACACAATTTACTGTACTGTGATTCCGTAAGCACCAATGTAATTTCTCCATTCCACTAGAGTAAAATGGCAGGCTTGTAGATAATAAACAAGAGAAAGAAAAAAAACATAGCTTGGTCTCGCACTCTTGCTCATTGTATATCTCGTACCATCAGTGGCTATCATTTTTATTTTCTGTAATTTCTTATATTCTTGGTAACTCCGGAGAAATTTTATAAAATATGTTGCTCGTGACTTGGGGAACATTTTAGGATTTCAACATCTCTGACTCTGGCTAATTGACTACAACTATGAAATCACAACTTTATAGCATTTAAATACTTCCGTGATGAATGGTAAAAACTACGCCTTCTAAAAACAGGTTACTCCAACTTTAAAGCATTTAAATACTTCAAGGGTGAATTGTAAAAACTACGCCTCCTTTACTCTGCTCAATTCTACAATTCAGTACAGGCTGCACTCTCCTCGTGAATTCGAATCATTTTTGTAGGTTCTTGTAACATCCCAAATTTCAGAGTTTTAAAAATCTTTTAAATAATGGTAGCAAGAAAATTCACCATTTGGATTTATTGAATATTAATTTAAAAAGCTTAATATGGACTTTAAGGACAAATTGATTTAATGAGCTTAATCCCAACATCAACAATTGTCAAAACTATTTTATTTAGATTCTATATGCTTGGTTATATTTTATAGAATTTTCTGGAATTTTTCCAAAGTCATTTGCTATTTTCTAATTGCTATTTGCATTTTCTGGATTTATTTAAAAGAAAAATCTATTTTAAATCCTTCGGAACAGTGCTGGGCCGAAGCCCAACACTATTCCAGCCCGCCACTCCCACCGTTGGATCAAGACGCCCGCCGCCGCCGCCTGCGTTTCGCTTTGCCCGTTGGATTGTCGCCGCGTGGCTTTGCTCGCTGATTCGCTGCTCGCCGCGCTCGCGCTCGCGCCGTTGATCGCCATCGCACGCCGCTCACTCCAGCGCCACTTGCCGCGCCAGTGGGACCGCGATCGAAGTCGCTGCCTCCGCTGCCTTCTTCTCCGCTGGCGGCGCAGCGTCGCCATTTTCGGACCTGAGCTTCGTCCGACAATTGCGCAACGGCCCCGATTTTGTGCATGCATAACGCCTTCGAAGCCTTATCTCTCCCGCACTGCTCCGGTTATTTTAAACTTCCAAATCGGATTCAATCTCCGAGAATCGAGGATTTCAAAATCCACCGCTTGGACCCGATTTGGGGATTTCCAACCGAGTTCCCGAGCCTATAAATACCCTCCTAGCACCGCTCGACCTCCGCAACCCTAAGCCGCCACTCGTCCGCCTGATCGCTCTAGCGCCGCCGCATTTCGAGTTTTAGGGTTTTCGCCGAGCTTCTTCTCCGGTGGATTGCGCCGCCATCGCCGCCGCCCTTGCTCCACCGACCGCACCATTGTGATCGAGAAGTCTCGTGCTACCTCGTCGCACCTCCTCGCGCGAGCATCGCGAGCGCCGTCCGACAAAACCAAGGTTTCTCCGCCGCTTCTTCCTCACCGCCGCCATCTCCTCGCAAACCTGTGTGCTCAAACCAAGGCCCATGTGTGCGCATTAACCTCCTCTACACATTGGTACCACTCACCACGGCCGAAGAGCCGCTGTCGCTGCTGCTATTGGTTCCCGAGGCCGCCCTCAGCCGCCGCGTGCCGCCATCGCCATCGCAACCGCGTCGGCTTTTTGTGCTCACGTGTCGCCTCGTGTCGCCGTGTCGGCGCCAAAGACACGCAAGACGTGGCTCACCCACCGGCTCTCAGATCCCGTGGCTCGGTGAGCTTAGTCCACCGTGAGCCGTGCCACTAACAGTGGGTCCCACCTGTCAGATTTTATTTTAAATTTAATTCTTTTTCCGGAAATTCTCGGCTGACGCAAGCATTGCGCAATAATCCGATTTTCCTTTATAAAAATAATTCGGAAATTCGAGAAAATCCAATTTAGGGTTTAATTGATTTTCAAATCTTCCAAAGCCCATATCTTTTGCATCCGAACTCCAATTGAGCCCATTCAAATTTGTAAATTTATATAAAATTAAGATATATTTAATGGTGAATTTTATTTAATTTTTGGAGTTTGTTTTGCCTCTGTTATTTATTTGTTTTGTTTCTTTTGTCTCGCTTACAGTAGACGCCGATACTTGGGAATTTTCCGTAAGAAGGAGCACCTCAAGACCAAGACCAATATCTAGATCTATTCCAAGGCAAGTTATACCTTTGATCATTTTGAACCCAGTTTTCAAAATACTTTGTTTCAATGTATTGCATTCTAATTCAAGTATTTATTTAAATGCTTTTGGGTGTAGTTATTAATCCAAATTGTTATGCCACCTTGTCTATTGTATGCCATGATCTTTTGTCACCCTAGGTTGATTAATTATTAGTTGGTATTATTGTAGCACCAACGTGGGTTGGTTAGATACGATTAGACTGCTTAGCCATGCCACGAGTCATCATTTCATGTGAGAGTTGCAATTATAAACTTGACTAAGTGATTATGGAACTGTGTGAGGAATCTGTGTGTGTTGTGTTGCTATTACTCGTTGATGGCATGTGTTGCACTTAATCAACAGGTGGGAAAAGATTTAGACTGAGGCAAGTGGTGGATTCTGTGTGAATGGCGAGCTGTGTGCTTATTAAACTTTGTGATTTGGGAAAATCGAAGTCTTGCCTTAGTCAATTAAGGACTTAACTTTGTGCGCCATTGAATCTGGCCTTGTCAGCACGACCACATGCCTAGTATGGGCCGGGCCTAACTTAGTAAGTTATGGAGTCTTGACATTGACAACTCAGTTGTATTTAAGCCGTGTGATGGGTCGGAGGTGTGATATGTCACATCGCGGGACGGTTCACGTGCATCCTCACAAATGGTGTGTGTCGCTCCAAGGGTCGTGTGTACAAATTGACGGCAGAAAGCACACCAGAGTGTCATTGTTTGAGATGAAGTCTCCGAAAGGTTTTGTTGTGATCAACTCTGATCCGGTTGATTTCATCGTGTGGGTAAAGTGTACAACCTCTGCAGAGTGTTTAAACCAATCTATTCGAATAGCCGCGTCCTCGGTTATGGACATGCTCGGGAATTTCACACGAGGGGTAGATTTTTATAAAACAATTGGGAAAGGCAGCTATGTGAGATAACTTGTTCAGCTGTGTGAAAGAACTTGATTAGACTTTGTGTACTTTGTGAAATCAATTGTTGACTTATTATTGTCTATTTGTTTTGAATTATGCTTTCAATCTATTATTTGTATTCAATTGCAAATGTTGCATTTCTGCAAAATAACCACAGAAGCCATTTCTTTGGAATAAGCCATCATGTATAAATGCATTCTGTGGTATGACTTATAGTACGGTGTGTACTCACTCTTGCTAAACAAATCAATGTATGGAGGAGTCGTCACCGCTTTTGAAGAAGAGTTCTACGAAGGTTGAGCGTTAGGGTCTTGATCCCACCGGTTGCTCGTGGTAAATTAATGGGAGCCACCGGAGTTTATTTCGTTCACGCAGCTTTATTTCTTTATTGTCAGCCTTGCATGGCTTAATAAATGTAACACTCGACCATAAGGTCCCAACAGTTATTTGTTATTTAAAGTACTCGTTTATTCTTATATTCGTTGTATGGATGTGATATTTTATCAATGTTGACACTGTGCGCACTAGCGTGATCCTCGACTAGTGCGAAATACACAGAGGGTCCAGATTTGCATATTTGGGTCCCGACAGAGGTGGTATCGAGCCATACCGACCGTAGGTCTTGACCCTAGCTAGATTGGCTGCTCTTAGTGAGTCCAAAACTATTTTCTAAAGCAAATATTAACTTGCAAGATTAATTGAACTCTTTAACTCATCTCATGTCTCTCTTGACTCAACTATTGCTGAAATTCTTTCTCTCCCGTTGTTTTAAAGTTGTTTTCATATCCTTGTCCATCTTGACGGATGCCTCGCCTTGAGTTATGGAGAGCGCAAGGAGGACTTGCCACGAGCTTTGGAAGTTGCTATAAGTACTTGGAGGGTTCGATCGTCCATTGTACCGTGGCGGTGCTTGGATTGTGAACGGCCGAGATCGTGGAGTAATCGCCATTTGACCATCTACGCCAGTGTAACACCAAGGCGAGCAAACCATCGAACATCTCACTCGAAGGAGTATTTGGATTGAAGCAATCCAGAGTCTTCACGCCTTGCCATCCCGAGGATCCGCAACATCTACTCGAGAGCTTCGTGACACGCTTTTCGTTATCATCCCCGCACTTCCGACGTGGATCTTGCCGCACGCTTTCCGCTCACGGAGGAGAAGACAACGCCACCGTCGCATCTCGCCCGATTCGCCACGCCAGAAGAATCGTTGGAGTTAGCCGCCACAGAGCTGGAGTGTACCTATGAGACTCTTCAGAGAGCTGAAGAAAGGATCGCCATATTAGAAGAAACTCTTTATGGACGACACGATCACGACGAAGATATTGAAGAGGAAGACCTGTAAGAAGTCGATGGACCGGTGAACCGTAAGAGCCAGCGAGGCAAGCAGAGCCGAGGAACCAAGAAGACTGCACCGAGACACTGCTCCTATTGCACCATCCCCGGACATCGGATCGGTTTGCAAGGATGCCACCACTTTCAGTCTACAAGAAAGGGAGCACCGCCAAGGTCATGGAGGCTATTTGATTGAGTAGTCTGCTCGCGTTGTTTCGTGCTTAGCCGCTTTAAGTCTTGAGTCGCCCTTTAGGCGGTAGTTTGGTGTGCTTAAGTTCGTCCTTATTTTTGTGTGCAAGTATGAGCTGCAAAGGCCTTAGGCATTTGTTGCAAGCCATACTATTATCTTAATCAATATAAGAGTTTCAGTTGAGTTTCCCTAAAATATGTTGTTGGGTTTACCTCCCCGCTTAGTTCTACAACTTATCTCGTGCTTGCTACCTTATCTAACCCCTGGAGATTCACCAGATGGTTCAGACTCGTCAAGCTGCTGCAAGTGGTTCCGATACTCCAGTGTCAGAAGGACAGGAGCAAAACCCCGCAGAAGCAGTTCCACCACAAGCACCTTCAGTCGATCTGCAGAATTTTGGAGCATTCATGACAGCTCAAACCCAGCTGATGTACACCATGATGAATCAGATGCAGGCTATGAATAATCAGAACAACAACAATCAGCATCACAATGGAGCCCCAGTTGCTCATGGTCACAATGGATCATCCAAGTTGGCGGAGTTTATGAGGACCCGTCCACCAACCTTTTCTGGACATGTCTCACCAGTAGAAGCTGATGATTGGCTTCGTGTTATTGAGAGAAAATCACGATCACTCAATGCAATGATCATGAAAAAGTTCTCAGACGCCTCTCACTGATGGAAGGCATTGTCGCCGAATGGTGGAAAAACTTCTGGCAACCGCATGGAACGCCGCAAGATATTACTTGGGAAGAGTTCACTATCGCCGCCAAAGATCATGTACCGTAAGGAATCATGGATCCAAGAAGGATGAATTTCGTGCTCTCAAGCAAGGAGGAATGTCGCTGATCGACTACCTCAACAAATTCTCTCAACTTGCTCGATATGTCGCAGAAGATGTCGCCACCGACAAGGCTCGTCGAGTCGTTTTACGAAAGGATTGAACATCGACTTCAAGTCAACTTGATCGCCCACACCTTTCCCGATTTTCAAGAGTTGATCAACAAGGCTTTGATTCTAGAGGATAAGCGCAAGGAATTGGAAGATCATCGTAGCGCAGAATGGCTCAAGAAGGAAGTCACCAACCCCACCGAGGGCAAGAATGATTCCACCGCAGCTTAGCCATTTTCCACCACGACTCGCGGACCACCGCACCAACTTCAAGACTCGCCCAGCTTGCTCGTAATTTCCGCAACCCCGCACTACCAACCCCAATCCAAAGAAGCAACCCCTGCAATACACCAGAGTTTGCTTTACCTGCCGTCACCGTGGCATTTCGCCAACCGATGTCCGCAGAATGAGACTATCACTCCAAAGACGCTTCAACCTTGGGAACACACCACCAAGATGCCAAGACAAGGCAACCATCAAGGAACTTCCCAAGCTACCGGTCAATCCGAGGAGCACCGCCATCGCTGGTCGAGGTCGTGTCAACCACGCCACTCTAGAAGGAGCCCAAGAAGCACCGACGTTGTATCGGGTAAGTTCCTAGTAAATTCAAGACTGATCGCCTGCTTGATTCGAGCTTCAGATTCATTTGTTTCGAATTTTGCAACTAAGAACAAATTGGAAGTTATGCATCTTAAGCATACTCTGTTAGTCCAATACCGAGCAGAGCTAAGTTCTAAAGTTGGATGTTTAGGAGCTAGGCTACTCATAGTGGAGTTGAGTTTCTAGCCAACCTAATAGTTCTAGACACTGCACCATAGATGTCATCCTTGGTATGGATTGGTTATCCAAACATAAAGCAAGCTAGATTGTGGCGAAGAGCCGTGACAATTGAGGATACCACAGAAAGAAAGTAGAATTTCTAGCCACCTCAAGACGTGATGGACATTTGGTAGTCAACGATCAAGACGCTTTGGAAGACGTACTGTAGTCGAGATTACCCGATGTATTTCCGTAAGAATTACCAGAATGCCACCGACCGTGACATTGAGTTTGTCATCGATCTAGTGCCGTGAACAAAGACCAATTTCAAGAGACCCTATCGGATGCCAATGATGAACTTATGGAAATGAAGAAGCGATAGAAGAACTATCGGAGAAAGGTTTTGTAAGACCTAGTTCGTCGCCATGGGGAGCGCCAGTTTTGTTTGTCAAGAAGAAAGATGGAAGTATGAGAATGTGTATTGATTATCGTTCTCTCAACGAAGTCACCATCAAGAACAAGTACCCATTGCCCAGAATTGATGATTTGTTCGACTGGATGAAAGGAGCCGAGTATTCTCCAAGATCGATCCGCGATCAGTTACCATCGCTTGAAGATTTGTCCTAAGGATGTACCAAAGACCGCTTTCTCAACCCGTATGGACATTATGAGTTTTTAGTCATGTCTTTGGATTGACTAATGCCCCCGCCTATTTCATGAACATGATGAACAAAGTATTCATGGAATATTTGGATAAGTTCGTGGTAGTGTTTATTGATGATATTTTGGTATACTCAAAGTCAGAAGAAGAACATACATGACATTTGAGATTAATCCTAGAGAAGCTCAGAGGACATCAGTTGTATGCCAAGTTCAGCAAGTGTGACTTTTGGAAGAAGAAAGTTGATTTTCTCGATCATGTAATGACAGCCGAAGGAGTAGCAGTTGACCCTGAAAGGTTAAAGTCAGAATGAATTGGGAGCACCAAGACAGCTTACTCAAATTCGTAGTTTCTTGGGAATGGCAGGATACTATCGTCGTTTCATTGAAGGGTTCTCAACGATTGCTAAGCCTCTTACGCAATTATTGAAGAAAGAGAAGAAGTACATTTGGACCCCAGCTTGTGAAGAGAGTTTTCAAGAATTGAAGAAACGTTTGACTTCAGCCCCAGTGCTAGTTTTGCCGGATATTAGTAAGGATTTTGATATTCACCGTGATGCTTCGCGCCAAGGATTAGGATGTGTCCTTATGCAAGAAGGAAGAGATGTCGCTATGCGCCAAGGCAATTAAGGCCTCATGAAGAGAACTACCCTACCCATGATTTGGAACTAGTTGCCGAGTGCATGCCTTGAAGATTTGGCGTCATTATCTCATCGGTGTCGTGTGAAGTCTACACAGATCATAAGAGCCTGAAGTACATATTCACTCAGTCTGATTTGAACATGAGACAGAGAAGATGGTTGGAATTAATAAAGGATTATAACCTTGGAATCCATTACCATCCTGGTAAGGCCAATGTAGTTGCAGATGCACTGAGTCGCAAAAGCTACTGCAATGCTCTGGAAGCAAAAGAGATTTGCCCGGAACTTCAGGAGGAATTCCAGAAGCTACAGCTAGAAGTTGTTCCGGAAGGATTTGTGGCCAATTTGGAAGTACAGTCTACTCTGGAGAAACAGATTCGTGAAGCTCAACCTAAGGATTCTGAGTTTGCTGATCTCAAGAAGAAGATGTCAGAAGGAAAATTTAAAGATTTCACCATAGATGATCAGGATATATTGTGGATCAATGGACGTATCTGTGTACCGGATATTGATGGTTTAAGACAACTGATTCTGAAGGAAGCCCATGACTCTAAGTATTCGATTCACCCTGGAAGTACTAAGATGTATTTTGGTGGCCAAACTTAAAGCGAGACGTCGCAGAGTTCGTTGCCTTATGCGACGTGTGTCAGAAAGTAAAGGCAGAGCATCAAAGACCGGCAGGTTTGTTACAACCGCTGAAGATACCAGAATGGAAGTGGGAAGAGATCGGTATGGATTTTATTACCGGATTACCCAAGACTCAATCAGGTTATGATTCGATTTGGGTAATAGTGGATCGTTTGACTAAGGTTGCCCATTTCTTGCCACCAAAACCACTTACTCGTGAGACCGCTTATGGAATTGTATATGACAAAATTGTCACCGCACGGTGTACCTAAGAAGATAGTGTCGATCGAGGATCTCAATTCACCTCTCGCTTTTGGCGTAGTCTACATGAAGCCCCGAACTCATCTCAATTTTAGTATCGCTTATCATCCACGCATGATGGATGATCAAAGAGTCAACCGATATTAGAAGATATGTTAAGAGCACGTGCCTTAGCTAATGCTACCAGTTGGGATAAAAGTTTACCGTATGCGAAATTCTCGACAACAACAGCTTATCAAGGCGGTTTGCGATGTCACCATTTGAAGCCTTGTATGGTCGTACTCGCAGAACTCCGCTGAATTGGTCAAACAATTTGAACGTAGTGTTCGGGCCGATATTATTCAGAAGTCAAGAACCAGTTGCTATGATCGAGAAAGACTAAAGATAGCCCACCAGTAAAAGAGTTATGCCGATAATCGCCATCGTGACCTTAGCTTTGAACCGAAGATTTTGTGTATCTTGAGTTACTCCGCCGAGGTGTTAAGAGATTCCACACAAAGGGAAGCTTGCCCCAAGGTATGTGGGTCCATTCAAGGTTTTGGAACGCCGTGGAGAAGTTGCGTGCATCAGCTTGAGCTACCGCAATCGTTAGCGAGTGCATGATGTCTTTCATGTCTCTCAATCAAGAAGTGTCTTCGTGTGCGTAAGAGCGCACCCGCTGGAGTCAATTGAATTGAAGGAAGATCTCACGTACAAAGAACAACCTGTCAGGATTTTGGATATCGCAGAGCGCCGCACCAGAAGCAAGACCGTTCGTTTCTGCAAAATCCAGTGGAGTAACCACTCAGAAGGAGAAGCAACGTGGGAACGTGAAGAAGAGTTGAAAGCCGAGTTCCCTAGCCTTTTCTCTAGCTAGCGGAATCTCGGGACGAGATTCGCTTAAGGGGAGGTTTGTAACATCCCAAATTTCGAGTTTTAAAATCTTTTAAATAATGGTAGCAAGAAAATTCACCATTTGGATTTATTGAATATTAATTTAAAAAGCTTAATATGGACTTTAAGGACAAATTGATTTAATGAGCTTAATCCCAACATCAACAATTGTCAAAACTATTTTATTTAGATTCTATATGCTTGGTTATATTTTATAGAATTTTCTGGAATTTTTCCAAAGTCATTTGCTATTTTCTAATTGCTATTTGCATTTTATGGATTTATTTAAAAGAAAAATCTATTTTAAATCCTTGAATGATCTTCGGGCGGCCCAACACTATTCCAGCCCGCTCACTCCCACCGTTGGATCAAGATCGCCCCGCCGCCGCCTGCTTTCGCGCCTTGCCCCGCTGGATTGTCGCCGCGTGGCTTCGCCTGCTGATCTCGCTGCTCGCCGCTCGCCGCTCGCGCTGCGTTGGATCGCCATCGCGACGCCGCTCACTCCGCGCTCGCCGCCGCCAGGGACCGCGACCAAGTCGCCGCCTCTCGCTGTTGTCTTCTTCTCCGCTGCCGCGCCGCGCCCGCCATTTTCGGACCTCTGAGCTTCGTCCGACAATTGCGCAAACGGCCTCGATTTTGTGCACGCATAACGCCTTCGAAGCCTTATCTCTCCCGCACTGCCCGGTTATTTTAAACTTCCAAATCGGATTCAATCTCCGAGAATCGAGGATTTCAAAATCCACCGCTTTGGACCCGATTTGGGGATTTCAAATCCGAGTTCCCGAGCCTATAAATACCCCTCCTAGCACCGCTCGACCTCCGCAACCCTAAGCCGCCACTCGCCGCCTGATCGCCTCTAGCGCCGCCGCATTTCGAGTTTTAGGGTTTTCGACCGAGCTTCTTCTCCGGTGGATTGCGCCGCCGTCGTCGCCGCTCTTGCTCGACCGACCGCACCATTGTGATCGCAAGTCTCAGCTACCTCGTGGCGCACCTCCTCGCCGCCGAGCATCGCCGAGCGCCGTCCGACAAAACCAAGGTGCTCTCCGCCGCTTCTTCCTCGCCACGCCATCTCCGCAACCCTGTGTGCTCAAACCAAGGTGCCCATGTGTGCGCATTAACCTCCTCTACACATTGGTACCACTCACCGCCGGCGAAGAGCCGCTGTCATTGCTGCTATTGGTTCCCGAGCGCCGCTCGCCCAGAGCCGCTGCCGCCATCGCAACCGCCCGCTCGGCTTTTGTGCTCGCAGTCGCCTCGTGTCGCCAGTCGGCCACAAGACACGCCAAGACGTGGCTCACCCACCGGCTCAGATCCGTGGCTCGGTGAGCTTAGTCCACCGTGAGTCGTACACCGACAAAGGGTCCCACTGCCGATTTTATTTTAAATTTAATTCTTTTTCTGGAAATTCTCGGTTGACGCAAGCATTGCGCAATAATCCGATTTTCCTTTATAAAAATAATTCGGGAAATTCGAGAAAATCCAATTTAGGGTTTAATTGATTTTCAAATCTTCCAAAGCCCATATCTTTTGCATCCGAACTCCAATTGAGCCCATTCAAATTTGTAAATTTATATAAAATTAAGATATATTTAATGGTGAATTTTATTTAATTTTTGGAGTTTGTTTTGCCTCTGTTATTTATTTGTTTTGTTTCTTTTATCTCGTTTACGAGTAGACGTCGATACTTCGGGGAATTTTCCAGAAGAAGGAGCACCTCAAGACCAAGACCAATATCTAGATCTATTCCAAGGCAAGTTATACCTTTGATCATTTTGAACCCAGTTTTCAAAATACTTTGTTTCAATGTATTGCTTTCTAATTCAAGTATTTATTTAAATGCTTTTGGGTGTAGTTATTAATCCAAATTGTTATGCCACCTTGTCTATTGTATGCCATGATCTTTTGTCACCCTAGGTTGATTAATTATTAGTTGGTATTATTGTAGCACCAACGTGGGTTGGTTAGATACGATTAGACTGCTTAGCCATGCCACGAGTCATCATTTCATGTGAGAGTTGCAATTATAAACTTGACTAAGTGATTATGGAACTGTGTGAGGAATCTGTGTGTGCTGTGTGCTATTACTCGTTGATGGCATGTGTTGCACTTAATCAACAGGGTGGGAAAAGATTTAGACTGAGGCAAGTGGTGGATTCTGTGTGAATGGTGGAGCTGTGTGCTTATTAAACTTTGTGATTTGGGAAAAACTGGAAGTCTTGCCTTAGTCAATTAAGGACTTAACTTTGTGCGCCATTGAACTGGGCCTTGCTATACGACCACATGCCTAGTATGGGCTGGGCCTAACTTAGTAAGTTATGGAGTCTTGACATTGACAAACTCAGGTTGTATTTAAGCTGTGTGATGGGTTTGGAGGTGTGATATGTCACATCGCGGACGGTTCACGATCCTCGTCAAATGGTGTGTGTCGTTCCAAGGGCTGTGTGTACAAATTGGACGGCAGTAAAGCACACCAGGAGTGTCATTGTTTGAGATGAAGTCTCTGAAAGGTTTTGTTGTGATCAACTCTGATCCGGTTGATTTCATCGTGTGGGTAAAGTGTACAACCTCTGCAGAGTGTTTAAACCAATCTATTCGAATAGCCGCGTCCTCTGCTATGGACATGCTCGAATTTCACACGAGGGTAGATTTTTATAAAACAATTGGGAAAGGCAATGTGTGAGATAACTTGTTCATTGTGTGTGAAAGAACTTGATTAGACTTTGTGTACTTTGTGAAATCAATTGTTGACTTATTATTGTCTATTTGTTTTGAATTATGCTTTCAATCTATTATTTGTATTCAATTGCAAATGTTGCATTTCTGCAAAATAACCACAGAAGCCATTTCTTTGGAATAAGCCATCATGTATAAATGCATTCTGTGGTATGACTTGCGAGTACGGTGTGTACTCACTCTTGCTAAACAAATCAATGTATGGAGGAGTCGTCACCGCTTTTGAAGAAGAGTTCTCACGAAGGTTGAGCGTTAGGGTCTTGATCCCACGGTTGCTCGTGGTAAATTGATGGGAGCCACCGGAGTTTATTTCGTTCACATAGCTTTATTTCTTTATTGTCAGCCTTGCATGGCTTAATAAATGTAACACTCGACCATAAGGTCCCAACAGTTATTTGTTATTTAAAGTACTCGTTTATTCTTATATTCGTTGTATGGATGTGATATTTCATCAATGTTGACACTGTGTGCACTAGCGTGATCCTGGACTAGTGCAGAATACACAGAGGGTCCAGATTTGCATATTTGGGTCCCGACAGTTCTCATTTCCAAAACTGCTGGAAGTTGTAACTACCAAACACATGATCCTGTCACACCTAGTTGTCTAGTTGAGATAGGCAAAGGCCACCGATTGGAGGTCGTCAGTGTCATGGTATCCATTCTTTTGCACATCCTCTTGCATATCAAGGGAAAACATGGTGCAATAAGGGTTGCTTTCATCAAGGGAAAACATGGTAGCCAAAAAATGCTACCAGCCATTAGTGAAGATCCAGGTGACAGTACAAGCTTACCACTCTGAGTAGCCGGCCTAGCAATTCTGCCCTTTTCCCTTCCTGGTAAGCTATCTTGAAGAGCAGAGTGAGATCAGCCGTCGCATATCTCACTTCACTAGCAGCCAGGGATTGGATTACCTCTATTGCAGAAGAAGCATCACTGCTGAACGCCTTCTTGACCTTAAATTCAGAATGAACCGAGTCAATTCCCCAATTCATTATTCCATTAGAAATTTACCTACAGTACTCAAAGCAAGCTACTGAACAACAAGAAACTAGCAGCAAGCGACGAAAAGCAACTGGATTACCAAAAGTGACACCACATCATCACTACTGAACAACAGAGTGGAGGTGCCAGCGGCCGGAGATGGCGTCGAGGTGGCAGGTGCGGCCGGAGGTGGAGGCGGCAGACTGGGGAGAGGCGCGGCCGGAGGTGGAGGCGGCAGACTGGGGAGAGGCGCGGCCGGAGGTGGAGGCGGCGGACTGGGGAGAGGTGCGGCGAGGCGGCGAATCGGAGAGAGGCGCGGCCGGAGGTGGAGGCGGCGACCTGGGAGGGGAGCGGCCGGAGGTGGAGGCGGCGGACTGGGGAGAGGGGCGGGAGAGGCGGGAGATCGGGAGAGGGGCGGCGGAGGTGGAGGCGGCGATCGGGAGAGGGGCGGCCTGAGGTGGAGACGGCGGATCGGGAGAGGCGCGGCCGAGGTGGAGGCGGCGACTGGGAGGAGAGCGCCGAGGTGGAGGCGGCGGATCGGGAGGGGGCGGGAGAGGTGGCGGATCGGGAGAGGGGCGGAGAGGCGGCGGATCGGGAGAGGCGCGCCGAGGTGGAGGCGGCGGATGGGGAGAGGGGCGGCCAAAGGTGGAGACGGCGGACTGGGGAGAGGGGCGGCCGGAGGTGGAGGCGGCGGACTGGGAGAGGGGTGGCCGAAGGTGGAGGCGGCGGACTGGGGAGAGGCGCGACCGGAGGTGGAGGCGGCGGACTAGGGAGAGGTGCGCGCGGGAGGAGGCGGCGGACTAGGGAGAGGGCGGGAGAGGCGGCGGACTGGGGAGAGGGGCGGGAGGAGCTAGGGATTTGATATTGGGGAGAGAATGCCACGCGCTCGATCGGCTGGAAAAAATTTCATGTGCTGCGCGTGACTGATTAACCTGACGGGTGCAACCCAAAAAAAAAAAAAATTGATGATTTTATTAAAACCGTAAGTAAATTAGATATTTTGCTGACAGGTTTACTATTCCTGTGACCAAAATAGTAAAACTTGACGGTCATTGTGGGCCCATCAGCTTAATGCGCGTAATAGCTGACGGTCGTTGCGGGCCCGTCAGCGTAATTTCTGGCCGTAAGGTTTTCTCTGTTTTCTAGTAGTGAACCATCATAAGTTTAAATTCCGAGTAATTTTAAGCCTTTGACCATTTTGCTAGCATATCTTCTTCATTAAGTTGTAGCTGATGCACTACATGCATGTACACTTGTGTTTGGTTATTGTGCATCAAAGTTTGAAAATTTATCATGTAAGGTGGCTAACTGTCCGAATGGCTTGGCTACATAAAACCACATAATAGAGGTTTAATTATCAGATTCAATTTTCTCTAAATAAGTCAAGGTAACTAGTATAGTCAAGCTAGCAAGCTCAAACCACCTTTAGTAGTTGAGGGTTCTTCTTCTTAGGGATTAAAACTATATTTATGCCATTTATATTAGGAGGTAAAGTTTTAGATTGATAGAAAGTGCGTACTAATTGGTGGACATAATCTCCTATCCAATTTCAAGCAGCTCTATAGAATGCCACATTTTAACCATCTGGCCCTGGAGCTGCATCTTTTCTCATGTTCTTTAGAATCATTAAAATGTATTCTTTGGATGGAGCACAAGTAAGACCTTCATCCTTGATGATGTTATTCTGGTTGTCCTAAAGAAACATACCTGCGGTGAGAGGTTTCAAATAGGACATTAAAATAGTTGATGAAACAAGCAGCTATATCATTCTCCTCTCTATATATGTTTCCACCATTATCCTTAATAGTAACAATTATGGTCTTCCTTATTCTCTTAATGATAGCTGCATGAAAGAAAGATGTGTTTCTATCCCCTTGAATAGCCCATTCTTTCTTACATCTTTGTCTGTGATATTCAGCTATTCTATCCATGATTTGAGCATGTTTGATTCTAAGATTTTCAAGAGAGAGAAATTATATAAGTGCTTGGATGCATGGCCTGAAGATTAGCAATACCATGCTCAATTTCTTTGAGTTTTTTATTAAGAGGTTTCTTACTATGTTTGGACCAACAGAAAAGTGTTTTGCCAAGTCTTGCTGTTCTTACATGATAAGGAAGAGAGGTAGTACCGTAGTATCATTCCATGCATTTTTTTGCTACATCATAAAAATCATCTTCATACAGCCACCAATTCTCAATTTTAAACTGCTTTCTGATGTGTTTTTGAGAAGAAAGAGGTATAGCTAGAATAGGAGCATGATCTCCATAAATGAGGGGAAGATGATAAACATTAGTATTAGGGAACTTACTAGACCATGGGGTACTGGCCAAGCATCTATCTAAGTATCTAACCTTACAAACATAGGGTTGGAGGAAAACCTTCTGTTAGTCCAAGTGTAAGCTGCTCCATTGTAGCCCAAATCTACAAGACCTATATCTTTGATAATAGTAGAGAAGTTGTGAATGCTGACAGAATTAACAAGACAAGTACATGGATATATGCACTCATTGAAAATTATGCAGATTTCTTATAATGCGATTTCTTATGAAAATGTAGGCAACGATGGGATCAATGGCAGATCCAGTTGCTTCCGGTGCTGATGCTAAAGATGGTACACGTGTTAGCTGCCCAAACCAAGATCATGTGGATGAGTCCATCGTCGAGAGGCCACCACCAAGTGCTTGCTATTTTCATAATCTAGTTGTGCAAACATGAACATACATCACTCCATTCTTGTGTTAATGTAGCATATATGCATGCATGCTCAAATAATAATGGGAGGGGTAAGGGGAGAGTGAGTACTTATGATCCCTGTACTAAAACACAAATGATTGGGTGGGAGACCTTTCCCGTTTTAATTTACCACTTATTAATCACGGATGGATGCATGCCCCATATTGCTTTGCCAATTTTGATGCTTCCATATTACTGCTACTCAAGCATGCTCTATTCGAAGGCTGACAAGCTGGGCTGCAGTATATTGATGTCGTTGTGGTCTTGTAAACCCAATTAGAACTTTAGTGTAAACATAACTAGTAGATCTCTTCAGTCCAAAACAGTGAAAGGACAGAAGTGGAACAAGTTGAAAGGAGAGTCAAAATCTGATTTAAGCTCTATAATAAGATGCCCAGTGAAGTAGTTCAGTGGTAAAAAAATACATCCATGACGAGTCTAAAACACACATTATGAGATATATTGTATCTGCAACTGACAATAGGAGCAAACTGTACCAGGTGACTATAGCATAATTGCACTGCTTTCATTTTGCACATTTACATGTTTTTCGACAAAACCTGCTTCCTTTTAAATTAAACAAGATCATAAATTTACATGTTGATACGTATGTTTATGTTGTGACTTGTGAGGGCAAGATTGTATTGGTCATTTATTACCAGTATTTCAGAATACATGAGGTTTGATCCTTCCTTGGCGGCTTTGCCATTAAGGGCAACTGATGCATTATTTCGTTCATGATATACCCATGCCTTGTAACTTGGAGGATACACAGACATAAACTACCAACAGAGAATCAATTTTGGTAGGTCAACAAAGGCTGACACCAATATTTCGTATTGTAGAAGTTCCAACTGAACCGTAGTCTGACGCTGGAACATCTCTTATCGAAGCTGGAAATTCTAAATATCTTCAAATCCAAGACTGAGGCTATTATTGCTGCTATGCCCAATGTACTAAAGAGAATGAATGAATGTGTTGCTCAGATTGAGAAGCTGGAGCAATTGATTGTGAATGTACATCATGTTTTCCAAAGAAAATGGCAGCAGTAATACTGTGCTTTTGTTTGATGCATTACAGATAAGAGTGTGTGAAATTACTACTTATAACTGTTATATGTATCATACCTTATGCCTAGATTTTCGAATTTGAACTCGAATGTTGTGGATGTTCGATCTATATATATACTGTGAGCTTGGGAATTATATCAATATTGTTGACTCTATATATGTAATGATTTGTGGTATTTTTCTTGCTGTGGAATGTATGGTTTATTTGATTGTCGAGTTTTTTTATCAGTGTAGTTCAAAATTAAATAGAAAATCGAATGTACAAAATCGGTGCAAAATTGGTTGGTGCTGTTCGGGAAACTCCCGAGTGCCTTGTTCGACATACACTAGGGAAACACTCGGGAAATCTACCAGGTGTTTCCCGAGTGTCGACACTCGGGGAAATTTTTGTGACCTGTCGGGAAAGGATGGCCACGTGGCTATATTTCCTGTTTTCGACACTCAACGGGGGGATCTTTCCCGAGTGTTATTGTTTACCATACACTCGGGAAATAAAAACTATTCCCGAGTGTTTACACTCAGGGCAACTGTTGGAGTAGAAATGTTCCAGAGTGATAGTTTCACTACTTTCCCGAGTGTCAACACTCGGTAAACTTTTCCGTTATGGTTAATTAAGCCGTTGAGACATCTTTTCTCCCAAGTGTTATTTGTTTCCCGAGTGTACACAATTGCACTCGGAAATTTTTTTCCCCGAGAGTTACACTCGGGAAACTTTTTTTACCCGACTAAACGATCCCGAGTGTTGATTCTTGATGGCGGACCTTTGAGAAGTTATATCCCGAGTGTTTTTGTCAATTTTCTGAGTGTTTTGGGCACTCGGGAAAAATGCGATTTTGGTAGTGTCTATATAATACCCTGAACTTTGCTTGAAAGTTTGTCCAGCATCCTAAACTATAAAACCAGATATTTGACCCCTAAACTTTGCAATCCATTTTAAATAATACCCAAACCCAGTTTCGCATTATGGTATTGCCCGCGTGGCGTGATGAGTGGGGCGGTTTTGCCGTATAGGATTGCACACTACTACAAAAAAAAGGCTATACTGGACGTCTCATCACAAACGGTTTTACAAGTGTGACCGTCTGTGTTACTAGCGATGGCTAGAACCATCTGTGATACATAATTATCACAGACGGTTTTTAATAAGAACCGTCTATGATAATTAAGAGACGGTTCTTAACAAGAACCGTCTATGGTAATTGTAGACGTCACATATGGTTTTTAATTCGAACCGTCTGTGACAATTCACAGACGATTCTTATTAAAAAAAACCATATGTGATAATTGCAAACGTCACACATGGTTGTTAATAAGAACTGTCTGTGATAATTCACAGACGGTTCTTAACAAGCACCGTCTGTGATAATTGCAAATGTCATATATGGTTTGTAATAAGAACCGTCTGTGATAATTCACAGATGGTTCTTAACAAGCACTATCTGTGACAATATTGTATCATAGACGGTTTATGGTTAGAAGTGTTTGTAAATCTTCTGGAGGACGGGAGCGAGAAATATTTCGCGTCCCCAAATGCTTCCCTATTAATACCCCCTTCCCCTCCCTCCTCGACCACTATCCACGCCCAAACCATAAATCCTAGGGTTTCTCAATTCCTTCCCCTCAGCCGCTGCCCCATAGACGAAAAGCGCTGCCACGATGTTGGAGCTACGGCTGGTGTAGGGGAGCCTCCTCAAGAAGGTCATGGAGGTGATCCATGAGCTAGTGACCGACGCCATCTTCGACTGCTCTGGCACGTGGTTCTCGCTATAGGCCATAGACTCCAGCCACGTCGCCCTTGTCGCCCTGCTTCTCCGATCTGAGGGGTTCGAGCACTACCACTGTGATCGCAACCTCTCCATGGGCATGAACCTCAACGACATGGCCAATATGATCCACTACGCCGGCAATGATAACATCATCATTATCAAGGCCAACGACGGCTCAGACAACATCACCTTCATGTTCGAGTTGCCCAGTAAGTGATCAATTGCTTGTTGCCTCCCCCTGTCTTATATCTTTTGGTTCTGTGGTTTTCTTGTGAATGAATAGGTCAAGATAAGATTGCGGATTTTGAGATGATGCTCATGAACATCGACAGTGAGCACCTCAGCATGCCTAACTCAAGTACTAGGCCATCGTTCGCATGCCGTCTGCTGAGTTTTCTAGGATCTGCAAGGATCTCAGTTGCATCGGAGACACTGGTACGTGGAATTTCCTACCTCTTCCCCCCTGTAGTATGCTTATTGCTAATGTTGCTTGGGATGGTCATGGTTCTTACATCTTGGACGACTACTACTTTGCATTTTAGTTATCATCTCGGTGACCAAGGAGGGCTGGAGACATTGGGACTGCAAAAATTGTTTGCAGGTAGAACAAGACTACCGACAAGGTATCTTAAATCTGTTACGGCCTCAAATTAGCTTGGTCTTGCTCTCACTTCACTCCATAAAGCTTAAGTTGAATAATTTTTTTTGTTATTTGATGAAATCTTAATTATGTTTTTTGTTCAATTATAAACTTTCTAGGCATGAATGAATGGTTGGGTTTGTTAGGCATGTCCATCTGATCATCTGTTTATGGTGTTAATTACTAGTGCTTCTGCCTTTTTATCTCTTTTGTTTCCATATGTAACATCCCAATTTTCAGGGCTTTCTGAAAACTTTCAAAAATAAAAATATCCATTCGATTTTATTGAATTGCCAAAGCTTAACTTGAAATTTTGGGAATTAAAAGCAATTTAAATGACATAATCAAACTTCAACTAATTCAATTTCTTTTATTTTGAGTTTATTGGAGTTCTATGATATTTGAATTTCCCTTCAACTAATGCAACATCTTTAATTATTCATCAACATAATTCATCTCATTAAATCAATATCTCATTCTCATTAACTCAATATCATAATCTCGTTCATTCAATATCATTAATATCATGTATAATGATAAGCTTAACGAAAGCACAATAAATAACATGATAAGTAATATCAATAATAATGGCGAACAACCCATGTTCACGAGTCTAACATGTGCTTGCCTCTTTATTCCTTCAGAGCCGGATAGCGAGGCGATGGTAGAAAACTAGAGGCCACACTCCCAAAACAAACAATTCAAAACAAATCTCAAGATCACATCATCACAGCACCAACATTACACTAATCACCCTCGCATATCCACATCAAGATGACACAATTAACTCAATTCTACCGCATGCACAACCGCTGTCCTAGTAGTAAAAATGCTCTAACTTATTCACCTGAACTCCAAATTTAGCAAACCAATACTTTCTAAGCCCGAGTCCGACCATGCTGACAATGACTACCTTCAGTGCCCCCACTCCACGTGGCCATCACAACACCAATTGAGGCAAGGCCATGGCCGTAGCTTGCAACACATGGATAGAGAAGCACGAGGATGAAGAGGCAACAAGCCAGCGTGACACAGCCATCGCCGTGCTCCGGTACGACAATCTTGTTTTTGCCAATATTTAGCACCCTCCGGTGAGCTATGTCGTGCGAATCCGCTATGCCTTCAAGCCATCGTCGAGCTGCATCACCTCCTTCCCTTTGCTCCTCCTACTCCATTCATATCTGGGCACCGAAGGATCGGAGGACCACCGGCCCAAAATCATGGTTTTCTTGTTCCATCCGCAATGACACACCCATTCATGCACCCTCCGCCGTCCTACAAGTCCACCGCAGCCGCTGCACCTCCGTGTGGTGCTGGGGTTGCAGGTAGTAGAGAGATGGAGAGAGGGAGTAGACGGTTGTGAGCAACGAATGGAAGCGGTTGCCGACGAGTTGAGCCCAACTAGTTTAGGGATTTTGCTAGAGAAAGAGAGAGCATGGTGCGGCGTGCGAAGGCAAAAGTATGGACGAGGAGCGGAGATACTACAGAGGGTGTAACACCCTGACTATTCGGAAGTCAAGATGTCACTCAATCTTAGTCAAAACACTAGGAACCAACATAATTATATGAATAGCAATGAATATCTAACAGTTCTTCATATGAAACCAATGCAAAGCATCTAATCCAGTGAAAGATAGGGAGCAAATATTTAAAACATGAGAATAAGATAATCGTAACCAAGTTGGCTTATTACAATTCAATATTTATCAAATAGTCATTATGAAACTGAAATAATCAATAAATTTTGATTTGATATAAGTGGCGTGCATCGTGCTGGACTAATCCCTCCCAAGACTTGTCTTCTTCATCATTTACCTGAAATAATCAATAAACAAGGAAGTTGTTCATATGAAGGTTGTGTTTGGTTTGTCCACTTTATGCTTAATTTAACATGTTTAGTACTTGCTGAGTCTTGCCCATCCTATTGGACAGCGGTATTAGAAAAATTATAATTAATTATCTGGAACTCAAAACGGCATGAAACCAGTGCCCATTGAAACTTAACGCATAAAACTACGAAACTCTAGTTGACGGGGTTCTTTGATTCGGCCAAAACAGTTGGCTAAACTGCATTGAAAACAATCGATGCACATCTGTCCGAGAATACGTAACAGCAAAGAAAGAAAATGATGTAACTTTCATTCTACTGATCCAATGGAGGTGATATTTATCAACTTAGAAATATTATTTAAAGAGATACAATAACCTAGTTCGGTAGAAGTTCTTAATCTCACTCTAACAAGGTCAAACTAAAAGAACAAATCGAAAGTTCCATCTCACCAGACATACAAAACAGTGCGAAAAGAATAATTCATATCTCCTAAACCATAAGGTGGAATCTCATGATATTGGTGTCTATGGAAAGATAACAACCAGGGCTACAAATCTCTAGGTGGGAGAAACCTCCAAATCGGCTTCTAAAGGGTCGAAATGGTCACACAATGCGCCGGACAGGTTCTGGAATTTCCAGAACAGAACGCCGATTTAATCCTAATCAACAATTATGCAATCAAACCGAACCAAACTGCGACTTGGATCATTCATTACCCTTGAAGACCCGCAGGGAGACGTTGATCCACCTCCCGAAGATCTCCCTTTCTTCTCCTCTCTTCCCTCTCCAAAGGCCGGCCTCAAGAACGCCGACGAACAATCGGTGACGATGGCGGGAGGAGGCGACTTCGGAGGAAAGCTTTGGGAGCAACGCTGGGGATCACCGGGGATGACTCCACAGTAGCGAGACGGCGCCAAGGAGCAGCAAGGGGCACCGGGGAAAAGAGGGAGAAGGTGGCGGCTGTGGGGGGGAGGAGGAGGGAGTGGGGGGAGGCGGCTAGGGTTCGGGGCGCCTCCCCCCTTAGCCGGCCCCCCTAGGCCAGCCATCCCCTCTTGGGCCTCCTGGGCCACGGCCCGTGACCCAAGTTGTCGAAATTTTTATGAAAACCCCCCTCTCTCAACAGAAAAATCCAATTCTTTAATTGCCTTTTCGTCCCCGACATCTTTTAAATTCTCCCGATTCGATTCCGAGATATTACAGAGGGGGTCACTGTTGAGGTTGGCGAAGGGAACAGGCTTTGCATCGGCTGCCAAAGAGCTGACTGAAAGCAGAGAAAGAAGGGAGGGAGGGGGGAGGACGATGGCCTGAAAGGTGGGCAACACTATTTTTATATTTTTTTGCTGATTAAGATTTACTTACTCAGCTATATCACTACAAATTTGTTGCCACATCCGATCAAAATCGACCTTTATTAGGTCAAGGGGGTCATGTGACCGGGTATTGTTAGTTGAGGGTTCCGTTTTAAATAGTTTTAGAGTTGTGGGTTAAAAATCTGACCAAGTCTATTGTTCAAGGCTGTAAAATGGATTTTTTCTTAGCCCTTCTTATAAATAGCTACCTTTCGGGCATCATGGCACGTACACCTAAGCTGCCTCCACAGCATAAGCCGAGCCACCATCCTACCAGAACTCCTTGTCAAAGTCCTACCACTGCAGATGAAATTTGCTTACCATCTTCACCACCCTCAGCATCCCCTTCCCTCCTCTACTTCATCTGTCGTTTGCTGTGCAAAAGCATAGCGGGAGGGCTTAGTTGAGCACCGTTGCACACCTAAGCCTTTTAGAACACTGCTAGTGACATATCAACTGCTTCATAGGTGTCCCATGACACCTAGCACTTAGGGCCCATCATTCTACCCCTTAACCCCCCGCTGCCTCTCTCCCTCTTCACCCCGATATCAATATCACTGTTAGTGGTGTCATCTTTCAATGCGAGAGTCACACAAAAATGGTGACAAAAATGGCCAAAGGGGATAATAATTCAAATAACTTAATGGAACGGTGGGTGTTAATAAACCAAAGTGACTTGTAGGGGGTAAGTGACAAAAACGGTGGCTTTGAGGGTGTTTTGGATTTATCTTGTTAAACATGCTTCTATTCTATCTTGAATATTAATCTAAATTTTAATTGTCCCTTATTTTGATGAAGTGTTAGGTTTCTAATGTAACACCCTGACCCAACACGGAGTCCAGAATGCCACTAAACTACACTAACTATCAATTCTAACATTAATTAACAGTAAATTATAGCAATCATATCAATGATAAAACCCATCCATGGGTCACATTAACACAAGCATAACGATAAGACAATCTTAGATAATTAATTCCTAGGAGGCATAACAAAATAATAAACTAAGATTGACGCAAACCGATCGAATAAAGTCTATTAAATGAACAATCAACTCCAAACTGTCACATATGGCTAAGAAATACTATCAAGTCCGAATCATGAATCATCATGCTTATAAAGTGTCTCATGGCTAATGTTTCAAGTATTTGAGTGTATGACGTGGTACTTCTAAGAGCTCTAGCCTATCCCATGTGCAACATCGTCAACAGTCACCTACAAACAACAATAGAGCAAGAGTGAGTCCATGACTCAACAAGTACAATAAGAAATAATGAACAATGATTAATCAACTGTAAACAATATCACCACCAACATTAACTGTTTACCCATATTTCATTTCATACTCAATACTCAATCTTCCCTTTTCATTAAATGCATATTATCTCTACACTACATGTCCACATGCAACTCCTTTCGCGTATTCTGGTATAGCGTGAGTGAAGACTCGCGATAATGTTCACTCTCAAGCCCGTCCTCCAAAAGGATCGGTGACCTCCTCCACTCCCATGGAGTCTCTACCAATAAGGTAGATATGTGATCACCATAATCACCTTCTCTTCACGCAATGATGCTTATGAAGGCATAAGTTAACATAAATTCATCAATAATACCATCTTCCAACATTCTTGAATTCATCAATGCAGTTAATATCATAACTATTCATATTGTTTTCAACTAGATAATATGAAGGTAAACCAATATAATGGTAATAAGTGATAAAGAATACAACGATCCACCATCGAATTTGATTCGGAATACACTTTGAATTCGAGTCGGTTTTCCACTTTCCTTCTGTGCAGTCAACCTTTTAGAGGTCATAACTTTCTCGCCCGAGCTCGGAATAGAGTGATTCTTTTTTTGTCTATTTAGCTAACTCATAGTACTTAAAATCTCTATTGGAGGAGCTTTTCTAAAAACGCTGTCTTCATTGCCAAATTTGCTTTCGAAGTTTACTCAATTGCATACTCTAATTCTCTGTGAAGCCTACCTTGTGAGCCCCATATCTCACAAGTCGATACTCCAAATTAGATCAATGATGACTCTAAATTGGACTATGCAAAGAGATCAACAACTTTGTTGTTATGAAGTTTTACATTCGAAACCGTTTCTGTCACAAAAATCACGTTGTAAGATGACGACAGATTCTGTCTCGTTTCTTGATGAGACAAATAAGGAATATTCCAATCTTCTTATATTGTTTTAAATAAATAGGACAACTGGAAAGCTACAATAAGATTAGTTGTAATATCCTATTTGAACTAATCTTATCAATACCAAGGGGGGTAGAATGTAATATTCCAACTTTCGTTTAGGGAGGATTCTGTTCGGGAGAGAGAGTTGTTTTAAAATTCAAAATTTTTTGGGGAACTTTTGGACCCTAGGCCTCCAGCCCAGGCTATTGCAACCCAGGCAGGCCCTTGGCTGGCCAAAAATTGACCAAGGAGGGGGGAGGCGCACTTGTCCCAAGGCCCATGCGCCCCCCACACCCCTCTCAACCCTAACCGGCCCCTCTCCTTCTCCCCTCTCCCTCCCCACTCCCTCCTTTGAGCCGCCACCCCCTCTCCCCCCAAACCGACGCCCCTGCCCTCCATGGTGCTGCCTCCTCCCCTTGGTGCCTGCCCCCGGTGATCCCCGGCGCTTCCCTCAAGGACTTCCCCGAAGTCGCCCCCTCCTACCCTCTCCTCCAACCGGTGTTTCTCCCCCCGTTGTGGCCGGCCATTGAAAGGAGGAAGAAGGGGAAGAGAGGAAGTTATTCGGGAGGTCGATCCATGTCATTCTTGAGGTTCTACAAGGGTAACAATGGCCTCCCCTAGATGTTTGATTCATAAGAGATGAGTATTCAATTCGATTAGTTGGATTATTTTGCCTCTGTTATTATATCCAATCTGTACAGTAGGTTGTGCGCCCAATTTCGGCGTCTTAGAAGCCGAATTTGGTATTTTAGTCTCCTAGAGTTTTGTAGACCTAGTTTGTATCTTTCTATAGCCACTGAGATTATGAGATTCCACCTTACGGTTTAAGAGATATGAATTATTCTTTGCGTATTATTCTGTCTGTCTGACGAGAAGGAACTGTTTGTTTGTTCCTTAATTTTGACCTAGTTACTGTAAGATTCAGGACTTATACCCAACTAGGTTATTGTAGCATTTTTAATAATAGTTCCAGGTTGATAAAGATTACCTCCATTGGATCTGTATAATGAAAGTTATTCCATTTTCTTTGCTGCTGTCTTGTGGTCTGGACATATGTCTGTCAGACATTTTCAACTGCAGGTTAGCCAATTGTCTTGGCCGAATCGATAAACCCTATCAACTAGAGTTTCGTAGTTCTGTGCGTTAAGTTTCATTGGGCATTGGTTTCATGTCGTTTCGAGTTCCAGATAATTAATTATGATTTTTCTCGTACCGCTGCTCATTAGGATGGGCAGGTGTCTGAATAGTGTAATGTCAATTTAACTCTGTTGATTGTGTTGGTTAGACCGAGGGTTAGTGTAGGTCACCTGTAGCTATGTCGTGCCATGTTATCCTTATTTTTAATATATATTTGTGTAGGTGGTGAGTAGAGGAGCACTTTCATTGCCTTCTAACACGTCACAGCGCGGAAGGCAAGTACCTTGTTTGATTCTAATGAATGTTGATGATTGAACGTGGATGTAATGCTAGACTTGCTAGTCATATTCATATGCTGAGTATTATTCTTCATTTTCATGTGATAAAAGTTCATTTCATGTCATCCATTCTATTCATGCCATGTTTTCGTTGTGACCACGGGAGTGAAAATTGAAAGATCCATCAATTCCAGTATGGGTATGTAAGTCCCACCACTCCAAAGTGGGCAATCTTGGACACCCGTATGAAACGTTCTTCATACGGTATTTGGGTCCCCGGACTTTGTTAAGTACGGGCTTAAGTTAACACCGACGGATGTATCACTCGTTATACCGGTATAAGCTGATGAGCAGTCCATTCCTTCAATGCATTCTTTCATTCCATTCATTCATGTATGTGATCCGAGAATTGTTCATATTTCGGTTGTAGTTGGCTTGTCCACTCTATGCTTGATGTATCATGTATGGTACTTGTTGAGTTTCGACTCATTCTTGCTTTGTTGTTTATTTTAGGTGATAATTGATGATGACGTTGGGCGGGAGTAGTCACACCCACACTATTCACTCTTTTCACCTTCCTTCAGTTTTAATAAAAAGATTTGATTATATCTTTCATTCGTAGATTGTTAAACTGTAATAAATAATGTTGATGTAGTTGATGATTCCCCCGATGCCATGGTTGCTTAGTATTGTTTGTGGGCTTTGATCACTCCCTTGTTTTAATCGTTTGGATTCAATCTTTATTACTACTATTACTTTATGAAAGTTTGACTCCTTTATGTCATCCTATGAGTTATGTTTTGAATTCTTCCGCTTGATGATTACATGTTAGATCCTTTAGGTAGCATCTTGGCTTCCGAATAGCCAGGGTGTTACATTTTGAATCCTTCCATATAACCCAACCCTATCAACACACAAAAGAACAATTGACCTAATGTGCCACATGCATGACTTAGAACTACTACTCCAGTTATCCGCTTGTTAAAGGACTTGAATGTCATTTTTTACTGGTTGTGCTTATTAGGTCGTAGGGTGAGAGACCATGTGAGAGGTCCTCCACTCTGAGTGATGAGTATTTGACATCGTGGTTGAATAGGTTGAGAGTTGAGTTTTTCGGGTTGGACTGTTTCTGTGCTGAATCATGGAAATCGGAACTACCGCTGTGTATGAAGCGGAAGTTCCGATAATCGGAACTACCGGCGTTGGAAATAGGAACTTCCGATTTACCTGGGTTTTGAGTTCGGCTGAAGGAAATCGGAACTTCCGCACAAGGGGTAGCGGAGTGTTCGATAATACTGACATTGAGTGTTCCTCTGAGATGGTAATCGGATTTGAAAATCTGGAAAGGCGGATGTTCCGAAGATCGGAAGTTCCGCAGTATTAAGCGCGGAACTTCCGATAATCCTGACAAGTGCGGACGTTCCGGAAATCGGAACTTCCGCTGTGGTAAGTGCGGAACTTCCGATTGTGTCCAGAACTGTGCAGAGAAGGATTAATTTGTGATTTTGATTCAGTATGAGTTTGAGTCTTATACAAATGTTGATGCTATGATATTGTGCAATGCTATGTGATGTGTTTTTGTTTGTGTTGACTGCAGGACATCGAGATGGAGTCGTGGCGAGACACGTGGACCGGACTAGGCGCAGGAGGCGTTGAGGTCAGAACGGTCGGGATGTGTCGAAGACGGCGTGAATCTTGAAGCGGTTGCGAGTCGTGCACAAGAAGGAAGACGGAGGCTTCCAGAGGGTGCGCAAGGGGCGAAACGGTCTTTTCGCAAAGCGGCACAAGTGGAGGCGGTTCCGTTCGGGTGTAGCGGGCTTAATGGGTTGGAGGCCCATTAGCCAAGGGCTATAAATAGACATGAACCCCTGGTGCTAGGGTTAGAACTTTTGAGACAAAATTAGGGTTTACCTTTGGAGAGGTAGTTTGGACTTTTTGAGAGTTTGTTGAGTCGAGAGTATGAATCGAAATCTCTTGTAATCCTTCCTCTGTGTTTCCATCTCAGAACGCTTGATTTCTATCAATGAAACACTGAGTTTTGATTACTTGTTTATGTCCTCTTCCTTCTCTCTGTTCTTCTCTTGAATATTAGGGTTTTTATGTATCTCTTGATTCGTCCTATGAAATAGCTTGAAACTTGATACCTAGAGTCGTTTTGTCATTGCTAATGTATCCCTAAAGGTTCATGAACTAAGAATCAGAGAATCTTGGCCTTCGTGGTTTTTGGTCTCTCTTGCCCCTTCTTCAAGAAACCCGATTTTGCTTTGATTATTGAATCTTTGCTAGCAACTTCTTCTCAATATGGTCAAGATGTTGTTTAGGATGATGTCCTGTGAAACTTGACCAGAGAAGAACAACAGATCAAAAGTAGTTTGAATTTTTGGGAAAAAAAAACCCGAGCGTTCTGTTCTTCGGTCAGGATAATCGGAGCTTCCGATTTACACAATGAAGTACATAAGCGGAACTTCCGCACCTTACTGGCCGGAGCTTCCGATTTCCAGAAGAACAGCCCGAGGCTTGTTTTTGTTATTTGATCTTGCTTCATTTACTTTCTTTAGATCTCCAGAGATCTTTGTAGGATTGTTTAAATACAGTAAAGGGGAGTATTAAGTTTTAGGCACCATTCACCCCCCCTCTGTTGCCATTTCGGTCCTTCAATTGGTATCAGAGCTGGTTAGCTCTTCTTTATAGATCTTAACCGGTCGGTTGAGCCATGGCAACGGACAAGTATTCCACCAAGCCTCCAGTCTTTGATGGTTTGGATTACCCCTTCTGGAAGAGCCGAATGGAAACATACATCCAGGCTCAGGGGTATGCCATCTGGAGAAAGGTGAAAGTGAGATTTGCGTTCCTCGCCATGAAAACATCAATGTGGAAACATGCCCGATGTTGAGGCCAATGCTAAGGTTAGGAACATCATCATTCGTGGTTTGAGTAGAAGTGAGTTTGATCGCATTTCTCATTTGACTTACGCTATTTACATCCGGGTGACCCTCGATGCATACCATGAGGGCACCACCCAGATTAAGACGGTTCGACAAGACCAGTTCAAGCGTGAATACAGTAAATTTGAGATGCTTGCTGGTGAATCTCTTGACGAGTATTTTTCGCGTTTTCACAAGATTTTGAGCAACCTCCGAGCGGTCGGTCTTACATACCCCGACTCGGATAACGCTCGACAGATGCTTTCTGCACTTGATCTTCGTGTTTGGGAGATGAAAGTGACTACCATCAAAGATAGCACGGACCTCTCGACCTTGACTCTTGATGCGCTTTACTCGCGTCTCAAGACTCACAAGATTGACATTGTCTCTCGAAGGTCGAAGTCACAGTCGATGGCTTTAGTCACTGATCCCACCTCTGGATCTTCTTCTGAGTCGATACGCGGGTTCTCCCTAGCTGCTCTCTGTGACATAACTGATGATCAGTTAGAGCAGCTTGAGGATGAACAGCTAGCCCTCCTAGCTCGGAAGTTTTCCCATGCTTACAAGAGGAGGAGGGATGGAAAAAGAGGAGGTCATGTGATTTGTTTCGAGTGTGGTGGCCCCAACCACATCCGAGCAAACTGTCCCAAGCTTGGGAAGGGCAAAGGTGACTATGGCGGTCCGAGCAAGAACGACCACATCGACAAGAATCGCAACACGAAGCTCTCAGCACCTGACCAAGGCAAGAAGAAGTTCCGCAACTTTGGGAAGGCAAAGAAGCTGTTCCATCGCGTCCTCACCGCCCTCGACGAACTGGACACCAGCGAGGTGGAGGGGTGGAGTGACGATGATGGGAAGGACGATCATGATCCCAAGGACGACGGCAACTTCTCCGGCATGTGCTTCATGGCCCTCGGGCGAATCGAGCGACAATGGTGTACTCTGACTCGATGAGGTTAGTCCCACTTATGACCAGCTTAATGATGCTTTTCTTAAGCTAGGTAGATTTCATGCTAAGTCTAGGACTAAGTGTCTTTGAGTTGGAGAAGGAAGTAGCTAGACTATCACGGAGCTTTCTTTACATCCGCTGCTCCTCCGTGATGATTGTGACACATCTTTGTGCTTTGCTTGATGACATGGAAAAACTAAGGACCGTGCATGATAGTGTGCCCTCCGAACTTGACATGATTAAAGTAGAGAACATTAGCCTTCTTGTGAATTAGAGATGAGTAGAGTAGCACCTCCTTCATCTACTCTTGTTGAGGCTATCGCTTGCACCTCATGTGAGGTTAAGGACAATTCATTTAGAGGTCTTTATACCATGTTGCTCGATCCGCTGAGACTTGTGAAAATTGTAATAAACTCAAGATGAACCTAAAACGGGCAGATCACAAACTTGCTGAATTTCAAGCTGCGCTACTAGAGCCTATTGTTTCTTGCTTAAACTGTCCTAAGTTAACTGCTGAACTAGAATCTGTATCTAAGCAGTTCCAAGAAATGATTGATCACAATAACAAACTGGCTCAGTATGCTTCTAAGGACCTTGTTAGCTCACCTTGCAATCAATGTAATAAACTAAAATGTGATTTGGTTGCCTTGGATGAAAAATGTATGAAGCTAACTAAGGACTTTCTAGAAACACAATCTTCTGCTTGTATTGTGTGTGCTGGGAAGAAGTCTAAGGGTTTGGTAGAGACGCCTAGCAACGTGAACCAATCTGCTAGCAATAGGACTGTCCCCTCAAAGTCGGCTGTGCATGCACAAGCCAATCTTTCCTCTGCTGTTGGTTCTTCTTCTGCTCCCTTACCTTCTGCTGTTTCTTCTTCCCCCTGCTCTTCTTGCACCTCTCTCTTTCGGGAGTGTCAGTATCTTATGAACACTCTCGAGAGGTTTGTAGGAGGCAAGAAGAAGCTTAATCTCATTCTAGACCAATCTAAGATTTGCAGATTTAATCAGGGTCTAGGATATGACTTTCATGATGATATGAGGAAGCATCCACCTGTCGTGCTCAGAACCATAGCACCAGGTGTGATCAAAACTAAGCCCAGGACTGAGAAAGTAAATTTCAAATTAGCGGGTTTTGTTCAAAAGATCTCTGACAGCAAGCTGATTCCACCTGCAGCTTCGGCCTCTCTGAAGGCGAAGTATCATTGCACCTTCTGTCAGAAGGATGGATATTTGGTTGATCATTGCTTCAGGCGCGCCAAGATCGCGCGTAGAGATCATGTTGAGTCTTTTAGGCGCATTCATGGTCAGCCCCAGACCATGAGTGCACCTAAGACCAACATGAGGTCTAGGTTAGATACAGCTGGTGATTTAGGGCAGCATCGAGGACTTGGTTTTTCTGAGTTTTCTGATTTTCGTCTTCATGCTCCCTTTGATCGTGACTTCGTCGCTTTGAGGGTAGATCTCGGTTTCCCTTCGAGATGGCTACTCACAAGTGATCACATGTTGCGAATTTCGACTCGCTCTTCCATAGCAATGGATTCAAAGAATACGACTTCGTCCTGCACTCGGACCATCGACTTGTTGAGAGACGAGAGCGTAGGGTAGATAGAGGTCGATCTTGCTTGACTACTTCATCCATTCGACGTGTTACTCAAGATTGGGTGCCCAAATCATCGTTGATTCACCCCATCTTGAGACTTTACTCTGCTTGACTCGAGGTCGCGTTTGGGAAGGCAAAGGTTTGGATTGTAGACTCGGGTGTTCTCGTCATATGACCGAGACTCGTTGGTTTTCTTCCCTAGCCCGTGCTCGAGGTGATGAGGCGATCACCTTCGAGATGCTTCTTTTGGGCGTCATCGCTAAAGGTACTGTGAGCATTAATGATTCTTTTATTTTAAAAGATGTTGCCTTAGTAAGTAAGCTGCGGATAATCGCTTTGATCTCTCGACTTCGATGATGGTTTCGAGGTGAGCTTTAAGAAAAACAATTGCAAAATTCTTGATTCTTGGGTAGCCTAGTTTATGGATTTCTCGATATGGGAGGATCTTTCGTGCTGATTTTTCGAGTCTTCCGTGATCCTCTCCGGTGTTTAATTGCTTCAATCCGTGATTTGACCTTCTCGCATAGGAGACTAGGTCATATAGGTTTTGATCATTTGACACGAGTCAGCGGCCACGATCTCATTCGTGGTTTGCCAAAACTCAAGATGGTCAAGGATATGGTTTGCTCTCCATGCCGACACGGCAAGATGGTTGCCGCTTCTCACTCTCGATCAAAGTGACAATGACTAGTGCACGTGACAAGCGCTCCATATGGATATGATTGGTCCAAATCGAAAGTCTTGATCGGCCAGGAGGGAAGTGGTATATTCTTGTAGTGGTCGATGACTTCTCGAGGTACTCTTGGGTGTTTTTCTTAGCCTCGAAGGATGAGACGCTTACTCTTTTTCGTGGTCTTTTAGTAGGCTTTCTGTTGAGCTCCCGGTGCATTACGAGCACCGTGACCGATAATGGCACCGAGTTCAAGAATTCCTACTTTGAGAGTTTTGTGGTGAGACAGTGTAGAGCACCGCTCGTCTCCATACGTCCCCCAACAAAATGGCGTTGTGGAGAGGAAGAACCGCACCTTGGTCGAGATGGCGGGACGATCTTTGATGAGTACTCTACACCTAGGAAGTTTTGGTGAGGCAATTGCTACTACTTGTCATGTTTCTATGAGTTTTTCTTCTGCACTCTTGCATCGCACTTCTTATGAGTTGAGATATGGGCGAAAACCAGTCTCGCATTTTCGTGTGTTTGGTTGCAAGTGTTTTATTCAAGTCCGGGAACCTAGATAAGTTCGAGTCACGATCTTGTGATGGGATCTTTACGGTTACTCGACTTCTTCTCGTGCCTATAGAGTCCAGGCTGCGAGTCTAGCAAAATGGTAGAAACTCAGGAGGTGACCTTCGATGAGGCCACCGGACTAGGCACGATATCTCGTGTTCTCTAGAGCGATCAGAGTCCATCTTTGTGGACGATGAGGAAGATGGAGATGAGGGTTGTCTACCCGATCCAGATCTTCCTCCTCCTCTTGAGGTGCCCTCTTCCACTGCACCTCGAGGAGATCATCCCTTACCTTCTGCTTCTTCTGAAGCTAGTGGCTGTGCTCCTATCTCATCTGCTAATGAGGTAGAGGCCACTTCTTCATCTCACCCTGGACCTCCAAGACACATCCAAAGGACCATCCTTGAGGAGGATCATTGGAGACCTCTTTGAGCGTGTCACACGTTCCAAAGCTGGTTTGTCTCTCTTCTGTCTCCATTCTGCCTTCGTCGCCTCATTTGAGCCCAAAGACATTTGTCATGCTCTATCTGACGAGTCTTGGACAAACGCTATGCATGAGGAGTTGGAAAACTTTGAAAGAAACAAGGTCTGGTCCCTTGTTGAACCCCCTCAAGGTCACAATATCATTGGGACCAAATGGGTGTTCAAAAACAAACAAAGTGAAGATGGGTTAGTCATTCAAACAAGGCTAGGCCGGTAGCTCGGGGTATTCTCAAGTTGAGGGTCTAGATTTGAAGAGACCTTTGCCCTCAGAGCTAGACTTGAAGCCATTAGAATCTGCTTGCCTTTGCGACCTCTAAAGGTTTCAAGTTTTACCAGATGGATGTCAAGAGTGCCTTCCTCAATGGCCTTATTGAGGAAGAAGTCTATGTCAGACAGCCTCCTGGTTTCGAGAACCCCAAATACCCTAATCATGTCTACAGGCTTTCCAAAGCTTTGTATGGACTCAAGCAGCTCCCGAGCTTGGTATGAGAGGCTTAAGTCCTATCTCACGAGTCATGGTTTTGAGATGGGTAAAATTGACAAGACCTTGTTCATCCGCCGTCTTGGCACCGATCTTTTGCTCGTCGGATCTATGTGGATGACATCATCTTTGGCGGCTCCTCACATACTCTCGTGTCTCAGTTTTCTAATGTTATGAGCTCGGAATTCGAGATGAGCATGATGGGCGAGTTGAGCTTCTTCCTTGGCTTCCAAATCAAACAGACTCGGGAGGGTACTTTTCTTCATCAAGGCAAATACACTCGAGACCTCTGAAGCGCTTGACATGAATGATGGAAAGCCGTATCAACTCCGATGGCATCTACTACTACTCGATCCGGATGAAGGCGGCGAACCTGTTGACCAAAAGGAGTTCAGGAGCATGATTGGCTCTCTCTTGTACCTCACAGCCTCGAGACCAGACATACATTTCTTTGTGTGTCTTTGTGCTCGATTTCAGGCGTCTCCTCGTGTATCTCACCGTCAGGCGGTGAAGCGCATCTTTCGGTACCTTCGAGCTACCATTGACTATGGTATCTGGTACTCTTCCTCTTCTTGTCTATCTCTTAGAGCCTTCTCCGATGCAGATTTCGCTGGCTGTAGGATAGATAGGAAGAGCACTTCTGGTACTTGCCAATTCATTGGCACTTCTCTTGTCTCTTGGTCGTCAAGGAAGCAGTCCGGTGTTGCATCCACTGCGGAGGCGAGCACGTTCTTTGCGGCCGATTCTTTGTAGCCAAGTGCTTTGGATGGTCTCGACCCTACAGGATTTTGGGTTATCTATCGACTGTGTTCCACTCTTTTGTGATAACACGTCTGCGATTTGCATTGCTAAGAACCCAGTGCAACATTCACGGACCAAGCATATTGATATCAGATATCACTTTCTTCGAGACCATGTAGAGAAGGGTGACATTGTGCTCCAGTTTGTGGAGAGTGAGCACCAGTTGGCTGATATCTTCACTAAGCCTCTGGACAGCTCTCGGTTTTCAGCTCTGCGGGGAGAGCTTGGGGTGGTTTGTCCTTACGGACTGTTGTGAGGGGGAGTTATGTGCTACTACTGTATAATATAATATTATATTTATACTATTACTCCTTTCTGGTTGCATTTCTTTTAATATTTTGGGTCGAAGTCCTTCCAGCATAGGTTAGAGTGGTTCTCTTGCCAAATTGCTTTGACTGCTATTTCTTGTCTTGTGCTTCTAGGATGCTGCTTATTAGCTGTCTCTTCCTTCTCTAAGTAGAGCTTACTCACTTCTTATAGGTTCTAGCAGGGGTCGGGCCACCCTTGGGTAGACAGGGGCGATGTTTGCTCCTTAGTGTATGAGTTGATCACCGATAGTCCTAGAATCATATGGGGTAGATAAGAACCTGTCTGAGCGATAGTTTTCTTTATATCTTTTCTATGCTCTAAAGGACTGCTTTTTCTGTTTCTCTTATCAGATTCTCGTTTTTGTTCTTTTGGTTCAGGGGGAGTTCATCCTGGTTATTCCAGTTCTTAATTATGACATAACTCAACCTGTAATTAAAAGATGCATCTCATTCTGAAGGGAATCTGGATTTTCGTGCATTTCATCATGCATTGCATTATAATCAAATGGAGCCTTGTTTATTATCCCTTATGATCTGTTTTCATTGTTTTACATCCTGCCATGATTTATGCTAAACTGCTAGATCTATCATGACTTTTTATGTGTAGTTTAGTCTTTGCCATGCTACGGTGATTAAAAATGCTAAACTGGAATTAAAATCTTGTCATGATAGCTCTTGAGACTAGTCTGGTTGAAGCTATCCTTTTATGATTTTCGCCATGTCAAGTAGGCTGAGTTGAGTTCTGAATCTCTTTTGCACTTTTGAGTAAGCTATGTCAGTTTGTTAAGAAACATGACTTATCTTTAAATCGCTGGTCTAAAAATTTCAAAAGCAAAAATGATCTCTTTTGTGCGAAAAAACTGATCTCACCAAATCTTTCTCATGAGGCGCTTGCCATTGCACTAGGCATGAACTCGGGGAGCCTTGGATGACCTAAGATCACCTCCTTAAGTCTCTTGCTTGGGTGGTCGCATAAGGCTTGGGATCTAGCACATGGTTACAATTTGAAAAATGGTTGAAGCTCGGAGGCAGTTGTGGATGGCACCTAGTCCAGAGCTTGCTTTACTGAGATAAAACCATAAAAAGCCTTCAGAAAAAGAAAAAATGTGCTAAAATTGCTTATCATTAAAAAGATCAAGTTCTGAATAAAATGAGTCCTTCTTCAACTGGTAGCTCTCTAAACTGTTCGATATGAGTCTTCTTGGTTCAACTTAGATTATTTTGACATGGCTTGTATCATCCTCGGATATCTTTAGCTAGACTTCAATCTTGGTTTATTTGACTTGCTAAAGAATTGAATCATTAATCAGTTTATGGACTTTCTGTCTTAGCTATTCTATACATCAATTGTCATGATCTTGATAGCATTCTTCTGTGTTATGGCTTGGTGTAATTCTCTAATAATCATTTTGGATAATCTACATGGCTCCTAATGCTTAAAATGAACATCATATAGCCTTTTCCTCCCTTTTCTACATCTTGATGATTTTATTGCCAAAGGGGGAGAATTTTGGAGAGAAAAAGCCTTCTGGAGAAAAGCCTTGAGTTTTCCTTCTGGAGAAAAGCCTTGAGTTTTATGCTTTCCTTCTGGAGAAAAGCCTTGAGTTTTATGCGAAAACTGCTCTTTCATATTGCTCCTTCATCTCATCTCAAGTCTTTCTCTTTTGTCAACTTGGTCGTGAGCTTATCTACTCTTGTTTAGACCTTAGTTGATTTTAAACTCAAACTCATCTTATGCTTTTTCGGTGTTTGTCAATATACTCATCAAGGCGGAGATTGAGAGACCATGTGAGAGGTCCTCCACTCTGAGTGATGAGTATTTGACATCGTGGTTGAATAGGTTGAGAGTTGAGTTTTTCGGTTTGGCTGTTTCATCTTGAATCGAAATCGGAACTACCATGTATGGAGCGGAAGTTCCGATGTCGAACTACCGGCGTTGGAAATAGGAACTTCCGATTTACAGGTTTGAGTTGGTGAAGGAAATCGGAACTTCCGCACAAGGGGTAGCGAGTGTCAGATATCTACGACATTGAGTGTTCCTCGAGATGGTAATCGGTTTGAAAATCGGAAGGCGGATGTTCAAGATCGGAAGTTCCGCAGATAAGCGCGAACTTCCGATAATCCTGACAAGTGCGGACGTTCCGGAAATTGGAACTTCCGCTGTGGTAAGTGCGGAACTTCCGATTGTGTCCAGAACTGTGCAGAGAAGGATTAATTTGTGATTTTGATTCAGTATGAGTTTGAGTCTTATACAAATGTTGATGCTATGATATTGTGCAATGCTATGTGATGTGTTTTTGTTTGTGTTGACTGCAGGACATCGAGATGGAGTCGTGGCGAGACACGTGGACCGGACTAGGCGCAGGAGGCGTTGAGGTCAGAACGGTCGGGATGTGTCGAAGACGGCGTGAATCTTGAAGCGGTTGCGAGTCGTGCACAAGAAGGAAGACAGAGGCTTCGGAGAGGTGCGCAAGGGGCGAACGGTCTTTTCGCAAAGCGGCACAAGTGGAGGCGGTTCCGTTCGGGTGTAGCGGGCTTAATGGGTTGGAGGCCCATTAGCCAAGGGCTATAAATAGACATGAACCCCTGGTGCTAGGGTTAGAACTTTTGAGACAAAATTAGGGTTTACCTTTGGAGAGGTAGTTTGGACTTTTTGAGAGTTTGTTGAGTTGGAGAGTATGAACTGAAATCTCTTGTAATCCTTCCTCTGTGTTTCCATCTGTAAACGTTTGATTTCTATCAATGAAGCACTGAGTTTTGATTACTGGTTTATGTCCTCTTCCTTCTCTCTGTTCTTCTCTTGAATATTAGGGTTTTTATGTATCTCTTGATTCGTCCTATGAAATAGCTTGAAACTTGATACCTAGAGTCGTTTTGTCATTGCTAATGTATCCCTAAAGGTTCATGAACTAAGAATCAGAGAATCTTGGCCTTCGTGGTTTTTGGTCTCTCTTGCCCCTTCTTCAAGAAACCCGATTTTGCTTTGATTATTGAATCTTTGCTAGCAACTTCTTCTCAATATGGTCAAGATGTTGTTTAGGATGATGTCCTATGACAAGCCAACCATATTGGATAATCGCTTCGAGCACCTTCGACTTGGTACCTTGGCTTTTTCAACCCAGAGGCTTGTTTTTGTTATTTGATCTTGCTTCATTTACTTTCTTTAATCCCTTTTGTAGGATTGTTTAAATACGATGAAAGGGAGTATTAAGTTTTAGGCACCATTCACCCCCTCTGTGCCATTTCGGTCCTTCATCAACTTGATCTATAGATCTCACTCATCATAGCTTGAGCACCGACTTGGTACCTTGGCTTTCAACTGAGCCATCACCAATCCCTTGATCAACCTGGTCATCAAAGTCAGCTTCCTGCTGCCGTGAGGAGACACCGCATACACCTCCTATATTGATGTCTTGTCGATGAGACCCACCTCCTGTGCTTTGATCTTCCCAGCCAATTCCTTGGCCACCTGAGTTTGCAGCTCTTTGGCCATCCGAAGTTGCTGCCTCCAGCAGCAACTCCATGTGCATGAGTCTCATCGAATTGACCAGGCAAGCTGCTGCTTGAAATAAAAATCTCCCCGATCTCCCTTCCATGCCGTGTGGAAGGGACCAGCCACCAAGACCAACTAAGCCCCTGTCTGCTATTCCTGCATGCACGTGGAGCCAGAAGACATAACCTTCCAAGTTACTGTCTTGGCCTCTGTAGCCACTGCCACCTGCGCCAACTTCGTGCGTGTGGGACTCACCGTCCCTTGTAGCACCATGTGCGCCTTCCTGCGCGCTGTCTAGACGTCTTGAGGCTCCTCCTGCTGCGCGTCCTGCGCCAACTGCGTGTCGCCTCTAGGTCCCACCATGTCCTTGGCTGGTGAGATCAACAGGGCCTGAGACCTCCTGTCCTGGCTCGACTCCCGAGTTCCACTCTAGCTCCTCCAAATTGTCCTTTACACAAACCGGTTTACAAGTTTTCAGGGAAATTTTGTACACCTGGTTCAGGGATCTTGTCACCTTCATCAACAGATCCTTGTTCTTGTCATAAACACGCAAGAACTCATCCTTCAGCTCTACCCTGCACCCCCATTCCGCCAACTGCCCAAAACTGAGTATGTTGTTACACAGACTTGGTATAAAATAAATTCCAGTCAGTATCCATTGATCGTCGTTCTTGCATTGTAGCAGCATTGTACCTTTGCCTTTTATCTGCACCGTGGAGCCATCGCCAAACTAGATTTTACCCAAAATCTTCTCGTCGAGCTCATGGAACATGGAGCGATCTCCCATTATGTAATTGCTTGCTCCATTATCTAAGTACCACTGATCTGTGTGATCATGGCTGCCTCCCTCTTTGTGTAGTTTAGGAACTACGTTCTCCTCGCTCAACATCACTATGACTAGCGCCTCATTGACACATGAGAGAAGCAGGGTAGGCTCGTCGTCTTTACTGACTCGGTTGAGATTTACCTCCTCGTTCTTCTTCTAGTTTTGACAATCCGAAGCGTAATGCTCGTACTTGCCGCAATTGAAGCACTTTATGTGGCTTCGACACTCCGTTGCATAGTGATCAAATTTATCACATTTAAAACACTTGATATGTGACTTGTCATGAGATTTGTCACTACTGCCTTGCCTATCCCAGTCTCCACGTCTTCCTCTGCCGCCTTGGCTATTGTTCTGCCAATTTCCCTTCTTGACATTTTCTCCAGATTTCATGCCCCGAGTAGATTTGTTGCCCCGATACCAAATGTTGGAATTCTTCTTTAATTAACTCGTTGTCTTCCCTCAACGTGCCTCCTGGTTCCTGTTTGGACCTCCCATGTCGTTGTCTTCAAATAGCTTGAAGCCTCTTCACATGATGTAGCAAAGCACCTAGAGCAGCTTATCTTATAGCCGTGGGACCCACTGTTGTGACTTCCCTGGAGACTCAAAGCAACGTCTTTGCTTTGTGCTGTCCTCCTGCCTCGGTACTTTCAGCGCCCCCGTGCCTCGGGTTGTTTTCACGAGATGTGAGAAAGATGTCGAGAACAAAACGCAAACATAGAACACAACCTCTGTTTGGGAGCACGCTCCTTGTTTTGATGTTTTTATTTCTTCTCTCTGCTACTCAACTTCTTACAAAATCTGATTACGTAGGTCCTTATATAGGCACAACTATTTCTATAGTACTCGGGTTCGGACTGCTATAGTAAGTAGGTCGAATTGATACAGTGTTCTGACTCGGGCTGCTATAGTACTCCACTCTGATTGCTACAGTACTAATACCGAAACAAGATTAACTTTAATAGGGTCTAGCATTTTCCCCAACCATAATCGGTTTTTGAATCCTTCCATATAACCCAACCCTATCAACACACAGAAGAACGATTGACCTAATGTGCCACATGCATGACTTTGAACTTGATCCTCTTGTTAAAGGACTTGAAAGTCATTTTTTATTTTTTACTGGTTGTGCTTATTAGGTCGTAGGGTTTAGTACGAAGTCAGAAATCTAAAGTGCTTGCTCTATAGATCTCACTCCAAATTAAAGCAGAAACAGTAGTACTTGACAAGCCAACCATATTGGATGGCTGTGACCACACAGGAGGCTATTGGGATGGCCTACTACGTTATCGCTGTCACAGGAAGCTTCAACTTGCACACCCCCAGGTGAATTATTTTCTGTGTCGTTGGCTAATGGCATGTGTGCAATTGTGCATCTATATAAAGCGCCAGAGGGAACGAAGAGCGACACAAGCCTCAGTGCAACCACTGGAGCAGACAGATAAGAGATAAGAGGGAGAGAGAAACATGTATTGTAGTTGTCGGTAAGATGGAAGAGAAGCTGAACTCATCAAGGCTAAAGGGAGAAGAGAGAGAGTACAGCCTTAGCTTAAATCTCGATCTCCATCTCTTCTTCGAATATGATCGAGGCTGTACCCTCTCTCTTCTTCTCTTAGCTTCTTGATGCAAACACCCCATGGAGAGAGCGCTGTTGCAGTTGATCAGTATTGGAGCTTCAGATCCATGTCTATGATCAGGCATCAGTCAAACATTAACGTTGTGGTTAGTTAATTTCCTTTCTTTAGTTTGCTCAAGTGCCATCATCACAGGGCGTATATACTGGACTAGTTGATATATAAGCTACATCTGGAGACATAATAACTCAGTCTGAACTGCATGCTACATTCCTAGTTCATCTCTTTGTTACTTTGTCTGGAGACATAATGACTCAGTCTGAACTGCATGCTACATTCCTAGTTCATCTCTTTGTTACTTTGTCTGGAGACATAATAACTCAGTCTGAACTGCTGCTAGCCCTGCATGCAAGTTATCCATGCACAAGTCTGCTTTCTGCTACTACTTTCAGTGCCACTGGTTGTCAGCGGAGTACTTGATGATATGTGAATATGTAGATGTGTCATGACAAGAACCACAAATCTTTCATTATTTTTGTGACGAGATAGCAGAGACTGTCCTTTCTTAAGGACACTCATCAATCTACTTCATTGCTCAAGGCAAGTAAATGTTGGATCTATAGCAATCGATGGCAAGGCCGTTTCCAAGCTTGCAGGTAAGGCTCTCGATGCACATATGCTTGAATCTAAGTGCTTTTCTGCAAGAACCTGAACTGCGTGTCAATTTGCATTCTAGTATACCAAGATCTCCTCTCTGAAGGACGATGGCTATGTATGCCACTGACAACTAAATGGATCGATTGTACATGGACTGAAGAAACTCTGGGTGTGCCTCCAAGATTAATTAGATCTAATGTCCTCGATCAGGTTAAGGTATAGTCCTACTGTCTCTCTCTTAGTAACGTTTCTTTTTATATGTTCGTCTCCAAAATTTTCTTGCCAAGAACAAGTGAACAATCTTTTACATGTACATCTTTGGTTTGTTGCTTACTTGCTTAGGTGAAATGTGTTAGGTAATCTTTGTCTAAAGTATTAGTTTCCTTCTGTTGATCATCGAGTCTTAGTTGGATTCTGATTCTTAGTCCTATTTCATTTGTGTAGCTGAGTCTTGATGCTATATAAGCAAGGGCATTGTACTCTAATATGAGATAACTTGAGAAGAAAAGAAGAAAAATATGCTAGTTGTGCCGCACTGGAAAATTTTCTTTGTTCGTATTCGAGAGCTTTTTGCCGTGAGTTTGTTTGTCTTCGGTTTGGGGCCAACAATTGGTATCAGAGTCCGAGTTCTTGACCCGTGTATGCCCAAGATCATGCCACGCTCTCCGGGAAGTTGTGTCACCGGTGACGAGGCGATGTCGGGTGTGATGGCGAAGGAGAGTTCCGCTGTCTTGCTGTAATATCCGATGCTCACCAAGAGCAATTATGCAGTATGGGCTATCAAGATGAATGTGTACATGCGCGCTCAGGGAGTGTGGGACGTGGTCGAGGACGACAATGTCGATATGCGCAAGGATCAAATGGCCTTGGCGGCGATCTATGGAGGCATCTCAGAGGAAACACTCTTCTTACTAGCCGAAAAAGAGACGACCAAAGCTGTATGGAAGACGTTGAAGATGATGCATCTTGGTGACGATCGTGTCAAGGAAGTACGAGTACAAACTCTCAAGAGCGAATTCGAGGTGATGTGCATGAAAGAGACGGAATCGATCGACAACTTCACCACGAGGTTGACGACGATTGTCAATCAGATCCAAGTCTTGGGAGACAAGATGGAAGAGAACTATATTGTGAGAAAATTCCTTCGGGCAGTTTCTTGAAAGTTTTTGCAAATCGTTTCCGCCATTGAGCAGTTTGGCGATCTCAAGGTGATGACGGTTGATGAGGTGATCGGCCGCTTCAAGGCGCACGAGGAACGAATTTGAGGATCTGGCAGCGGTGAAGATGAGCACCTGCTGTTAACTCACACCGAGTGAGAGGCCCGATCATCGAAAGGCAAAGGCGAGGGTTTTTCCGGCGGTTCTAACGGTGGTGGTATCCGAGGCAGCAAGAATTGAAAATTTGACAAGACAAAGGTGAGATGTTATAATTGTCAGTATTTTGGACACTTTGCTTCAGAATGTCTCAATCCGAAGAAGGAGAAAGCGCCTCTTGCTGAAGCTCTCAGCGATGATGAACCAACATTAATTGCTATGATGTTGAGCCGAGTCTATGTGTTATTCAAGTTGAAGTTGTGACCAACTTGAAGTTCCGAGTACGAGTTGTGCAAGTCGTAGTTGAGACTAACTGTCCTTAGTTGAGTACGAGTTGGGGCGCAAGTCGTAGTTGAGACCGACTGCCTCAATGAGTAAGCGTCCAAGACGTGTTCGAGTTGTGCCACCTTCTTCGGCCGAGTGTGTGGGAGCTATGTTAAAGTTGAGTCTAACTGGCAGCACACGAAATATAATAAGTACAACAAAGATTAGGGAGTGATTGTTAGGTAATCTTTGTCTAAAGTATTAGTTTCGTTATGTTGATCATCGATTCCTAGTTGGATTCTGATTCTTAGTCCTATTTCGTTTGTGTGGTTGAGTCTTGATGCTATATAAGCAAGGACATTGTAATCTAATATGAGATAACTTGAGAAGAAAAGAAGAAAAAGGTGCTAGTTGTGCCGCACTCTGAAAATTTTTCTTTATTCATATTCGAGAGCTTTTTGTCGTGAGTTTGTTTATCTTCGGTTTGGGGCCAACAAAATGCATCGGATAGAATTGTCTATCATCTCGTCTTGTTTTTTCTTTTCTTTTCTTTTGTAGATTGCCCTGATTTTGTTCAGTCCACTAAGGCAGCCAACAACAGGATATGATGAGTGAACGACGAGGTCTTTCAGAATAGCAATCAATTCAATCCAGACATTTGATTTCCCCAGAGTAAGAGTGTTAGTAAGTATGATTGATTCCATTAGATACACATTGGGCTGACATAAATTGCAAACTAAGAGGAGAGCAAATTGCGAATAAGGTAAAAGTAGAGAGAATAAATATAATTAATTTGTGTTTTTTTAGAGAACAGGTTCTAGTCATATTCAAAGAATGGCATGATACTTTCAGAATTTTCGGCAACATGCACGCATAAGAGATAAATGGGTATGGTGCCTCGCTGTGTTAATTTATTCTCATTTTAGTTTTACGTACATTTTTAGTATTCGTCAAAGAACTTACTTTAATTTATCAGTACATACTATTTTTTTTCTGAAAGTAAACGTCTTCTGTTGCATAGAATTACAATTACCATACATGAAAACTCTACTTTATGATGAACATTTCGTTGTAGATCAAATTCCATAATCAACCTAACTGTGTAATTCTACCAAGTTGCTGTCATTTTTTTGCTTTTAAACTTATTATCATTATTTCAGGAGAGTCTATGCCAACCTCAAAAGAAATAGGACATCTTATAAGTATAGTATAAATCCAATGCTAAATTGAAATTTTCAATTCAGTACCTAAACTTTTGGAATGATAAATGCATTGTTGTTTAAACTAAGAAGCCTTGATTAATATAATAGTAATTTTTACCTCTGGTCCTTAATACTTGCTCATGTGGCACACATGCTGTCAAACCTTTTGTCATATCTCTTTTCCCCAATATAAAATACATTTTCTCTTTTGCCAAAAAAATATATCACCATGTGTTCTTTTTCTTAATTTGTTTCAATGATGAATTCTTTCAATTATGAAATCTGCATCACATATAACCCATGAATCGGATGTATGATGCAACTATATATAGATAATCAACGGTGTTACGGTCACCTCATACTGTAACATCCCAAAAATTTGGTCTGTTTTAAAGTTTTAAAAGAAAAATAACCATTTGAATTTTTCTGCTAAAGTTAAAGCTTAATTGGAATTTTCAAAATTCAAACACAATTTAATATGATTAATCCCAACATCAACTATTATCAAAACTATTTTATTTGGATTATCTGGGCTTAGAGATATTTTCTAGAATTTTTCTGAGTCCATTTGCTATTTTCTATTTGCCATTTGGATTTTCTGATATTTTCTAAAAAGAAAAACATATTCTATTTTCCCCGGAACAGTAACAGGCCGAAGCCCATCACTGTTCCAAGTTCAGCCCAACCCCTTTGGCCCAACTCTCGCGCTCCAGCCCGCGCGCTTGCCGCTCTCCCTCTGCCAGTGGGCCCCACACCGCAATCCCTCAGCCGCACGCGCCCGCTTTTCTCCCTCTGACTGGTGGACCCGCCATCATCGCCACGTTATCTTCGTCTCCCCCACGGACTCTCACTGCTGAGTCCAAGTGTCGCCCGCCGCCGCCGTCTACTTCCCAATCTCTCCTCCACCCCGGCTATTTAAGGCCCGAGCCCCGCAGCAATTTCTTCGCCCCTCCTCCCTCCTCCAAAACCCTAAGGTGCTGCCCCCGCTTTCGTCTTCCCAGCGCCGCATTTTCCGAAAGATTGCCGTCGGCCGAAACTCCTTCGCCGTCGAATTCCGCCGTCGCCCGACCTTCGCTGGCCGTGCTACCATCGCCACCGAGTGTGCAATACTCGGAGCTTCGCAGTGCCTGCATCGCCTTCGCTCGCCGACCCCTCTCTCGTCGTTGTCGTGCCATCCGACAAAAGCTCTTCGACGCCACCGCCACTTTCGCCGCCGCCGGTGAGTCATCGCCGCCTGAGCCAAGCCACCACCTCCCAAAGCTCCACCGTCTCCCCAGGGTTCCATTTTGCCACTGCTCCGCCGCCGTTCGCCTTCACCGCCGCCGTCCAGTCGCCGGCCGGAGCCTTCTTTGCTCAGGAGCTCTGTGCCGAGTCAGCTGCCACCTCCTCGGCCATGTCGTCATCTTTGCTTATGTGGCAACCTCCGTCAGCAGCCATGTGGCACATCCAAATCTCCACCGAACTAAAAAGTCCATAGACTCAGCCCACCATGGACTGTTTCAATGCCAAGTGGGACCCACGTGTCGGATCCAATTTCTTTTATTTTCTTGTCATAAATCCCTTTTTCTTCAGAAAAATAATTCAGTAAATCCGAAAATTCTGATTTATCATTATTTCATGTGATTTCAAACTTCCAAAGCCCATATCTTTTGCATCCGAACTCCGATTGAGTCCATTCAAATTTGTAAATTCATCTATATTCGAGATCTATTTATTTATGATCTTTATTTAATTATTGGAGTTGGTTTTATCTCTATTTGGTATTTATTTGTTCTATTTGTTTATTTTACGAGTAGACGTTGCTACTTCAGGAAGTTTTGAACAAGGAGAAGTACACCAAGATCAAGATCAATCCCGGGATTTATTCCAAGGAAAGACGTAGTCCTTTGATCATGTTGAACCTGTGATTTTAAAAGTATATTATTTTATATAATTGCATGCTATCTTTATATCAATTGTTTTGGGTTTAGGTATTACCTGTTGTCATTATGCCTTCATTGAATATTTGAATGCCATAAGCCCTTTGTCACCCTAGCTAGGATAATTTTAGTTGGACATATTTGTATCACCAACATGGGTATCGTATTAGAGCTTAGTCATGCCCAGTCTCGATGGGGTTCATCATCACATGTGTCTTAATGATTAATCTTGACTTAATGATATATGGAATTATGGTGGTTAGCCACTGTTGTAAAATTTGTGTTCCATGAAAGGGGATGTCATTGGTTTCATTTAAACAAAATGGTTTTCACTCAAGCGAGTGGATGGTGGATTGAGGGTGTGGATTTCACACGTGGGTTTGTGGAAAGATCGCCTGAGTAACTTGTCAAGGATTTAATCTTGTGCGCCATTGAACTGAGCCTTAACCGTACAACCACATGTCCTGTATGGGCGGGACCTGGCTGATTAATTAGCAATGTCTTAATTTTGGTTCTATCTTGGAAGAGTGAGTTACGTGATGGACGTACTCACTATGGCGCAAGAGGGGGGGCCCTGTCTGGTCAGATGGAGACATTCAGTGTTGACACCTCAGCGGGCAGAACTGGGTTAAGAAGGAGCTTTGTAAAGGCTTTGTCACGTGCTCTAACCTGCTTACCTAATGTAGTGAGCAGTGGTATCGACGGATGCTAAACCAACTAGAGAAGTCGTGTCTTGTGGGTCAAGCTGTACAACCTCTGCAGAGTGTGTAAAACTATTTGAATAGCCGTGTCCGCGGTTATGGACATGCTCGGGGATTTCATACGGGAGATAGAGTTTCTTTTGAAATGAGTCGGAGTGTGAATGGGAAGTTCACTTGATGAATATAATGTTTGTTCGGTGAATGGGTAATTCACTTGGTGGTTTGTGTCGATTGGTGAATGGGGAATTCATTTATCATTGGTTTGGTTGGGAAGTGAATGGTTAGTTCACTGTTGGTTTCAAAGAAATTGTTTATTTATTTATTATTCTTTCAATTACGCATTTCAATCTATTTATTGTATTTGTCGTAAACGTTGTTTTCTGCAAAAGAACCATACAGCTAACCTTTGGTAAGCCTTGTATGAATACTATTTGCATACATTTCCCTACGACCTGCTGAATGCTTTATGTACTCACGGTTCATGCCTTTGTTGATCAATTGAAGAATATCAAGCTGCACAGGAGTTCTTTCAGAAGGAAGATTATGAAGGTTTTGCGGATTAGGATGCGTTCTCCACTCGATTGCCTGTGGGCATGTTGATTGCCCTTTCCAAGTTTCTCGTTCCGCTGCAAGAGTTTATTTGTTTCTTTAGCCCTGCGTGGTAAGTTAAGTAAACATTGACCATAAGATCCAGTTATTATTATTATCTTTATTTTGAGATCTTTCTAGTTAAATCGAATAAATGGATGGTATTTCATCCTTGTTTCCTGTGTGAGTTAGCTACTGATTTGGGACTAGTTCAGAATATACAGAGGGTTCCTGAGATATATTTTCGGGTCCCGACACATACCTCATTAGTCATTGCTAGTTTTGTAAAGATGGATATGTCAACACATTTGAAGATTTTAGCATTATTCTTAGTTGCTAGTCTAGATATTGATCCACATAGTTAATTCATTTGGTTGGATTCATTCGATGCTTATTTGGGAGGATTAGGATTTACGCATATCTCTTTAAGTCTCGTTGCAATAGTTAATTAGTATCAAAGCATGAAGTCTTTGTGCTCGTTGATGTATGGGGACACTTCGGTCATGTGTTGCAAGACCGTGAAATGGGCTTGAGCGTACGTATCCAGATCGGGAGTGATTGCTTTCCTTCCGATGGTCTTGATACCCTCCAGTCTCTCCTCGTGACGAGATAGAGGCACACCTATTGGTTCCATCTGAGCTATGTAGTCAATGTAGAACTCGATGACCTCTTCGGTTGTGTAACCTTCGATGATGCTGTCCTTCGACCGAGATCGATTCCGTACATAGGACTTGAGAATTCCTATGTACCTCTCGAACGGGAACAGATGATGTAGGAACACAAGGTCGTATATCTTTATCTCTTTTCACAAGGTGATCAATGAGATGGACCATGATATCAAAAAATAACAGAGAGAAATACATCTCAAGATGACATAGAGTCGACATCATCTTGGCCTGCAGATCATCTAGTCTATCAGGATCGATGACCTTCTGAGCAATTGAGTTAAAGAAATAACTTAGTCTCATGAGACACTCGGATCTTGTTCGCCAAAATACTTCTAACCACAATAGAAAGCATTTGTGTCATCAGCACGTGACAATCATGAGACTTCATACCAATTAATTTCAAATATTCCATAGAAACAAGTTTCTTCGTGCTGGCGGAGTAATCGGACGGAATTTTTACAACATGCAAGCTCTAGCACAGTCTATTTCTCTCAACCTTGGACAGAGTGCAACAAGCTAGGGGAAGGTACGTTAGGCCTTTATCGGTCTCTTTCGGTGCTAACTCGGTCCTTATATTTTGTCAAAAAATTATCACAGATGCCTCTATTTTAAAAACAGTGTGTGATATGAGACCATATCAATAGTTCTATTTTAGAACCGTTTATGATACAAAATTATCACAAACAGTTCGAATTAAAAACTGTTTGTGACGTTTGCAATTGTCACAGATGCTTTCATTTTAGAACCGTCTGTGATACATATCACAGACAGTTTGTTTGACTAAACAACATGTGATAGTTTCTTCTACAACTAAAAAATATTCTATTTTTTGGCTAGCCTCAGGAGTAAATATGTATGTATGACTTATTTTTCACCGGTCAGTAATGCTATCATGTCATTATACATAGAAATAGTAAGGTAAACATGTTATTCAATAAACATGTTCAACATATAACAATAATTTCAACTCCGAACTAGTTTTTTTTTCAATTTTGTGTTTACATATGGTCAATCAGCATGACCAGTCAATTCTTACAAAAGATTAAAAAAGTAGAATACTAAAAGTTCAAGTTTCTAGCGGCCCAAGTAGCCCGCTATGTCCATTTTCAAAACTTCATAGGTGACATCGTCGACATCTGAGGTTTCGGGATCAGTGCAGGTAGTCCGAAACACGTTCACCTGTTGATGCGCTCGTTGGACAGTTCCCTAAAGATGCTTTGGCTCAAGGACCAAGTTGAAATGTGCCCAGAGGCTCTCTTCCTCTTGCTTGTGGTGTCTCGGCTTGGTCGACCCGCTCGGCCGACGTCTCGATGTAGCCATTTAAGCAATGGTAATCCTCCTGAAGATGTATAACATCGTTCTCTAGGACCACCTCGATGGCGAGTTTAGCTCGCCGGAAGAGGGAGACCACCCGGAATACACGGCGGAGGAGGTTGTCTAGATGGCGGAACGTCGCCGTCACGTGCCCCGGCATAACCTCCGTCGGAGGTGGGAGGACACTGTTGGCATAGTGTTCTTCCGCAGCATCTGCTAGCGTACGGCCGGAGAGGTCCTTCGACTAGTCGAACCTCCTTCCGACCAATCGAACCTCCTTCTGACTAGGTAGTCGAACCTCCTTTCGACCACCTGTAGTCAAATCCCTTTCGAGAGCCCGTTCTCCTCTGTCCGAGCTACGATTTGAGTGATTAAAATCTCTAAATTCAATATCTTTCTTTTGGTTCTAGTTTTGTATTTTTTTGTATTTTATTTGGAGTTATTTTATTTATTTGGCTCTTTTTGCTCGTATAGATTCCGACATTTTCAAAGAGTTCTTGGACCCGTCAACCTCGACCGAAGCATCTCAACTCTTCAACGAAGGCAAGTCATATGCCTTTGATCATGTTGTACCCATTTTATAAATTTATATTATTTTATACCAGCATGCATTGCTATTTTTATATCAATTATTTCTAGGAATAGTTAAATACCTACTTGACAGTATGACTCCTTGCACAATTGTGAACGACATGTCGACATGTACCATTGGACACCATAGGTTGGGTAATCTTAGTTGGACATTATTGTAATACCAACATGGGTGCGTATTATGCTTAGACATGCTTTAGTTATGCGATGTCTCTCAATCACATGATTCAATGATGATAAATTTGACTTAATGATATATGAAATTGTGGTATGATACCACTGTCGTGCAACTGTGGAGCGAGGTCACAGTTGTGTCAATTGTGGTGCGATGCCGCTGTTATAAAATTTGGTGCCATGGCAGGGGTTGTCATTGGCTTGGGTGAATGAAAATGATTTATGCTTGGGCGGTTGGTCGGTGGACAAGGAGGAATGTGCAAGGCAGTGCGGGAGGCACATTTTTTGGTCAGAGGCACTTAGGTGTGCAAGACACATGGGATAAGGTAGTCTTGTCTGAGAAACCACTAAATACTTAACTTTGTGTGCCATTGATCTGGGCCATACCATGCAACCACATGTCCAGGATGGGGTGGACCTGGCTGAATAATTAGCAATATTTTGGTGTGGTTCTATCATGGTGGTGTGATCCTCGAGTTTACGGATGGATTCACATGGCGCAAGAGGGAGTTCAGAAAGGTGAAACCTTAGCGGGCAGAACCAAGTCAAAATAGAGCTTTGTAAAGGACTTGTCATGTGCTCTAGACTGCTTACATAAGGTAGTAAGCGGTGATATCGACGAATGGTAAACAAACTAGAGAAGTTGTGTCTTGTGAGTCAAATTGTACAACCTCTGCAGAGTGTAAAACTATTCAAATAGTTGTGCCCCTGGTTATGGACAATGCCTGGTAATTTCACACGAGGATTATATTTTTTAAAAAAATATGGTCCTAGCTGGTTGCAAGTTGTTGGAATGGTTTGGTTGGGAAGCGATCTAGTCGTGGAAGCGATCTGATCGTGGTCGTGGTCGTTGGTTGGGAAGTGAATAGGGTGTTCACGAGTTGTTCCAAAGAAACTTGTTTACTTATGTATTAATCTTTTAAATCGTGCTTCCAATCTACTTACTGTATTTACAGTCAATACTGCTTTCTACAAACTAAACATAAAGTTATCTTTGTCAAGCCTTGCATGAATACTACCCGCATATATTTTTCTACAACTTGCTGAGTACTTTATGTACTCACGGCTTTGCATCATTTATTGATTAGTCGCCAAAGAAGAACCAGGGAGTACAACGCTCTTTGAGGAGTAATACTTCGAAGACCATGCGAACTAGGAGGCATTCTCCACTCGATTGCCTGTGGGCATGTCGGATGGCTTCCACGAGTTTGTTTTGTTCCTCTGCAAGTTTAATTTGGTCGTGGACCTGGTCGTAGATTTGGTCGTGGATCTGGTCATGGACCTGGTCGTGACTTTAGCCCTTCGTGGCAAGTTCTGTAAAATCTTGACCATAAAGTCCTTTTGCTGCTAAGTATTATTAATTTGTTTGCTTCTTTAGCTGTGTTGTTCTATGGTTTTGAGTACACCAATGTTGCAACTGTGTGAGCTAGCTACTGATCTTGGACTAGTTCAGTATACACAGAGGGTCCCAGGGTTGCGTACTTAGGGTCCTGACACCTTATTATCAATTTAGGGAGATGTATCAGCATAAGTATGTTGCCTTGTTGGCAATAGTCTAATGGATGCCTTGTCTATGCAACCAGAAGAAGCTTCTATCATAGAGATGCAAGAACTAGTGTCATTAACCTTTGCCCTGAGATACATGAACTCCTTCACCAAGGCAAGTCACTGTCTGACCAAGTCTAGTGGTGGTTGAGTACAAGATCGAAGAGATGGGCTTCATTAGATTTTATCTGGCTCCCAAGATCAAAGAAGATGAGGATATGAAATCATGATGGCTTACCAAGATATGCTTACATTGCCTACTTTTCCGGGTCTTTCAACCATCGTTTGCTTAACTATTGTTTGTAAGCAAAAACGATGTTATGCTTATCTCTTAGGCCAGACTGCTTTAGTTACTTGTATATGTGACAAATGTGTATTTGTGCTTGTGCATGTTACTGTGATCGATATATGTATATATGTGTATTTGCTTGTATTTGTTATCTGCATATTATTTTCAGATGGTATGGCTAGCATTTCCTAAGACTAGCCGAAAAACAGAAAATTTTCTACATATAGAGAGAAGTATCACAGACGGTCCTGTGCACCAACCGTCTGTGATATGTAGCCCGTCACAGACGGTTGGTAAACACGATCGTCTGTGATACTTCTCTCTATATGTAGAAAATTTGTTTCGTGGTTGAAGCCATCTGCGATAGTGGAGTTCACAGACGGTTATTTATACGAACCGTCTGTGTTGTGACTATCATCGACGACTCAGAAACCGTTTTTGATAACTATCTGTTACCATAGACACATAAACTCACATAGTTGCAAAATGACCTTTTTAGCAACACCACAGACGCAAAATATCGCTATCCATGTGGTGGCATGAAGGCTAAAAGGACTATTTTAATAAATAAGTTTGATGGTATGTTATTTTTAAAATATTATTAATATAGTCAAATGAAAAAAAATCGTCTTAGCTAGGACCGGATTACATAAATGTCAATTTTGTAAAGCATCGTGTGACTACTCGACATTGGATATTTTGTTACCACTTACCAGGAACAAGGAGACAAAATTTTGTATGGGAAGTAGATGTACTACTGCCTGACATGGTACCTCCGCCGTGCACCCGCTCTTATCCGGTCGCGAGGCATTGGAGTGCGTCGACCCTCAAAATTGGCGGGAGGATTTGGTATGTACTTGTGCAAAAACTGATTGGAAACTCCGTAAAGATCGAAGGACACCATCTGCTACCGGATTGTCCGGCCGACAGTGTCATGTGGTTAACTTTTGCATCAACAAAAAGCAGAAAAAGGCAACAAAACCAATAGTTCCGTTTCACTGTATCGCAATGTTAACTTAGTTACTCGTTCATTTCTTCCTATCATCAACGAAAAGTAAAAAAGTAACAAAACCGATAATTTCACTTGACTGTATCGCAATGTTAACTTAGTTACTCGTTCATTTTTTCCTATATAAATACGTGTCATTTTGCGCATCCAAAGATATATCATCGCTATTTAACTAAGACAGTTAGTTCTTTTGCATACATGTGTAAATGGAGTGAGTGCAATTTTTTATTGATGTGTTTTCTAGTATTTTTCACTAAATGTTCTGCATAGCTCGTAATAATCTTATTTTAGATTGCAAGATTGAGCCTGCGTGTGTGACTCCTAAAATCAGTAGGCACCCGCGTCAAGTCTATGACTTAAACCCAGTGGGCTGGGTGCACACTTGCACGCCTAGCCATCTGGCCACATGCCAGTTTCCTCCTAATAATATTCATGATCGCTACCGAACCATCATTTGCGTCATTACCAATTAAAAACAACCTACATATATAGGGAAAGCGTGGTCCCCACTCTCGTTCTTCGCCTACCATTGTCGCCCTTCCCCTCTCTATTATCCGGTTAGATCCAAACACCTCCGCTATCTCTCCTCCGGTCTTGTTAGCGGTGAGAAATTAACAGGGGTCCTACCCTTTGTGCATCCTTTCTTTATTTTTATTTTGGTTTTATTTGTGTTCTATTTCATTTTTCTTCTTTGAACCCAGAGGCGCTTTTTTCTGGCTACTCGTCGCTTGTGAACTGCTCCTGTTAACTATGGCCATGGTGTTTTAGCATATCATTTTTTATTTTCTGTTAAAAATGAATTAAAATAAATATTTATGAAATTGATAGATTTTTGGAATATAACTGAAGCTTTTTGGAATATAACTGAAGCTTATTTCAATTTCTAGAAATTAAAATAAGAATTACTATGATTAAACAAACAATAATTTCAATTATAAATATTTTATTCGAATTTAGCATATTAAAATGTGCGCCTCTGAATTTTTCTAGAATCATAAAGTTTATTTGGTATTTATCTAACACTCGGTTTGAATGTCAGAATTAAGCATGCATGGAATGGGAGAACTGGAATTGATGTTTATGACTAAAAGAGCGGTGTGCCAAATTAGAGCCTCCACCCTCTAAATCATGTGGAAATGAGATCAATCTATTTCTCCAGAAGCCTCTCTCGACGTCTTCCCGTCCTTGACTCCTGATCCACCATGGCTCCACCTCGCCGTTGGCAGCATCGCCTCCTCATCTACGACTTCGACGATGCGTCTTCCTCGCTAACGGATGACAGTTGATGGACCTCCCGTGTCTCGCCACCACCACCCTCCCATCCGACCACCCCCACCGACCTCTTTTTGTCGCATAGCTTCAGATCTGGCTGTGCTTCTTCCTCATTGCCGATGAAACACTATCTGCTGCCGGCAAGCTCAAGATGACCTTGGCCGCCGCCGACCACTTTCCCCTTCTTCCTCTTTGACCCTGCCGCTCCATATCTAAAGCCACCACACCTTCATCAAAATGGCATCCAAATCAGGTAGCTGCCTGCGGTCTTTCTCAACTCCGATAGCCGCAACACGTCTTCCTCAATTCCGATAGCTTTGTTCTAGGCAATAAATAAGTCCATGAATAATTATCTAAAGGAAATAACCAATATATCTAGATTTATAAGAAGTTACTCTAAATAAATATTGAATGTGTAGTTGTTTCGCATGTGGCACTTGTGATATATTCCCTCCCATGTATGTCGCCATCAACGGTCACCTAAAATTAGCAACAAAGAAAGAGTGAGTCCAAGACTCATCAAATACATAATAAAGCTATAAACAATAGTTTATCAACCGTAACCAAGGTTATCATCATCATCTATCTATTTAATGCCATTCTCATACTCGAATAAACAAGGCACATTCTATAAAGATAAATTAGCACAATTTAACAACTTACTCATATATGCGAATGCACCATCATGCTCATGCTCATATACGTCTCATCAACTGTTACCGGCATAGTGGAGCGTTCACCCGTCGATGAACCACTCTATCCTTCACTCCAGTGAAATCCTCACCGAAGTAGGATTTTATCTAGAGCACTCCGAACTAGTCATGTATCTTTCTCATCGACTTGGCTCATGCAACTCCTGTCATGTTGAATGTAAATGATGCAACATCTTTAATTATTCATCAACATAATTCATCTCATTAAATCAATATCTCATTATCATTAACTCAATATCATAATCTCCTTCACTCAATGTCATCAATATAATTTATAAGGATAAGCTTAACGAAAACACAATAAACAACATGATAAGTAATATCAATGCCAATGGCGAACAACCCATGTTCACGAGTCTAACATGTGCTTGCCTCTTTATTCCTTCAAAGCCGGATAGTGAGGTGATGGTAGAGCACTAGAGACCACACCCCCTAAACAAACAATTCAAAACAAATCTCAAGATCACATCATCCCAGCACCAACATTACACTAATCACCCTCGCAAATCTACATCAAGATGACACAATTAACTCAATTCTACCGCACGCACAACCACTGTCCTAGTAGTAAAAATGCTTTAACCAATTCACCCAAACTCCAAATCCAGCAAACCAATACTTTCTGAGCCCGAGTCGGACCACACTGACAATGACCGCCTTCACTACCCCCACTCCACGTGGCCGTCACATCACCAATTGAGGCAAGGCCATGGTCATAGCATGCAGCACATGGACAGAGAAGCATGTGGACGAAGAGGCAACAAGCCAGCGTGACACAGCCGTCGCCGTGCTCTGGTACGGCAATCTTGTCGTCGCCTATATTTAGCGCCCTCCGGTGAGCTACGTCGTGCGGATCCGCTATGCCTTCAAGCCACTGTCGAGCTGCATCACCTCCTTCCCTTTGCTGTTTATCCATTACCGCCATCGCCTCACCACCATTGCTTCCCCAAATCAAGGCAGTCCAGCTCCTCCTACTCCATTCAGATCTGGGCACCGAAGGATCGTAGGACCACCGACCCAAAATCATGGTATTCTTACTCCATCCGCAACGACACACCCGTTCACGCACCCTCCGCCGTCCTACAAGTCCACCGCAGCTGCTGCACCTCCGTGTGGTGCTGGGTTTGCAGGTAGTAGAGAGATGGAGAGAGGGAGTAGACGGTTGTGAGCAATGAATGGAAGCGGTTGCCGACGAGTTGAGCCCAACTAGATTTGAGATTTTGCTAGAGAGAGATAACATGGTGCAGCATGCGAAGGAAAAAGTATGGAGGAGGAGCGAAGACACTACAGAGGGGAGTCACTGTTGAGGTTGACAGAGGGAACGTGCTTTGCATCAGCGGCCAGAGAGCTGACAGAAAGCAGAGAAAGAAGGAAGGGAGGGAGAGGAAGATGGCCTGAAAGTTGGGCAACACTATTTTTATATTTTTTGGTGATTAAGATTTACTTACTCAGCTATATCACTACAAATCCGTTGCCACATTCGATCAAAACCAACCTTTATTAGGTCAAGGGGATCAAGTGACCCGGTATTGATAGGTGAGGGTTCTATTTTAAATAGTTGTAGAGGTGTGGATTAAAAATCGGACCAAGTCTATTGTTGAAGGTTGTAAAATGGATTTTTTTCCTTAGCCCTTCTCATAAATAGCCACCTTTCGGGCATCATGGCACGTACGCCTAAACTGCCTCCACGGCATAAGCCGAACCACCATCCTACCAAAACTCCTTGTCGAGGTCCTACCACTGTAGATAAGATTTGCTTGCCATCTTCACCACCCTCAGCATCCCCTTCCCTCCTATACTTCATCTGTCGTTTGCTGTGCAAAAGCATAGCGAAAGGGCTTCGTTGAGCACCACTACGCGCCTAAGCCTTTTAGAACACTGCTAATGACATATCAACGGCTCCGTAGGTGTCCCATGACACCTAGCACTTAGGGCCCATCATTCTACCCCTTAACCCCCGGAGGCCTCTCTCCCTCTTCACCTCGATATCACTATCACTGTTAGTGGTGCCATCTCTCAATGTGAGATTCACACGAAAATGGTGACAACAAAGGCCAATGGGGATAATAATTCAAATAACCTAATGGAATGGTGGGTGTTAATAAACCAAAGTGACTTGTTAGGGGTAAGTGACAAAAAACGGTGGCTTTGAGGGTCTTTGGATTTATCTCGTTAAACATGCTTCTATTCTATCTTGAATATTAATTGAAATTTTAATCGTCCCTTATTTAGATGAAGAGTTAGGTTTCTAATGTAACACCCCAACCCAACACGGAGCACAGAATGCCACTAAACTACACTAACTATCAAATTTAACATTAATTAATAGTAAATTATAGCAATCATATCAATGATAAAACCCGTCCATGGGTCACATTAACACAAGCATAACGATAAGGCAATCATAGATAATTAATTCCTAGGAAGCATAACAAGATAATAAACTAAGATTGACGCAAACCAATCGAATAAAGTCTATTAAATGAACAATCAACTCCAACCAATCACATATGGCTAAGGAATACTATCAATTCCTAATCATGAATCATCATGCTAATAAAGTGTCTCATGGCCAATGTTTCAAGTATTTGAGTGTATAACATAGTTCCAAGTGCGCTAGCCTATCCCATGTGCAACGTCGTCAACAGTCGCCTACAAACAACAATAGAGCAAGAGTGAGTCCACGACTCAACAAGCATAATAATAAATAATGAATAATAATTAATCAACTGTAAACAATATCACCACCAACATCAACTATTTACCCATATTTCATTTCATACTCAATTCTTAATCTTCCCTTTTCATTAAATACAAGTTGTCTCTATACTACATGTCCATATGCAACTCCTTTCGCGTATACTGGTATAGCGTGAGTGAACACTTGTGACAATGTTCACTCTCAAGCCCGTCCTCCAAAAGGATCAGGGACCTCCTCCACTCCCATGGAGTGTCTACCAATAAGGTAGATCTTGAGCAACCTCCGAGCGGTCGGTCTTACATACCCGACTCGGATAACGCTCGACAGATGCTTTCTGCACTCGATCTTCGTGTTTGGGAGATGAAAGTGACTACCATCAAGGATAGCACGGACCTCTCGACCCTGACTCTTGATGCGCTTTACTCGCGTCTCAAGACTCACGAGATTGACATTGTCTCTCGAAGGTCGAAGTCACAATGATGGCTTTAGTCACCGATCCCACTGGATCTTCTTACGAGTCGACACGTGGTTCTCCTAGCTGCTCTCGTGACATAGCCGATGATCGCTTAGAGCAGACTTGAGGATGAACAGCTAGCCCTCCTAGCTCGGAAGTTTTCTCATGCTTACAAGAGGAGGAGGGATGGTAAAGAGGAGGTCTGTGATTTGTTTCGAGTGTGGTGGCCCCAACCACATCCGAGCAAACTGTCCCAAGCTTGGGAAGGGCAAAGGTGACTATGGCGGTCCAAGCAAGAACGACTACATCGACAAGAACCGCAACACGAAGCCCTCAGCACCTGACCAAGGCAAGAAGAAGTTCCGCAACTTTGGGAAGGCTAAGAAGGCATTCCATCGCGTCCTCACGCCCTCGGCAGCTGGACACCAGCGAGGTGGAGGGTGGAGGACGATGATGGGAAGGGCGATCATGATCCCAAGGACGGCGGCAACTTCTCCTGCATGTGCTTCATGGCCCTCGAGGCGAATCGAGCGACAATGGTGTACTCCGACTCGACGAGGTTAGTCCCACTTATGACCAACTTAATGATGCTTTTCTTAAGCTAGGTAGATTCCATGCTAAGTCTAGGGCTAAGTGTGTTGGGTTGGAGAAGGAAGTAGCTAGACTATCACGGAGCTCACTTTACTTACATCCGCCCCTCCCGTGATGAATGTGACACATCTCAGTGCTTTGATTGATGATATGGAAAAACTAAGGACCTTACATGATAGTGTGTCCTCCGAACTTGACATGATTAAGGTAGAGAACATTAGCCTTCTTCTGAATTAGAGATGAGTAGGATAGCACCTCCTTCATCCACTACTGTTGAGGCTCTTGCTTGCACCTCATGTGAGGTTAAGGACAATTCGTTTAGAGGTCTTTATACCATCTTTGCTTGATCTGCCTCGAAACTTGTGAAAATTGTAATAATCTCAAGATGAACCTAAAGCAGGCGAGATCACAAAATTGTTGAATTTCAAGTCTGCGCTACTAGAGCTGTTGTTTCTTGTTTAAATCGTCCTAAGTTAGCTCACGAACTAGAATCATCTAGCGGTTTCAAGAAATGATTGATCACAAGAATAAATTGGCTCAAGATGCTTCTAAGGACCTTGTTAGCTCACCTTGCAATCATTGTAATAAACTAAAATGTGATTTGGTTGCATTGGATGAAAAATGTGTGAAGCTAACTAAGGACCTTCTAGAGACACAATCATCCGCTTGTATTGTGTGTCTTTGGGAAGAAGTCTAAGGGTTTGGTAGAGACGCCTAGTAACGTGAACCAATGCGCTAGCGTGGGACTGTCCCCCAAAGTACCGTGCGTGCACAAGCCAATCTTTCCTCTCGTTGTTGGTTCTTCTTACGCTCCCTTATCTTCTGCTTGTCCCTTCTTCCCCTGCTCTTCTTGCACTCTCTCTTTCGGAGTGTCGGTATCTTATGAACACTCTCGAGAGGTTTGTAGGAGGCAAGAAGAAGCTCAATCTCATTCTAGACAAATCTAAAATTTGCAGATTTAATCGAGGTCTAGGATATGATATCCGTGGAGGATATGAGGAAGCATCCACCGTCGTGCTCAAAACCATAGCACGGTGTGATCAAAACTAAGCCTGTGGTCGAAAGTCAATTTTAAGTCGTGGGTTTTGTTCAAAGGATTTCATGAAGACAAGGTGATCCACTGCGCAGCGCTTGACCCCTCGTAAGGCGAAGTATCATTGCACCTTCTATCGTAAAGATGGACATTTAGTTGATCATTGCTTGAGCGCCAAGATCGCTGAAGAGATCGTGTTGAGTCTCTTAGGAACATTCGTGGTCACCCGGATCTTGAGTGCACCTAAGACCAACACGAGGTCTAGATTTGTTCCATCGATGATTTTGGGCAAGATCGAGGACTTGGTTTTTCCGAGTTTTCGATTTTCGTCCTCATGCTCCCTTTGGTCGTAAATCTCCGCCGTCACGAGGTAGATCTCGTTTTCCTTTCGAGATAGCTACTCATGGCGAGATCAAGATATTCTTGGCACTGACTCGCTCCTCCATAGCGATCGGATCGAAAGAATAGTGAGATCTTTGACTTGTTGAGTGACAGAGCGTAGGGTAGATAGAGGTCGATCTTGCTTGACTACTTCATCATTTCGCCGTGTTACTCGAGATTGGGTGCCAAAATCACTGCTGATTCACCCAAGATCTTGAGACTTTACTGTTTGACTCGTGTCGTCGGGCCGGGAAGGAAAGGTCCGGATTGTAGACTCGGTTGTTCACGTCATATGACCGGTGAGTCTCGTTGGTTTTCTTCTAGCCCGCGCTCCAGTGATGAGGCGATCACCTTCTGAGATGCTTCATTTGGGCGCGTCATCGCTAAAGGTATGTGAGCATTAATGATTCTTTTATTTTAAAAGATGTTGCCTTAGTAAGTAAGGCTGCAGATAATCGCTTTCGCCTCTCTCGACTTCGATGACGGTTTCGAGGTGAGCTTTAAGAAAAACAATTGCAAAATTCTTGATTCTTGGGTAGTCTAGTTTGCGGATTTCGTTATGGGAGGATTTTTCGTGCTGATTTTTCCGGATCTTACGGTGATCCTCTCCGATGTTTAATTGCTTCAATCCCGTGATTTGACTTTCGGCATAGGAGACTTGGTCATATAGGATTTGATCATCGACCAGTTAGCGGCCACGATCTCATTCGTGGTTTGCCAAACTCAAAATGGTCAAGGATCTTGTTTGTGCTCCTTGCCGCGGCAAAATGGTTGCCGCTTCACATCCTCCATTCTGATGACTATGACGGATGTGATCACCATAATCACCTTCTCTTCACGCAATGATGCTTATGAATCCATAATTTAGCATAAGTTCATCGATAATACCATCTTCTAACATTCTTGAATTCATCAATGCAATTAATATCATAACCATTCATATTGTTTGCAATTAAATAACATGAAGGTAAAACAATATAATTGTAATAAGTGATAAAGAATATAGCGATCCACCATCGATTTCTGTCTACCATGTACTTGCCTCTTTATCCCTGTGAAGCTAGATAGAGAAGCAAAGGCAAGGCACTAGAGACCACACTCCCTGGATAAACATTGTAAGACATAACTCAAAATCACAACATCACAATACTCACACTTTACAATTATCGTCATCGCATGTCTACGCTAAACCGACCCAATTAACACAAAACTACGGACACACTACACACTGTCCCAGTAATAAAACGGCTCTAACTTATACACCTAAACTCAAAATCTCAACATCCACTACTTTCTGGAATCCTCATGAAAAATCCTACAACTTATTAGTTACGATGACCTTCTGATTCTACATTTCTCTGCCCTGTTTCCCCCTGAATACTGGCCAAGAATCTGCCAGGACAGTCAGCTTCATAATTTTATATATTTAAAGCTAAAACTTGAAAATATATGAACGATACCAATTCTAGAAACTACACAAAATTTCATAAATTATTCAAGTTGTCACCATATTTTAATTTTGCCATCTACTATATGAAACTAACTCATCTTCATGACGTCAGTCAGCTACATCAAGATTGTATACATCGATGTTCATGAGACCATAACTTTTCGCTTTCTGCTCCAATTCTAATTATCCAGACGTTCCTCGAAAGCTAACGAGGTTACCTACCTTTTCTCTAATTGGACCAACCTCTGAATCAGAGCCTAAATACCCCGAACCGCCCCCCGCAAGGTCTGCGTCTAACCTTGATGAACTAGAGTACGCTGAAAACTAACCTTCCCCTAATCAAAATGATCTATAAACTTAACAGCGACCAATCCATGGAAAATTATAGAGATTAACAGGGGTTACCCTTGAGGAACACGAAGGATCACGAAAACCTCGTGAATTTCCTCCGCTTTTCTTTTATTCCCTTCTTCTTCTCCTTCTTTCCCTCCTCCTTGCTCCCTCCCTTCTTGCTAAACGTCCTCTTCCCCTTGGCAGCAGGGCAGCGTGGGCAGCAATGGTGGAGGCGGCACATAGGAGTGGCAGCAAGGGAGAGGCGACGCCCTAGGGCAGGGGCAGGGGAGGAGTGCGACAGGGAGGGGGCGACGGCTAGGGTTTGGGGAGCACAGGGGGCACCCTTGGGATCCTATTTAAAGGCCAAGGGGCTTAAGGGTCGTGGCTTGGATATGGTAGGGTTGCAAACAACTGTCATTGAATTTGATTCGAATACACTTTGAATTCGAGTCAGTTTTCCACTTTCCTTTTGTGCAGCGAACCTTTTCGAGGTCATAATTTTCTCTCCCGAGCTTGGAATAGAGTGATTTTTTGCCCGTTTAGCCAACTCATAGTACTTAAAATTTCTATTGGAGGATCTTTTCTAAAAACGTTGTCTGCATTGCCAAATTTGATTTCAAAGTTTACTCATTGCAGACTTTGATTCTCTGTGAAATCTGCCTTGCGGGCCCCATATCTCATAAGTCAGAACTCCAAATTAGATCAATGGTAACTCTAAATTGGACTATGCAAAGAGATAAACAACTTTGTAGTTATGAAGTTTTCCATTCGAAACCGTTTCAGTTGCAAAAATCAGGTTGTAAGATGACGACAGATTCTGTCCCTTTTCTTGACGAGACAAATAAGGACTCTCCTTATATTCTTTTTAAATAAACGGGATATTACAACTAATCTCGTTGTAGCTTTCCAGTTTGTACTTTTTTATCTAACAATTATTGTTCAAAATTTGGTTCTCATTTTATTTCGAAAAGCATGGAAGCATGAAACAAGGGATCGACAAAGCAATCGGCGTTAACCGGTCACGCCGGTAGGTACTTGGTATTGATATGTTATTTTGGCCTATTTTTGAATTAGTTAGCTAGTACCTGGTCATATATATTGGTTGGTGTAAAATATTCTACAAAATTCAAATAAAATGGAGAGAAAATTGGGAGGCAATTTTGAATTTGAACTGATATTGGACAATAATTATGATCAGCAACTGGCCGAGAACTGGTCAAACCACGTGATAACCAGGAGAGGGAACTAACCAAATTCAAATTTTAGGTTTGCTTTTGATGATTGAAACCATTTAGTAACAAGTATCGCCGAGGGTCTAGCATTTTTTCCCTTCCATAATCGGTTTTTGAATCCTTCCATATAACCCAACCCTATCAACACACAGAAGAACGATTGACCTAATGTGCCACATGCATGACTTTGAACTACTACTCCAGTTGATCCTCTTGTTAAAGGACTTGAAAGTCATTTTTTACTAGTTGTGCTTATTAGGTCGTAGGGTTTAGTATAAAGTCAGAAATCTAAAGTGCTTGATCTATAGATCTCACTCCAAATTAAAGCAAAAACAGTAGTACTTGACAAGCCAACCATATTGGATAGCTTCGAGTACCGACTTGGTACCTTGGCATTCAACTGAGCCATCACCAATCCCTTGACCAACCTGGTCATCAAAGTCAGCTTCCTGTTGTCGTGAGGACACACCACATACACCTCCTCTATTGATGTCTTGTCGATGAGATCCACCTCCTGTGCTTTGATCTTCCCAGCCAATTTCCTTGGCCACTTGAGCTTGCAGCTCTTTGGCCATCCGAGCTGCTACCTACAGCAGCAACTCCATGTGCATGAGCCTCACCGAATTGACCAAGCAAACTGCTGCTTGAAATAAAAATCTCCCCGATCTCCCCTTCCATGCCATGTGGAAGGGACCAGCCACCAAGACCAACCGAGTCTCTGTCTGCTATTCCTGCATGCTCGTGGAGCCAGCCGACAGAACCTTACAAGTTACTGTCTTGGCCTCCGTAGCCACTACCACCTGCGCCAACTTCGTGCGTGTGGGACTCAACGTCCCCTGTAGCACCCTGCGCTCCTTCCTGCGTCCGTCTAGACCTCTCGAGGCTCCTCCTGCTGCGCGTCCTGCGCCAACTACGTGTCGCCTCTGGTTCCCACCATGTCCTTGGTCAGTGAGATCAACAACACCTGAGGCCTCATGTCCTGACTCGACTCCCCAGTTCCACTCTGGCTCTCCGGACTATCCTTTACACAAACCGATTTACAAGTTTTCAGGGAAATTTTGTACACCCGGTTCGGGGATCTTGTCACCTTCATCAACAGATCCTTGTTCTTGTCACAAACACGCAAGAACTCATCCTTTAGCTCCACCTTGCACACCCGTTCCGCTAACTGACTAAGACTGAGTATGTTGTTACACAGACTTGGTATAAAATAAATTTCAGTCAGTATCCGTTGATCGTCGTTCTTGCATTGTAGCATCATTATACCTTTGCCTTTTATCTGCACTGTAGAGCCGTCGCCAAACTTGACTTTACCCAAAATCTTCTCGTCGAGCTCATGGAACATGGAGCGATCTCCCGTCATGCGATTACTTGCTCCATTGTCTAAGTGCCACTAATCTGTGTGATCATGGCTACCTCCCACTTTGCGTAGTTTAGGAACTACGTTCTCCTCGTTCAACATCACCATGACCGGCGCCTCATTGACACATGAGAGAAGCTGATACGGATCCACCTAGTTGATTAGATGAATCCTGATTGTTGGCCCAATCTTTCACGGTACACTCGAAGATCAGTAGCAATCTCACAAACCAATTCGGTGAATTAAATTGTAAGAAAATCAATATACTCACAAACCAATCTAATAGATTGAATTGCAAGTAGTAGCATTAGGTGAATAGTACTCCGAAACAAGAGATAGATATCTTGATCTTGCTCTCAATCTTTCTCCCTCAATCTCTCCAACTCATATCACGACTCAAGAACACACGATATGCGCCAAAACGGCTTTTCTGAGTTTTATTATCTAAATCATAACTTGTTCTCAATATGGTGCGGCCATGGGGGGTTTATATAGCCTCCCACGCAAGCACAAAAATCGGATGAACAAGAGTGTTCGAGTTGCTCAGATACATCGCTCACGTGAATCAGATCCGACATCGCTCACGTGAAACGATGTCGAGTCTGCCTTGCTCACGTGAACGATGAATCAACCAAAAAAATGCTTTCTTTAATTAGAATTTAAACTATTCTAGTTTTGGAATAAAATATTAATCACCAATTGGTCATCAATTGGATCCAAATCGAACCAACCCACATGCCATGTTCCTGACGTCCTCTTCATGCATGGCCAAATCTCCCTCTTGGTTTCCCTTGTGTTGTGGGCTTTCCTTCTCTTAGCTTCTTGCACAAACTTGTTCCATGCACTTGATGCTTCTTTTGACGCCAATGCAACCCTTGCTGCCATCCCACCACATGTCTTTCTTGACTGCACGCACGCGCTAGGGTTTTATCCCGAGAGAACGTCCCCTCTCGTTGGCCAGCATCCCCATCCACCCTATCGGCCTTCACAATATTTTGTTTTACCTTTTGCAATGCTTTGGTTGTAGATATGGCCGTATCAGAAGCAGGGCAGGCTCATCGTCCTCACTGACTCGGTTGAGGTTTACCTCCTCGTTCTTCTTCTTGTTTTGACAATCCGAAGCGTAATGCCCGTACTTATCGTAATTGAAGCACTTTATGTGGCTTCGGCACTCCGACGCGTAGTGATCAAATTTATCACATTTAAAACACTTGATATGTGACTTGTCATGAGATCCATCACCACTGCCTTTCCTATCCCAATCTCCACATCTTCCTCTGCTGCCTTGGCTATTGTTCTGCCAATTTCCCTTCTTGACATTTCCTCCAGATTTCATGCCCCGAGTAGATTTCTTGCCCCGATACCAAATGTTTGAATTCTTCTTTAATTAACTCGTTGTCTTCCCTCAACGTGCCTCCTGGTTCCTGTTTGGACCTCCCATATCGCTGTCTTCAAACAACTTGAAGCCTCTTCACATGATGTAGCAAAGCCCCTAGAGCAGCTTATCTTATAGCCGTGGGACCCACTGTTGTGACTTCCCTGGAGACTCAAAGCAACGTCTTTGCTTTGTGCTGTCCTCCTGCCTCGGTACTTTCAGTGCCCCCGCGCCTCGGGTTGTTTTCATGAGATGTGAGAAAGATGTCGAGAACAAAACGCAAACACAGAACACAACCTCTATTTCGGGAGCACGCTCCTTGTTTTGATCTTTTTATTTTTTCTCTCTGCTACTCAACTTCTTACAAAATCTGATTACGTAGGCCCTTATATAGGCACAACTATTTCTATAGTACTCGGGTTCGGACTACTATAGTAACCAGGTCGAATTGATACAGTGTTCTGACTTGGGCTGCTATAGTACTCCACTCGGATTGCTACAGTACTAATACCGAAACAAGATTAACTTTAATAGGGTCTAGCATTTTTTTCCCTTCCATAATCGGTTTTTGCATCCTTCCATAATCGGTTTGGGCAGCCAATCCACTGCCGCGGCACACAATCCTCTATCGTGGTATCCAATACTCCGCCCATCAATTGTGTGCCGCGGCAATGGATTAGCTGCCCAAACCCTACCACGGCAGAGCATTGGCTGCCCAAACCCTACCACGGCAGAGCATTGGCTGCCATGGTAAATTCAGATTGGCTGCCCAAACCCTACTACGGCAGAGCATTGGCTGCTCAAACCATACCACGGCAGAGGATTGGCTGCCCAAGCCCTACCTCGGCAGAGGATTAGCTGCCCAAACCCTACCACGGCAGAGTATTGGTTGCCATGGTAAAATCAGAGGGTAAGAAAAACCCTAAACCACGGTAAAAATCCAAGCCATGGTAAATTCGGAGAGTAAGGAAAACCCTAAACCATGGTAAAAATCCAAGCCATGGTAAAAATCCAAGTTATAGTAAATCTAAAATCACAGACGATTCTAACCACGAACCGTCTGTGATATCTACATATCACAGACGGTTCGTCTTGTAACCGTCTGTGATTATTTTATCACAGACGGTTTCATGATGAGACGTCTTCTACGGCCTGTTTTGTAGTAGTGAGAACGATTAACCTAACGTGGCACATGCATGACTTTGAACTACTACTCCAGTTGATCCTCTTGTTAAAGGACTCAAAAGTCATTTTTCATTTTTTACTGGTTGTGCTTATTAGGTCGTAGGGTTTAGTACGAAGTCAGAAATCTAAAGTGCTTGCTCTATAGACCTCACTACAAATTAAAGCAGAAACAGTAGTACTTGACAAGCCAACCATATTGGATGGCTGTGACCACACAGGAGGCTATTGGGATGGCCTACTACGTTATCGCTGTCACAGGAAGCTTCAACTTGCACACCCCCAGGTGAATTATTGTCTCTGTCGTTGGCTAATGGCATGTGTGCAATTGTGCATCTATATAAAGCGCCAGAGGGAACGAAGAGCGACACAAGCCTCAGTGCAACCACTGGAGCAGACAGATAAGAGATAAGAGGGAGAGAGAAACATGTATTGTAGTTGTCGGTAAGATGGAAGAGAAGCTGAACTCATCAAGGCTAAAGGGAGAAGAGAGAGAGTACAGCCTTAGCTTAAATCTCGATCTCCATCTCTTCTTCGAATATGATCGAGGCTGTACCCTCTCTCTTCTTCTCTTAGCTTCTTGATGCAAACACCCCATGGAGAGAGCGCTCTTGCAGTTGATCAGTATTGGAGCTTCAGATCCATGTCTATGATCAGGCATCAGTCAAACATTAACGTTGTGGTTAGTTAATTTCCTTTCTTTAGTATGCTCAAGTGCCATCATCACAGGGCGTGTATACTGGACTAGTTGATATATAAGCTCCATCTGGAGACATAATAACTCAGTCTGAACTGCATGCTACATTCCTAGTCCATCTCTTTGTTACTTTGTCTGGAGACATAATAACTCAGTCAAACATTAACATTGTGGTTAGTTAATTTCCTTTCGTTAGTTTGCTCAAGTGCCAACTGGAGACACAATAACTCAGTCTGAACTGCATGCTACATTCCTAGTCCATCTCTTTGTTACTTTGTGTATGCGGCTAGCACTGCATGCAATTTATCCATGCACAAGTCTGCTTTCTGCTCCTCCTTTCAGTGACACTGTTTGTCAGCGGAGTACTTGATGATAGGAGCCATTTCCAAGCTTGGAGGTAAGGCTCTCGATGCACATATGCTTGAATCTAAGCCCTGTTTACTTTCTTTTGGGTGCTTTTCTGCAAGGACCTGAACTGCGTGTCAATTTGCAAATCTAGTATACCAAGATCTCCTCTCTGAAGGACGATGGCAATGTATGCCACTGACAACTAAATGGATCGATTGTACATGGACTGAAGAAACTCTGGGTGTGCCTCCAAGATTAATTAGATCTAATGTACTCGATCAGGTTAAGGTATAGTCCTACTGTCTCTCTCTTAGTAACGTTTCTTTTTATATGTTCGTCTCCAAAATTTTCTTGCCATTGGACAGATCAAGGTGAAAAAAACATCACCAAGAACAAGTGAACAATCTTTTACATGTACATCTTTGGTTTGTTGCTTAATTACTTGCTTAGGTAAAATGCATGGGATAGAATTGTCTATCATCTCGTCTTGTTTTCTTCTTCTTTTCTTTCGTAGATTGCCCTGATTTTGTTCAGTCCACTCAGGCAGCCAACAACAGGATATGATGAGTGAACGACGGGGTCTTTCAGTATAGCAATCAATTCAATCCAGACATTTGATTTCCCCACAGGCGCCTTAGCTAGCACTCATAATCAACGGTGTTACGGTCACCTCATACCTCATTAGTCATAGCTAGTTTCGTAAAGATGGATATGTCAACACATCTGAAGATTTTAGCATTATTCTTAGTTGCTAGTCTAGATATTGATCCACATAGTTAATTCATATGGTTGGATTTATTCGATGCTTATTTGGGAGGATTAGGATTAGGATTTGATCCCGTTGCGGCAATTAATTAGTATCAAATTGCGAAGGTTCATATAGCTCGTTCGATGGCGGATGATCGTTTTTATATTAAAAAAAAGAATAAATTTGGCCCGTGAGATGAAGAGACGCAGCGGGGGCGAGACGAAAAGACGCATCGGGGAGCCGAAGCGGCATAGATGCGTTTAAAAGATACATATCACAGTCACTTCCAACCAAAAACCGTCTGTGATACAAAACTATCACAGACGGTCTGTATTAAGAATCGTTTGTGAATTATAAGCAGATGGTTCGAATTAAAAAACGTTTATGATGTTTGCAATTATCATAGACGATGTTTGTTAAGAACGATCAGTGAATAATCACAACGGTTCTTATTAAAAACCGTCTGTGATAACTATGTTTCACACACGGTTCTAGTCGTGGTTAGTAACTCTTCAACAAAGTGAAAGTGGAATCTTTGGACAAGTCCCCGTCTCCCCCTCCATTTTAGGCTAAAGTACAGTGCTTTAAAATACGTCACACTGTATACAAATAAAAACCTTCAGGGAACAGTTATGTTTATTTATTTATTACAAATATGGTTAATTTTGTAGCTGTTTAATCCATAATATCAAATCAACCTAATAAACCTAAGGCGCAATGCTCTTACACTCGGAATGACTTACAATGAATAACCTATATATAATGAGAGGTGAGAATCTGGTGACGCCCCCAAGAAAATGGGGATATTAGAAGTCACGTGAGGAATATATAGTTTTTCGGATGGTCTTGACCCTTGAATTTAGATAGAAAATAATTCAAAATATAACCCATTTATTCAGTTTTGGTGAGAAGAGAATCGATTGAATGTGGACATATCATAATTGCCTGCTAGAGCCAGTGTTTACAATACCGGTTAGAATTTTTTTTCGGAGGGCGCCGGTAACCGGAAATTTCGGCCAAAATTTTCAAAAAAAAAAAAATCAAAAATTTCGAATTTTAAATTAAAAGAAGATCAAATTCGAACATAATTCAGGCAAATTCGAATTTTTTTGAACAAATTTTACCAAAGCCGATTTTTCGCCACCGGTATGAATTTCTACCGGATACCGCCGGTAACACCGGCGAAAATCGGCCGGTAAGATTTTCACTGGCTAGAGCATATATGCATTTTTGACTGCGCATAAAGGAGAAGAATTTATTGGACAATTTACAGCCATCACATTTAAACTGGAAGAGAGTTTTTATAGCGTAGTTTGCCTTGGTTATCCGTAGAGCAAAGAAGAAAATAATACTTTCCAACTGAATAATACTTAATTTCCAACTGAAGAAACCTGGCTAGCGAATTTCTCTAAGGCATCGGCCATTTGGTCTTGTAAGAAAACTGGCTAGCGAATTTCTCTAAGGCATCGGCCATTTGGTCTTGTAAACTCTTTGTACATATTTTCTGTTCTTTTTTTCTATTAATATATCGGTAACATCTGGGCTCAGTCATTGTTATGCTACAAGACGTAATGTGATCGATCTCCGTTGCGAGATGAAGATGGCGAATGATTATGGATTTCTTTAGAGCCATACCTTCGTGCACTCAATCCGCTCGGCCAGGACAGAGCCATGAAAATATAACGTGAGGGGCCAATTGGTAACTTTTTTTTGCATTACAAGGGGTCAAATAGAATTTTGCTACTATTTTTATCTTGCGCATCCACGTGTGCATAGGGATGAAAAACGATACGAATTATCCGTATTGTTCGACTATCATATTCGGTATGATACAAATACGGTATAGATTTTTCTCATCCGATTAACAATTTCTCTCATATTCGTATTCGTCTTTGAATTCACATAAAAATATGGATGCGGATATGGTATTGAATTTTCCCATCTGAATTGTTATTTTATCCGAACTATTCGTATTTGAATTCAAATTCGATGAAATAATATAAATATTTTATTGCAGTATGCCTAATTAGTTGGATGTTTTTTCTTCTAATTTAATGTGAATTCATATTCCTTTAGGTGAAATAAATAGATTAGAATGATTAAATGTGATTGTACAAGGATAAAGCGTCACTAATATATTGGTATTGCATAAGTCATGATGATATCCGAATCTAACCGAATTGAGTAGATATTTGATTCACATTCGTATTCGTTATGACATTCGATTCGTATTCGAGCATATTCAAATTCATATTCTTTAAAAAAAATATGAATACAAATATGGTTTCACCACTATTCAATTCATCCGTTTTCACCCTAGGCGTGCTTAAGGAATTAATTATATTTAGCATGAGGGAGCCAAGGCTACCCCTAGTATCCCCCTGTACGAATATAATCGAGGTAATCTCATGCATGCCAAGACAAGCATACAAGATTGAAACAAGCTGCAACGTGAAGGAAGCATCAATCAGAAGCTAGGCTCATCATACGATGATTAACTAATATGATAGTGTACTATCCTAGTACTATATATCCGTTGTTGGATGGTGAACAGTACACTCCTCAACATGAAATGCCGACATATAGATAAGTGCCACAAGACATAAGGGAATAGTTTAGGTTGTTTTTTGTTTTGGACAATAAAAGGTGGCATGCATCAATGTCAATTTTATTTTTCTTTAGAGAAATCGAACAAACAAACATATATACTATGTCTGAACAATTATGTTTGCAATACCTAGCTACAATAAGATTAACCAGAAAGAAAATTGGTTTATTCACTTTTAGTCCATCGCAGATAAATTTTACATAAATAACTTAAGTGTTTAGTGCAGATTTTTCCAAAAATACACTTGATTTACACTTTCAAGGCAGAGTAACCAAAAAAGGCTACCTTGTGGGCAACAACCTAGATGCATGGGCAAGGTTATCATTGCTTGACTAGATAAGTGGGCAAATGATCCAAATATGTTCTAAAGAGCCTTTTTTTTCTTTAACTTTTGCTAAAGGTAATGGTAGCTGGGACAGTAGTTATGGGCCAGGTTGAACCCAAAATACTCTTACGACATAATGGTCCGGCCCAGAACCTAAAGGCAAAATTCTGTTATCTGCCTATGTTACATTTTCCAAAAAAAAAATTATTATTACTATTTTGTTCTTAGAGCCCACATATCAACTAATTTTGCCAAAAAAAAGATATATTCCTCCTCTAAACAATTCTCTCTCTCTCTCTCTCTCTCTGACGCATGCATGGATATATATATATATAACCTAGGCACATAGATCCGACTGCGCGCTATCTCGGCCGTGCGTTCCAACAACCAGCGGCTCAGATCACTGTTACTGGCACAGTGATTTTGCCACCGCACACATCTACAGTGATTTTGCTGCAGTGCATGCATGAACAGCTTTGGACCACACGATTTGGATCTGGCGGTTGATATTTTGCGACTGCTCAGGTGCAGTCACACCACTGACTGCAGAGGAACCGCGTCATAAACGGGATTTTCTACACCAAACATATGCTAATGATGGGCCTTTGATTTTCCAACGTGTCGTTCTTGCAGCCACATGTACTCCATGGGAGAGCTAGTACTATCATTCCCGAGAGACTTCGAATAAAATTGGGACGACAGACACTGAGAAAATTAACAAATAATTGGCATCGGTAGAAATATCCATCTTAATGGCTTCATTCCGTGGTCAAAGAAGAGCTTGGGTTGTCCGTGCTCGCAAGATATTTTTCCCGACGGGAATTAACACTTTGTAAAAATCGAATGATTAATTGGCAGCCGATGAGCCTTTGATTTCATATATCGGTGTCAAACTCGATCCCACGAAGCTTGGTTGGACTAGGACCTGCCCGTGTGCAGATGGCACGTCTCTGTCGCCAGTAGCCAGTGAAACTCTACGAATTTATGGCTAGAGTGAAAACGACTCGGATATTTTATTTTTTTATTCTAACTCATATTTTTATTTTTGATATAGATTTTTAGGATACGAACATGGGATCGATGCGGATCGAATTCAAATCGATCACGGATAATTTAACGAATAGTGTACCCATAAAGAAAAAAAATATAACTCTACCAACAAAAATATCAAACAACACTACATAGAATTATTTATCCTACTTAATACATTCCATGAGATTCCCATTTAATTATTTCTTATGGCAAACTCGTCGTTCGTCACTCGTGCATTTTAGTCAGCATGGGCCGATGTGACAACGCCGTCACCATTGACACCCCCAAGGAGCATTGATTTCTTGATTTATTCCAAAGAGCATTGATATGCGTACAAATATGCCATTTTGATGGCATGTCACGACTGAGATGAGCCGCTTACATATAATTACACGAGAATATTCCCTTACATACGTGGCTGTCACGAAGGTAAATAGCTGATAATAAGCGAAATTCATTATATATATATATATATATATATATATATATGAGAAAATACTAGCTACTATTTTTATCATTGATTCCAAATCTTATGCTAAGTATAGAAGAAGGCTGCGAGGTATAGAAGAAGGTTAGGGTGGGGGGCCGTGCGACTGCGGCTTGGGCCCCATGCCGTCGGCGCGCCCGTCCATGAGCTGCTGCTGCGCCTTCCTGACGTGCGCTGGCCGTGGCGGCAGGATGACCCACAGTGAAGGAATAGACGACGACGAGGTGGAAGTACGCTTCCTATCAACAACCAAATGCTCGGTTGGTGTATTACTATTTGGCTGCATGTTAGTGTACTGCAATTTTTCTCGAGCAAAATCCCTTGCGATCGAGCTGCAATTCTCCTTTAATAACTATTTTCATAGATCTCTCTTTATTTGAGTTCAAGGCAGTATGCAACCACTCTGTAGGTATCCATCTCGGATGGAGTGGCTGCCATTGTTGAGGTGGTATATATGTACACTGTCGTGGCTAATGGAAATTTGCATACATACTAATTTCCATACTCCATGCCACTTTTCAAGTATTCATTTTGAAATACTAATTTTGAAATACTCGATGCCACTTTTCAAGTTTAGTCACTATTTTTATACACTCTATACTATTTCAAGTCAATATACCTGGTTTAGTATCTCCTGTGTCACTCTATGTATGTTATTGGTTGGTCGTCGGCGAAGCTACATACACCAAAAGAGAGAAGTTTCGGGCGCCCAAGTACGCAATCACAACAAGGCTCATCGTTCTCATTTGGATACACACATTTCATATGCAGAGAGGGTTGTATGGGCTACCTCGACCACAGATGACTGCCGCATATCAATACTAATTAGTATACACCTATCATGTCAGAATTTAGATTTCAGAAGATGTTGCCCGACAAAACATGGCATGTATTGTGTAATAATCAAGTTCTGCTACTCGGGAAGGAAGAATTTCCATGTTGTATACAGGGATAATACTCCCTCGTGGTACACTACAGTCAAATCATGAATAAATACAAGAAGCCCGACCCACTTGTGTGCATGTTTTTTTGGGGATAATATTCCCAGCTGGTGTAGTATACTAGCTACTAAATCATCAATGAATCAATTAATTCAGTATATGTATCATTAATTTTGAGTAGGAAGTAGCTTTCATAAATAAAAATTAATAATCTGTTATTTACATCATGAGTTCATCAGAAAACTATGTCTGTATACTTCCTGCCCATTATACTACTCCAATATACTCCATACTTCTCGTGTTTCATAATATACTCCATGCTTCCTATACTTGACTATAATACATTTCAACATGTCAAATGGCATTGCAGGGCCATATACTCTCTACATCTTTCTGTCTTCGAGAGTACATACTCCCTGGTACCAGTTGCTGCATGTACACGTATTAAGCTAAAAAAAAGTTGCATCCTCCCTTCCAAAGTAAATATTCCGTGGTACTACCTCCTGGCGACCGAGCTTGGAAGTTGGAACACGTCATATGCAGATGATTAAAACACAACCTCTCCAGGGGAATGCCATCAATGCCAGGTGTACTCTAGTAGAATTGAGAGACTATAAATATAGAGGGATTCTCAACCATTATAACACGATTATTGAAGATTAATAAAGCGAAGTCTAAAGTTCTCTCATATCTCTGTGTTCAACCTACTGTTGTGCTTTGTGTTTTTACTTTGTTCGTACAACCTAAATATTGTTTACGAGATAATCGCTCGGACTGGACTCGCCAGCGACGGTTACTCAATACGTTATCAACACTACCTACTCTCCTCTCATCGGAAGGTAACCGTCGAAAAACGACACTCGTAAATTGAATCATATTTTCTAGATCGCTTCCAATTCTGCAAATTTGCTTTCTACATTGGTTTTTCTACGGTGCAAATCTGTTCTAATCTACCGCGAGCCGACTTGAAGTCGCCGACACAATGTCGATCGATAGATTGCACGAAAGATTAGATGTCGATTGTACCGTAGATCGAAATTGCAAGTTCGTTCTAATCTACTGCGAGCCGACTTGAAGTCGCCGGCCTAGTCGATCGGTAATTGCATGAACGATAATTGTATTGCATGAACAATTTTTTTTTCTTTCCGCATGAACACTGCATACGAAAAAACAGCCAAGACGACTGAAGTCGTGCGCGCTGGCCAACAACCCTCGGCCAAGAAACGCTACCCCTCGGCGGAAGTCGTGCCATCCCGACCAGCGGCCGCCGCAAGACGACCGAACCCCGCGACGGGCGCATCACCTCCCAAACGAGGAGAATACGAAAGGGGGGAGGGAGAAGAGCCGCCGCCGCTTGAACCGACCAATGCCTGGGCCGCCGACA